>CM022299.1:53375507-54575507 GCA_011799875.1 Thinopyrum elongatum | reverse complement strand
GTTGTGGTTATTTATAGCTAGCAGCTGGCTAGGCAATTGGGGATTTTACAATTCACCCCTGTGGAGCACGGGAAGCCTTCGCTGGAGCGCGGGAAGCCTTCACTGGAGCGCGGGAAGACTTGAGCACACAACCCGACAACCATATGCGCTGTCACGTGTTACCGGACATGTGTTAACATACGGAAACATATGTGTAACTTACTAATCATCGCACATGAGTACTCGCACACGCATCATGTGCGATACACCTAGCCATCGCAAGCAACTAGTATGCATTTTCAAAGTTTTTAGTACACACAGAATCGCACACGAATTAACTCTTGTAACCGTGTGTGTTATATTTTCTCATCGCAAACAGTTCATCCGAGTGGGTTGTTATCCGCGTATCACACACATCTTGTTTACACGAATTGTTTGTGTTTTTTTGGTTCATCGCAAATAGTTCATCTATGTGAACTATCTGCCACATATCACACACATCTTGTTAAGTTGAACCGTTTCTGTTGTGTTCCCTAATCGAAAACAGTTCATCCGATGCCGGGGCCGGATTTCGGGGACACAACATATCCCAAAAATTTAACCCCTCGTGTTACCACCAGCCCAGGATTACTATTACTGGTGGACACATCCTTGTTACAGATTACCAAGCTATTACAAGAATTGGATACAAGACCATAAAGGTCTAATGATATAATAGATTTTGGTGGTGGATGATGGAAATGACTCGTGATTCTCCAACGTCGATGGGGCTCCATTCCCACAGGAACAGCTGACCCGGATAACTCCTATCTGTGTGGCCGCTAATCCTAGGCTCCGCACGGACGTCGCGGTGGTACCCTCGAAGAAATCCTGACCTGGCCAAGTAAATAGCCAGGGACAAGCCTGTGAGTAAGTTTGAATGTACTCGCAAACATCATGAACAGATGATATACCGAATGCAGCAGATATTATGTGATCAAGTTGAATTAAAAATTATATGCGTATGCTCATGATGGACTTAAGGGCATGCTGTCAGGAATTAAATCATGGCATGATAACATATTAGCATGTGCAAATAACTGGATATATAAAAATATTATTGATAAACAAGGAAAGTTAAAGGAAAATAAAATAAAGAAAATGCTGGTCGGATGTCTAAAATGACACCACGGTAGGTCTTGAAGAGAAATGCCAAACAGGTATCTAAAAGAGAAATCAGACGAGACAGGACCATCCGAGAACTCAGGCGACGCCACGAGAGGTCTTGAAAAGAAATGCCAGCCGGGTGTCAAGTGACGCCACGGTCGGACTTGAAGAGAAATGCCAATCGGGTGTCCACAAGAGTAGTGGTGGAATAAACCGCCTGTTATCTCGAGAGACGCCACGAAGAGGTATTGAAAATAAAATTTGAGTGCCCGGGGTTGTCTAGCCAGCCCCTGAGACACTCAGGATTATAAAATAAGAAAAACGGGTTAGTTCACAATAATATGTATAACCACGGTAATATTAACAAGTATAGCAAAATATTCATGATAGCATCAGGGTGACAATAAATATTCAGCAAAAACAATTCAGGCACAACTTAATTATTTCCTCCGGAGACCGACTCTAAGACCGCCACTTGACCAACCCAGACTGTAGCCCTTAACCATGGACATGGCTATTCGAATAGGTTTAAACTCTACAGAGGGTGTACTCTTTACCCACAAGTAAAGGATTTCTTTAGTCAGTACCGTGACACTGACTAATTCCCATTACGGTCTTTGGGTTGAAAACACACCTAACCAGCACACACCAGATTAACTGTCCGGATGCCAGGAATCAACCAAAGCATCATTTCAGAAAAAACTCTAAGTCGGGGAGACAACAATCTCGAGTAGCATGGGATCACTATTAATACGCGCGGATTCCAAGGGGACACTCCCTCTCGGCTACAGCCGGTAACACCCATGCCCCCTGACCCGATGATAGGATTTAGTCCAAGGCCTTTGGAAACACTCATCATGGCCCTCTGTATGGTCTGTGCATGGAAGGGGGTTATCAACTTACTGAACCATACCCTACCTGTGGCAGGGACAAGTGGTAGCACGAAACAAGTATGGGGGTTATCGGAACAAGACTCGATCTATGGTCGACTCAGGAGGTTCAAGTTTTCCTGTAGTGGTTAGCACAATATATTCCTTGGTGATACCCAACAGCATCACCACCCGGCATGTCCCGACATGCCCTTACTGATCATTCTCGTCACCACGAGAAATTTTAGTCTCATGGTCACTTTACACGTGACTGATTCTTTCCTGCAGTTTAGTCCAGACCGTCACAGGCATATGTGACAAACGAAAAATAGCCATGCTTACTCTTACTTCAAGCCAAAATGAAGGTAAAATATTTCATGGGGTCACGCATGCATAACTATCAATATGCCAACTTTATATGAACTCAACATAATCATGGTGCAAATATTAACTATGCAATCCACCATATTAAGTGTTCAAGATGCTTGCCTTAAGCATGCAGATATATTGGGTGCGCTCCAAAAGTTTGAAGTATTTATCTTCCCTCCATTTCCTATTCTCAAAAATATTTAAATTACCACATAAAGCAAAAACAATGCCAAAAATTATTTCAAATATTTTTGAAATAAATACTCAAATAAACTAGATGAAATATAAGAAATACCAGAAAAAGAATCAAATTATTTGGAGTTAATATGATTTTACTATGGAAATTCTAAGCTAAAATAATTGATAAAAAGGACTATTTAATAAATACAGAAGTAACAAAGCTTAGGAAAAATGTTCACATAACCCATATAAATAGAGCATGATTTTATAAGACTGTAGAGATTTGGATCATCAAATTTGGTTTAGAAATGGTGTCTGTGGAATTGTTTGAAAACCTACTGAAAAAGAAAAGGGAAAAGGGCAGAGGTGCGCCCTGAGCGATACTTAGGCATGTGGTGCAGCTGAGCCGAGCCCAGTCATTCGGCTGAGCGGGAGGGGATCGACGTCGAAAGCGTATTCGATGAGTACGCCTTCTCCAACACGAAGACGGTCTCCGTGGAACCCGTGTCCACTTACGGATGGGTCAGCGGCGTTGGGTCACTAACAGTGGGCCCGCCTGGCCCACTGGTCAGGTTTGACCAACCCGCGTGCGTCTCCTCTCTGTCCGAGCAGAGGCGGCGTCTCCGGCGAGGCTCGCCTACGATTGGGTGCACCGTTCGGGGAGCTAAGCTCACCATCGAGTTCAGGAGGCTCGTGAGGTCCCTCCAGTGTGTGCCACGTCCCTCGGAAAGCACCAGCTCGTCGGCGTCGAGCTCCTCCGAGGAGCTCCGGCGGAGCCAATTTGGGCGTTTCGCCCACGGGCCGCCCCCGGCGAAATTGACGATGTGGACGAGTCTGCGGGTGCTTCAGGAGACTATTGGTGAAGAAAATAGGGAGGTGGAGGCACTTGGGAGGTGGGAATCATCGGGGAAGAGGCGGTGGCCGTGGTGGTCGGAGACGGGGAAGGCGGCCACTACCGGTCGTCTGGTTGCTCCTGGTGGCTTGAAGGGGAGGGGAGTAGTGGTGCCGTGACTAGAGGAGCTTGGGAGGCTTTATATAGCCATGGAGGAGGTCGGTTCCTCTTGGGCTTATCCAACCGAAGATGGCGGCGGCTATTGATGGCTTGCCATGGTCGGTTATCGAGGTAGGTGAGGCCAGGGGCGTGGTCGGCAGTGGTCGGTAGAGCGTTGGCTGCCCGGAGTTACTCCAGGGGCACGCTGGCGGGCGAGGAGTCGAGCCACGCGTCCTAGCAGCAACGTGGCAGAGACGGCAATGCCGGGCGGTGGCTCTGGTCAGCGCTGAGCAGCGTGGATGGCGCTAGAGGACGAGGGGAGGTGTCGGCAAGCTCTTGGGCGGTCGGGCTGATCCAGAGGGGGATAAGGATGATAGGGGGAGGCAGCAGAGCGGCGGTAGGAGCTCGGTGCCAATGCATGCAAAATGCGTGCTCCAGGCACGCTCTGGCCACACACGGAACATGCTCGAAGAATTGCCAGATGGGTCTAGGGTGTTCTAAGTGAGCTGAGTTTTGGTAGAGGGATGCTCCTGAAAGTGCTAGAGATGGTGGACGTGGTATTTTGGCTAAATGAGCAAGATCATAATGTAGTTCAAAAGAGTTGCCAATTTCTTCCATGCTCACAACGTGTTTGACAAAATGCTAGAGCTATCTAGATGGTTTTGTTGGAAGAGATACTTGGCAGGGTAGCGCCTCTTTAGATGATAGAGATGGTGGTATGATTTTTTTGGCAGAATGCAAAACTTGCTAGTGAAAGTTTGGAGGAATTCCAATTCTGGACAGAAAATGTAGGGGAATATTTGGTGAACTAAAAAGATTCCAATGGAGCCAAATTTTTGGTCTTGAGGATCTCTTAGGAAGTACTAGAGCATGGAAAAATTTCAGAATTTTTGGAGCAAGAAATACTAGGGTTGTAGTGCAAAGCTGAATCTGCACCAGAATTGAAAAGAGCTTGTTTCACTCAAAATTTTCAAGAGACCACGATTGGTTTTTGCATAAAAGTGATATATAGGCATCACATGACCTCCCATAATATTTTTGTGGAATTTAAAAGAATTATTTTAAATGGTTGTAGTGCAACAGAAGAAATTTTAAGAAGGATAATGCTATTAAAAGAATTATTTAGAGGCAAATTTTATTATAAAAATAATTCTTACTGTTATTAAACTATAATTGAAGAGTTTTAAGAAAATTACGAAAGCCACAATATTATTTTCAAAAATTTCTATATGGAGGGAAGAATATTGATAAACAGAAACAGAAAATACTCTCGAAACAATAAAAGACTTACTTATATGTCAAATTTTTTTATTTCTGGCCAAATTTTATTTAGTAAAAACATGATTAAATTTTTGGGGTGTTACAAACTCTATCCCCCTTAAGAAAATCTCGTCCTCGAGATTTGTTAAGGGCAGAGGAACTAAATGCAATTCACAACAGACAAGCAATCATGCACAAGACAATAACACACAAGCACATCATTCAATCAAACACTACATACTGCCAGAAACATACACATAATCGTCTATGGCATGACGGTGGAATTTATAGGGCAACAGGTTTGCTAAGGACATGGCAACTACTCTGGCAGACTCAGCCCATTTCGTCGACGTCCAGACGGGCGAGTCTTGCGGACGTCGCGGCTTCTCCGGGGGCTTCAACGTCGGAGTTGACTGGTGTATTATGAGGAGCTACAGGGTTGGGGTAGCGATGATGACCCACGCGGGGTGTAGTGGCTATAGTCCCGTTGGAGGAAATCCCAACGAGATGACAGAGTTCATCTGGGGAAACGAATGCATTGCCCGGGTGGGCAACAGGGGCAGACCTCGCAGGCTCGATTGGTCTCCCGAACAGTACTATCGGGGTGTCGGTGGCGGGTGCAGCTTCACTTCTCACCGGGGTTAGGAGAGCAAGCGTCCTGCGGGTCTCAATCAGATCATTGGTGACCTGATCGAAGAGTGCCTCTTGCGCTCTCAGGTAGCGCACCAGAGGCACTAGGGCATGGTCCGTCTCATGGTCTCCGTTGGCAACTTGGGTTGGACTACCATAGCCTTCACGACTAGGGTAGTAGTAGAAAGAGCGGCAGTTAACCCTCGGCGACAGGTGCCGAAGATGAACTACAGCTTCTCGGGCTGCAAGTCGGATGGCTTGGGGCTCATCGGAGGTCGTCCTCCAGGTGAACCGGTAAGGGCGCTCTACGGTGATGCCCCTCCCGTAGATGTGCACCGTTGCCCAGAAGTGGTGGATGGCATCACTCGCGTGCTCTTGGTACACAACATACTCCGGCGGCTCTTCGATGCCGAGAGCACGACGGGTCAGATTGGCGAGGATGACTACAAAGCCTTCAAGCTCGGCTGATGTGGTCTCGTTGTGTACGATGGGACCAGGCATCTTGGGGTGTTGGGTATTGAATTGAGAGTGAGGCTCTGATGTGCTGGGTTGGGGCAAGGCTTCTCTTATAAGCCAGCAGAGTCTTCCATCTCACGCTTGCAGATGGGACAACGCAGGTGTCGGCCACAGGCACACGGCCTATGGGATAGGTTGATAGGTTGGGCACCGACTGTCAAAAGATGTCGGCTGCCAATGTGCAGGCTTATCGGATGACATGGGCTTGTCTATGGACAGGAAAGGATGTGAATGGTGTGGAAACCTAGAGATAGCGACCAGGCTAAGATAGGATTAGCCAATGGTCAGCCTGGCTCTGATACCAAGGCTGTCGGGGCCGGATTTCGGGGACACAACATAACCCAGAAATTTAACCCCTCGTGTTACCTCCAGCCCAGGATTACTGTTACTGGTGGACACGTCCTTGTTACAGATTACCAAGCTATTACAAGAATTGGATACAAGACCATAAAGGTCTAATGATACAATAGTGATTCCGGTGGAGGATGACGGAAATGACTCGTGGTTCTCCAACGTCGATGGGGCTCCATTCCCACAGGAACAGCTGACCCGGATAACTCCTATCTGTGTGGCCGCTAATCCTAGGCTCCGCACGGTCGTCGCGATGGTACCCTCGAAGAAATCCTGACCTGGCCAAGTAAATAGATAGGGATAAGCCTCTGAGTACATTTCAATGTACTCACAAACATCATGAACAGATGATATACCAAATGCAACAGATATTATGTGATCAAGTTGAATTAAAAATTATATGCGTATGCTCGTGATGGACTTAAGGGCATGCTGTCAGGAATTAAATCATGGCATGATAACATATTAGCATGTGCAAATAACTAGATATATAAAAATATTATCGATAAACAAGGAAAGTTAAAGGAAAATAAAATAAAGGAAATGCCGGTCGGATGTCTAAAATGACATCACGGTAGGTCTTGAAGAGAAATGCCAAACGGGTGTCTAAAAGAGAAATCGGACGAGACAGGACCATCCGAGAACTCAGGTGACGCCACGAGAGGTCTTGAAAAGAAATGCCAGTCGGGTGTCAAGTGACGCCACGGTCGGACTTGACGAGAAATGCCAATCGGGTGTCCACAAGAGTAGTGGCGGAATAAACTGCCTGTTAACTCGAGAGACGCCACGAAGAGGTCTTGAAAATAAAATTTGAGTGCCCGGGGTAGTCTAGCCAGCCCCTGAGACACTCAGGATTATAAAATAAGAAAAACGGGTTAGTTCACAATAATATGTATAACCACAGTAATATTAACAAGTATAGCAAAATATTCATGATAGCATCAGGGTGACAATAAATATTCAGCAAAAACAATTCAGGCACAATTTAATCATTTCCTCCGGAGACCGACTCTAAGACTGACATTTGACCAACCCAGACTATAGCCCTTAACCATGGACACGGCTATTCGAATAGGTTTAAACTCTGCAGAGGGTGTACTCTTTACCCACAAGTAAAGGATTTCTTTAGTCAGTACCGTGACACTGACTAATTCCCATTACGATCTTTGGGTTGAAAGCACACCTAACCAGCACACACCAGATTAACCGTCCGGCTGCCAGGAATCACCCAAAGCATTGTTTCAGAAAAACTCTAAGTCGGGGAGACAAAAATCTCGAGTAGCATGGGATCACTATTAATACACGCGGATTCCAAGGGGACACTCCCTCTCGACTACAGCCGGTAACACCCATGCCCCCTGACCCGATGACAGGATTTAGTCCAAGGCCTTTGGAAACCCTCATCATGGCCCTCTGTACAGTGTGTGCATGGAAAGTGGTTATCAACTTACTGAACCATACCCTACCTGTGGCAGGGACAAGTGGCAGCACGAAACAAGTATGGGGGTTATTGGAACAAGACTCGATCTATGGTCGACTCAGGAGGTTCAAGTTTTCCTGCAGTGGTTAGCACAATATATTCCTTGGTGATACCCAAAAGCATCACCACCCGGCATGTCCCGACATGCCCTTACTGATCATTCTCGTCACCACGAGAAATTTTAGTCTCACGGTCACTTTACTCGTGACTGATTCTTTCCTACAGTTTAGTCCGGACTGGCACAGGCATATGTGACATAAGAAAAATAGCCATGCTAACTCTTATTTCAAGCCTAAATGAAGGTAAAATATTTCATGGGGTCATGCATGCATAACTATCAGTATGCCAACTTTATATGAACTCAACATAATCATGGTGCAAATATTAACTATGCAATCCACCATATCAAGTGTTCAAGATGCTTGCCTTGAGCATGCAGATATATTGGGTGCACTCCAAAAGTTTGAAGTATTTATCTTCCCTCCATTTCCTATTCTCAAAAATATTTAAATTACCACATAAAGCAAAAACAGTGCCAAAAATTATTTCAAATATTTTTGAAATAAATACTCAAATAAACTAGATGAAATATAAGAAATACCAGAAAAAGAATCAAATTATTTGGAGTTAATATGATTTTACTATGGAATTTCTAAGCCGAAATAATTGATAAAAAGGACTATTTAATAAATATAGAAGGAACAAGGCTTAGGAAAAATGTTCACATAACCCATATAAATAGTGCATGATTTTATAAGACTGTAGAGATTTGGATCATCAAATTTGGTTTAGAAATGGTGTACGTGGAATTGTTTGAAAACCTACTGAAAAAGAAAAGGGAAAAGGGCAGAGGTGCGCCCTGAGCGATACTTAGCCATGTGGTGCAGCTGAGCCGAGCCCAGTCATTCGGCTGCGCGGGAGGGGATCGATGTCGAAAGCGTGTTCGATGAGTACGCCTTTCCCAGTGCGAAGACGGTCTCCGTGGAACCCGTGTCAACCTATGGACGGGTCAGTGGCTTTGGGTCACTGACAGTGGGCCCGCCTGGCCCAATGGTCAGGTTTGACCAACCCGTGCGCGTCTGCTCTCTGTCCGAGCAGAGGCGGCGTCTCCGGCGAGGCTCATCGGCGATTGGGTGCGCCGTTCGGGGAGCTGAGCTCACCATTGAGTTCAGGAGGCTCGTGCGGTCCCTTCGGTGTGTGCCACGTCCCTCGGAAAGCACCAGCTCGTCGGCGGCGAGCTCCTCCGAGGAGCTCCGACGGAGCCAGTTTGGGCGTTTCACCCACGGGCCGCCCCCGGCAAAATTGACGATGGGGACGAGTCTGCGTGTGCTTCAGGAGACTATTGGTGAAGAAAATAGGGAGGTGGAGGCACTGGAGAGGTGGGAATCATCGGGGAAGAGGCGGTGGCCGTGGTGGTCGGAGACGGGGAAGGCGGCCACTACCGGTCGTCTGGTTGCTCCTGGTGGCTTGTAGGGGAGGGGAGGAGTGGTGCCGTGACTAGAGGAGCTCGGGAGGCTTTATATAGCCATGGAGGAGGTCGGTTCCTCTCGGGCTTATTCGACCGAAGACGGCGGCGGCTATTGATGGCTTGCCGTGGTCGGTTATCGAGGTTGGTGAGGCCAGGGGCGTGGTCGGCAGTGGTCGGTGGAGCGTTGGCTGCCCGGAGTTACTCCAGGGGCACGCTGGCGGGCGAGAAGGCGAGCCACGCGTCCTGGCAGTGATGTGGCAGAGACGGCAACACCGGGCGGTGGCTCTGGTCGGCGCTGACTAGCGTGGATGGCGCTAGAGGACGAGGGGAGGTGTCGGCGAGCTCCTGGGCGGTCGGGCTGATCCAGAGGGGGATAAGGATGTTAGGGGGAGGCAGCAGAGCGGCGGTAGGAGCTCGGTGCCGATGCGTGCAAAATGCATGCTCCGGGCACGCTCTGGCCACGCACGGAACATGCTCAAAGAATTGCCAGATGGGCCTAGGGTGTTCTAAGTGAGCTAGGTTTTGGTAGAGGGATGCTCCTGAAAGTGCTAGAGATGGTGGACATGATATTTTGGCTAAATGAGCAAGATCATAATGTAGTTCAAAAGAGTTGCCAATTTCTACCATGCTCACAACGTGTTTGACAAAATGCTAAAGCTATCTAGATGGTTTTGTTGGAAGAGATACTTGGCAGGGTAGCGCCTCTTTAGATGATAGAGATGGTGGTATGATTTTTTTGGCAGAATGCAAAACTTGCTAGTGCAAGTTTAGAGGAATTCCAATTCTGGACAGAAAATGTAGGGGAATATTTGGTGAACTAAAAAGATTCCAATGGAGCCAAATTTTTGGTCTTGAGGATCTCTTAGGAAGTACTAGAGCATGGAAAAATTTTAGAATTTTTGGAGCAAGAAATACTAGGGTTGTAGTGCAAAGCTGAATCTGGACCAGAATTGAAAAGAGCTTGTTTCACTCAAAATTTTCAAAAGACCAAGATGGGTTTTTGCATAAAAGTGATATATAGGCATCACATGACCTCCCATAATTTTTTTGTGGAATTTAAAAGAATTATATTAAATGGTTGTAGTGCAACAGAAGTAATTTGAAGAAGGATAATGCTATTAAAAGAAATATTTAGAGGCAAATTTTATTATAAAAATAATTCTTACGGTTATTAAACTATAATTGAAAAGTTTTAAGAAAATTACGAAAGCCACAATATTATTTTCAAAAATTTCTATATGGAGGGAAGAATATTGATAAACAGAAACAGAAAATACTCTGGAAACAATAGAAGACTTACTTATAAATCAAATTTTTTTATTTCTGGCCAAATTTTATTTAGTAAAAACATGATTAAATTTTTGGGGTGTTACATCCGAGTGAACCGTATGTCGTATATCACACACACCTTGATATGGCTGACCATTTCTGTTGCATTCCCTAATAGCAAACAGTTCATCGGAGCGAACTGTATGCCGTATATCACACACACATTGATATGGCTGCCCGTTTCTGTTGTTCTGTCTAATCGCAAATAGTTCGTATGGATCAACCGTACGCCCTGCATCGCACACGTAACTAAAATCTGAATCGTGTTTCATGTCTCTGCCATCACAAATGTTTTGCATCTTTTTTGATGGTTTTTTACATCCCCGTTTGAGATTAATGCATCGCACACAGTTTCGTCAAAGGGTCTCTGATCCTAGTGTCGCATTAGCAGCATCCTGCAGTAGTGGGTGAGACTCCCATGCAGCGCCGCCCTCTACACTAGTACTAGTACCTCCATCGTGGTTTATTAGTTCCCCATGTAATTTTACTGAAGATTTAACTGACAAAATGTTAGTGCATGTCAACAAAAACTATATCGTTGGGTTCGTATTTGAACATAGTTTTCAATGATATAATTTTTGGTGACATGCATGAGCATTTTGTTAGTTAAATTTATGGTCGTACTATATATAGTAAGGTGCCTGTGCATTGCACAGAATAGTGAAATGCATTGATCGGGGAGTTGTTTATTTTTACAAAGTATGTGGGGGTCATCTCATGTGTACCAAATATCGATAGGTTTCTTCGGATATTATTTCTTCTCTAGAGCTCACAAGCATCTGGGTGAATAGTAAATGTAGGCTAAATAGATAAAAAAGGTATCTTTTGCAAACAAAAGCGTTCAACTGTTCAACCTGCATCCAAAACTTTTGAAGAAATAACACTTATTGTGCTTTGCAAGAAATGATTTTTAAGAATTATTTTTTGAGTATCGATTTTGTTTATTTTTTCTAGACCACCATGAATGTAAATCAGGATGACTTGGAAGGGGGCAGAGGAGATGTAAGAAATGGTTCACCATAAGTCTCTCACCATTTCTGGAATAAAAATTCACAATTAATCTCATAAATGACAAGCGAGAACTCTAATGGAGCAAAATCATACATGGAAGATTCTAGACTAAACCATAAATGGATACACTTTTATTCAAGCACGATACTCTAATAGAGCAAGATCATGCATGGAAGGTTCTATACTATATAAATAAGAAGTGTCCACATGCTTAGATAGCGGCTTACATTGAGCGAAGACTAGTGATGAATAGTTTACTTGGTAATGCATATGCCCAGGTGAACCTCCTTGGAGTCCCCGTGCATCATCTTGCGGTGAAAATGATACCAGGCCTCTTCCATGTCCACATTGCCGGGAACGGAGTAGCTCGCCACAATCCCATTCAGCGTGACGGAGGCGCTGAGGTCGCCCTCGTATGCCGGAGGGGCAGTAACAGTGAGCACGCACCTTTACAACGGCCTCATGTCAGCTTCAGCGGCGTTGTCCCTAACACACACTATAGAGACGGGCCAGCAGCCTGCTTGGGCCTTGCTGGTGCCCACGGCCAAGAGGAAGATGCTGTCGTCCTCCTCCATGACTAGCAGGCGGCGGTGATCCTCCAGCGACTCCGGCGCGGCGAACGGGTAGCACGCCTCGTACTTGATGTTCACCGTGGGCCAGTAGTGATTGTCGGACGGTGCCGTGAGGTGATGCACAAGGCTCGCTGGCGAGCCCTCAAATGGCGGCATGCACTCATAGCAGTAGCAGGGCGTGTGCACGCTTCTGGAATTATGCTCCGCCAGCGAGTGTTGGTCGACGTACCTCTCGCAGTCGAAACTCTTGTAGAGGCAAGGGGCATTCATATAGAGTCATATTTTTTTTCTAAGTTTCGAGTTGTAATTCTTGAGTTGTAAGTAAATAAAAGTGTGATGATCATCATTATTAGAGCATTGTCCCATGTGAGGAAAGGGTGATAGAAGCTATGATTCCCTCACAAGTTGGGATGAGTCTCCAGACTTTATAAAAAAATAAAAGAGGCCAAAGAAGCCCACCAAAAAAATGAGAGAAAAGAGAGAAGGGACAATGTTACTATCCTTTTTCCACACTTGTGCTTCAAAGTAGCACCATGATCTTCATGATAGAGAGTATCCTATGTTGTCACTTTCATATACTAGTGGAAATTTTTCATTATATAACTTGGCTTGTATATTCCAATGATGGGCTTCCTCAAATTGCGCTAGGTCTTCGTGAGCAAGCGAGTTGGATGCACACCCAGTTAGTTTCTTTTTGAGCTTTCATAAACTTATTGCTCTAGTGCATCCTTTGCATGGCA
This sequence comes from Thinopyrum elongatum, assembly GCA_011799875.1. Lineage (NCBI taxonomy): Eukaryota > Viridiplantae > Streptophyta > Magnoliopsida > Poales > Poaceae > Thinopyrum > Thinopyrum elongatum. Next base: position 54,562,616 of record CM022299.1, on the reverse strand, counting down.
ATCCCTACTCACTCACATTGATATCTATTGATGGGCATCTCCATAGATCGTTGATATGCCTAGTTGATGTGAGACTATCTCCTTCTTTTTGTCTTCTCCACAACCACCATATTCTATTCCACCTATAGTGCTATATCCATGGCTCACGCTCATGTATTGCGTGAAAGTTGAAAAAGTTTGAGAACATCAAAAGTATGAAACAATTGCTTATCTTGTCATCGTGGTTGTGCATGATTTAATACTTTGTGTGATGAATATGGAGCATAGCCAGACTATATGATTTTGTAGGGATAACTTTCTTTGGCCATGTTATTTTGAGAAGACATGATCGCTTTATTAGTATGCTTGAAGTATTTTTTTTATGTCAATATTAAACTTTTGTTTTGAATCTTACGGATCTGAACAATTATGCCACAATAAAGAAAATTACATGGATAAATATGTTAGGTAGCATTCCACATCAAAATTCTGTTTTTATCATCTACCTACTCGAGGACGAGCAGGAATTAAGCTTGGGGATGCTTGATACGTCTCCAACGTATCTATAAATTTTTATTGTTCCATGCTATTATATTATCTTTTTTGGATGTTTTATATGCATTAATATGCTATTTTATATTATTTTTGGGACTAACTTATTAACCTAGAGCCCAGTGCCAGTTTCTGTTTTTTCCTTGTTTTTTAGTTTCGCGGAAAAGGAATATCAAACGGAGTCCAAACGGAATAAAACTTTATGATGATTTTTCTTGGACCACAAGACACACGTAGGACTTGGAGACCAAGGCAAAGGAGTCCGGAGGCGATGGCAAGGGTGCAGGGCGTGCCCCGGGGGGCACGCCCCCTGCCTGGTGGGTCTGTTGGAGCTCCTCTAACCCTATTCTTCGGCCTATAAATTCCCAAATATTCCCAAACAATTAGAAGCATCCACGAAAATACTTTTCCACCACCGCAACCTTCTGTTCCCATGAGATCCCATCTTGGGGCCTTTTCTGGCATCCTGCTGGAGGGGGATTCGATCACGGAGGGCATCTACATCAACCCTATTGCCCTTCCGATGAAGCATGAGTAGTTTACCACAGACCTATGGGTCCATAGCTAGTAGCTAGATGGCTTCACAAGTGGAAAAAAGCCTAGCTATGGCGTGCCAAAAACAGCCTTGCTAGCGTAGACACACGATGCCACTAATATGGCGCCATTGCTAAAATGTAGTGGTGGCGTTGGAGGACACGTCAGCAGTATCTTACATCGTGCTGGCGTATCACCAGTCCAGTGCCAGCAGTAAGTCCATCATAACTCTGGCGTGCCTGCTCGTCCAACGCCAGTAAATGGTTTTTTGTAATAAAAAATTACTCATCAACACTAGCTAGCTACTTACTTAATAGATACTACTGAACACAACATACTCATCAACACTAGGTACTTACTTAATAGATATTCATTACATAAAGAGGCTCATGAACTCAACAAGTTGATATTAAACTTCACAAAAGTTCACTCAAGTACTCTAGTTACTCAATCATCATCAACTAATAAGATGAGCTGGCAAGCTACTTAAAAAAACTAATCTTTACCAAGGATTATGCCCAGCTGCATCAGCCTCTTTCTATCTGCCTCTCCTTCTCTTCTGAAATGATCTGTGTCCATCTTCAGGTCAATCCTCTCACCCCTGATGCGTCTCCTATCCTCCTTCAGTTTATCCCCATCCTCGACGAGCTTATCCCTCTCGTCCCTAACTGGTTAGTCTCCTGAATGAGCCAAACAGCATCCTTGCGTAGCTCTTTAATCTCCCCCTTTAGATCGTCATTTTCCCCTTGCACGCTCTTGATGACATACTCAAAAGTGTTTAAGAATTCATTGTTGGCCATGTCCACATCGCACACCGACTCGTTGTTACCTCCAGAACTGGCCATGACCAAACACATCGTGTATATATACGATCAAGACAATATGCAATGTAAAATAGTTCATGTGTTGGAAAGATATGATTTCGTTAATTAAGTAGAATAGATAAAATTATGAATCTATTTTGATAAATAAGATATAGCAAACTGACTTCTATACATACACATACTATCATATATAAGAATAACTTCTGTCAATCACTACAAAAATATATATAGATAGCATCACAATGTCAAACAAGAATTTCCTTAGTGCTGACAAGAACCAAACATAACAATAATAACAAGCAAGTTGATAACAATTCCAATCAAAGTATGGCAAGTGATCTAATACACTTACACAAATTCTACAACCTAACTGATCTATACAGAGGCATGTCAACTTGTCAAGTAAACAAAGGAAATTTTGTTCTTTTATGGGAGTAAACAATGGAACCCTGATCTACAATTTTAACAATTTGATTTACATATACCAGTCAACCTATACATAATTTCTACTAAACTTGCTCAGATCCGCCAACGGACGGGAGACACAATAGCAATCGGATGATTATCACTACAATTTCCGGCCATTCGGCGTGTCCACGCGAGCGGAGGAGTGGATCTAACCTTGGCGCCGGCGAGGGGTGGCGACGGGCAGAGGCGATGGGGCGGTGATGGGGCGGCGGTGGCTTTGGTCCAATGGGAGTTGTGTCTAGCTGGCTACAACCGGGCCGGGTGGGGTGTGAAATGAGAGTGAGCTACGGACTTAGGTATATTACTAGGTCATTGCTGGCGTTAGATAAAATGGCAACGCCATAGCTAATCACAGGCCAAATAAAATGATGGCGTGCAAAGAAAAATAATGCCAGCACTAACAAAATAACTATGGCGTGCAAAGAAAACCAATGTCACCAGTGGTTTCCAAACGGTGAGTGCATATGGGCCAATAGATTTGTGGCGTTTACAACACAATCAACACCAGCACTATGCTTGTAAAGCTAGCATTCGGATTTGGCCTACGCCAGCACTATTTGAAAAAAATAGTGCTGGCGCGGATGTAAAATGCCGCGCCACCAATGAAAGTTGTGTCTAGCACTTTTTTCACTAGTGCATCTTCTCTCTCTTTGATTCTCAATACCATTTTCTCCTCGATGTTCTTGGAGATCTATCCGATGTAAACTTCTTTTGCGGTGTGTTTGTCAAGATCTGATGAATTGTGGATTTATGATCAGCTTATCTATGAATATTATTTGAATCTTCTCTGAATTCTTATATGCATGATTTAATATATTTGTATTTCTCTTCGAACTATCGGTTTGGTTTGGCCAACTAGATTGGTTTTTCTTGCAATGGGAGAGGTGCTTACCTTTGGGTTCAATCTTGCGGTGTCCTCACCCAGTGACAAAGTAGGGGTAGCGAGGCACGTATTTGTATTGTTGCCATCAAGGGTAAAAGATGGGGTTTTCATCATATTGCTTGAGTTTATCCCTCTACATCATGTCATCTTGCTTAAGGCGTTACTCCGTTCTTCATGAACTTAATAGTCTAGATGCATGCTGGATCGTGGTCGATGTGTGGAGTAATAGTAGTAGATGCAGGCAGGACTTTGTCTACTTGACACGGACATGATGCCTATATTCATAATCATTGCCTTGGATATCATCATAACTTTGCACTTTTCTATCAATTGCTCGACATTAATTTGTTCACCCACCGTATTATTTGCCTTCAAGAGAGAAGCCTCTAGTGAAACCTATGGCCCCCAAGTCTATTTTCCTTAATATATTTTTAGATCTATATACCAAAAATACCTTGCTACAATTTATTTACTTTTATTTTGTTTTATGTTTTAGTAATCTTTTATATCTATCTCTATCATATCTCACCTTTGCAAGTGACCGTGAAGGGATTGACAACCCCTTTATCGTGTTGGGTGCAAGTGTTTGATTGTTTGTGTAGGTGCATATATTGGGGACTTGCGTTTTTCTCCTACTGGATTGATACCTTGGTTCTTAACTGAGGGAAATATTTATCTCTACTTTACTGCATCACCCTTTCCTCTTCAAGGGAAAAACCAATGCAAGCTCAAGAACTAGCAAACCCCGCTTAACACATTGGCGACACCACTTTATCCCAGGGCTTCTGAATGTGTTCGGCTTCACACCTCAAGAAGAAAATTGTCTAAAAAAGACCTCAAGAAGAAAAAGGTGCTCCACAGCATTTCACAATAAGTTGTAGCCATATAAAATTAATTCTTATAATCTAGCATAATGAGTTTTTGGGTCTGACCGGTCCAGCCGCTGATACGTCCATTTTGCATCATGCTTTTATATCAATATTTATTGCATTATGGGCTGTTATTACATATTATATCATAATACTTATGCCTTTTCTCTCTTATTTTAAAAGGTTTACATGAAGAGGGAGAATGCTGGTAGCTGGAATTCTAGACTGGAAATGGAGCAAATATTAGAGACCTATGCTACGCAACTCCAAAAGTCCTGAAACTTCACGGAGAGTCATTTTGGAATTAATAAAAAAATATTGGGCAAAGAAAGCACCAGAGAGGGGCCACCTGCTATCCACAAGGGTGGAGGGCGCGCCCTCCGGTCTTGTGTGCCCCCTGGCAAGCCCCCGATGCCCATCTTCTGCTATATGGTGTCTTTTGCCCTGGAAAAAATAAGGAGGAAGCTTTCGGGATGAACCGCCGCCGTCTTGAGGCGGAACTTGGGCAGAACCAATCTAGGGCTCCAGCGAAGCTGTTCTGCCGGGGAAACTTCCCCTCCGGGAGGGGGAAATCGAAGCCATCGTCATCACCAACGATCCTCTCATCGAGAGGGGGTCAATCTCCATCAACATATTCACCAGCACCATCTCCTCTCAAACCCTAGTTCATCTCTTGTATCCGATCTTTGTCTCAGAACCTCAGATTGGTACCTGTGGGTTGCTAGTAGTGTTGATTACTCGTAGTTGATGCTAGTTGGTTTATTCGGTGGAAGATCATATGTTCAGATCCTTAATGATAATTAATACTCCTCTGATTATGAACATGAATATGCTTTGTGAGCAGTTACGTTTGTTCCTGAGGACATGGGAGAAGTCTTGTAATAAGTAATCATGTGAATTTGGTATTCGTTCGATATTTTGATGAGATGTATGTTGTCTTTCCTCTAGTGGTGTTATGTGAACGTCGACTACATGACACTTCACCATGATTTGGGCCTAGGGGAAGGAATTGGGAAGTAATAAGTAGATGATGGGTTGCTAGAGTGACAGAAGCTTAAACCCTAGTTTATGCCTTGCTTCGTAAGGGGCTGATTTGGATCCATATGTTTCATGCTATGGTTAGATTTATCTTAATTCTTCTTTTGTAGTTGCAGATGCTTGTGAGAGGGGTTAATCATAAGTGGGAGGCTTGTCCAAGGAAGGGCAGCACCCAAGCACCGGTCCACCCACATATCAAATTATCAAAGTAACGAACGCGAATCATATGAGCATGATGAAAACTAGCTTGACAACAATTCCCATGTGTCCTCGGGAGCGCTTTACTTTATATAAGAGTTCATCCGGGCTTTTTCTTTGCTACAAAAAGGATTGGGCCACCTTGCTGCACCTTAGTTACTTTTGTTACTTGTTACCCATTATGATTTATCTTATCACACAACTATCTATTACCGATAATTTCAGTGCTTGCAGAGAATACCTTGCTGAAAACCGCTTGTCATTTCCTTTTGCTCCTCGTTGGGTTCGACACTCTTACTTATCGAAAGGGCTATGATAGATCCCCTATACTTGTGGGTCATCAGCCACCAAAACCAAACCTGCGCTGGCGGGAGCGCCTGTTCCCGCATTCTATGGCTGGTTGCAATGTCGTGCATGCATCGCCGTCGTCCTCCGCTTTGGTGCGCTCGTAGTGGCGCCGCCGTTCGGCCCTGTCAACATAGTGAATCGGGAGAGGACTGTAGTTGTGAGTATGACAGTATAGACCCACCAGGTCCACTCCCGAACACAAGCAAGCGCCTCTTTACTACTCAGATGCACCCCTCGATTTTTTACTCTAATCCACCCTGCTGATATCTGCTTTTTTTTGAGGATTTGTTCAAAGGAGCAGGCTATAAACTGGGTTGTGTGGTCTCTGTGGCCCGTCTAACAACATGACCAGCCCAGTTGGCTTTTCTTTGGGAAAATAGGTAGCCCACTATTTTTTTTTGAAGAATACCCAAGCTAGGCCTATTTGTTTTCTCCGACTTACTGGGCTTCAAATCTTTCAAGACGAGGAGGGATGCATTCCGGCCTGGCCAGAGAGTATGGGCAGTAAATCTTAAGAGTAATATGAAAGGGGTTGCAAATTCCAAAAAAAAAAAAATGGGCAATTAGTTTTTTTTGTTTTTGTTCTTCACTGATATTTTATATTTCATTGGATTTTAACATAACATAGTAGTACTTTATTTTAAAATTATTTTTAGTATGGCTAATAATTTTTGGATTAAAAATATTTTGTTCCCCAGCAAAAATATACAAATTTTTAAAATTTCACATATTTTTTAGTTCAAATTTTTAACCCTGGTACTGAGCAGAAAATGGGCAGCAATTCTAAAAATGGAAATGGGCTGCAATAAATTCCATATGAATTAGAAAATGGGCTGTAAATTATAAAAATAATCGCAAATGGGCTGTACACGCCATAGATTTCGAGGCTGACTTGTTTACGAAAGGCTTTGTTAACTTATAGTCAACACATGATTCTTGCAGCAGTGACTGTTGGATGTCCATCCAACGGCTGACGTGCTTCTTCAATCTCTGATCTTCCTGCTCCAGCCGCCTAAACCAGCGCCGGCGGGACAGCCTGCTCCCTCGTCTTGTGGCTGTTTGTGATGCCGCGTAGGCTTCACTGGCCCACCCAACTCCCTCCGCTGGCTTGGCCATCCCTCTACCCACCCACACCTCCTGTTATTCTCCGGTGACGGCAGCCTCACGCCGCAGCCGAACCAGTCAACTATCATACTCCCCTCAGCGTGGGCATCCACTGCTGTGTCTTCACTGGCTCCAGGTCGTTCCATTCCTAGGCCTCACCGTCGTCCACCGCGTTGGTGCTCTAGGTGCGGCGTGCTCAACGTGGTCAACATTCAACAAACGACAACCATCAGAATAGGGATGTACGTGGAGAGGCTGACAGTAGGGACCCCCATGGTCCATGGCCGCACGCAAGTAACTGCCTCCTTATTACGAGAAAAAATGATTCCTCCCACTGACATCTGGGGCGCACCGGTTCGGAGGCTGACCTGTGGGCCTACTAAGTTGACGCGTACGCAGGGCTCTGTCAACTTATTCAACAAACGATTCTAGCAGCACTGACCGTTGGATTTTAATTGAACGGTCATGCTGCTTCTTCAATCTCTGATCTTCTTGCACCAGCCGCCCAAACCAGCGCCGGCGGGACCGCCTGCTCCTGCCTCCAATGGCCGGCTGTGGTGCCGTGCAGGCCTCACCGCCCCACCCTACTCACACCGCTGGCCAGGCCTTCCCTCTACTCACCCACACCCCCTGTTATTTTCCGGCGATGGCAGCCTCAAATCACAGCCGAATCAGTCAACCCTCATACCCTCCTTCGCATGGGAATCCACTGCTGCGTATTCCCCGGCTCCGGGTCGCGCCGTCATCGACCACCTTGGTGGACTCGAATGGTACGGCATCGTCAACGCGGTCAACAAACGACAGCCATCAGAAGAGGACTGTACGTGGAGAGGCTAACAGCTGGGTCCATGGCCGCATGCATGGAAGTGCCTCCTTATTACGCGCAAAATAATGATTCCTCCACCTAATAGCTCAGACCCACCGGAAGGGCCTCTATATTTCATGAAAAAAATGTTCCCCCCTGACAGCTGGGACCCACCGGCTTTATCTTTGCACGAAAGGAAGTGCCTTGTTACCCCCTGACAGCTGGGACCCACCAGGTTGAAGTGAAGGTAGCGTTATCTGTCTGGCCGCGAACGTGTATGTACATAGCGGTCGATCGGTCTCTCTGCAACGACGTACCGTGGCCGAGTAAGGAGTGGCACGTGTTGAAGTAGAGGCACCGACGTGGCATGTCACGCAGTCCCGTCAATATCGTGTACATGTATGTACAGCCACACTGCAAGATAGTAAATACGGCTACGTACGTACATACGGGCGGGGTCTCTAATGCGTATAGCAACGTCGTCCTGTTCATCGGTAGCCAACCGGCTGGGTCGGAACAGAGTAAACAGCATCGTGTGTTCATTGGTAGCCAACCGGCTTGGACGGAACAGCCGAAATGAGGTCTAGCGTACTACAGAACGGAGGAAACGGCCTTTTGTTCGACCGCGTACGGTCGAAACGGGGTCCTGTTCATCGGCAAGGGTCCGGCGTACCACAAAACGGAGGAAACGGACTTCTGTTCAAGTGCCTACGATCGAAACGGGGTCCTGTTGATCGGGAGGGGTGTGGCGTACCGCAAAACGGAGGAAACGGACTTGTGTTGGAGCACCTACGGTCGAAACGGGGTCCTGTTCATCGGAGGGGTGTGGCGTACCGCAAAACGAGACTCCACGGGGTCCTGTTCATCCATCGTCTACTGCCTCGCTTCAGCCTCTACGGGCTACTGTTCATCCACCGTCGACTTCCTCCAGCCTCCACCTACTATTGTTCATCCACAGCGACCTTCCTCCTGCCTCCACCAGCTACTGTTCATCCATGGGGCTACTGTTCATCCAGCCTCCACTGGCTACTATTCAACGCCCCCTCCACGGGGGCCTATTCATGCAACCTCCACCAGCTAATGTTCAACCAGCCCTCCATGGGGTCCTGTTCATCCACCCCCAACCGGCTCGGGTGTGTGGCGGTCTCCTCTTGATCGGGGTCATGTTCATCCAGCGCCAACGGCCTCTACTACCACGGAGTCCTGTTCATCCAACCCCCACCAGGAACTGTTCATCCAACCGCCAACAACAGTCACAGTTCATCAAGAGGCAGCAGGTTCGATCGACTTCAGTTAGCAGCAGTAGCGATGGAATCGCTCGGGTTCAATTAACTGCAGCTAAGGGATCGATCGCTCGGGTTCAGTAACATAGATAGTGCAATCGCTCGGGTTCAGTATGCGAACGCGTCGCTCGGGTTTAGTTAGATCCCAACGCCTCGCACACACGCGCGTATGTGTACGAGAGAAACGCGCAAACACCAAGTTATTCTTTCCGATTGATCTATCAAGAGTTCGTACTAAAATAACACTAAGTTATTCTTTCCGATCGATCTATCAAGAGTTCGTACTAAAATAACACCAAAGCAAATTCAGATTCATAATACTCAATCTAACACAAAGAACCTCAAAGAGTGCCCCAAGATTTCTACCGGAGAAACAAAAGACGAGAACGTGCATCAACCCCTATGCATAGATTACCCCAATGTCACCTCGGGAATCCGCGAGTTGAGTGCCAAAACATATCTCAAGTGAATCAATATAATACCCCATTGTCACCACGAGTATTCATATGCAAGACATATATCAAGTGCTCGCAAATCCATAAAAGTATTCAATCTGATAAGAACGAAATCCCAAAGGGAAAACTCAATTCACCACAACAAGATAGAGAGGGAGAAACACCATATGATCCAACTATATTAACAAAGCCCCCGATACATCAAGATCATGTCATCAAGAAAATGACAGAGAGAGAGAGAGATTAAACACATAGCTACTGGTACAAACCCTCAGCCCCGAGGGTGGACTACTCCCTCCTCATCATGGTGGCCACCGGGATGATGAAGATGGCCACCGGTGATGATTTCCCACTCCGGTAGAGTGCCGGAACGGGGTCTAGATTGGTTTTTCATGGCTACAGAGGCTTGTGGCGGCGAAACTTCTGATCTAGGATTACCCCGAGGGTTTTTGGAATATTTGCCAATTTATACGGCGAAGAGGCGGTGCGGGAGGCCACCGAGGTGGGCACAACCCACCTGGCCGTGCCTGGGCCCCAAGCGTGCCCTGGTGGGTTGTGCTCTCCTCGGAGCTCCCCTCTGGTACTTCTTTGGCCCACCGGGTGTCTTCTGGTCTAGAAAAAATCTCCAAAAAGTTTCGTTGCGTTTGGACTCCGTTTGGTATTGATTTTCTGCGATGTAAAAAACAAGCAAAAAATAGCAACTGCCATTGGGCACTATGTCAATACGTTAGTCCCAAAAATGATATAAAGTTACTATTAAATGATTGTAAAACATCCAAGAATGATAATATAACAGCATGAATACCTCATAAATTAAATATACGTTGGAGACGTATCAGCATCCCCAAGCTTAATTCCTACTCGTCCTCGAGTAGGTAAATGATAAAAGAAATAATTTATGAAGTGTGAATGCTAGCAAAATGCATAAGTTTGATCAATGATAATTTCAATCACTTTTTCTAGCATCATAACTGCAACTCTTTCTCACAAAACTTATCATGATAAAGTAGCAATTGAAAATGGAATTTTTGTTATGGAAAGCTACCTATCATATTCATCATATACTCTTTCTTTTGTAGCATGGACATTTGGACTTGAATGATTCAAAGCAATAGTCTATAATTTGACATGAAGACATCAATATTCAAGCATATCAACAAGCAACCATGTCTTTCAAAATATCAACACTAAAGAAAGTTATCCCTAGCCCATCATGCTCAATCATTGATCCATTCGCAAAACACACTCGCATATTAGCTACATCCAATGCTCAAGTACAATCATAGTGACCCTTAGTTGTTGCTTTATAAGAGAAGATGGAGACTCAAATAAAAATGAAAACTGCATAAAGTAAATAGATAGGCCCTTCTCAGTGGGAAGTAGGGATTTGTAGAGGTGCCAGAGCTCAAAGCTTAAATTGAGAGATAAAAATTTTGAGAGGCATACTTTTCCCGTCAACGAAAACGACCGAGTAAATCCCAACACTTTCCATGCTAGATATATCATAGGCGGTTCCCAGACAGAAAATAAAGTTTATTCCTTTTTCCACCATTTTTTCATGATCCATGGCTAGCCATATCCACGGGTGCCCTCCATACCAACACTTTCCAAGGAATTTATTATTTGACAACATAAAGTAAATTCATTTTTCATTTCAGGACTGGGCATCCCTAATACCTTTGCCATACTCTCGTGCAATGACAAGTGAATAAACACTCATCTTGAGAATAACACATCTAGCATGCAAAATATTGGCCACCCCCTGCCGCTTCATGAGCGGTACGAGGACACAAAAAGGAAATCATTTTAAAAATTTAGAGATGGCACATACAAATTTGCTTAGAACGGCATGGAAATACCGCATATAGGTAGGTATGGTGGACTCATTTGGCACAACTTTGGGTTTAAGAATTTGGATGCACAAGTATTATTCCCACTTAGTACAAATGGAGGCTAGCAAATAGATTGAGAAGCAACCAACCAAGAAACAAAAATTCACATAAATGAGCATTGAGCATAACTAACACCAAATAATGCACCACAAGTAGGATGTAATTTCATTGCATAATTACTGACTTTCATGCTTGCATAGGGAATCACAAACCTTAACACCAATATTCTTACTAAAGCATAATTACTCACCAACATGACTCACATATTATTATCTCCATATCGCAAAACTATTGCAAGGAATCAAACTTATCATATCCAGTGATCTTAATGAAAGTTTTTATTATATCCTTCTTGAATATCCATTACTTTGGGACTAAATTTATGTATTACCATTGCTACTAACAAGCTCTCAAATATATTTAAGTGAAGCACAAGAGCATAAGTATTTCTTCAAAAATTTCAACTCTTAAAATAATCTAAGTGAAGCATGAGAGTAAATGACAAACTACTCCAAAAAGATACAAGTGAAGATCAAATGAGTAGTTAAGTAAATGGGTAGCTAATTGAGGACTCTCTCTTATTTAAAACTTTCAGATCTAAGTATTTTATTAAAACAGCAAGCAAAACAAAATAAAATGACATTCTAAGAATAGCACACATCATGTGAAGAAGCAAAAACTTAGGCTCAACCGAGGCTAACCGGTAATTCTTGATGAAAAAAGGTGGGATGCCTACCGGGGCATCCCCAAGCTTAGATGCTTGAGACTTCTTGGAATATTAACTTGGGATGCCTTGGGAATCCCCAAGCTTGAGCTCTTGTGTCTTCTTCATTCCTCTCAAATCATGGTTTCCCTAATTCTTAAAAACTATATCTACACAAAACTCAACAAGAACTCATGAGATAAGTTAGTATAAATCAATGCAAAACCTTATCATTCTCTACTGTAGAAAATCACTAAAATTATTATTCAACATTGCATACTAAATTCCTCTGCATATTTAATACTCCTATCCTCAAATAGAATCATTAAACAAGCAAACATATGCAAACAATGCGAACATAACAGAAATCTGTCTAAACAGGACAGTCTGTAAAGAGTGCAATTGTACTCATACTTCCCTAACTCCAAAAATTCTTAAAATTTACCACACTGTAGAAAATTTATCAGATCTTATTGCGCAAAAAGTTTCAACACTTTATAACAATCTGAATTTTCTGGATAATTATTGCAACAGAGATAAACTTTCTGTTTTGAAACAGCAACTCATATATTTGCAAAATAAGCATGGTGATGGCTATCCTTGCCACTTTTATTGAAATAACAGATGCAAAACATTATTCTAAATAACAGCAAGAAAATCCTAATAAAATAAAATGACTCTCCAAGCAAAACTCATATCATGTGACGAATGAAAATATAGCTCCAAGTGAGGTTACCGATAATGTTGAAGACAAAAGAGGTGCTGCCTTCTGGGGCATCCCCAAGCTTAGTTGCTTGGATATTCCTTGAATATTGCCTTGGGGGTGCCTTGGGAATCCCCAAGATTAGGGTCTTGTCACTCCTTATTCTCCTCATATCGTTATCTCACCCAAAACTTGAAAACTTCAATCACACAAAACTTAACGAAACTTTGTGAGATGCATTAGTATAATAAAGACAAATCATTCACTTTGGTACTGTCAAGATAAGATTCATAATTGTTTCCACATAATGCCTACTGTACTCTACAATTTCCACAATTTATAATAAGCAATATAAGCCATGGAAACCATAAAACAAGCAAACTATGCCTTGCAAACAGAATCTGTCAAAAACAGAACAGTACGTAAAGATCAGAATTAAGGACACACTTGTGTAACTCCAGAAATTCTGAAAAATTAGGAAAACGTAGAAAATTTATATATCCATCAACTTTAAAAAGTGTTGGTTTGTCTCCCAACAAGCGCTTTTGTTTAATGCCTTTTAGCTAGGCATGATGATTTCAATGATGCTCACATAAAAGATAAGAATTGAAACATAACAAGAGCATCATGAATCATAAGTTCCTCTCTCATAATAATTTTCAGTAGCATCATGAATAGGTTCCTCAATATAAGCATCACACAAAGCATTCTTTTCATGATGCACAACTATAGAAATTTTATTACTCTCCACATAAGCAAATTTATTCTCATCAATAGTAGTGGGAGAAAACTCAACAAAGTAACTATCATGTGATACTTGACTCACATAATCAATTTGAGAATGACAATTTTCATGGATATCATTACTATTTATAGCATACATGTCATCACAATAATCATCATAAATAGGAGGCATGATATCATCATAATAAATTTCCCCATCAAAACTTGCGGGACTAAAAATATCATCTTCATCAAACATAGCATCCCCAAGCTTATGGCTTTGCATATCATTGGCATCATGGATATTAAAATAGTTCATACGAACAACATTGCAATCACGCTCATCATTCAAAGATTTTTTGTCAAACATTTTATAGAATTCTTCCTCTATCAATTAAGCACAATTTTTCTTTCCATCATTTTCACAAAAGACATTATAAAGATGAACAATATGATGCAACCTCAATTCCTTTTTTTTGTAGTTTTCTTTTTATAAACCAAACTAGTGATAAAACAATAAACTAAAAGATTCAATTGCAAGATCTAAAGATATACCTTCAAGCACTCACCTCCCCGGCAACGGCGCCAGAAAAGAGCTTGATGTCTACTACGCAACTTTATTCTTGTAGACTCGTGTTGGGCCTCCAAGCGCAGAGTTTTGTAGGATAGTAGCAATTTTCCCTCAAGTGGATGACCTAAGGTTTATCAATCCGTGGGAGGCGTAGGATGAAGATGGTCTCTCTCAAACAACCCTGCAACCAAATAACAAAGAGTCTCTTGTGTCCCCAACACACCAAATACAATGGTAATTTGTATAGGTGCAGTAGTTCAGCGAAGATATGGTAATAAAAGCATAGTAATGAAAGTAGATATTGATTTTTGTGATAGGAACAATAAAAAATAGCAAGGTAGCAATTGATAAAACGGAGCACAAACGGTATTGCAATGCTTGAAAATGAGGCCTAGGGTCCGTACTTTCGCTAGTGCAATCTCTCAACAATGCTAATCTAATTGGATCACATAACCATCCCTCAATGTGCGATGAAGAATCAATCCAAAGTTCTTATCTAGCGGAGAACATAAGAAGAAATTGTTTGTAGCTATTCTTTCCGATCGATCTATCCAAGAGTTCGTACTAAAATAACACCAAGTTATTCTTTCCGATCGATCTATCAAGAGTTCATACTAAAATAACACTAAGTTATTCTTTCCGATCGATCTATCAAGAGTTCGTACTAAAATAACACCAAAGCAAATTCAGATTCATACTACTCAATCCAACACAAAGAACCTCAAAGAGTGCCCCAAGATTTCTACCGGAGAAACAAAAGACGAGAACGTGCATCAACCCCTATGCATAGATTACCCCAATGTCACCTTGGGAATCCGCGAGTTGAGTTCCAAAACATATCTCAAGTGAATCAATATAATACCCCATTGTCACCATGTGTATTCATAAGCAAGACATATATCAAGTGCTCTCAAATCCATTAAAGTATTCAAACCAATAAGAACGAAATCTCAAAGGGAAAACTCAATTCATCACAACAAGATAGAGAGGGAGAAACACCATATGATCCAACTATATTAACAAAGCCCCCGATACATCAAGATCATGTCATCAAGAACACGATAGAGAGAGAGAGAGAGATATTAAACACATAGCTACCGGTACAAACCCTAAGCCCCGAGGGTGGACTACTCCCTCCTCATGATGGTGGCCACTGGTATGATGAAGATGGCCACCGGTGATGATTTCCCCCTCCGGTAGAGTGCCGGAATGGGGTCTAGATTGGTTTTTCGTGGCTACAGAGGCTTGCGGCGTCGGAACTTCTGATCTAGGGTTACCCCGAGGGTTTTTGGAATATTTGCCAATTTATAGGGTGAAGAGGCAGTGCGGGAGGCCACCGAGGTGGGCACAACCCACCTGGGCGCACCTGGGCCCCCAGCCGCGCCCTGGTGGGTTGTGCTCTACTCGAAGCTCCCCTCTGTTACTTCATTGGCCCACCGGGTGTCTTCTGGTACAGAAAAAATCTCCAAAAAGTTTTGTTGCGTTTGGACTCTGTTTGGTATTGATTTTCTGCGATGTAAAAAACAAGCAAAAAACAGCAACTGGCACTGGGCACTATGTTAGTCCCAAAAATGATATAAAGTTGCTATAAAATGATTGTAAAACATCCAAGAACGATAATATAACAGCATGAATACTTCATAAATTATAGATATGTTGGAGACGTATCAGGATGGTTATATTATCCAATTATATTAGCATTGTTGAGATATTGCACTAGCGAAAGTATGAATCCTAGGCCTCATTTTCAAGCATTGCAATACCATTTGTGCTCACTTTTATTACTTGCTACCTTGCTGTTTTTTATTGCACCTATTGCAAAAATCAATATCTACTATCATTACTACACCTGTATCACCATCTCTTCGCCGAACTAGTGCACCTATACGGTTTACTATTGTATTTGGTGTGTTGGGGACACAAGAGACTCTTTGTTATTTGGTTGCAGGGTTGTTTGAGAGAGACCATCTTCATCCTATGCCTCCAACGGATTAATAAAATTTAGGTCATCTACTTGAGGGAAAATTGCTACTGTCCTACAAAACTCTGCGCTTGGAGGCCCAACACGAGTCTACAAGAAGAAGTTGTGTAGTAGACATCACCCACCACGGTCATGGAAGTACGCAAGCAAGTGCCTCCTTATTTCAAGCCAAAAAAATGGTTCCTCCTAATGGATTCCTGACATCTGGGTCCCATGCCATTGTCAACGTAGTCAATAAATGAGAGAATTGCACAACGAGCGACTAACACCAGGGACCCAGCAACTCGCACAGTTCTTTTTGTTTTTGAGACGGTGCAATGTATCAACTGGGCTTTGCGGGGCACTCTTGCCAGTCTAGCCAGCCATTTATTTTATGTTTACCACAAGACCAGCCCATTTGTTTTTTTTTCTTTCTGAAAATGGCTAGCCCAGTGTTTTTTTATTTTTGCAGAATACCCAACTGAGGCCTACTTTCTTTTGTTAGCCCTGCTGGGCTACAAGGGATGCATTCGGCTTGCCCAAAAAATGGGCAATCAGTAATGAGAAGTGGGTTGTACATTTTTAAGACACAGCAAACCGGCAATTAGTATCAAATTTTTTTTTTGCATTTTGACATTTTAAATTTCATTGATTTTTATGCGGGGAAAATTATTTGGATTTTCAATTGATATAAATTTATTTTTAAAATTATTTTGAATATGACTCAAAATTTCAGGATTAAAAATAGTTCGGACCGCACCGAAATATGCAAAATTTCCTTGAGTTTTTCAACCATGGCCACAATATGGGCTCTAAAAAAATCCTTAAGAATTAGCAAATGGGCTGTAAATTATTAGAAATAATGGCAGATGGGTTGTATGATGTTTTCCATAGATTTGAGGCTGGCTTGTCGGCCTACTAGGTTGAGCGCGTATGCTTTCCCAAAAAAAAGGTTGACGTGTACGCAAGGCTGTGTCAACTTAGTCAACACACGAGAGCAGTGACTGTTGGATGTCCATCCAACGGTCGTCGTGCTTCTTCAACGTCTGATCTTCCTGCTCCAGCCGCCCAAACCAGTGCTAGCGGGATAGCCTGCTCCTTCCTCCCGTGGCCAGATGTGCTGTCGCGCAGGCCTCACCGGCCCACACTACTCCCACTGTTGGCCAGGCCATCCATCTACCCACCCGCAGCTCCTGTTATTTTCCGGTGATGCCAACCTCATCCCACAACCGAACCAGTCTCATCCATCATACTCCCCTCAGCGTGGGCATCCACTGCTATGGCTTCGCCGGCTCTGGGTCGTTCCCTTCCGGGGCCTCGCCGTCGTCCACTTCGTTGATGCTCTCGGTCCAGCGTGGTCAACGTGGTCAACAAACGACAACCCTCGGAAGAGGGATGTAAGTGGATAGGCTGATAGTAGGGACCCGCATGGTCCATGGTCGAAGGCAAGCAAGTGCCTCCTTATTACGTGAGCAAAAATTATTGCTCCTCCTGACAGCTGGGACCTACCAGCTACATCTTTGCAGGCAAGGAGGTGCCTCCTATTACCCGGGAAAAAAGTTTCCTCCACCTGGCAGCTGAGACCCACTAGCTACATCTTCGCACGCAAGGAAGTGCCCCTTTATTACGCGCAAGGAAAATGATTCCTCCCGCTGCTAGCTGGGTCCAAGCAGATTTGGTGGCTGACTTGTGGGCCTACTAAGATGACTCGTATGTAGGGCTAGGTCAACTTAGTCAAGAAATGATTCTAGCAGAAGTGACCTTTGGATGTTAATCCAACGACCATGCTACTTCTACAACCTCTGATCTTCTTGCTCCAGCCGCCCAAACCAGCGCCGGCCATGCCGCCTGCTCCTGTCTCCCATGGCCGGTTGTGCTGCCGCGCAGGCCTCACCGCCCCACCCTACTTCCACCGCTGGCTAGGCCTTCCCTTTACTCACACACACACCCCTTGTTATTTTTTGGCAACAGCAGCCTCACACCGCAGCCGAACCAGTCCATCCTCGTACTCCCCACCGCGTGGGCAACCGCTACCGAGTCTTCCCTAGCTCCGGGTCATTCCCTTCCTAGTCCTTGCCGTCGTCCACCTCCTTGGTGCTCTCGGCGCGGCGTCATCAACGTGGTGAATGAACGACAGCCGTCGGAAGACGTCTGTACGCGGTGATGCTAACAGCTGGACCCACCAGCCACATCTTCGAACGCAAGGAAGTGCCTCCATATTACGCGAAAAAAATATTCCTCCCCCTGACAGCTGGGACCCACCAACTATATCTTCGCACGGAAAGAAGGGTGTCCTTATCCTCCCTGACTGCTGGGACCCACCCGGTCGAAGCGTATGTAGCGTTGTTTGTTTGGTCATGAACGTGTACGTACATACTGGTCGATCGGTCTCTCTACAACGATGAACCGTGGCCGAGCAAGCAGCGGCAAGTGTAGTAGTAGAGCCCCCGACGTAACAGTTCAGGCAGTCCCTTCTAAACGGTGTACACGTACGTATAGCCACATGCCAAAAAATATGGCTACCAATGTAGATACAGGCGGGGTCTCCAATGCCTACTGGCGCATACGTACAGCCAGGGCTTGTGTACATGGAGAGGCAAGGGACGGCAGCAACAGTGTCATGTTCATCCGCAGCTAACCGGGTGGGTCGGAATGGAGAAACAGTGTCGTGTTCATCGGGAGGCAACGGAATTCGTCCTGTTCATTGGGAGCCAACCGGCTTGGACGGAATAGCCAAAACGGGGCCTGGCGTACCGCAGAACAGATGAAATGGCTTTCTGTTTGACCGCCTACGATCGAAACAAGATCCTATTCATCGGGAGGGGTATGACGTACCGCAAAACGGAGGAAACAGACTTCTGTTCGAGCACCTACGGTCGAAACGGGGTCCTGTTGATCGGGAGGGGTATGGCGTACTGAAAAACGGAGGAACGGACTCATGTTAGAGCGCCTACAGTCAAAACGGGGTCCTTTTCATCGGGAGCGGTGTGGCGTACCTCAAAATGGGACTCCACAGGGCTACTGTTCATCCACCGTCTACGTATTGCCTCTTAGTTCAGCCTCCACGAGGGTATTGTTCATCCACCGTCGTCCTCCAAGCTCCACCAGCTACTGTTCATAGAGCCTCCACGGGGTCCTGTTCATCCACCCCCAATCGGCCAGGGTGTGGCGGCCTCCTCAGGGTCCTGTTCATCCATCGGCAATGGGCTACTACCATGGGGTCCTGTTCATCCAACACCCACCGGCTGGGGTGGGGCGTACACGTACGTACGAGCGAGCGGCAACAACGGAAACTATTCACCCACAGCCAACCAACCAGCTGGACTCACCACACGTCTCAACTCGTTTCTATGTATCGCGCGAGCTACAGCAACGAGCACTGTTCATCCAGAGGCAACCCAACATAGTAGCTGCATGGCTACATCTCGCACGGGGGCTCAATTAGCTTCAGTGAGCAGTGAGAAGGATCGATCAGATTCAGTTAGCAACGAAGGAAACGTCCGGCTTCAGTTAGCAGTGAAGGAATCGCTCGAGTTCAGTTAGCAGCGAAGGGATGGATCTATCAGCTTCACTATGTTGTGGGATCGATCCCTCGTGTTCAATACGTAGCTAGCTAGTGAAATCGCCGGGTTCAGTAAGCGAACGGCCTTGCAAGGGTTCAGTTAGCGAGCGCCTCGCACACACACACGTACGAGAGAAACACGCAAACCACACTGCATTGCTCGGCCCCGACCATCCACCGTAACCGGGAACTCCCCGATATTTTCCTCGCCCTCACTTCTACCATGATTTTTTACGTCATGGATGGCACAAAGAATGTCATGCAGATGCGTCTCTGGCCGGCCCAAGACAAAAAGCCCATTTTCTGTCATGATTTTCTGTCATAGAAGTAGTAGCCCACCACATCTATGATGATACATGTTTTTGTCACAATTAGCGTCATAGAAGTGTCATAAGCATGACAGAAAAAGTTTTCGTTCGGGCCAAAATGTCACGGATGTGTCTTTTTTTATAGTGATGTTCCCAACAATCCTTTGCATGAGAGAAGGGATGCAAGTGAGCTAGGTCTTCGAGAGGTACCGCGGATATTAGGATCAACAATGTGCAGGGATTGTATTGATTGTACGCCTCTTCTCTTGGAGTGAGGTTGTTTGGATCATGTGGGTAGAAACCGAGGCAAAGGTTCCCGTCCCATTCTTGTTTTGAGGGGAGGAGGAACCGAGGCAAAGGTTCCCGTCCCAATATTGTTATGAGGGGCGGAGGTTCCCGTCTAGGGTTGAAAACTTCTAGCGGTGGGATTAGCCACTTGCAATGGACCTCTAGAAGTTTTCAAGACCTCAAGGAGTTCCTTAAGCATGGACTTGACCTCAGCCATCATAGACATCTTAAGTGAAGCCATAGCTTCATTTAAGTCATCTTGGGTGACCGAAGTCAACTCCACGGCCTCGGGTACTTCATCAACCCTATCCCCATATTCAACAATACTCTTCGGGTGGTGAAACCCGTAATAAAGAGATGAGGCTCTGATACCAATTGAAAGGATCGATATGGTTGACTAGAGAGGGGGTTAATAGGCAACTACCACTTTTTAGCTTTTCTTAACAAATTAGGTTAAACAACAAATAGGTTGTCTAGATATGCAACTAGGTGAGCAACCTATATGATGCTAGCAACAACAACAACACAAGCAACCAAAGGATACAACACAAGTAAAGCTAGCAAAAAGTAAAGGTAAGAAGTAACCACAAGTGGAGCCGGTGAAGACGAGGATGTGTTACCGAAGTTCCTTCCCTTTGAGGGGAAGTACGTCTCTGTTGGAGCGGTGTGGAAGCACAATGCTCCCCAAGAAGCCACTAGGGCCACCGTATTCTCCTCACGCCCTCGCACAATACAAGATGTCGTGAATCCACTAGTGGTGCCCTTGAAGGTGGCAACCGAACCTTTACAAACAAGGTTGAGGCTCTCTCCACAACCGAATTGGAGGCTCTCAACACCACCACAGAGTTTCACCACAATGGAATGTGGCTCTGAGGTGACCTCTTCTGTCTAGGGTGCTCAAACACCCAAGAGTAACAAAATCCACACAAATATGGGGGAATCAAATTTTCTTTGGTGGAAGTGTAGATCTAGGTCTCATCCTTCAATCCCTAGCAAATCAACAAGTTTGAGTGGATAGAGAGAGATCAGGCAAGAAAGCTTGAAGGGCATTAATGGAGGAGAGAGAAGCAAGAGGTAAGAAGGTAGGTGGAAGAACCACCCCTTTAAATAGGTCCCCCCAAATCCAACTGTTACAGTAGTTTTTACACTACAGCGGTACAACCGCTATGAGTGCCAGTACAACCGGAAAACACGGGTACCCTACAGAAACCCTACCCGGCGGTACAACCGGTGAAGTGCCTGGTAGTACCGGTTGATAGGACCAACAGGAACAACCGCTCCACCACCTCCCAACAACCGCTTCAAGACAGAGAGGTGTCACCCCCACAGCGGTAGTTGAGGCGGTGGTTGCGCCAGTACAACTACCAGGCCCAAGGACAGGTGGTGGCTAAGTCCCAAGCGGTACAACCGCTTCGGACCACCGGTAGTACCGCTCAACACGAGTTGACAGGAAAAACCGGGCCACCACCGCCCAGAACCGCCCCACGACAGAGCCCACTCCGGTGGTAGGGCGGTACTGGGCCGGTACAACCGCCTCAAGCTATTCTAAGAGGTTGGCCAGACCACAGTCGGTACAGCTACCCGAAGGCAGCGGTACAACCGCTGCATCAAGCTGAGAGCAGTAACCCCAGGGTATCAACCCTGGGGCAGTGGTACAACCGCTCGGTTGAGCAGTACTGCTGCTTGAGAGTAAAAACCACTGCCTTGGTAAGAATTGAGGACCTCTCTCTCTATGAACGGAAGGTTATGTGGTGGGTGATTAAGGAATGTGTACGTGCATTGATTCACCCAATACCTTCCGATGTGGATTCCCTATTAATAGTACGGGTTTCCTATGACCAAAGAAATAAACCTGTAGAGAACACGTCTTCGATCTTTTCCGTCCGGAGGGAATGCCTAATCGTCTTGTACCAAATAGAGTGTACCTGAAGAACTTGGCACACGATTAGACCACAAGGTGAGTTGTCATCATCACTAAAACACAAAGTCGAGAAATGCCCTAACAAGTGTGATGGACATTGTTCAAAATTCCTCGTTCTAGCTTCCCACGTCTGCATGTTGTATCAGTAGCAGTTGGAGAAGTCTAACTAAATTATACGCATTGTAGATAGTTGTTCCCTTTATCTCATGCATATCATGATGACTCCTACATTCCTGGATTATTTTTATCTAGCATGTCTACAATTTTTAGGCATTTCATAACTTGTTTCATTCTAATATGTTTGCATTTTGCATGCATTCTTTTGTAGCCATGGATGCCTTATTTCCCTACATATGTATATCACATGTCTGAAGAAGAAGATGGCGAGTACTTCGCCTTTGCCGGGAGAGGTGTTTCCACTATGATGGATGCCATATTTCCATGAACCAGTATTTTTCACACGGGAAACTCTATGTTGATCTTTCTAGAGTTACATCTATAGGTAATATGAAGGTTATTTCTATCCCGAATAAGCAGAACGAAGGCCAGTCCAACTCCGTTGCTAATTTTACAAATAACATAGTATACAAAGAAGTTCTCAATGTGTAGTCCAAGGTATATATGAACCACTCAACTACAATTTGGTGGCTGTAGAAAATCTGGTCTATCTAACTAAGGCTAGTAATCTAAAGTTGCTTTCCATCTATGATTCTGAAGTTTGTGCAGAGTACTTTCAGAAAAGTAAGTTACATGCTTTAGCTTCCATGATATTCAGGTCACACCCCACCTTTTCTTGCGGTAACTTGGTTGGTGTAAGAAAGTGACAAGAGGTTCCAATACTATTCTTTTGTATGTATGTACATGTGCACTTGCCTCTTCTATATAACAGGTTGAGCCCATCGGACTAGAGTCGAAGGGTGAAGTCGGTAGTCGCTACACATCCATTGCACAAATTCATGGGGACACACGTTGATATTGTCATCGCATTTTATTCTTCCATTATATATATTAAGGTTAGTTTAAAGTGAAGTGCTTAATGTGTTACCATTTCCCGCGAAGAATGGTGTGCGAGCTTGAGGTGAAGCACATGTTAATCAATGAGAAGCTGGCGACATAGACCGATTTTGATGTAGAGATAAAGCTGGTGAGTGTTTTCATAGATGTAGAAGGATTTTCTATCTGTCACATGCTCTATGTCCCTTGATATAAGATAGAGTGAACAATGAGAAAGCTGAGTGGGGAAAAGAACAGGTCTTCCTGCAAGGTCAATATTGAGAAGAAAATGTTTGACTTGAAGGATGGGGTTTGTTGGTTGGAAACATTATGTTTGATTGTGCTTGATGTGTACCTATCATCAATATAATATAGTTTTGATGGATGTACTGTACTTTTTATATTATTCCATAGCAATGTACATGCGCTTGATTATAACTAAGACCACCTAATATTTTGTGATACCGTAGCGTAGCATGGGAGTCTTACTAGTTATTTAAATTGGCCGCTGAATAGACTAATAAAACATAAAGCAACATACATCTATTAATGATCCATACAACCATGATGTTCTGAACATAAAGTAATTATTCATCACCTAACCAAACATTCACTTCGACGATTACATATAGTTGATCACAATCATGTTGGACAACCCATGTGGTCTAAACATTGAAGCATACACTATAGGAATCAGGTAATTTGCCAGACGGCAAAGACTTTGCGGATGTCAAACATAGTCGACAAAGAGCTAATTTCCCGTGAGCCTTTCATCGCGCTGAAGGCAAAGACTTTGCCTTCAGCTGAGTAATAACAGATGGCAAAGAAAAGCATATTTGCCTTCAGCCAGATTTGTCTTTGCCATCAGCCTCAAACATCACAGATGGCAAAGATTAAAAAAAAAAACAGTCCAAGTGCAGGGGCGACAGGTAACGAACGGACCACGACGAATACCACAGTATCCATCAACACTTGCTATTCCAAGAATCGATGAAGAACGGATTTCACAAGATAAAACTACTCTATTACACAGTATCCATCATCACTTGCTGGTCCAAGACAAAACTACTCTACTTCACAAGACGAACGGATTACACTATAGTACATGAGAGCAGCGGGTGGTGTAGCAGCCCGAGATCCAGCACGCGCAGCCATGGTCCTTGAGTTTGATTTGGAAGCACGTGCCTCCTTGCGATGATCCCCTGTGCCCGTGCCGGACCAGTAGCAACCAGTAGTCGCACCCCTCTCCTTCTCCTTCTTTTCTCCATGGACAGGAGCACACTGACACCACCATGGATGCACGAGGAGCTCAAGCCGTCCGCCGCCACGCCAGAGCTCACCACCCTCATCTGGGCGCTAGATCCGGTCGTGGAGCCTCAGATCCATCGGACCTTGCCCTTCAATGCGGTGAGGGCCACCGCAGGCCGCCGCCCATCGAGCCGGGAGGTGGAGGGGCGTTGCCAGGCGGGAGGTGGTGAGGGCCGCTGTATACGGCGATGCTCCTTGCACGGCCAATGGGGGCGAGCGGAAGCGGCCCTGCGCGTCCGACGCTGCCGCCTGCTAGGCCGGCGGGGGCGAATGGTGAGCGGCAGTGTCTAGTGGGGGCGAGTGCCGACGACCGGTGGGGGCGAGCGACCGGTGATGGATCAATTGGGAGGCGGCATGAGAGAGACGAGAGGGAGAGGAGACAGGAGGGAGATATTGGGGAGACGATAAGGCAGCGAGGTGGTGGATCTAAGACGTGGTGGGGGCGCGCGGTGGTGGATCTGATGCTGCCACGTTATTGATCCGCGTGATCGATCCGTGTGATGTGCTTTCTCCATGACTTCCTTGTGTTTTTACAGATACCAAAAAGCTCACTTTATCATGTGTAAAAAAACACGGACGATGAAGTAGCCTTTGTCGTCTGTGTTTTCTTTACGGATGGAAAAGTGAGCTCTTTGCCATCTGTAATTTAAAGCAAACGACAATATAGGTCTTTACCGTTAGTAAAAAATAAGAAACGACAAAGTGGTGTTTGCCGTCAGCCCCGACGAAAAGCTGGTGACAAATTTGGTTAATCTTGTAGTGATATAAAGTAATGCTTCTATATAGCTACTATATTATAAACCCATACTTTAGGGGATGGACTACTCACACCTCATCAGGGAGCAATGGAGGATGAATCGGTGGTGAAAATGGCGGTGAATCCCCTCCTAGAAAGATACCCAAGAGAAACCGACAAACTATGGGAGAGCTCCACCTTGGATCATGAATATCAATGTTGTGTCAACGGAGAAAACATTGCTAATTAGTTTAGAGTTGAGGGGGTTATTACAGAGCTGGCACATGAAGGAGGGTATTGGGTGGTGCCTATGGGCCACATATGATCTACCCACATGACCTATGTGGGAAGCAACATGGGCCCCACAGGTGTCACTTGTGGCCTATTTTCGGCAGGTATCTTTCCTTTCTGATGTTACTGACCTTTGAATTTTCTTGTATTTTTCTTGGCTTAGGAAGGTCCTCCAATTAACGACAAAAAATGCAACTCTGCATTCAGGCAAACTGTAGTAGGCTAGTCCAAATAATGGTAAATGTTGCATGAATTGATAAGTAAAAGGTATAAAAACTTCAAAAAAGTACAAATACGTTCGAGAAGTATAAATGCCACTTGTAAAGGTTATGACTCAAAATGATCTTGTACTAAGTGAGTGGATTTGGTGATGAAATGTGCTAGTGGAGGGAGAGTGGTAGTTCAAGTTAATGATAATATAGACCCCCATTTTAGAACTCATCCAGGAGCGAGATACAGATATTATATGTTGGGTTAAAGATTTAACTCTACATCTGATTGGTGGGGGATGTGCCATACCGCAATATGCAGTTGACATAATATTTATCATGGATGATGATCTGGAAAGTGCGGAAAACCTAAAGTATATTTAGTTCTAAACGACTACCTGGGTTGACTTTTTTACACATGAAACAATAGGAGAGGATCTACTGTGGTATATTAAAACAGGTTAAAGTTACAATTTACATGAGGATGATGAGACCTCCATAGTAGGCAAGCACCAAACAAGAAATTCCCTAAAAGGAGTTTATAATCGGAGCAATGTGATCCGCAAGGTCTAGTGACTTTGGGTTGAAGATCAATTTTCATAAAATTGATTTATATTGCTTTGTTGAAGATGGTTGCATTTCTCAAATTTATGAAGATATTTGTACATGTAAACCAGGTGACTCAACATACTGATTAATTGTAAAAGTCAATTGAACAAAGATTAGAAAAGTGTAGAAGAGAGAGTTGGTAATGAAAACTCATGTCTAACGGGGTGTGTGTGTGTTGGGGGGAGATAGGGCTGGTTGATTGTAGTATGATTAATAACCCTAATTTTATGATGTCTTTCTTTGTAGTCCCTGTTTGGTTAGCTAAAAGGTTAGATGTTTTCAGACGAAGGATGATGTGGGAACATATCAATGGGGTTATGAAAATCACCTACTCAACTACTCTATTGTATGTTAGCCTAAAGGCCAGGGTGGCTTGGGGATTACTATGATTATATGTTACTCACTCCATCCACGAATAAGTGTACATCTACAAATTTTAGGACAGATTATGGAGTGGAGTAAAAAATGCATTGGAAAGGTGCAAGCCACTATCTCTCTCCTCTTTAACTACCCCATCACCAATGAGCTAAGTGTATGTAGAAAGTGAGAAGATCATGTGTTGAATGTTATTGGCCTTGATTACCGTGTGATGAGAGAGAATCATTTTTTCTACTTTAAAGTACATTGAAAAGATAGAAGTACACTTTTTGTGGAAAAAATTTGAATGCCAAACGTACACTTATTCGTGGACAGAGGGAGTAACTTTGTAAGTGGCTACGGAGGTTGGAGAGTGAAAAGGGGATGTGCTGCAAGTGAACAGAAGGAAATAGTCACATAAGAAACGTCTCATGAAACTAGTAAAAAACATGGAGACTCACACTTTTAGTCCGGCGTGATGCCTATAAGAGATATTTTCTAGGGTTTTTGTGTGTAGGAAAGCGATCTGTAATGGTAGACGTACTATAGGTTTTGGGAAATATGATTGGATTGGTAAAAGATCTTCTGCCGACTGATTTTTCAAGACTTTATACCTTAAGTTTCAATGAGAACATCACTATTGCCTTTGTGCTCTGTGGAAAGGTTGGGGTTTCTTGATATTTCATAGTCTTAGTGGATACAATGGGACATGATGAAAGAAATGTGTAATGTTGTGTCTTGAAAAGAAATAGAAAAGATAAACTTATATGGAAGCTGATGATGGACGCTTTTCACTTTTTCTGTTAAACCTACTTATAGAGCACTGAAAAATCAACATGTTCCTTTCCCTCATATATCCATGTAGAAGATTATAAGACCCCCTTAAAAATGCAAAATCAGAAATTGGCCCCTAAGTATGTGCTTGTAGTGTACGTATAATTCGATGTGTTTTGCATACCAGTTAATTGGAAGACATATGCCCAAGTTTTTTTAAACAAAGCCATGTTGTTCGCCAAAATTAGGGTAAACTAGAACTCTACAAAAACATTATTTATAGCTTATACTTCATTTGTATATTTAACCTTCTCAGTGAAAATAAAATATTTAACCTAATAAAAATACTTGTAAAAATAAGTTTGTAATTAAGAAGAACGTGGTCAACCAACTGGTATTTCTACTTACTCCATTTACACAGCCAACTAGTCTCTTGATAATGTTGACAACACTCCCACGGTAATTTAGCTGCTTTGATAACACATGCATGTTGGCAGAGCCGGTTGCCCCGAGTGCTGTTGTTGACTGAGGGGCGAAAAAGGGGGCGCGCCGCCACCAGCAGCCTGGGTGTAGAGATGGTCGGCGTCATTGTCGCGCTCACTCAGGCGCCTGGGCTGGGGGTCGATGCTCCGGCTGGGCCTCGGCCGACGTGGGTGCCGCGGCCGACGCCCTTTCATTGGGTGGATGTGGCCGATGATGAGTTCGAAGATTCTGGCCGTGTGGAGGAGCCGGTGTCCTTGCCCTCCCAGGAGTTCGGCGAGTTCCTGTAGTTTGCCTCATCGTCGCGGCGCCTCAGTGGGCGGAGGGGTGCCGCTTACGCGCCGCTGACGGCCGTAGCGCCACCTCCGCGGTGACGGCTGCTGCAGTTGGGGTCATCGGGGGGGGGGGGGGAGTGCTTGCTGGGTAGTGGGCAGAGCTCTCTCTCTCTCTGCCGCTGCTGCTCTGCCACCGACGGGTGGCTCAGCTCAAAGTCTGCCACCGCCTGCCGCTCCGGTCTACAACGGAGGGGACGATTCCCTCCTGCAGACCGGGCCAGCTGCGTCTAGTATTTCGGGTAGGCCCAATGGGGGGCGGTGCTATCGCCTAGGGAACAGCTGGCCTTGGACCAGGCCAACAGGGACTGGGCCCTTGCACCAGCTGACCCAGCCCAATGGCAGTGGGTGCGCAGGGGCGCGTTGGACCCAAGCGGGGGCGCACCTGCCAATAGGGTTGACATAGCCCTCTTTGGTTCGTCTGCTCAATCCATCTCCCTCCCGCACCGCCTCCCTCCCGTTCGACCGCCTGCTCTGTCGATCCCGGTGCGCCGCTGCCCTGCAACAGCCCAGGCCAGACGTATGCACAGGTCCTCATGACCCTGCAGCTCCCCGGCGATGCGCCCCCCGCCCCAAGCGGCCGCTTGACCGCCCGGAGATGTCTCGGCCGCCGTGTGGGCCACCTCCACCGGCTGGTGACGGTGCCTGATGCGGCTTGAACAACGTCGGTATTTCCCCAAAGAGGAAGGGATGATGCAGCACAGCTAGGTAGGTATTTCCCTCAGTGATGAGACCAAGGTTATCGAACCAGTAGGAGAACCACGCAACACTATGTAAACGGTACCTGCATAGAAAGAACAAATACTTGCAACCCGATGTGTAAGAAGGGTTGTCAATCCCTCCCGGGTAAAAAGATAGATAAATTTGTAGTAGATTTGATAAATAGAGCTCGCAGGAACACGAAATAAAATAAATAATAAAAAAATTGCAGCAAGGTATTTTTGGGTTTTTGGATTAATAGATCTGAAAATAAAAGCAAATAAAAATAGATCTCGAAGGCAAATATGATAAGGAAGAGACCCGGGGGCCGTAGATTTCAGTAGTGGCTTCTCTTGAGAAAAATAGCGTATGGCGGGTAAACAAATTACTGTTGGGCAATTGATAGAACTTCAAATAATTATGAAGGTATCCAGGCAATGATCATTATATAGGCATCACATCCAAGATTAGTATACCGACTCCTGCCTGCATCTACTACTATTACTCCACACATCGACCGCTATCCAGCATGCATCTAGTGTATTAAATTCATGGAAAAACGGAGTAATGCAATAAGAACGGTGACATGATGTCGACAAGATCTATTCATGTAGGAATAGACACCATATTGTTATCTTTAATAGCAACAATACATACGTGTTATGTCCCCTTCTGTCACTGGGATTGAGCAACGTAAGATCGAACCTATCACAAAGTACCTCTTTCCATGGCAAGAAAAATCGATCTAGTCGGCCTAACTAAATCAAAGATTCAAAGAAGAAATACAAGGCTATAAGTAATCATGCATATAAGAGATCAAAGAAAATCATATAACTTTCATGAATAAAAAAATAGATCTGATCATAAACTCAAAGTTCATCGGATCCCAACAAATACACCGCAAAAAGAGTTACATCAAATAGATCTCCAAGAGACCATTGTATTGAGAATGAAAAGAGAGAGAGAAAGCCATCTAGCTACTAACTACCGACACTTAGGTCTACAATGAACTACTCACGCATCATCAGAGAGGCACCAATGAGGATGATGAACCCCTCCGTGATGGTGTCTAGATTGGATATGTGGTTTCTGGAACTTGCGGTGGCTGGAATTGTGTTTCGTCGACTCCCGTTGGGTTTTTGCATTTTCAGGGTATTTATAGAGCAAAGAGGCGGTGCGGGAGGCGGTCGAGGTGGGCACAACCCACCAGGGCGCGCCTGGGCTCCCAGGCGCGCCCAGGTGGTTTGTGCTCCCCTCGGAGCCCCCCTCAGGTACTTCCTTGGCCCATTGTATGTCTTCTGGTCCAAAAAAAATCTCCAAAAAGTTTCGCTGCGTTTGGACTCCATTTGTTATTGATTTTCTGCAAAGTAAAAAACAAGCAAAAAACAGCAACTGGCACTAGGCACTATGTCAATAGGTTAGTCCCAAAAAAAATATAAAGTTGTTATAAAATGATTGTAAAACATCCAAGAATGATAATATAACAGCATGGAACAATAAAAAATTATAGATACGTTGGAGACGTATCAGCATCCCCAAGCATAATTCCTGCTCGTCCTTGAGTAGGTAAGTAAGAAAAACAGAATTTTATGTGGAAGCCCATCATGTTCATCACATATTCTTTTATTTTGTAGCATGGACATTTGGACTTTTATATGATTCAAAGCAATAGTCTAATGTTGACATGAAGATTTCAATACTCAAGCATATCAACAAGCAACCATGTCTTTCAAAATATCAACACTAAAGCAAGTTATCCCTAGCCCATTATGCTCAATCATTGATCCATTCATGAAATACACTCGCATATTAGCTACACCCAATGCTCAAGTACGATCATAGTGCCCCTTAGTTGGTGCATTATAAGAGAAGATGGAGACTCAAATAAAAATAAAAATTGCATGAAGTAAATAGAAAGGACATTCGCAGAGGGAAGTAGGGATTTGAAGAGGTGCCAGAGCACAAAGAGGAAAAGGATAGAGATAAAACATTTTGGGTGGCATGCCTTTCTTGTCAACAAAAACGATTGAGTAGTTCCCAATACTTTCCATGCTAGATATATCATAAGCGGTTCCCAAATAGAAAATAAAGTTTATTCCTTTTTCCATCATACTTTCACATTTCACGGCTAGCCGTATCCACGGGTACCGTCCATACCAACACTTTCCAAGGAATTTATTATTTGACAACATAAAGTAAATTCATTTTCCATTTCGGGACTGGGCATCCCTAATACCTTTGTTGTACTCTCGTGCAATGACAAGTGAAGAAACACTCATCTTGAGAATAACACATCTATCATGGAAAAATATCTGCCACCCCCTACCGTTTCATGAGCAGTATGAGCGCACAAAAAGGAAATTTATTTTGAAAATTAGAGATGGCCCATACAAATTTGCTTAGAACGGCACGAAAATACCACATATAGGTAGGTATAGTGGACTCATATGGCAAAACTGGGTTTGAGGATATTCGATGCACAAGTAGTATTCCTACTTAGTACAAGTGAAGGCTAGCAAAAAGATTGACAAGCATCCAACCAAGAAACGAAAAATCTCATAAGCGCGTATTAAGCATAACTAACACCGAATAATGCACCGCAAGTAGGATGTAATTTCATTGCATAACTATTAACTTTTGTGCTTGCATAGGGAATCACAAACCTTAATACCAATATTCTTACTAAAGCACAATTACTCATCAACATGTCTCACATATTATATCATCATATCGCAAAACTATTACAAAGAATCAAGTTTACTTTGTCCAATGATCTTCATGAAAGTTTTTATTATATCCCTCTTGAATATCTATCACTTTGGGACTAATTTCATATGTTGCTTTTTATATCTCAAACAAATCTAAGTGAAGAACATGAGCATAGAATTTTCTTCTCTGAAAATAATATAAGTGAAGCATGAGAGAATTTCTTCAAAATTACTAACTCTCAAATAAATGTAAGTGAAGCATGAGAGCATTTCTTCAAAAATACTAAAGCAAACCGTGCTAAAAAAGATATGGGTGAAGCACTAGAGCAATTCCATAGCTCAAAGAATTTATGTGAAGCACATAGAGCAATTCTAACAAATCATATCATAATTTTGGCTCTCTCAAATAGGTGTGTCCATCAAGGATAGATGACACAAATTAAAAAGAAAAACAAGCAAAGACTCATATAACACAAGACACTCCAAGAAAAACTCATGATATGTGATGAATAAAACTATAGCTCCAAGTAAAATACCGATGGTCGTCAGAAGAAAGAGGGGATGCCACTCGGGGGCATCCCCAAGCTTAGTTCCTTGTTTCTCTTTGGATAATGGCTTGGGGTGCCATCGGGAATCCCCAAGCTTAGGCTCTTCTTACTCCTTATTCCTTCATCCATCGTGATCTCACCCAAAACTTGAAAACTTCAATCACACAAACCTCAACAAAACCTTCGTGAGATTTGTTATTATAAGAAAACCAATCTTTACTTTAAGTACTGTAGAAAACCCATTCAAATTTTGTTATTGCATTATATCTACTGTATTCTAACTTTACCATGGCTTATACCCCCCGATACAAACCATAGATTCATCAAAATAAGCACACAATGCAAAGAAAACAGAATCTATCAAAAACAGAACAGTCTGTAAAGATGCGAATTGTTCTCATACTTCTCTAACTCCAAAAATTCCGATATATTAGGGAAAAATAGGAAATTTGTATATCAATATTGTGTAAAAAAAATTAAGAATTTTTCGTCGCTTGTGCGGATTTTAAAAATTATTTTACTGGACGCAGAAGTTTCTGTTTTCCACCAAGATCAAATCAACTATCACCAAAGCTATCCCAAAGGCTTTACTTGGCACAAAGACTAATTAAAACATAAAAAACATAATCATAACAGAGGTATAATTGTGCAAACACCCAAGAATAGGAAGAAAAGGCAAAAATAAATTTTATTTATTGTGTTGCCTCGCAACAAGCGCTATAGTTTTATGCCCCTAGCTGGGCATAATGATTTCCCTCAGTGATGAGACCAAGGTTATCGAACCAGTAGGAGAACCACGCAACACTATGTAAACGGTACCTGCACAGAAAGAACAAATACTTGCAACACAACGTGTAAGAGGGGTTGTCAATCCCTCCCGGGTAAAAAGATAGATAAATTTGTAGTAGATTTGATAAATAGATCTCGCGGGAACACGAAATAAAATAAATAATAAAAAAATTGCAGCGAGGTATTTTTGGGTTTTTGGATTAATAGATCTGAAAATAAAAGCAAATAAAAATAGATCTTGAAGGCAAATATGATAAGGAAGAGACCCGGGGGCCGTAGATTTCAGTAGTGGCTTCTCTCGAGAAAAATAGCATACGGCGGGTAAACAAATTACTGTTGGGCAATTGATAGAACTTCAAATAATTATGACGATATCCAGGCAATGATCATTATATAGGCATCACGTCCAAGATTATTAGACCGACTCCTGCCTACATCTACTACTATTACACCACACATCGACCGCTATCCAGCATGCATCTAGTGTATTAAGTTCATGGAAAAATGGAGTAATGCAATAAGAACGATGACATGATGTAGACAAGATCTATTCATGTAGGAATAGACACCATCTTGTTACCCTTAATAGCAACGATACATACGTGTCATTTCCCCTTCTGTCACTGGGATTGGGCACCATAAGATCGAACCCATCACAAAGTCCCTCTTCTCATGGCAAGAAAAATCGATCTAGTCGGCCTAACTAAACCATAGATTCGAAGAAGAAATACGAGGCTATAAGTAATCATGCATATAAGAGATCAAAGAAACTCAAATAACTTTCCTGGATAAAAATATATATCTGATCATAAACTCAAAGTTCATCGGATCCCAACAAACACACCGCAAAAAGAGTTACATCAAATAGATCTCCAAGAGACCATTGTATTGAGAATCAAAAGAGAGAGAGGAAGCCATGTAGCTACTAACTACCGACACTTAGGTCTACAATGAACTACTCACGCATCATTGGAGAGGCACCAATGAGGATGATGAACCCCTCCGTGATGGTGTTTAGATTGGATCTGTGGTTTCTGGAACTTGCAGCGGCTGGAATTGTGTTTCGTCGACTTGCCTAGGGGTTTTGGATTTTCAGGGTATTTATAGAGCAAAGAGGCGGCGCGGGAGGTGGCCGAGGTGGGCACAACCCACCAGGGCGCGCCTGGGCCCCCAGGCGCGCCCAGGTGGGTTGTGCTCCCCTCGGAGCCCCCCTCTGGTAATTCCTTGGCCCATCGTGTGTCTTCTGGTCCAAAAAAAATCTCCAAAAAGTTTCACTGCGTTTGGACTCCGTTTGGTATTGATTTTCTGCGAAGTAAAAAACAAGCAAAAACAGCAACTAGCACTGGGCACTATGTCAATAGGTTAGTCCCAAAAAATGATATAAAGTTGTTATAAAATGATTGTAAAACATCCAAGAATGATAATATAACAGTGATACGTCCATTTTGCATCATGTTTTCCTACTGTTATTTATGATGTTTTTATGCATAATAAGGCTTTTTGGAGTAATTCTAATGCCTGTTCTCTCGTAATATGCATGGTACACACAAAGAGGGAGAATTCCGGCAGCTGGAAATCTGGACCTGGAAAAGCTACGTCAGGCCACCTATTCTACACAACTCCAAACAAGCTGAAACTTTACGGAGATTTTTTATGGAATATTTGAAGAATATTGGAGCAAATAAGTACCAGAGGGGGCCCACTAGGTGGGCACAACCCACCTGGGGGCGCCAGGAAGCCCAGGCGCGCCCTAGTGGGTTGTGCTCACCCAGGCCCACCTCTGGTGCCCATCTTTTGGTATATAAGTCATTTTGACCTAGAAAAAATAAGGAGAGGACTTTCAGGATGGAGCGCCGCCGTCTCGAGGCGGAACTTGGGCAGGAGCACTTTTGCCCTCCGGCGGAGCGATTCCGCTGGGGGAACTTCCCTCCCGGAGGGGGAAATCATCGTCATCATTATCACCAACAACTCTCCCATCTTGGGGAGGGCAATCTCCATCAACAACTTCAACAGCACCATCTCATCTCAAACCTTAGTTCATCTCTTGTGTTCCATCTTCTTACCGGAACTATAGATTGGTGCTTGTGGGTGACTAGTAGTGTTGATTACATCTTGTAGTTGATTACTATATGGTTTATTTGGTGGAAGATTATATGTTCAGATCCAATATGCTATTTAATACCCCTCTGATCTTGAGCATGATTATCATTTGTGAGTAGTTACTTTTGTTATTGAGGTCACGGGAGAAATCATGTTGCAAGTAATCATGTGAACTTGATATGTGTTTGATATTTTGATAGTATGTATGTTGTGATTCCCTTAGTGGTGTCATGTGAACGTCGACTACATGACACTTCACCATATTTGGGCCTAAGGGAATGCATTGTGGAGTAGTAAGTAGATGATGGGTTGCGAGCGTGACATAAGCTTAAACCCTAGTTTATGCGCTATTTCGTAAGGGACCGATTGGATCCAAAAGTTTAATGCTATGGTTAGAATTTATTCTTAATACTTTTCTCGTAGTTGTGGATGCTTGCGAGAGGGTTAATCATAAGTAGGAGGCTTGTTCAAGTAAGAACAGCACCTAAGCACCGGTCCACCCACATATCAAATTATCAAAGTAGCGAACACAAATCGAACCAACATTGTGAAAGTGACTAGATGAAATTCCCGTGTACCCTCAAGAACGCTTTGCTTATTATAAGAGACCGTTTTGGCCTGTCCTTTGCCTCAAAAGGATTGGGCTACCTTGCTGCACTTTTGTTACTACTATCGTTACTTGCTCGTTACAAATTATCTTGCTATCAAACTACTCTGTTACTTACAATTTCAGCACTTGCAGACATTACCTTGCTGAAAACCATTTGTCATTTCCTTCTGCTCCTCGTTGGGTTCGACACTCTTACTTATCAAAAAGAGCTAAAATCGATCCCCTATACTTGTGGGTCATCAAGCCTATTTTCTGGCGCCGTTTCCGGGGACTGAAGCGCCTTTGGTAAGTGGAATTTGGTAAGGAAACATTTATATAGTGTGCTGAAATTTATTGTCACTTGTTACTATGGAAAACAATCCTTTGACGGGTTTGTTCGGGGTATCTTCACCTCGACCGGAACCACAATTAGCTACCCCTCAACCTACTGCACCTACTAAAAATATTGAATATAAAATTCCTTCGGGTATGATAGAACAACTGCTAGCTAATCCTTATGCAGGAGATGGAACCGAACATCCTGATATGCACTTGATATATGTGGAACAAATTTGTGGATTGTTTAAGCTTGCAGGTTTACCCGGAGATGAAGTTATGAAAAAGGTTTTCTCTTTATATTTTAAAGGAAAAGCATTGGCATGGTATAGGCTATGCGATGATATTGGATCTTGGAATTGGAATCGATTGAAATTGGAGTTCCACCAAAAAAATTATCCTATGCATCTAGTTCATCGTGATCGGAATTATATATATAATTTTTGGCCTCGTGAAGGAGGAAGTATCGCTCTAGCTTGGGGGAGGCTTAAGTCAATGTTATATTCATGCCCCAACCATGAGCTCTCAAGAGAAATTATTATCCAGAACTTTTATGCTCGGCTTTCTCATGATGATCAATCCATGCTTGATACTTCTTGTACTGGTTCTTTTATGAAGACGACCATTGAATTCCGGTGGGATCTTTTGGAAAGAATTAAATACAACTCTGAAGATTGGGAACTCGACGAAGGTAAAGAGTCAGGTATTAAGCTTAAGTATGATTGTGTTAAATCTTTTGTGAATACCGATGCTTTTCAAAAGTTTAGCACTAAATATGGACTTGACTCTGAGATAGTAGCCTCCTTTTGTGAATCGTTTGCTACTCATGTTGATCTCCCTAAGGAGAAGTGGTTCAAATGTCACCCACCTATTAAAGAATAAGTTAAAGAACCGGTACCAATTAAAGAGGAAACCATAATTTATAATGTTGATCCAGTTGTTCCTACTGCTTATATTGAGAAACCACCTTTCCCTGTTAAGATAAAGGAACATGCTAAAGTTTCAACTGTGGTTAACAAAAGTTATATTAGAACACCTAAACCTGATGAACAAATTAAAGTAGAACCAAGTGTTGCTATGATTAAGGATCTCCTGGAAGAAAACGTAGATGGGCATGTTATTTACTTCTGTGAAGAAGCTGCTAGAATTGCCAAACCTGATAAAAAGGATAATCATAGACCTGTTGTTGGCATGCCTGTTGTCTCAGTTAAAATAGGAGATCACTGTTATCATGGTCTATGTGACATAGGTGCTAGTGTGAGTTCTATTCCTTATTCCTTATATCAAGAAATTATGAATGACATAGCACCCGCAGAAATAGAAGACATAGATGTTACTATTAAACTTGCTAATAGAGACACTATATCACCAATGGGGATTGTTAGAGATGTTGAAGTCTTGTGTGGGAAAATAAAATACCCTACTGATTTCCTTGGTCTTGGTTCCCCACAAGATGACTTTTGTCCCATTATCTTTGGTAGACCTTTCTTGAACACCGTTAATGCTAAAATAGATTGTGAAAAACAAACTGTTGGTGTTAGCTTTGGTGATGAGTCTCATGAGTTTAATTTTTCCAAGTTTAGTAGAAAGCTTCATGAAAAAGAATTGCCTAGTAAGGATGAAATAATTGGTCTTGCTTCTATTGCTGTGCCTCCTACTGATCCTTTAGAACAATATTTGCTAGACCATGAAAATGATTTACATATGCATGAGAGAAATGAAATAGATAAGATTTTCTTTGAACAACATCCTCTGCTTAGACACAATTTGCCTATTGAAACTCTAGGAGGCCCTCCTCCACCTAAAGGTGATCCTGTGTTTGAATTAAAATAATTGCCAGACACTTTGAAATATGCTTATCTTGATGAAAAGAAGATATATCCTGTTATTATTAGTGCTAACCTTTCAGAACATGAAGAAGAAAGATTATTGAAAGTTCTAAGGAAGCACCGAGCTGCTATTGGGTACACTCTTGATGATTTAAAGGGCATTAGTCCCACTCTATGTCAGCACAAGATTAGTATAGAACCTCATGCTAAACCCGTTGTTGATCACCAACGTCGATTAAATCCGAAAATGAAGGAAGTGGTAAGAACGAAAATCTTAAAACTTCTGGAAGCAGGTATAATCTATCTTATAGCTGATAGTAGATGGGTAAGTCATGTTCATTGTGTTCCTAAGAAAGGAGGTATTACTGTTGTTCCTAATGATAAGAATGAACTTATTCCACAAAGAATTGTTACAGGCTATAGAATGGTAATTGATTTCAGAAAATTAAATAAAGCAACTAGAAAAGAGCATTACCCTCTGCCTTTTATTGATCAAATGCTAGAAAGATTATCTAAGCACACACACTTTTGCTTCCTTGATGGATATTTTGGTTTTTCACAAATGCCTGTTTCTCAACCTGATCAAGAAAAGACCACTTTCACTTGTCCCTTTGGAACTTATGCTTATAGACGTATGTCATTTGGTTTAT
Organism: Thinopyrum elongatum; assembly: GCA_011799875.1. NCBI lineage: Eukaryota > Viridiplantae > Streptophyta > Magnoliopsida > Poales > Poaceae > Thinopyrum > Thinopyrum elongatum. The sequence goes on along the minus strand of CM022299.1, from coordinate 54,524,308 downwards.
GCAATGCACCTGCTACCTTTCAAAGATGTATGACTGCTATATTCTCTGACTTTTGTGAAAAGATTGTTGAGGTTTTCATGGATGACTTCTCTGTTTATGGGAAGTCTTTTGATGATTGTTTAAGCAATCTTGATCGAGTTTTGCAGAGATGCGAGCAAACAAATCTTGTCTTGAATTGGGAGAAGTGCCACTTTATGGTTAATGAAGGTATTGTTCTAGGACATAAAATTTCTGAAAGAGGTATTGAAGTGGATAAAGCTAAGGTTGATGCAATTGAGAAAATGCCATGTCCTAAAGATATCAAAGGTATTCTTAGTTTCCTAGGTCATGCTGGTTTCTATAGGAGATTTATCAAAGACTTCTCTAAAATTTCTAGGCCTCTTACAAATATTTTGCAAAAGGATACTCCTTTTGTTTTTGATGATGATTGTTTAGAAGCCTTCGAAACACTCAAGAAAGCCTTAATTTCTGCACCTATTGTTCAACCACCTGATTGGAACTTGCCTTTTGAAATTATGTGTGATGCTAGTGATTATGCTGTTGGTGCTGTTCTAGGACAAAGAGTTGATAAGAAACTGAATGTTATTCATTATGCTAGTAAAACTCTAGACAGTGCACAACGGAATTATGTTACTACCGAAAAGGAATTTCTAGCAGTGGTGTTTGCTTGTGATAAATTTAGATCTTATATTGTTGACTCAAAAGTAATTGTTCACACCGATCATGAGGCTATTAAATATCTTATGGAAAAGAAATATGCTAAACCTAGACTTATTCGATGGGTTCTCTTACTACAAGAATTTGATTTACATATCACCGATAGAAAAGGAGCTGAGAACCCCGTAGCTGATAACTTGTCTAGGCTTGAAAATGTGCTTGATGACCCACTACCTATTGATGATAGTTTTCCTGATGAGTAGTTAGTTGCAATAAATGTTTCTAATAACACTCCTTGGTATGCTGACTATGCTAATTACATTGTTGCTAAATATTTACCACCTAGCTTTACATACCAACAAAATAAAAAAAATTCTATGACTTAAGACATTACTTTTGGGATGACCCACATCTTTATAAAGAAGGAGTAGATGGTATTATTAGACGTTGTGTACCTGAGCATGAACAGGGACAAATCCTACAGAAATGTCACTCCGAAGCTTATGGAGGGCATCATGCTGGAGACAGAACTGCTCACAAGGTATTGCAATCTGGATTTTATTGGCCTACTCTCTTCAAGGATGCCTGTAAGTTTGTCTTATCTTGTGATGAATGTCAAAGAATAGGTAATATCGATAAGTGTCAAGAAATGCCTATGAATTATTCACTTGCTATTGAACAATTTGATGTTTGGGGATTTGATTACATGGGACCTTTTCCTTCCTCTAATGGGTATACACATATTTTGGTTGCTGTTGATTATGTTACTAAATGGGTAGAAGCTATTCCAACCAGTAGTGCTGATCACAACACCTCTATTAAAATGCTTAAGGAAGTTATTTTCCCAAGGTTTGGAGTCCCTAGATATTTAATGACTGATGGTGGTTCACACTTTATTCATGGTGCTTTCCGTAAAATGCTTGCCAAGTATGATGTTAACCATAGAATTGCATCACCCTATCATCCTCAGTCTAGTGGTCAAGTTCAACTTAGCAATAGAGAAATGAAGTTAATATTACAAAAAACTGTCAATAGGTCCCGGAAGAATTGGTCTAACAAATTAGATGATGCACTTTGGGCTTATAGAACAGCATACAAAATCCTATGGGTATGTCTCCTTATAAAATGGTCTATGGAAAAGCTTGTCATTTGCCTCTTGAGTAAGAACATAAAGCATATTGGGCAGTCAAAGAACTCAACTATGATTTCAAACTTGCCGGTGAAAAGAGGTTATTTGATATTAGCTCACTAGATGAATGGAGAACCCAAGCTTATGAAAATGCCAAATTATTTAAAGAAAAAGTTAAAAGATGGCATGATAAAAGAATCCAAAAGCGTGAGTTCAAAGTTGGAGAATATGTTCTTTTGTACAACTCTCGTTTCAGATTCTTTGCAGGAAAACTCCTCTCCAAATGGGAAGGACCCTATGATATCGAGGAGGTTTATCGGTCTGGAGCTATCAAAATAAATAATGCCGAAGGGACTAACCCGAAGGTTGTTAATGGGCAACGAATAAAACATTATATCTCAGGTACGCCCATTAATGTTGAAAGTAATATTATCCAAACTTTGACACCGGAAGAACACATAAAAGAGTCCTTCCGAAACACTTTAGAATCGTGAAAATAAGGAGGTACGTGATACGGTAAGTAAATGGACTCCGAAAAATCCGCAAAAATATTTTTTGTCAATTTTGGAATATTTAGAAAATTAGGAAAATAAGAAACTTCCAGGAAGCGTACCCTGGTGGGCACAAGACACCAGGGCGCGCCTGGCTTGCTAGGCGCGCCCAGGTGGGTTGTGCCCACCTGGGACACCTTCCGGACTCTGTTTTTCTTCGTTTGCTTGTTTCCCAAGATAAAAAATCTTTATATACTCCCCGAACCTATTGACCACCGTATCGCGGAGAAATCTTCTGTTTTCTTTTCCTTGCTATTTTCTGTCAGATCTCCTCTACCATGGAAGCTTCAAGCTCCTCCAAGGACAAGTTCTTCAAGAACATCATCAACCCATATTTGCGGGAGGTGGTGCAGCACCCTCAGGCCATCCATATGCATGAGGGGGTGCTGCACATCCGCGATGTGCAAGGACCCAAGGGGACGGGAACAATGGAGGCCAGGCTTGAAGCTATGGAGCAGGAAGTCTTCCGGTGCTGACTCGTGATCTCAAGGTGGATGGCAAGACCATGAAGGACATCGTCTTCACCCTCAACAAGCAAATCATCTTCCTCCAAAGGCAGATCTATGATCTTTAAAACCAAGCCTTCGAATATGAGGCGAGGTTTAAAGGTATGAGTTTGGCTGCCAGTTGCAAGACCCGTGAGACTCATTCTTCCTCTTACGATGGTGGACCTCTTCCATGGAAACCCGAGGACAAGATCGCATCTACTTCATCACCACCACCTTCTTCTTCATCACCAAAAGAAAATTGAGTTTCGGGTATGGGCACTCCCCTTGGCTTACGCCAAGCTTGGGGGAGGTGCCCTGGTATCGTATCATCCCCACTATCTTTTTGCCTTTGCTTATTTTAGTTTGATCTTTTTCTTTAGATGAATAAAAGTTTATTTCGATCCTTTCTTTTCGAGAGCTTGCTTAGTGGTCTATCCTTGTAATCGTGTGCAAGATATATAATGAAGTTTAGTTTGAGTTTTTGCTTTCTTACTTTCATGTTGCAACAAAAAAGGGGGGAAAGGAAATAAAAGAAAAAGATCATATGCTAATCTTATGGTAGGTGAAGGCACCACATAAGGAAAATTATGAGTAGAAAATTTTATTAGAGATTGACAAACATAGCATTGGTCAATGATGCGACTCATGAAAGAATTAATAAGGGAAGAGAAGATTCACATATAAATATACTGTCCTAGAAATCTTTTGTGATTGTGAGCCCCCATCAAATTATTATATGCCAAAATTGTTGACGTTGGACAAGGAAGACAACGTAATGATTTATGCTTGTTCATATTCACATAGAAGTTATATTGTCATAGATCCTTCAGCATGTGGTGCTTGCCCCCTATCTTTGCTAGCCAAAAATTCCGCACTAACTAGAGATACTACTTGTGCATCCAAAAACCCTTAAACCCAAATCTTATTTTCAAGTGTCCACCATACCTACCTAGGGATTGAGCAAGATCCCTCAAGTAAGTTGTCATCGGTGCAATAAGGCAATAAAAATTGCTTCTAAAAGTGTGAGATCATTTAGTGTAAAGGAAAATTGAGTGTTGTACGAACTTGTGATGGTGAAGAATAAAAGCGACAGACTGCATAATAAAGGTTGCCATCACAAGGGGCAATACAACATGACATTCTTTTCCACTAAGGGGTTGAGCATACAAACAAATAAGCGCATGGCAACCTCTGCTTCCCTCTGCGAAGGGCCTATCTTTTACTTTTATGCAAAGAGTCAAAGTTCTTCTCTCTTTTCCTTTTATTTTTATCCTTTGGCAAGCATCATGTGGTGAGGAAAGATCTAGGCACATATGTCCAGTTGAATATGGGTGGCATAAGTTATTATTGTTGACATCGCCCTTGAGGTGAATACGTTGGGAGGCGAAACTATAAGCCCCTATCTTTCTATGTGTCTGGCTGAAATGTTTTGCTCATGTGTATGCGGTGAGTGTTAGCAATCATAGAAGAATATATTATGGTTGAGTATGTGGACTTGCCTAAAGGCTCCGATACGTGACCCTTCCTGAAAAGATGATGAATTGTAGTTGCAAAGTTGACTGAGAACATAGTTTGCTGGTTTCTAATAGAGTTTATGCTTTATACTTCAATTGTGTGATGAACTACCACTTATTCATGAGAAGTTTATGATAAAAGTCTTATGTTTAAATTTGTTGTTATTATAATAATATACATGATGCTTCTATGTCCGTATTTTGTTTTTATCGACACCTCTCTCTCTCTAAGCATGTGGACATGTTTTTCGATTTCGGTTTTCGCTTGAGGACAAGCGAGGTCTAAGCTTGGGGGAGTTGATACCTCCATTTTGCATCATGTTTTCCTACTGTTATTTATGATGTTTTTATGCATAATAAGGCTTTTTGGAGTAATTCTAATGCCTTTTCTCTCATAATATGCAAGGTACACACAAAGAGGGAGAATTCCGGCAGCTGGAAATCTGGACCTGGAAAAGCTACGTCAGGCCACCTATTCTACACAACTCCAAACAAGCTGAAACTTTACGGAGATTTTTTATGGAATATTTGAAGAATATTGGAGCAAATAAGTACCAGAGGAGGCTCACCAGGTGGACACAACCCACCTGGGTGCGCTAGGGAGCCCAAGCGCGCCCTAGTGGGTTATGCTCACCCAGGCCCACCTCCGCTGCCCATCTTTTGGTATATAAGTCATTTTGACCTAGAAAAAATGAGAGGACTTTCGGGATAGAGCGCCACCGTCTCGAGGTAGAACTTGGGCAGGAGCACTTTTGCCCTCCGGCGGAGCGATTCCATGGGGAAACTTCCCTCCCGGAGGGGGAAATCAGCGTCATCATCATCACCAACAACTCTCCCATCTTGGGGAGGGCAATCTCCATCAACATCTTCAACAGCACCATCTCATCTCAAACCCTAGTTCATCTCTTGTGTTCAATCTTGTTACCGGAACTATAGATTGGTGCTTGTGGGTGACTAGTAGTGTTGATTACATCTTGTAGTTGATTACTATATGGTTTATTTGGTGGAAGATTATATGTTCAGGTCCAATATGCTATTTAATACCCCTCTGATCTTGACCATGATTATCATTTGTGAGTAGTTACTTTTGTTCTTGAGGTCACGGGAGAAATCATTTTGCAAGTAATCATGTGAACTTGATATGTGTTTGATATTTTGATAGTATGTATGTTGTGATTCCCTTAGTGGTGTCATGTGAACATCGACTACATGACACTTCACCATATTTGGGCCTAAGGGAATGCATTGTGGAGTAGTAAGTAGATGATGGGTTGCAAGAGTGACAGAAGCTTAAACCCTAGTTTATGCGCTATCTCGTAATGGACCGATTGGATCCAAAAGTTTAATGCTATGGTTAGAATTTATTCTTAATACTTTTCTTGTAGTTGCAGATGCTTGCGAGAGGGTTAATCATAAGTAGGAGGCTTGTTCAAGTAAGAACAGCACCTAAGCACTGGTCCACCCACATATCAAATTATCAAAGTAGCAAACACAAATCGAACCAACATGGTGAAAGTGACTAGATGAAATTCCCGTGTACCCTCAAGAACGCTTTGCTTATTATAAGAGACAGTTTTGGCCTGTCCTTTGCCTCAAAAGGATTGGGCTACCTTGCTGCACTTTCGTTACTACTATCGCTACTTGCTCGTTACAAATTATCTTGCTATCAAACTACTCTGTTACTTACAATTTCAGCACTTGCAGACATTACCTTGCTGAAAACCATTTGTCATTTCCTTCTGCTCCTCGTTGGGTTCAACACTCTTACTTATCGAAAAGAGCTACAATCGATCCCCTATACTTGTGGGTCATCAAATAGCATAGAACAATAAAAAATTATAGATACGTTGGAGACGTATCAGCATCCCCAAGCATAATTCCTGCTCGTCCTCGAGTAGGTAAATGACAAAAACAGAATTTTATGTGGAATGCTGCCCATCATGTTCATCACATATTCTTTTCTTTTGTAGCATGGACATTTGGACTTTTATATGATTCAAAGCAATAGTCTAATTTTGACATGAAGATTTCAATACTCAAGCATATCAACAAGCAACCATGTCTTTCAAAATATCAACACTAAAGCAAGTTATCCCTAGCCCATTATGCTCAATCATTGATCCATTCATGAAACACACTCGCATATTAGCTACACCCAATGCTCAAGTACGATCATAGTGCCCCTTAGTTGGTGCATTATAAGAGAAGATGGAGACTCAAATAAAAATAAAAATTGCATAAAGTAAATAGAAAGGCCCTTCACAGAGGGAAGTAGGGATTTGTAGAGGTGCCAGAGCTCAAAGCGAAAAAAAATAAAGATAAAACATTTTGGGTGGCGTGCCTTTCTTGTCAACAAAAACGATCGAGTAGTTCCCAATACTTTCCATGCTAGATATATCATAGGCGGTTCCCAAACAGAAAATAAAGTTTCTTCCTTTTTCCACCATACTTTCACATTTCACGGCTAGACGTATCCACGGGTACCGTCCATACCAACACTTTCCAAGGAATTTGTTATTTTACAACATAAATTAAATTCATTTTCCATTTCGGGACCGGGCATCCCTAATATCTTTGCCGTACTCTCGTGCAATGACAAGTGAATAAACACTCATCTTGGGAATAACACATCTAGCATGGAAAAATATCAGCCACCCCCTACTGTTTCATGAGTGGTACGAGCGCACAAAAAGGAAAATTTATTTTGAAAATTAGAGATGGCACATACAAATTTGCTTAGAATGGCACGAAAATACCGCATATAGCTAGGTATAGTGGACTCATATGGGAAAACTGGGTTTGAGGATATTTGATGCACAAGTAGTATTCCTACTTAGTACAAGTGATGGCTAGCAAAAAGATTGAGAAGCATCCAACCAAGAAACAAAAAATCTCATAAGCGAGCATTAAGCATAACTAACACCGAATAATGCACCACAAGTAGGATGTAATTTCATTGCATAACTATTGACTTTTGTGCTTGCATAGGGGATCACAAACCTTAACACCAATATTCTTACTAAAGCACAATTACTCATCAACATGTCTCACATATTATATCATCATATCGCAAAACTATTACAAAGAATCAAGTTTACTTTGTCCAATGATCTTCATGAAAGTTTTTATTATATCCCTCTTGAATATCTATCACTTTGGGACTAATTTCATATGTTGCTTTTGATAGCTCAAACAAATCTAAGTGAAAAACATGAGCATATAATTTTCTTCTCTGAAAATAATATAAGTGAAGCATGAGAGAATTTCTTCAAAATTACTAACTCTCAAATAAATGTAAGTGAAGCATGAGAGCATTTCTTCAAAAATACTAAAGCAAACCGTGCTCAAAAAGATATAAGTGAAGCACTAGAGCAATTCCATAGCTCAAAGAATTTATGTGAAGCACATAGAGCAATTCTAACAAATCATATCATAATTTTGGCTCTGTCAAATAGGTGTGTCCAGCAAGGATAGATGACACAAATTAAAAAGCAAAGCAAGCGAAGACTCATATAACACAAGACGCTCCAAGTAAAATACCGATGGCCGTTAGAAGAAAGAGGGGATGCCACTCGGGGGCATCCCCAAGCTTAGTTCCTTGTTTCTCTTTGGATAATGGCTTAGGGTGCCATGGGGCATCCCAAAGCTTTGGCTCTTCTTACTCCTTATTCCTTCATCCATCATGATCTCACCCAAAACTTGAAAACTTCAATCACACAAACCTCAACAAAACCTTCGTGAGATCCGTTAGTATAAGAAAACCAATCTTTACTTCAAGTACTGTAGAAAACCCATTCAAATTTTGTTATTGCATTATATCTACTGTATTCTAACTTTACCATGGCTTATACCCCCCGATACAAACCATAGATTCATCAAAATAAGCACACAATGCAAAGAAAACAGAATCTATCAAAAATAGAACAGTCTGTAAAGATCCGAATTATTCTCATACTTCTCTAACTCCAAAACTTCTGATATATTATGGTAAAACAGGCAATTTGTATATAAATATTGTGTAAAAAAATTCAGATTTTTTCGTCGCTTCTGCGGATTTAAAAAATTATTTTACTGGACGCAGAAGTTTCTGTTTTCCACCAAGATCAAATCAACTATCACCAAAGCTATCCCAAAGACTTTACTTGGCACAAACACTAATTAAAACATAAAAAACACAATCATAACAGAGGCATAATTTTGCAAACACCCAAGAATAGGAAGAAAAAGGCAAAAATAAATTTTATTTATTGTGTTGCCTACCAACAAGCGCTATAGTTTTATGCCCCTAGCTAGGCATAATGATTTCCCTCAGCGATGAGACCAAGGTTATCGAACCAGTAGGAGATTCCTGCAACACTATTTAAACGGTACCTACACAGAAAGAACAAATACTTGCAACTTGACGTGGAAGAGGGGTTGTCAATCCCTCCCGGGTAAAAAGATAGATAAATTTGTAGTAGATTTGATAAATAGATCTCGCAGGAACACGAAATAAAAAAAAATTTGCAGCAAGGTATTTTTGGGTTTTTGGATTAATAGATCTGAAAATAAAAGCAAATAAAAATAGATCTCGAAGGAAAATATGATAAGGAAGAGACCCGGGGCCGTAGATTTTAGTAGTGGCTTCTCTCGAGAAAAATAGCATATGGCGGGTAAACAAATTACTGTTGGGCAATTGATAGAACTTCAAATAATTATGACGATATCCAGGCAATGATCATTATATAGGCATCACGTCCAAGATTAGTAGACTGACTCCTGCCTACATCTACTACTATTACACCACACATCGACCGCTATCCAGCATGCATCTAGTGTATTAAGTTCATGGAAAAACGGAGTAATGCAATAAGAACGATGACATGATGTAGACAATATCTATTCATGTAGGAATAGACACCATCTTGTTATCCTTAATAGCAAAGATACATATGTGTCATGTCCCCTTTTGTCACTGGGATTGAGCACCATAAGATCGAACCCATCACAAAGTACCTCTTCCCATGGCAAGAAAAATCGATCTAGTCGGCCTAACTAAACCAAAGATTCGAAGAAGAAATACGAGGCTATAACTAATCATGCATATAAGAGATCAAAGAAACTCAAATAACTTTCCTGGATAAAAATATAGATCTGATCGTAAACTCAAAGTTCATCGGATCCCAACAAACACACCGCAAAAAGAGTTACATCAAATAGATCTCCAAGAGACCATTGTATTGAGAATGAAAAGAGAGAGAGGAAGCCATCTAGCTACTAACTACCGACACTTAGGTCTACAATGAACTACTCACGCATCATCGGAGAGGCACCAATGAGTATGATGAACCCCTCCGTGATGCTGTCTAGATTGGATCTGTGGTTTCTGGAACTTGCGGCGGCTGGAATTGTGTTTCGTCGACTCCCCTGGGGTTTTTGGATTTTCAGGGTATTTATAGAGCAAAGAGGCGGTGCGGGAGGTGGCCGAGGTGGGCACAACCCACTAGGGCGCGCTTGGGCCCCCAGGCACGCCCAGGTGGGTTGTGCTCCCCTCGGAGCCCCCCTCTGGTACTTCCTTGGCCCATCGTGTGTCTTCTGGTCCAAAAAAAATCTCCAAAGAGTTTCACTGCGTTTGGACTCCGTTTGGTATTGATTTTCTGCAAATTAAAAAACAAGTAAAAACAGCAACTGGCACTAGCACTGGCACTATGTCAATAGGTTAGTACCAAAAAATGATATAAAGTTGTTATAAAATGATTGTAAAACATCCAAGAATGATAATATAACAGCATGGAACAATAAAAAATTATAGATACATTGGAGACATATCAGCATCCCCAAGCATAATTCCTGCTCGTCCTCGAGTAGGTAAATGATAAAAACAGAATTTTATGTGGAATGCTACCCATCATGTTCATCACATATTCTTTTCTTTTGTAGCATGGACATTTGTACTTTTATATGATTCAAAGTAATAGTCCAATTTTGACATGAAGATTTCAATATTCACACATATCAACAAGCAACCATGTCTTTCAAAATATCAACACTAAAGCAAGTTATCCCTAGCCCATTATGCTCAATCATTGATCCATTCATGAAACACACTCGCATATTAGCTACACCCAATGCTCAAGTACGATCATAGTGCCCCTTAGTTGGTGCATTATAAGAGAAGATGGAGACTCAAATAAAAATAAAAATTGCATAAAGTAAATAGAAAGGCCCTTCGCAGAGGGAAGTAGGGATTTGTAGAGGTGCCAGAGCTCAAGTGAAAAAAAGATAGAGATAAAACATTTTGGGTGGCATGCCTTTCTTGTCAACAAAAATGATTGAGTAGTTCCCAATACTTTCCATGCTAGATATATCATAGGCGGTTCCCAAACAGAAAATAAAGTTTCTTCCTTTTTCCACCATACTTTCACATTTCACGGCTAGCCGTATCCACGGGTACCGTCCATACCAACACTTTCCAAGGAATTTATTTATTGACAACATGAAGTAAATTCATTTTCCATTTTGGTACTGGGCATCCCAAATACCTTTGTCGTACTCTCGTGCAATGACCATGCTAAAAAAGATAGAAGTGAAGCACTAGAGCAATTCCATAGCTCAAAGAATTTATGTGAAGCACATAGAGCAATTCTAACAAATCATATCATAATTTTGGCTCTCTAAAATAGGTGTGTCCAGCAAGGATAGATGACACAAATTAAAAAGCAAAACAAGCAAAGACTCATATAACACAAGACGCTCCAAGCAAAACTCATGATATGTGATGAATAAAAATATAGCTCCAAGTAAAATACCGATGGTCGTTAGAAGAAAGAGGGGATGCCACTCGGGGGCATCCCCAAGCTTATTTCCTTGTTTCTCTTTGGATAATGGCTTGGGGTGCCATGGTGTAGGGTAACGCCGCAGAAAACAGAAATTTTCCGACCTACGCACCAGCCCAGGACCACTATGGAGACTGCGTACAAGGTTTGATCTTTTTCGTTACCGACTCGTAGCGTAGCAGAAGTAGAGTCGATGACGATCGGCGGTGTAGATCCCCGCAGCTAGAATTTACAACCTCCCGACCGCGAGGATGTACTCCCTCATCTGCTCCCCGGACGGATCTCCGAGCAGCCCTTCGGGAGGCCTCGGGACAGTCCCTCGGATAGTCCCACCGGACGGATCCTCGGACAGCCCTTCGGGAGGACCTCAGAATCTCGGACGGTCACTTGGACGACCCTTTGGGAGGCACACTTGAAAATCGGACGGTCACTCGGACAGCCCTTCGGGAGGACCTTCGAAACTCGGACGGTCACTCGGACAGCCCTTCGGGAGGCACTCTCGAACTAAGACCGAAACTATGATCTCTCTACAGAGTTGCACACATACGGTGTCATCTATCCAGTAGGGCTTCGCCGTCCAGAACTAGTTCCCACCGAAACCCAGACAGCCTTTCGGCTCTACGAAACTATTTCGCTGGGAGGGAGAGAGAAAGCCAGATCATGCATGGCACTTGTATGTGAGAAAGAGTAAGTTTGGGCAGCCCCCTCCACCTCTATTTATAGGATAAGGAGGGGTGGAGGGGATGAAATTTCAGCCACATCCATCCATGTCATCTCCAAGATATTTTGGAGCAAAAGCCCAAAAAGGTGGCTTTCCAAAAAGTAACCCAAAAAGCACTTTCACTATTCATGACAACATTTTTCAGCGTCCGTTCGAACTGAAAATATTTATGTGGGCTTAGAAAATTTCCAGTACCCACTAAAATAATTTTCAACGCATTCGAAAACAATTCCGGATTAGTGATTTTCATCTGCGAAAAGCATCTGAAGCGGTTCCGGCAGCTCCGGAACATTTCCGGTTTTCACCCCGGAAAATTCCAGAAAGTTTCCAGAATGATTCTGGCACCCTCCAAGAATTATCGGGCGTGTGCCGAAACCAATTTGACTTAATGGTATCCCCTGAAACAACTTTTCAGTTTTACGAAACTATTTCGCTATTCTCTCTCCGGAACTCTTCCGTTGTCTCCGAAACTTTTTTGGCGAATTTCTCTCAGACTCCCTGTCTAGTATTCAGCAGATAGATGACCCTTAAGCATGTGACCCTATAGGTTCGGTGAAGTATAGACATGACCGGAACCCTTTCTGATCAATGATCAACATCGGAGCCGTAGACACCCATATTGACCCCTATACCCACACGAATGAATATTCGAGTGAACCTCCAGTTGTCGTGTGCTATTCCTGTTGCTTCGCGATATGTTACAAATACCCGAGCTGAGATGTATTGGCATCCCCGTGGATCAAGAACTTTGTCCACTATGCCAGTTACCTCGTTACCGGTATTGTTCTCTTTTCTCGTTATCGTGTTCCGGCATCCCCGTGATCAAATCACAAAGTGTCTGGCCAGACGATGATGGATACCATAACACCGAGAGGGCCCAGAGATATCTCTCCATTGTCGGAGGAGCAAATCCCAATCTTGAGCTATCAAGTTACTTGACATACTTTTCCATGAACCCATAAGCCGCCGTAATAGCCACCCATTTACGGATGACGTTTAACAAACCCTAAAGTTCATGAAGCAAGCATGAAGAAACTCGATACTCTCATGGTCTAAGGAATCATGCAAATGTTAACCATCTCTGTGTTATTAACCATTAACTTGTGACGAAAGTATCTCATAGCATAACATCAATTCAGGTCGATTCAACACAAATGTTCTACCAACATTGTGCCCTCAAAGTTGCTGGCATAGACATGCCCATGATTGGGAAAACATAATCATCATGCAACACTTGAGCTAGTCTTAGAGGCATGACTAGGAATACATTTTACCGTTTATTATTCCACACATGCACATGGGTTTTCCCCAGAGCCTTTATGGATATACGGGCTCGGGAACCACAGCAGTTATAGCATGGAACATAAACATAATTATGAACTTGGAGATAAATAATATCATTTATTATTGCCTCTAGGGCATATCTCCTACAGACTCCCACTTGCACTAGAGTCAATAATCTAGTTAATGCTAATGCACTTTACACCTGTGGCACATCGGTGTAAATATGCTTCACTTGTGGTATAGCCTGATGTCAAACGGATCTGGCAACTTCAGATCCGTGTGTATCTTTGCATATCCTTGCGTTTTCATGCTTTCACAAAATTCATATTTTGTGTGGACTTGGCTTTGCATATGTGTGAATCATTGGTCGAAACCTTATTCCTCGGACTGAGCTATGGAGCAACTATCTGCAATAGTGTCCCATTGACCAAAGCCATCTTGGAACCACACTAAGTTCATGAATGAACTATATGATTCAACAACTTCTTTGTCGCTTCTAAAGCGACAACATACTTAGCCATTTGTCATAGAATTCGCCACAGTAACCTGTTTGGAACAATTTTCAACTACCGTGCCACCATATTGTGTATTGCACAAAACCCTTAACTTAACTCAAAAATCGCTTGGAGCATGGATGAAGACTATATCGATGTAACCTTTTACAACGAACTCTTCATGATCTCCGCTTGCGAGAAAACATGTCATCAGTGCTACTATAGTACTCAATGACCCTTTTTCACTGTTGTCCCATGATCAGTACTTTTGATCACTTTGGTATCTATACTCGCAACAACTTTGGGAGTATTGGACATATCTGGTTGTTTTACATACCATGGAATACATGATTAATCCAAACACAAGAGTGTGTGGAATCTCCATCATGTATTTTGCTCATCAGTGTTTTGGGACACCAAGTCTTGCAAAAACTCTTTCCATGTGACTTCGGCAAGAATCACTCCTTGACGTTTTTAATGCTAAAAGGTTTTAGCATTTTGTCAATATGTATCTTTGCTCAGCCCCATCAGGTAAATCTATCTCCATAGATCATCATGCCTAATATCAAGGCTATTTAGCCCAAGCACTTCATCGGAAAACTATTTTCAAATGAAGTCCTAATTCATGTCAAGAAATTTATTTCCAATTAACAATGTGTCAAGCACACAAGGTTTTTAGAAATATTATTATGCTCCCACTAACTTTCTTCTACAATTTGTAGATCATTACATGCAGGCATTAGATGTAATGGTATTCTCCGCCAGGAGCTATGACCTGCTCAAGCAAAAAACCCAAAATTTTCTCTTGAAGTGCTCTTATGCGGTCCTTCGGTAGGAGCCTATCCCGCATCTCCTCCATCTTTAAAGAAGGAGACCAATATAAATATATTAGTTGTGTGTATATATATTAGATCGTGCGGGATAAAAAAATTGTGAATAATGTTTACGTACCCAAAGATGTCTTGCAGATCTACTCCTTTACGTCATAAAGCGAATGTTCTAGCAAATGTAGTATGCACATAAATTATTCCCCGATTCCTGCCTCATGCACTTTACGAGAATATAATTCAATCATATAATAATCAAGCATCATAATGGTATTGAAACTAGAATTAAAGAGATGCGCGGACGTAGCTAGTACTACTTAATTACCTTGGTCCGTCACCATTTCAGCTTTGGTTCCCATGCACCGACAAACTCTTTGATGAACCTTCTCCAAACCCTGCCCGGCAAAGAAAATGAATAAAGGAGTAATTAATTACTCGATATCAGGAAATGAACTAAAGAGGCCGACATAGTGCGATAATGATTGAAATTACCTGTCGAGCATCAAAAACATGCTGCTGTATGCTGTAGGGTCTTTACCTAGTGAGTCCAGTACTTCAACAGTTCCCTCATCAACTCTAATGATTAGCAGGATCCAGTGGAAACTGCACACACGTTCGTATAAGCGGGCATGCATAACTCATCAACTACACTTTACATTGAGTAAGCAAAATAGAATTTGTAGTACAAAATAGTAACACTCACCTAAAGTTGCAAGGAAATAGTATTTATGGTCTGCTATTTAGTTCCTTCAAAAACATTAGCAAGTTTTCCTCTGTGTCTTCTTTGTGTTGAATTAACATAGCTTCATTAATGGTATTTGGGTCAATGAAACCAATGCCATAGACTCTAGCTCTATTCAATTCAAAAATCTTCATTCTGTATAATACCACACAAAAGCATATAGTGAGGATAATTACAGGCAATGAACGAGCTGAGCTAGAGACTTAAATTACAGAAAGAAATCACTTACAGACAATAGCAACTGATGTTAGTTTTGTCGAGTGCGTCTTGATTGAATAACTGCAAAAATTCTGAAAACTCAATCCACACATCGTTTCCATGGAAGTAATGCTCTGGCTTGACTTTCACCATGAGCATCTCTCGCCGGGCATTTATTTCTCTCAGGTACCAGTCATGCAATCTGCACATTTGCGTTGATAGAAGCGGGGCCTCCTTAGGCCCGACCAGAGGGTTCCCAGAGACATATTTCCATGAAAATTCAGTACCCATGGGGAGTTCCTCGGTGCCAGGAGTTGCTCAATAGTGAGACCCGTTTCTTTAGCAAGAGCGTTGACATAGGTTATAGCCTTATCGGTACTCACCTTGAGCAGGGGGTCCATTGCACTGCCTGTTCTCCGAACTGGGGGACAGTTTTCCCGCTTTTATTACTACCTGTAAGGCTCGACTCCTTTTTTTTATTCATGAAATGACTTGCTAATAGAGCTTTCATAGTCTGATCGCCTTCTCTCCATCGATGCCGCTTTAGCAAGATCCACAAACTGTTTTACGACTTTCTTAGGTATTTTCTCCTTTGGCGGTGGCGACGGTTTCGGAGCAAAATGGGCCTTCACTTTGGAAGCCACGACATCGTTGGTTTCCTCCTCAGTCCTCTCGTAAGCCAAATTATTTTTGGCAGGAGGGTCAAATTACTTCCTTTGTGCTCTCTTCCGCTTTGGTGTCAGCTAACCCAGCAGAGATTGATATTGCGGACTCGCGCTTGGCTCTGTCTCGGGGTGGAATGGAGTCGGCTGACGCGGTGGAGATCAATATGGCAGACTCGCGCTACGCTCCATCTTGAGGTGAGGTGGATTCGGTTGACGCGGCAGACTTGGAGGAGGAGTCGCTGGCCTTGGCGCCGAGTTTGGAAACACGATGCATTCCTTTCTCCATACAATGAGACCACGTATGACTTCTCCCAGTGTCTGCTCCCCTTGACCTCCTGGAAAGTCAAGCTCTAGTGAGTCATATCCCAACAGAACGTCATCCACCCCGACACGAGCATAGCCAACTGGAATCGGATTGCCATGGATGGTTGCTTCAGGTGCATTCGGTAAAGCAAAGCCGACCGCCACCTTCATGGATATGTTCTTCAGTTTCATGTGTAGCTGACAACTTGTCGTCTCTTTGATATCATCCACGGGGCAGCGAGCCAGCAGTGCATCATCGTCCGGGACCCCCATGGAACCCACACTGCATTTCGGCATTGATGGGATGGTACTATCCAATGCTGGATCTGGTTGCTCCTGCCGCTGAGACGCCCTTTGTTGGCTAAGTGTGTCAATCTGCTCCTGCTGCAACATGAAAGCGCGTTCCAACACCGCGCTCTTTGATTCTACCTTTTGAAGCCGGTCTTCATCCTGCTTCTTCTTGTCTGCATCCTACTTCTTCTTTCTCACACAGCTTCTGTAAGTGTTGTCCCACTCCACAAACCCCTCAACCCACTGAACAACGCCTTTGGCTCGTGTTCGTCCCGGGTGTTTAGAATTCTTGAGGGCGCGTGTAAGCTCGTTGTTCTCTCTCTCGGGCTGGAACACCCCCGTTCGAGCCTCTTCTATTACTACACGTAAAGCGTCCGAGGCTTCTTTAAGACTTGCCTGTTCAATAATCTCCCCTGTCTTTGGGTCCAACTTTCCCCCATGCACATAAAACCAAGTCCTGCCCCTGTCGGGCCAACCCACTATTTTTGGAGTGACCCCTGCAGTAATCATCTTGGTTTCAGATTCTTCCCACTTAGGCAGGCCAGTCTTGTAGCCACCTGGCCCCAGAACATGGTGAAACTTTTTTTTGTCAGCATTTATCTTATTTATTCTTGATCGTTCCTTAGCTGCTCCTGATTCTTTGAACTGCACAAATAAGTCCCAGTGATCTTTTACCTTCTCTAGTGGTCCAGTGAATTCTGGATTCTTCTTTTCCGCGTTGACGTAGTTGGCCCATAATCTTTTCTTCCATGTTTGGAATTGTGTGGCCATCTTCATAAGAGCACAGTTCTTGACTTTCTCCTGTTGGAGATATGTGAAACCCTCTGATAGGGTGAAATGTGACATGAGCGTATCCCAAAGCAAATTTTTTGCTCTTTCGTTGACAAAACTAACTCCTCGATCCACCTTTGGCTTATTCCATTCTTGAGCAGTGATCAGGATTTGGTCCCTAACAATAACTCCGCATTGACGTATAAATTTCTCCGCATTCTTTTTAGGAGTAATTGATACGTCTCCAACGTATCTATAATTTATGAAGTATTGATGTTGTTTTATTATCATTTTTGCATGTTTTACAACCATTTTATATCAACTTTATATCATTTTTTTGGGACTAAGCTATTGACCTAGTGCCCAGTGCCAGTTGCTGTTTTTGCTTGTTTTTTACATCGCAGGAAATCAATATCAAACGGAGTCCAAACACCGCGAAACTTTTTGAGAATTTTTTATGGACCAGAAGACTCCCGATGGGCCAGAGCAGCACCTGGGGGGTGCCTCGAGGGGGGCACAACCCACCAGGGTGCGCCTGGGGGCCCAGGCACACCCAGGTGGGTTGTGCCCACCTCGGTGGCCTCCCGCACCGCCTCTTCGCCCTATAAATTGCCAAATATTCCAAAAACCCTTGCAGTAACCCTAGATCAGAAGTTCCGCCACCGCAAGCCTCTGTAGCCATGAAAAACAAATCTAGACCCCGTTCCGGCACCCTGCCGAAGGGGGAAATCATCACCGGTGGCCATCTTCATCATCCCGGCGGCCACCATGATGAGGAGGGAGTAGTCCACCCTCGGGGCTGAGGGTTTGTACCAGTAGCTATGTGTTTAATCTCTCTCTCTCTCTCTCGTGTTCTTGAGATGCACAATCTTGATGTATCGCGGGCTTTGTTAATACAGTCGGATCATATGGTGTTTTCCCCTCTCTATCTTGTTGTGATGAATTGAGTTTTCCCTTTGAGATTTCGTTTTATCGGATTGAATACTTTTATGGATTTGAGAGCACTTGATATATGTCTTGCATAAGAATACGCGTGGTGACAATGGGGTATTATATTGATTCACTTGATATATGTTTTGGCACTCAACTCACGGATTCCCGAGGTGACATTGGGGTAATCTATGCATAGGGGTTGATGCTCGTTCTTGTCTTTGTTTCTCTGGTAGAAATCTTGGGGTACTCTTTGAGGTTCTTTGTGTTGCACTACTAGAAAAAGGACTGTTAGTGGCGCACCTATTTTTGCCATTAATGGCGCACTATAGGTGCGCCACTATTACCACGCCACTAGTAACAAATACTAATGGCGCACCTCTGGTGCGCCATTAGTATTGCAGGTAACAGTGGTGCACCTCTGGTGCGCCATTAGTATTGCAGATAACAGTGGCGCACCTTGTAGTGCGCAATTACTATTGCTACAGGTGCGCCACTGGTAACTTTTTTTTTTGAAATTTTTTGATTTTTTTTTGAATTTTAAAGGTGGGAAAATAGTAGTGGCGCACCGTCTAACCCCCACTGTGCGCCATTGCTATTTTTGAATTTTGAATTTGGATCTGGATCTAGATCTGGCTCATTTTTTTGGCTTGTTTTTTTGCTTGTTTTTTTTGCTTGAATTTTTTTTCAAATTTCATTCTCGACCTGGATCTGGTACATTCTTTGTGCCGGGGGAGCTCCACATGTGGCCGGAAGTAGAGGAGGAGGGAGGAGAGACCGTGAGGAGGAGAGGAGGGAGGAGAGACCGTGAGGATCAGGAGAGGAGGGATGAGGAGGTCGCCGGAGAAGAGGAGGAGGACCGTGAGCAGGAGAGGAAGGAGGAGCACCGTGAGGAGGAGAGGAGGGAGGAGGAGGTCGCCGGAGGAGGAGCACCGTGAGGAGGAGGTCACCGGAGGAGGAACACCATGAGGAGGAGGAGGTCGCCGGAGAGGAGATGGAGTGGAGGAGAGGAGGAGATGGAGTGGAGGAGAGGAGGAGAAGAATGAAGGGGTAAGTGGCTGGCCGGCCCTTTTAAACTTCTGTCCCAACTTAGCAGTGGCGCACCATGCACTGGTGTGCCATTGCTATTTTTTTGAATTGTGAAGGCAGGAAAATAGTAGTGGCGCACTATTCACTGATGCGCCATTGCTAATTTTTTTTATTTTATCGAATTTTTTTGAATTGTGAAGGCGGGAAAATAGTAGTGGCGCATTATTCATAAGGTGCGCCATTGCTAACTTGTTTTTTATTTTTGTATTTTTTTTAATTTTGAAGGCGGGAAAATAGCAGTGGCGCACCATGCACTAGTGCGCCATTGCTAATTTATTTATTTTTTGCATTTTTTTCGAATTTTTGTGCCTCCAGATCTTAAAAGCATCGTAACTTTTTTTCTGTTAGGTTTTTGAGGATTCTAGAAAATCGATGACGGGCCATAACTTTTCGAGTAGATGATTTTTCATATAAAAAACTTTTTCATCGGAGGTCGTATGCAAAAGTTACGGCCATTTTACCGAAACACGACGGCCTTTTGCAAAAAAATTCAAAATTCATGTTTGTTAATTTTCCTAACAACTAGAACACATAACACATGGGCATCTATTTTTTCGAATTTTTTTTGAATCTTTTATCATTTTATTTTATTTTTTTAAACCTAAAAGGCGATCCACGGGAGGGGGGGGGGTGTGTGTTTGTGTGTGTGAGACGTTAGTAACGGCGCACCCTCCCTGGTGCGCCATTGCTAACCCTAGCAATGGCGCACCAAGGAGGGTGCGCCATTACTAACCTCACACACACACGCAGGCACACCCCCACCAGACATAGCTATGGCGCACCACACCTAGGTGCGCCACTACTATGTAGCATAGCAGTGGTGCACCTAGGTGTGGTGCGCCATTGCTATGTCTGGTGGGGGGGGGGGGATGAACCCAAAAAAAATAGCAATGACGCACTGCTCATGTGGTGCGCCATTAGTAAAAACATAGCAATGGCGCACCACCATCATGGTGCGCCACTAGTAGAGATATTGGGGATAAGCCTTTTTCTAGTAGTGTTGGATTGAGCATTACGAATATGAATTTGCTTTGGTGTTATTTTAGTACGAACTCTTGGATAGATCGAATGGAAAGAATAACTTTAAGGTGGTTTCGTACCCTACAAACAATTTCTTCTTATGTTCTCCGCTAGATAAGAACTTCAGAGTGATTCTTCATTGCACATTGAGGGATGTTTATATGATCCAATTAGATTAGCATTGTTGAGAGATTGCACTAGCGAAAGTACGGACCCTAGGCCTCATTTTCAAGCATTGCAATACCGTTTGTGCTCCGTTTTATCAATTGCTACCTTGCTGTTTTTTATTGTTTCTATTACAAAAATCAATATCTACTATCATTACTACACTTGTATCACCATCTCTTCGCCGAACTAGTGCACCTATACAATTTACCATTGTATTTGGTGTGTTGGGGACACAAGAGACTTTTTATTATTTGGTTGCAGGGTTGTTTGAGAGAGACCATCTTCATCCTACACCTCCCACGGATTGATAAACCTTAGGTCATCCACTTGAGGGAAATTTGCTACTGTCCTACAAAACTCTACGCTTGGAGGCTACACGAGTCTACAAGAACAAGTTGTGTAGTAGACATCAAGCTCTTTTCTGGCGCCGTTGCCGGGGAGATGAGTGCTTGAAGGTATATCTTTAGATCTTGCAATCAAATCTTTTAGTTTCTTGTTTTATCACTAGTTTGGTTTATAAAAAGAAAACTACAAAAAAATGGAATTGAGGTTGCATCATATTATTGATCATCTTTATAATATCTTTCTTGAAAATGATGGATCGGAAAATTGTGCTCAATTGTTAGAAGAAGAAGTCAATAAAATGTTTGGCACAAAATATTTGAATGATGAGCATGATTGCAATGTTGTTAGTATGAATTCTTTGAATATCCAAAATGCTAATGATGATTGCACAAGTCATGACAAAAATGTTTCTTATAAGCATGTCAATTTTTGTGGAGTGCATAAAGTTTGTGAAGACGTGCCTTATAGGGATGATAGATTTTGTAAGAAGCATAAACATGATAGAACCAATTCTTTTCTCAAAGTGATAGATGAATTTCCTACAAAATTATGCTCTCTTTGTCCTACTACTTGTGAACTTTGCAATAAGGATGGTCATCTTAATTTCCAATGCATGCTTTTTCATGATCGAATCGTGTCCAAATATTGCAATAACTTGATCACCCTAGAACTGTATAATGAACTTTGTTTATTTTTGGGGAGTGAGGAATTGACATATAAAAATAGTTGGTTTGAAGTATTCATTCTCACGGATGACATTGAAACTAAACTAAAAAATATCTATATGTTTTGCATGGTAAATTGCAATGAGAATGCTTATATTGCCAACTATAGAAAGATGGGAAAACCAATAGAATATAAAAGGAATACTAATGGAAGGGTAAATATTTCCACTTTCCCTCCTATTGTTTCTCATGATGAAATAGGTGACAAGGAGGAGCTCCCTATTCAACCAATCTCATCAATAAGAAGCTTGAAAAAATTAATTAAACCCACACATGATGTGGCAAAGAAGAAGAAAAGAAGAAGAAAGAATAGAGGTAAAAAGGTATCTCTCCCAAATAGTGTTGCCCCTATTATTGTTGTGCCTCATGAAATTGAATCAAAAATAATTATGGAGGATGATGCACTTGATGATGATATTGCGTCTATGTCTTATGGCACAATGTCCGAGAGCACTATTGATGATGATTTTGTTATGCCTATTGCTTGTTGTGATGATTATGATTGGGAAGATACTGATACTTCTTATAATCTTGGAAATATTTTTGGCACCAACTTGGGAAATTATGATGATAGCAATTGTTATACCGTTGGTGCTATTCATACTATTAAAGATGAGAGTGATTATGCTTATGATATGCCAAGCCACAAGCTTGGGGATGCTATGTTTGATGAGAATGACATGTTTTAGAATTTATTTGCTGCAATTAATGTTTGTCCCAAGCTTGGGGATGCTATGTTTAATGAGGATGATCTTTTTAGTCCCCCTACTTTGAATGATCAAATTTGCTATGATGATTGCATGCCTCCTATCTATGATGAGAACAAAGTTGCTACTTATGATGACTATTGTGATGATACTTATGTTATAAAAGGTAGTGATGATTATATTTATAAAACTTGTCATAGTTATGATTACCCTTTTTCTGAACATTACTCTTTTAATGTGGAAACAATTTATAGTATTCGAGTTTCATATGATACTCCCACCATTGCGAATGAGAAGAAATTTTCTTATGTGGAGAGTAATAAAATTTCTATGCTTGTGGATCATGAAAAGAATGCTTTATGTGATGGTTATATTGATGAATCTATTCATGATGCTACTGAAAATTATTATGAGAGAGGAACTTATGATTCATGATGCTCTCTTTATGTTTCAATCCTTATCTTTTATGCGAGCATCATTGAACTCATCTTGCCTAGCTAAAAGGCGTTAAAGAAAAGCGCTTGTTGGGAGACAACCCAACATTTTTACCTACTGTTTTTGTGTTCTCACATAGTTATGCTACTATAGTAATCATGTTTTATATCTTTTGTTTCAATAAAGTGCCAAGTAAAGCCTTTGGGATAGTGTGGATGATAGTTGACTTGATTCTGTGCAAAAACAGAAACTTTTGTGTCAAGTGCAGAAATTCTTATCTGCTACTGGAAGGTGAAACAATTCTGAAATTTTTAAAATTTATGGTTATAAAAATTTAATACGTTTTCCTAATTTTTAAGAATTTTTGAGGTTAAATAAATATGACCTTAATTCAGATCTTTATGTACTGTTCTGTTTTTGACAGATTCTGTTTTCAATGGATAGTTTGCTTGTTTCCTAGTTTCTATGGCTTATATTGCTCAATATAAATTGTAGAAATGATAAGTTACAGTAGGCATGGTGTGAGGAAAATTATTAATCTTGTCTTTTACAGTACCAAAGTGAATGATTTGTCTTTATCATACTAACCCATCTCACGAAGTTCCGTTAAGTTTTGTGTGATTGAAGTTTTCAAGTTTTGGATGAGATATTGATATGAGGAGAATAAGGAGTGACAAGAACCTAATCTTGGGGATGCCCAAGGCACCCCAAGTTAATATCCAAGGAATATCCAAGCAACTAAGCTTGGGGATGCCCCGGAAGGCATCCCCTCTTTCATCTCCAACATTATCGGTAACCTCACTTGGAGCTATGTTTTCATTCGTCACATGATGTTTGTTTTGCTTGGAGCGTCATTTTATTTTATTAAGATTTTCTTGATTTTATTTATAATAATGTTTTCATCTTTTATTTCAATAAAAGTGGCAGTGATAGCCTTTGCCATGCTTATTTTGCAAGTATACATGTTGCTGTTTGAAAACAGAAAGTTTACCGCTGTTCAAAAATTCCCTAGAAAATTAAAAATGTGATAAAATGTTGAAAATTATTGTACAATAAGATCTGATAAATTTTATACAGTATGTTAAATTTTCAGAATTTTTTGAGTAGAATAAGTATTGAAATTCTTGCATTCTTTACAGACTGTACTGTTTTGGCAGATTCTGTTATGTTTGCATTGTTTGCATATGTTTGCTTCTTTAATTATTCTATTTGAGGATAGGAGTATTAAATATGCAGAGGCATTTAGTATGCAATGTTTAATAATAATTTTAGTGATTTTCTACAGTAGAGAATGATAAGGTTTTTGCATTGGTTTATACTAACTTATCCCACAAGTTCTTGTTGAGTTTTGTGTGGATGAAGCTTTTGAGATTTAGGAAAACCGTGACATGAGAAGAATTAAGGAGACACAAATGCTCAAGCTTGGGGATGACCAAGGCATCCCAAGATAATATTCAATAAGTCTCAAGCATCTAAGCTTGGGGATGCCCCGGTAGGCATCCCACCTTTCTTCATCAACAATTATCGGTTAGTATCGGTTGAGCCTAAGTTTTTGCTTCTCCACATGAGTTGTGCTATTGTTGGAATGTCATTTTATTTTGTTTTGCTTGCTGTTTTAATTAAATTCTTAGATCTTAAAGTTTTTAATAAGAGAGAGTTCTCAAATAGCTACCCATTTACATAACTACTCGCTTGATCTTCACTTATATCTTTTTGGAGTAGCTTGTCATTTACTCTTGTGCTTCACTTATATCCTATGAGTAAATTGGTTGAATAAATTGAATGTCATGAAGTTGAAATCATATCATGCCTAGTGGTAGCTTCACATTGGGTTTATAAAGTGAATCTTTTGAGGCTTGACAATCACAATATTGGTCATACAAGCAATTCACGAATAATTAGTATAAGGAAGAGAACTTTCACATGCAAATACACTATCTTGGAAATCTTTTGTGATTGTGAGCCCCCATCAAAATATTATATGCCAAAATTGTAGATGTTGGACAAGGAAGACAACGTAATGATTTATGTTTGTTCATATTCACATAGAAGTTATATTGTCATAGATCCTTCAACATGTGGTGCTTGCCCCCATCTTTGCTAGCCAAAAATTCCGCACCAAGTAGAGATACTACTTGTGCATCCAAAAACCCTTAAACCCAAATCTTATTTTCAAGAGTCCACCATACCTACCTAAGGATTGAATAAGTTCCCTCAAGTAAGTAGTCATCGGTGCAATAAGGCAATAAAAATTGCTTCTAAAAGTGTTAGATCATTTAGTGTAAGAGAAAATTGAGCGTTGTACGAACTTGTGATGGCAAAGAATAAAAGCAATAGACTGCATAATAAAGGTTGCTATCATAAGGGGCAATATAATGTGACATTCTTTTGCACTAAGGGGTTGAGCATACAAACAAATAAGCGCATGGCAACCTCTGCTTCCCTCTGCAAAGGGCCTATCTTTTACTTTTATGTATTTACTTTCATGCAAGAGTCAAAGTTCTTCTCTCTATTCTTTTTATTTTTCTCTTTTGGCAAGCATCATGTGGTGAGGAAAGATCTAGGCACATATATCTAGTTGGATATGGGTAGCATGAGTTATTATTGTTGACATCACACTTGAAGTGAATACGTTGGGAGGCAAAACTATAAGCCCCTATCTTTCTATGTGTCTGGTTGAAACGTTTTGCTCATGTGTATGCGGTGAGTGTTAGCAATCATAGAAGACTATATGATGGTTGAGTATGTGGAGCTCTTACTTAAACTCTGTTGAATAAGTTGAATTGCAATTGCTTGGTGACTGAGAACATAGGTTGTTGAGTTTCAAGAGAATTCATTGTTTGAACCTTAACATGTGAATTGGTTGCTACTTTAACATGAGAAATTTTATGAGAAAGAATTGCTGTTATGATGCTAGGAAAAGTGATTGAAATTATCATGGATCAAACTTATGCACTTTGCTAGCATTCACACTTCATAAATTACTTCTTTTATCATTTACCTACTCGAGGACGAGTAGGAATTAAGCTTGGGGATGCTGATAGGTCTCCAACGTATCTATAATTTATGAAGTATTCATTCTGTTTTATTATCATTCTTGGATGTTTTACAACCATTTTATAGCAACTTTATATCATTTTTTGGGACTAACCTATTGACCAAGTGCCAGTTGCTGTTTCTGCTTGTTTTTTACATCGCAGGAAATCAATATCAAACGGAGCGCAAACACCGCGAAACTTTTTGAGGATTTTTTATGGACTAGAAGACTCCTGATGGGCCAAAGCAGCACCTGGGGGGTGCCCCGAGGGGGGCACAAACCACCAGGGCGCGCCTGGGGGCCCAGGCGCGCCCAGGTGGGTTGTGCCCACCTCGGGGGCCTCCCGCACCGCCTCTTCGCCCTATAAATTGCCAAATATTCCAAAAACCCTCGCAGTAACCCTAGATCAGAAGTTCCGCAGCCGCAAGCCTTTGTAGCCACGAAAAACCAATCTAGACCCCGTTCCGGCACCTTGCCGGAGGGGGGAATCATCACCGGTGGCCATCTTCATCATCTCGGCGGCCACCATGATGAGGAGGGAGTAGTCCACCCTTGGGGCTGAGGGTTTGTACCAGTACCTATGTTTTTAATCTCTCTCTCTCTCGTGTTCTTGAGATGCACAATCTTGATGTATCGCAGGCTTTATTAATATAGTCGGATCATATGGTGTTTTCCCCTCTCCATCTTGTTTTGATGAATTGAGTTTTCCCTTTGAGATTTCGTTTTATCGGATTGAATACTTTTATGGATTTGAGAGCACTTGATATATGTCTTGCATACGAATACCCGTGGTGACAATGGGGTATTATATTGATTCACTTGATATATGTTTTGGCACTCAACTCACGGATTCCCGAGGTGACATTGGGGTAATCTATGCATAGGGGTTGATGCATGTTCTTGTCTTTGTTTCTCCGGTAGAAATCTTGGGGTACTCTTTGAGGTTCTTTGTATTGGATTGAGCATTACGAATCTGAATTTGCTTTGGTGTTATTTTAGTACGAACTCTTGGATAGATCGAATGGAAAGAATAACTTTAAGGTGGTTTTGTACCCTACAAACAATTTCTTCTTATGTTCTCCGCTAGATAAGAACTTCAGAGTGATTCTTCGTTGCACGTTGAGGGATGGTTATATGATCCAATTAGATTAGCATTGTTGAGAGATTGCACTAGCGAAAGTACGAACCCTAGGCCTCATTTTCAAGCATTGCAATACCGTTTGTGCTCCGTTTTATCAGTTGCTACCTTGCTGTTTTTTATTGTTTCTATTACAAAAATCAATATTTACTATCATTACTACACTTGTATCACCATCTCTTCGCCGAACTAGTGCACCTATACAATTTACCATTGTATTTGGTGTGTTGGGGACACAAGAGACTTTTTATTATTTGGTTGCAGGGTTGTTTGAGAGAGACCATCTTCATCCTACACCTCCCACGGATTGATAAACCTTAGGTCATCCACTTGAGGGAAATTTTCTACTGTCCTACAAAACTCTGCGCTTGGAGGCCCAACACGAGTCTACAAGAACAAGTTGTGTAGTAGACATCAGTAATCAGTTCGCCATCTTCTTTCATTTCATCAATGTTGTACTTTATGCCATCAGGCATCTTTTTGACCGGGCCTCGTACCCTTGTAGAAGATTTGCTCGATCCGGAGGGCTAGAAGAAGAAAGTTTCGTTAATATATATTGATACAAATCAATTAATACATGTAATGATCAACAGAGGCCTTTGTTAATTGAAGAACATTTCATTCGCCATCATTGTTTGTGTGCCTTTTGTCTGTTGGTTCTTCCTCAATTCCCTCATCGGAATCGTTCCGATATTGTGTGCCGTCATCTGGTTCAATATCTAGGTTTTGGGAGGAGCGTATCATGTCGAACATGATATCCTCTTGATTATGGTCATCTCTGCCGCTATCGTCCATAGCTTAACTAATCCAGAAGAAAGATATAACAATTTAGTATTCAAATTAGAATGCATTCAATAAGCAAAAATTGAATCATAGTAGTGAGCCGCCGACGAGGTTCAATCTGAGGGGCGATGGATGGCGAGGAGGATTAATTTTTTTAGCAAGATCATCCTATAATATAACTAATACATCTCGAATAATCCAGTTAATGCATCATCAAATATTATCATTAATACATCTCGAATATTATCATATAATATCACTAATATAGCTCGAATATTATCGAATAATCCAGTTGACTCACGGTTCCTGAGGCGCGGGCGATGGACACCCAAAGAGAAGGAACCATCACAAGATCATAGCTTGGGTGAGATCCCTGAAGGAACCATCATAGGATATAGTAGATGGGCAAATTTGAAAAACTCTCTATTTGGTTTTCTTTTCCTTCTTCATTTTTTTCCTTTGTTTTTTCTAATGTTTGTTTTCGTTTTCACTCTACATTTTCCTACATATCAAAAACAACAAAAAGTAAAATTTCCTTCTTCTTTTTATATAGAACCCACACTTGAACAACATTTCAATTCATCCATTTAACATCCATCTATCTAACATTTATATTCATCCATCATTCTAACATATATCAATATAACATCTATCCATCTACATATCCATCTAACATTCATCTACACACAAAAATACATAAATCCATCTAACTTTCATCTACACACAAAAATACATAAATTCATCTAACATCCACATGTCTGCACAAATCCATCTAAAATTAATCTAGCAAGCAGCAGTGATGGTGGCCGGCAACCGGAGCAGAGTAGTGCATTGCGGGATGAGACCGGAGAGGGAGAGGAGGAGGGTATACCTAATGGCCGACGATCGATGACGGCGAGCGACCGGCCACGCGGCGAGGACGGTGGCACCGGAGGTGCGGGCGAAGGGCTCGAGCTGGGGACGGCGAAGTCGAGCGCGCGGATGACAACTGGACCGGAGCGGAGCAGATCAGGCGATGGCAACGGCGGGTCAGGCGTCGACGACCACCGGACCGGAGCGGAGCAGGGCTGCCTAGCGGCGTGGTGGTCGATCTGTTCTACCGGGCGGTTGCTGGAACCGGGATCGGCTAAGTCCTATATGTATATATATATATGTGTGTGTGTGTGTATATATATATATATATATATATGTTTGACCTTTAGTCCTGGTTGAAGCCACGCACTGGGACTAAAGGCCTGTTTCGGGCGGCCCAAATTCAGTGCGGGAGGAGGACCTTATTCCCGGCTGGTGGTGGCAACCGGGACTAAAGGTCTTTTTCCAGTTTTTTTGTTTTTTGCTCTATTTTTTTACTTTTGTTTCTACTTACAGGCAATATTTATAGTTTTTGAGTGAATCTTTTTTCTTTAGGTCACAAAAATTATAAACTTTCTGTTAGTGCCAATAGTTTTCAAATTTGAATAGTTGAAATTTAGGTGAATCACTTGTTTGTGAGATGGGGCACCTAGGTGCCAGGGCACCTTGATCGTTTTGGAAACCGTGATATAATTAATTTGTTTTCTAACTATTCTTCATGCAATACTTTCCATGCTTACGTTTTATTTTTGGTTCTAACTATTAGGCATGCAAGACTTGCCATATGATAAAACATATTAATGTTGATTTTGTTTGAATTGTTGCAGGTATATAATACGCGTATTTTTGTTTTCTAACTATCTAATACGGGTAATACATTTTTTTGTTTCCTAATTATCTAAAATGGGTATCATATACTCTCTTTTTTGCATGGTATGGGTATCATATACTTACTAACGAAAGAATGTGCGTACGCGGGTATGTATATACACAATAATTTGTATTTTTGACTAATTGCATTTTACTTTTGTTTCCTAACTATCTAATACGGTTATACAATACCTACTGATGAAAATATTGTAATACCCGGTCGACGTATATAACCGGCCATATGAAAAAGGGTAGGAAATGATTGTACATACTTGATCGACGTATATAACTGGCTATGTGAAAAAATGTAGGAAAATATTATACATCCAATAATATACTTCAAGTGCAAATACTCAAGGTGTCTGCACACTTGTATACCCGGATGTGCGAAAATGCTTGGAAAATATTGTACATAACCAATCGACATATGTACCTAAAGTAAAATATGGCTACATATAAACTACAAAAATATATCTACGATATTTTGGGTTATGTATGTATATACCTAGTGATTTATCCAAGGTATTAGATACTCGGCCAAAAATAAAGGAGAGCATACAAAAAATACGACCTCCATTATACGCAAAAAATACCCGCCTATGTGATGTATGAGACATGCATGGGCTTAATTTGGGTGGGTATTAAGTGTTCATATCGAGCAATAATTCTTTCCTAATACTAATTATCAATTAATGCTAATACTAATTACACGTGCACACATCTTAGTGTCATCCAACGATTTCTACGCAAGGTGCCCAGGCACCTAGGTGTCCCATATGAGCATCCTATATATATATATATATATATATATATATATATATATATATATATATATATATATTAAGCCATACGCACTGGGACTAAAGGCCTGTTTCGGGCGGCCCAAATTCAGTGCAGGAGGACCTTTATTCCCGGCTGGTGGTGGCAACCGGGACTAAAGGTCTTTTTCCAGTTTTTTTTTGCTTTATTTTTTTACTTTTGTTTCTACTTACAGGCAATATTTATAGTTTTTGAGTGAATCTTTTTTCTTTAGGTCACAAAAATTATAAACTTTCTGTTAGTGCTAGTAGTTTTCAAATTTGAATAGTTTAAATTTGATTTCTTTGAAATTTGGGTGAATCACTTGTTTGTGAATAACTTTAGTTTAAAAATAGATTTTTGAGTGATTCTTTTTCATGCTGTTTAATATTAGTGTGTTTTATCAGTATGTTCAATTTGGTAATTTTTAGTTTATTTTAAATAGGTGTTTTTAATCAAAAATAGATTCTGTTTAGCTCTTTTAGTTTTATACCTTCATTTGTTTTAAATATTTTAGTTTATGATTTCTTGTTATTCTTTTGCCAAATTATATTACGTTTCTGTTATTCAACATAAGGAGTTTTAATTTTTACCACATTGCCAGATGGTCATGAGCATCACCCCCATCAAGTGGCACAAGTTGGAGAACAAGTTGACTTGATCAAAGCTTGTCAAAACCATTTCTGCCCATTTCTAGGGTTTGAAATATTTCAAAAGCTTTGATCAAGTTAAACTATGAACCTATTTTTATTCACATTCTTAATTTTGCTAGTTAATACATCGCCTTCATGTAACTGCAGTGATTCTAGATCAAATCCATCATCAGAATAGTTCTCTCCCATAACTATGGCTTTCAACCCAGAATCTAAGGTGCAAATTGTTCGGTTATATCATGTATATGCTGAACACTTACTTGAACAATCCTACCATCTGATATGTTGTCCTCAGTTTCACCAGAAAGCAACCAGAACTCCTCAACTGGACTTGGCTTGGCATAAGGGGTCCTCCAATCAGAGAAACCACACAGTAGCTCCAAATTTATGTCATACAACCACTAGTAGAAAACAGGCCTTTCGTCCGGTCCATTAGTCCCGGTTAGGTTTTGGCCCCGGACTAATGGTACCATTAGTCCTGGTTCCAACAGCTATGATTTAGTCCCGGTTCATTTTCTACCTATAGTTCACTAAAGGGGTGGTGGCAGGCTGGCGTCAGGCTAGGGCCCCCACGAGCCCCTTTAGTCCCGGTTTTTATCACAAACCGGTCCCGGTTTTTATCACAAACCGGGACTAGAGGTAGACCTCTAGTCCCGGTTTGTATAACCAACCGGGACTAAAGATGTCCCTATATAAACCCTTCGTTCAGCACGAGCCCATTTCTCTGTTTTCTCCTTTCCCCTCTCTGTTCTTCCCCTTAGCTCGAGCTCATCCTCCATTTCTTGCCAAGATTTGTCAAGATTTGAGGCACTCCATCTCTCCAAGTGTTCACAAAGGTTAGCAACTTTGTCCTTTCATCTCTCATTGCTAGATTAGCTCGTGCAATGCTCTATAAGTATAGTAATTTTTGGGTTTTAGTTTGGGAGTAATTATGTGGGAGTTTATTTGATTTATATGCAATTTGAGCTCAAATAAACTCCTTAGTTTGCATATGTGTAGGTGTGGTTTTCTTAGTGCCTTCCCATCCCCGTCCTAACTGTCGTCGATCGCCTGCACCATCCCTTAGCCGGCACCACCTTGGTGAGCCTCTTGTTCTTATCCTTTTTATAAAAAAAAAATCTTATTTGTATGATTTAGATAGTTACTTGTATAATTTTCTTACTTGTATGATTGTTTGTTATACATAGTGCCATGATCTTGATATCCGTCCCCGTCGGCCCTCATCCGGTTTATGATTCGGATGTGGTATATTCTCTTTTATAACTCTTTGTTGCATTTCGCATATATGACAATTATGCCCATCAAGTTGACATAGATATTTTTATCTAGGAGGTATGTGAATCGGAAATTGCAACCGACCCTCTTGTCGAGAAGTTAAATTTAGTTGAAAAATAAAACGAGTATTTGAAAGAAAAATTGAAAAGAATTGAAGAAGAGAAGATGAAATTGGAGGTGTATGTTGCCGATGTCGTCGATGATCACAAGATCAAGATGGATGCAATGCGCTTGAAGATTAAAAAGATTTGAAAATATGCCGTTAATAAAGAGGCTTGGTATCACTGTGTTGTTGGATCAATTTGTTACCTTAGTTGCAATCTTGATCGCATTTGTTGTTGCATTTAAATGCTTTAGCTAGATAGTTTGTATGTTGTTTTATGAGAATAAGTGTGTATGAACTTTATGTATGAACTTGTATTAATTTGGTCTTTTCGGTGTTGTGTAATAAAGATGAGCCGGCAATTGATATACAATGACCGACGCTCTCCCCAGTTGATTGATGGCGTGCATAGTTTTCTGAGTGCGGCTGAGGCAAACGAGCGGGATGGTTTTATGTATAGTCCATGTGCTGTCTATAAGAATGATAACAATTACTCTAGCTCAAGAGTCATTCACGTCCACCTGTTTATGTCCCGTTTCATGTCCAGCTATAACTGTTGGACCAAGCACGGAGAAAGAGGGGTTCTAATGGAAGAGAATGAAGAAGAAGAGGTTGATGACAGCTATCTCGCGTTCCCTGAATACAATGGTAGTACAATGGGGGAAGAAGATGAAGAAGAGGCATCAGATGAGCCCGCTGATGATCTTGGTTGGGCCATTGCTGATACAAAGAGAAACTGCACAAGTGAAAAGGAGAAGTTGAAGTTGCAGCGCATGTTAGAGGATCACAAGAAATTGTTGTACCCAAATTGCGAAGATGACAAGAAAATGCTGTGTACCACACTGGAATTGCTGCAATGGAAGGTAGAAAATGGTGTATCTGACAAGGGATTTGGAAAGTTGCAGAAAAGGTTAAAGAAGATGCTTCTAAAGGACAAGGAATTGCCCGATAGTATGTACAAAGCAAAGAAGGCTGTCTGCCCTCTAGGATTAGAGGTGCAGAAGATACATGCTAGCCCTAATGACTGCATCCTCTACAGCGGTGAGGAGTACGAGAATTTGAATGCATGCCCGGTATGCGGTGCATTGCGCTATAATATCAGCCGCGATGACCCTGGTGATGTCGAGGGCGAGCGCCCCAGGAAGAGGATTCCTGCCAAGGTGATGTGGTATACTCCTATAATACCACGGTTGAAACGTTTGTTCCAAAACAAAGAGCATGCCAAGTTGATGCGATGGCACAAAGAAGACCGTAAGAAAGACGGGAAGTTGAGAGTACCAGCTGACGGGTCGTAGTGGAGAAAAGTCGAGAGAAAGTGGCGGGGCTTTTGCAGATGACGCAAGGAACATATGGTTTGGTTTAAGTGCAGATGACATTAATCCTTTTGGGGAGCAGAGCAACAATCATAGCACCTGGCATGTGGCTCTATGTATCTATAACCTTCCTCCTTGGTTGTGCATGAAGCGAAAGTTCATTATGATGCCAGTGCTCATCCAAGGCCCCAAACAACTTGGCAATGACATTGATGTGTTCCTAAGGCCATTAGTTGAAGAAGTTTTACAGCTGTGGTATAAAAAAGGTGTACGTGTGTGGGATGAGCACAAATGGCAGGAAGTTGACCTACGAGCGTTGTTGTTTGTAAACATCAATGATTGTCCTACTCTTAGTAACCTTTTAGGATAGACAAACAAGGGATGCCAGGCACACATGCACTGTTTAGATGATACCTGAAGTATATATTTGGATAAATGTAAGAAGAATGTGTACCTGGGACATCATCGATTTCTTCCGATCAAGCATCTCTCAAGAAAGAAAGGCAAGCATTGCAAAGGTGAGGCAGATCACCGGAAGAAGCCTCGCCACCGTACTGGTGATGATATACTAGATATGGTCAAGGATTTAAAAGTAATCTTTGGAAAGATTCCTGGCGGACAATCTGTTCCGAATGACGCTGACGGACATGCACCCATGCGGAAGAAGAAATCTATATTTTGGGACATACGCTTTTGGAAAGTCCTAGAGGTCTGCTCTGCAATCGACGTGATGCACGTGACGAAGAATCTTTGCATGAACCTGCTAGGCTTCTTGGGTGTGTATGGGAAGACAAAAGATACACCAAAGGCACGGGAAGACCAGCAACATATGCACGAATAAGACGGCATGGATCCGAAGCAGTATCGAGGTCCTACCAGCTATGCTCTTACCAAAGAAGAGAAGGAAATCTTGTTTGAATGCCTGCTCAGTATGAACGTCCCATCTGGCATCTCGTCGAATATAAAGGGAATAATAAATATGGCAGAGAAAAAATTACAAAACTTAATGTCTCATGCATGACTGCCACGTGATTATGACACAATTGCTTCCGGTTACATCGAGGGGGCTTCTACCGGACAATGTTTGATTAGCCATTGTGAAGCTATGTGCATTCCTCAATGCAATCTCTCAGAAGGTAATCGATCCAGAAATCCTACCAAGGTTACAGAATGATTTGGTGCAATGTCTTGTTAGTTTCAAGTTGGTGTTCCCACCATCCTTCTTCAATATCATGATGCACGTCCTAGTTCACCTAGTTGACGAGATTGCCATTCTGGGTCCTGTATTTCTACACAATATGTTCCCCTTTGAGAGGTTCATGGGAGTCTTAAAGAAATATGTTCATAACCGTGCTAGGCCAGAAGGAAGCACCTCCAAGGGCCATGAAATAGAGGAGGTCATTGAGTTTTGTGTTGACTTTATTCCTGACCTTAAGCCGATTGGTGTTCCTGAATCGCGGCATGAAGGCAGACTGGGTGGAAAAGGCACGCTAGGAAAGGATTCAGTAATATGTATGGGCAGGCAATCTTGGGCGCAAGCAAACTACACAGTTCTACAAAATTCCACCTTGGTGGCTCCGTATATCGAGGAACACATGGATATTGTACTCTCCAAGAACCCGGAGCAGTCTCAGCCTTGGATCAAATGTACACACATGGCTTCATTCCGCGGTTGGTTGGAAACACGTCTCATGCATGACGACACTATTGGAGATGAGTTGTACTTGCTGGCCAAGTCACCATCTTCGACTATATTGACTTTCAAAGGGTACGAGATAAATGGGAATACATTTTACATGATCGCCCAAGATAAAAAGAGCACCAACCAAAACAGTGGTGTCCGCTTTGATGCAACAAACACCAATAGGCCAAAGGACACATATTATGGTTACATAGAGGAGATATAAGAACTTGACTATGGACGAGATTTGAAGGTCCCTTTGTTTTGGTGCAAATGGGTCAATCTGACAGGAGGCGGGGTAAAGGAAGACTCGCGGTACGGAATGACAACACTGGATCTCCACAATCTAGATACACAGATGAACCATTCGTCCTAGCCAATCATGTGGCCCAGGTTTTCTATGTGAAGGACATGTCTACCAACCCGAGAAAAAGAAAAGATAAGGAAGCGAATACATCATACGGTGAGCCAAAGCGCCACATAGTTCTTTCAGGGAAAAGAAACATCATGGGAGTGGAGGACAAGACAGACATGTTAGAAGATTATGAAAAGTTTCATGAAATTGCTCCCTTCACAGTGCAGACTGACCCAAGCATCCTGTTAAATGATGAAGATTGTTCATCGTTACAGCGCAAAGGGACACACACGAAGAAAAAGTTTTATACCCCAAGATCCCACTCTGGGATGTGACCGGCTTCACTGTCATCACTTTCTTCTCTAGTGAGTTTCCGGACTTATCTGGAAAGTCCCACTTGGGACAAATCGGAGGGAATCTTTGTAAGAGTTAGGGTATATATGTGCTTTGGCATTTGAAACGCAAAGAAACATTATGTAGGAGTTAACCAATGCAATGATGTCCAAGTAACTGTTCGGCATATACAAGATATAACCGAATAATTTGTTTTTGCTGTATTTATTGATTTTTTTTTAGCTAAATGACCCTGAAATTGAAAAGCACTACAAATGAACACTGAAAAGGTTGAAACTTGGCATGGTATCATCATTTCACCCACATAGCATTTGCTAAAAAGTTGAGAGGGTTACGGCAAAAACTGGATGCACTTCGTGTACAAACTGGACAATCTCTTTCGAAGTATCAGGGTTTCGGAGGAAAACTCATCTGTTACAAAGGCATTTCATTTTTTTAAACTTATTTCAACTCCATACTTTTGTGCCTTCAATATGCACCATTCAAAGCCACATCATCAATTTTCAACCTTTTCTAACTTCATTCGCTATTTTTCATGCATTTAATGATTTATTTGAGCTAAATGACCCTGAAATTAAAAAGCACTACAAATTAACTCTGAAAAGGTTGAAACTTGGCATGGTATCATCATTTCACCCACATAGCATGTGTTAAAAAGTTGAGAGGGTTACGGCAAAAACTGGATGCACTTCGTGTACAAACTGGACAATCTCTTTCGAAGTATCAAGGTTTTGGACGAAAACTCATCTGTTACAAAGGCATCTCAATTTTTTAACTTATTTCAACTCCAGACTTTTTGTGTGTTCAACATGCACCATTCAAGCCACATCATCAATTTTCAACCCTTTCTGACTTCGTTCGCTATTTTTCATGCATTTAATGATTTTTTTGAGCTATAAAACTAAAAGAGCTAAACATAAGCTGTTTTTGATTAAAACACCTATTGAAAATAACCTCAAAATTATCAAATTGAATATAATGATAAAACACACTAATATTAAACTGCAGGAAAAAGAATCACTCAAAAATCTATTTTTAAAGTAAAGTTATTCACAAACTAGTGATTGACACAAATTTCAAAGAATTCAAATTTAAACTAAACTATTCAAATTTGAAAACTACTGGCACTAACAGAAAGTTTATAATTTTTGTGACCTAAAGCAAAAAAGATTCACTCAAAAAAATCTAAATATTTGGCTGTAAGTAGAAACAAAAGAAAATAAATAAAGCAAAAAGAAAAAAATGGAAAAGACCTTTAGTCCCGGTTGCCACAACAAACCGGGACTAAAGGTCCTCCTGCCGCGCTGAATTTGGGCCACCCCAAAACAACCCTTTAGTCCTGCCCGTGGCTGTAACCAGGACTAAAGGGTGGATCTTTAGTCCCAGTTTGTGCCACGCACCGGGACTAAAGGTCCTTTAGTCCCGGGTCATGGCTCAAACCGGGACTAAAGGTGGATCCTATATAAGTGGGACTTGGCGTTTTCAGCCTCCACCGCCGGAGATCAAATCCAGAACGATGTCGCCAGGCTGCCTGTCTTCAACATCGCTATCGCCGTCACCTCGCCTCGTCGTCGCGCCGCTCCTCGTCTCCGATCTCCTCCTCGCCGCCCCTCTCTAGTGAGCCCCCTTCTCCTTCTTCCTCCCTTCCACGCGCGCCCATGCCCTGCCCACGCCCACGCGCTCGACGGCGCCGCCCACGCTCCGCTCACATGCTCGACGGCGTCGCCCACGCGCACGCCCACACCCATGCACTCGACGACGCCGCCCACACGCAAGCCCACACCCACACGCTCGACGGCGCCGCCCACGCGCACGCCCACGCTCACGCGCTCGACTGCACCGCCCACCACTAGCTAGTTTTTTCTTATTTTTTTAGTTCCTGAACACCTAGGACGAACACGAGGCAAAGGCGTTGTTCTGTGGGTTGAGGGGTTTGCGGAGTGGAACGCCACTTACAGAAGCCGTGCAAGAAAGAAGAAGCCAGAGGAAGACAAGAAGAAGCAGGATGCAGACCGGCTTCAATAGGTACAATCAAAGCACGCGGATTTGGAACGCGCTTTCATGCGGTAGCAGGAGCAGATCAACACACTTAGACTGGAAAGGGAGTCTCAGTGGCAGCAGCAAGCAGATCCAACATTGGATAGCACCATCTCATCTATGCCGAAAAGCAGCGTCGGTTCCATGGGGGTCCCGGCCGATGATGCACTGTTGGCTAGATACCCTGTGGATGATATCAAAGAGACGACAACTTGTGAGCTACACATGAAACTGAAGAACATATCCATGACGGTGGCGGTCGGCTATGCTTTACAAAATCCCCCTGAAGAAATCTTCCATGGCAATCCGATTCCAGCTGGCTATGCACGTGTCGGGGTGGATGAAGTGATGTCGGGATATGACTCACTAGAGCTTGACTTTCCTGGAGGTCAAGAGGAGCACACACTGGGAGAAGCCATACATGGTATCATTGTATGGAGAAAGGATTACATTGTCTTTCCAAGCTCAATGTCAAGGGCACTGACTCCTCCAAGTCCGCCGCGTCGGCCGACTCCTCCTCCAAGTCCACCGCGTCAGCCGACTCCAGCCCACCCCGAGACGGAGCCCAGCGCGAGTCCGCAATATCGATCTCTGCAGCGTCAGCGGACTCCCAAGCAGAAGGGAGGACCAAAGAAGAAACACGAGCCTCCTGCCAAAAAGAAGTTGGCTTACTAGATGACTATCGAGGAAAACAAAGCCCAAGTGGCTCCCGAAGTGAAGGCCCATTTTGCAAAGAAACCGCCCCCGCCGCGAAAGGAGAAAATACCTGAGAAAGTCATACAAGACATTGTGGATCTTGCTAAACCGGCTGTGGAGAGAAGGCGATCTGACTATGGATGCTTTATTAGCAAGTCATATCATGCACAAAAAGATAAGGAGTCGAGCCTTACAGGTAGTAATAAAAGCGGGAAAACTGTTCCCCAGCTCAGAGAAAGGCAGTGCAATCGATCCCCCCACTCAATGTGAGTACCGATAAGCTGGTAATAACCGATGCTGATAGACATGCGGCTAGAGAGCTGGGTATCACTGTTGAACAACTCCTAGACATTGAGGAAATCCCCATGATGGCTCCAGTGGATCTAGCATGGAAATATGTCCCCGGGAACCCTCTGGTCAGGCCTGAGGAGGTCCCGCTTCTATCAACACAAATGCGCAGATCGCATGACTGGTACATGAGAGAAATAAAGAACGGGCGAGGGAGCCTCATGGTGAAAGTCAAGCCAGAGCATTACTTCAATGCAATGGATTTGTGGATTGAGTGGGAAGAAAATTTTCAATTATTCAATCAAGACGCACTCGACAAATCTATCATCAGTTGCTATTGTCTGTAAGTGATTTCGTTCTGTAATTTACGTCTCTAGCTCAGCTCGTTCATTGCCTGTAATTTTCCTCACTATATTCTTTTGTGTGGTATTATGCAAAATGAAGATTTTTGAAATGAACCGAGATGGATTCTATGGCATTGGGTTCATTGACCCAAATACGGTTTATGAAGATGTGTTAAAAAAGCACCCAGATGACACACAGGCCAACTTGCTAATGTTTTTGAAGGAACTAAATGCCAAACCTGAAATAGTATTTCCTTACAACTTTAGGTGAGTGTCTATTTTGCTTACTCGATGTTAAGTGTAGTTGATGAGTTATGCATGCCCACTTATACAAACATGTGCACAGTTTCCACTGGATCCTGCTAATCATTAGGGTTGACACGGGAAAAGTTGAAGTACTGGACTCACTAGGCAAAGACCCTCAAGAATACTACAACCTGTATTTGATGCTCAACAGGTAATTTCAATCATTATCGCACTATGTCGGCCTCTTTAGTTCATTTCATGATATCAAGTAATTAATTATTAACTCGTTTATTCATTTTCTTTGCCAGGCAGGGTTTGGATAAAGTTCACCGAAGAGATAGTCGGTGCATGGGCACCAAAGCTGAAATGGGTGCGATCCAAGGTAATTAAGTAGTACTAGCTACGTCCGTGCATCTCTTTAATTCTAGTTTCAATACCATAATGTATCTGATTGAATTCTATTCTCGTAAAGTGCATGAGGCAGGAAAAGGGGAATAATTTATGTGCATACTACGTTTGCGAGAACATTCGAGTTATGATGTTCGAAAGGAGCACATCTGCAAGAACACTATTCACAATTTTCATATATCATGATCTAATATATATACACACAACTAATATATTCATATTGATCTCCTTCTTTCAAGATTATGGAGATGCGGGATAAGCTCCTACCAAAGGACCGCACAAGAGCACTTCAAGAGGAAATTGTGGGATTTTTGCTTGAGCAGGTCATAGCACCCGACAGAGAATACCATTTGACTTAATGCCTGCATGTAATGATCTGCAAATTGTAGGAGAAATTGTACATACCAAATTGTATATATATATATATATGTGTGTGTGTGTATGCATGGTTGTACGAGAAATTCTATGATATATGATTAGTTCTACGAGAAATTCTATTATATATGCATAATGTGTACAGTATGTAGTAGCGTAAAATATGTTTGAAATGAAAAAGAATTAAATGGAAAACACAAAATGAAAAGGAAAAACAAACCATAAACCTAATACCCTAAACCCCTAAACCTTTATCCCTAGCCCCCGGTGCGCACTGCCGGCCACGTGGAAGGGATTTAGTCCCGGGTCGTGGCCAACCGGGACTAAAGGATGGGGGCCTTTAGTCCCGTACTTATTAGTCCCGGTTGGTGAACCGGGAGTAAAGGCCCTTACGAACCGGGACTAATGGTCGATCCTCCACTAGTGAATGTTTATCTCTTATCATCTCCGATGCTTCTATTGTATTCATCTATGTCAAAATGTTTAAGCCATGTTTATATTAACCTTGTTATTTTATATGGAGCCCCACCAATCGGGACTAACCGCATATGATCAACCTTGCAAAATACATAGTGAAATATTTTGTTTGGACATAATTGCATTGATTAACTCATACAAGATGTTTCTTCGCGTTTCAAATGCCAAAATGCCAAAACACATATGTACCCCAACTCTAACAAATATTCCCTCCGGTTAGTCCGAAGTGGGACTTTCCAGCTATGAGTCCGGAAACTCACTAGAGAAGAAAGTGATGACGGTGAAGCCAGTCACATTCCAGAGTGGGATCTTGGGGTATAAAACTTTTTCTTCGCGTGTGTCCCTTTGCGCAGTAACCATGGACAATCTTCATCAATTAACAGGATGCTTGGGTCAATCTTCACTGTGAAGGGAGGAATTTCATGATACTTTTCATAATCTTCTGACATGTCCATCTTGTCCTCCACTCCCACGATGTTTCTTTTCCCTGAAATAACTATGTGGCGCTTTGGCTCATCGTATGATGTATTCGCTTCCTTATCTTTTCTTTTTCTCAGCTTGGCAGACATGTCCTTCACATAGAAAACTTGCGCCACATCATTGGCTAGGACGAATGGTTCGTCTGTGTACCCAAGATTATTGAGATCCACTATTGTCATTACATACCGTGGGTCTTCCTTTACCCCGCCTCCTATCAGATTTGACCCATTTGCACCGAAACAAAGGGACCTTAAAATCACGTCCATAGTCAAGTTCCCATATCTCCTCTATGTAACCATAATATGTGTCCTTTGACCTATTGGTGTTTGTTGCATCAAAGCAGACACCATTGTTTTGGTTGGTGCTCTTTTTATCTTGGGCAATCGTGTAAAATGTATTCCCATTTATCTCGTACCCTTTGAAAGTCAATATAGTCAAAGATGGTGACTTGGCCAGCAACTACAGCTCATCTCCAACAGTGTCATCATGCATGAGACGTGTTTCCAACCAACCGCCAAATGAAGCCTACGTCTAATCCATGGCTCAGACTGCTCCGGGTTCTTGGAGCGTAGAATATCCATGTGTTCCTCAATATACGGAGCCACCAAGGTGGAATTTTGTAGAACTGTGTAGTGTGCTTGCGCCCAAGAATGCCCGTCCATACATATTACTGAATCCTTTCCTAGCATGCCTTTTCAACTCAGTCTCCCCTCATTCCGCGATTCAGGAACACCAATCGGCTTAAGGTCAGGAATAAAGTCAACATAAAACTCAATAACCTCCTTTGTTTCATAGCCCTTGGAGATGGTTCCTTCTGGCCTAGCATGGTTATGAATTTCTTTAAGACTCCCATGAACCTCATAAAGGGGAACATATTGTGTAGAAATAGATGACCCAGAATGGCAATCTCGTCGACTAGGTGAACTAGGACGTGCGTCATGATATTGAAGAAGGATGGTGGGAACACCAACTCGAAACTGACAAGACATTGCACCAAATCATTCTGTAACCTTGGTAGGATTTCTGGATCGATTACCTTATGATAAATTGCATTGAGGAATGCACATAGCTTCACAATGGCTAATCAAACGTTTTCCGGTAGAAGCCCCCTCAATGCAACCAGAAGCAATTGTGTCATAATCACATGGCAGTCATGAGACTTTAAGTTTTGGAAATTTTTCTCTGCCATATTTATTATTCCCTTTATATACTGAGCAGGCATTCAAACAAGATTTCCTTCTCTTCTTTGGTAAGAGCATAGCTGGCAGGACCTTGATACTGGTTTGGATCCATGTCGTCTTTTTCGTGCAGACATTGCTAGTCCTCCCGTGCCTTTGGTGTATCTTTTGTCTTCCCATACACGCCCAAGAAGCCTAGCAGGTTCACGCAAAGATTCTTCATCACTGTAAGTGCATCTAGTGCCCCTTAGTGATTTTGGTGTATTGAGGACTTATAGGTTAAGGGTCTAATGTGTTTGTGAGTGTACACAGGTCTATAAGTCTATGAGGAGTTTGTTAATTACGATGAATGTCGACCGCTAAAATTGAATGTCTTCAACTGAAGACTTTGGTTTTCTTGAAGACTTTGAAAGTGAAGAAATTGGTGTGACCCTGAAGACTTGATATTCATGCGAGGATTATGAAGCGTGAAGACTTTTGTTTTCGTAGTTTCATTTTCTTCTTCTTGAGTCACAGGAAACACCGTACTGTTAAAGGGGGTCGAGGTAAAACTAAGGAAAAATTTCCAAGTGATGCTCAACTCAAAATCCTACACCTACCCAATCCTTTCGAGTGAAGCCATTGGAAATCTCATACAGTTTAGTCAAGTTCTTCAGTGACAGAGACGAAGTTCTTCTGTTCTCTGAGGAATTTGTCCTGACTGAGGAGTTAGGAATTCGCTAGTGCGGATTGCCTACAAGTGAGGTACATGATAGCCCTGAGGAATTTGATACTCAAATTTCCGACCGTTGCTGTGCTACGCGCCAGCTGTCCAAAATATCTACCCACCTAACGGTCATATCATTGAA
Organism: Thinopyrum elongatum; assembly: GCA_011799875.1. Lineage (NCBI taxonomy): Eukaryota > Viridiplantae > Streptophyta > Magnoliopsida > Poales > Poaceae > Thinopyrum > Thinopyrum elongatum. The sequence continues at coordinate 54,480,850 of CM022299.1, read as the reverse complement.
GGGCATTTATGTCTTATCATGTCGGGCTGCTCCCTAGGCTATAAATAGCCGCCCTCTTCAACCACTAGCTGGTTGGCTGCTCCGAGAGATAGATTGACACTTGTCATTTAGAGCATCCCATCCTCCGAGGACTTTGAGCGAAAATCATCAAGTGAGGAAAAACCCAAAAACCCAAACACCTACAAACCCAAAGTGATTGAGCATCACTGAAGAGATTGTTCCTGTGTGGAACCGACGCTTGTTACCTTTGAGGACTGTGCATCCTCCAGACGGTTAGGCGTCATGGTCTAGAGAATCCAAGAGGAAATTGTGGATTGCCGAGTGACCGAGTATGTGAAGGTTTGGAAGTCACCTGAAGACTTACCACGAGTGGTTGGGCGAGGTCTGTGTGACCTTAGTTCAAGGAGAATACGGTGAGGACTAGGTGTCCTGGACTGTGTGTTCAGGACTGGGTGTCCGGGACTGTGTGTCCTCAGGTTTAAATACCTAGCCGCTCCAACCAGACGTACAACTGTCACAGCAGTTGGAACTGGTCTACCAAATTAGTGTCTTCACCGAGCTACTGGTTCTATTTCCTCAACCCTTTCATTTCCTCGCATACTTGCTATGTATTTGATCATTACTGTTTGAAGACTTTGTCTGAAGACTTTCTCAATTTCCTCAGTTCAAATTCTTCAGTCAGTTTGTCTTTAGCCTGCTTATCCTGTGTTTATGCTACTCGTACTCTGTGCTTGTTTTCATTTCATCATGATGACTGTGCTACTGCTCTGTTATGCTTGCATCTGAGTACTCATTCCGCTGCTAAGTAGTTCGTCGCTCAGGAATTTCCTCACCTTGAAATTCCTCAGTGACGAATTTGTAAAAATCGCCTATTCACCCCCCCTCTAGTCGATATAACTCACTTTCAATTGGCATCAGAGCGAGGTACTCCCTTGTTCTGTGTGATTTTGGTTTAACCACGTGGAGTTTTAGTTATGTCGACTGCAGGCATGATCAAGGTCTCAGCTGGGTGTCCTACCTTCGATGGGACAGACTACCCCTACTGGAAGAACAAGATGCGCATGCATCTTGAGGCAATTGACAACGACCTCTGGTATGTTGTGGAAAAGGGTGTTCCCTCTGTCACTCCTTCCGTAAACGCTGCTGATGTGAAGAGATTCAAGCAACTCGACTCTCAAGCGAAGAATATCATATGTGGCCATCTGAGCAAAGGGCAGTATGGCAGAGTGAGTGCTTTGGAGACAGCTAAGCTTATCTGGGATAGGCTGTCCAAGGTCAACGAAGGAGTCTCAACTCAACGTGACTCTCGAGTTGATGGTCTTCGCAATCTCTTCAACCGCTTCAAAAGACTCGACAACGAAAATGTTCAGCAAACCTTTGATCGCCTCACTGACATTTCAAACGAGCTTCAAGCACTGGGTGCCACTGACATCACTGACCATGAGGTGGTGAAGAAATTGCTGAGGTCACTCGATTCTTCATTCGATACACTGGCACTGATGATTCAAGAACGTGGTGACTACAAGTCACTTGATCCTGCTGATATCCTCGAGAGGCTAAATACTCATGAATTCCAACTAGCTGAGAAGAGAGATCTCTACGGACCGAGCTATGGTAGATCTCGTGCACTGAAAGCCAAGGCAGTCTCTGAATCTGAAGATGAAGATTCTGGTAGCAGCCTTGGTGATCCTGAAGAACTGAGTCAGGAGCTAGCAATGCTTGTGAGGAAATTCCAGAAGTTCTCTAGACGTGGCCGATTTGGAAAATCCTCAAGAGGTGATGACATGAAATCAGATTCCTCATCCCGTGATTACAAGAAGAGAACTTGCCATAAATGCAAGAAACCTGGTCACTACATTACTGATTGTCCTCAGTGGGAGAAGGAATCAAAGAAGAAGAAATACAAGGATGATAGTTCAGATGACTCTAAGAGGAAGAAGAAATCTTCAAAGTCCTCATTGTCAAGATCTTCAAAGTCTTCATCTCACAAGAAGGGCAGCTCCAAGAAAGCTCGGGCATTCATTGGCAAGGAAATGGACTCTGAAGCTGAATCTGAGGAACATGAGGAAGAGGAGGCATCTGAGGAGTCAGACTCTGGTGTGGCGAGCCTAGCCCTCGCTACTGCTTACGTTAGCAAGTCCATCTTCAACACTGAGGAAAATGGCTTCCCCAACACTGCTGATGACGGCAACGATGACTATGCTCCCACCTATTGCTTCATGGCAAAAGGTGCCAAGGTACTCAAATATCCCTCCTCTGAATCAAGTGAGGATGAATCTGATGATAACCTCAAACCCAGCTATTCCAAACTTGCTAATATTGCTGTTAAACAACAAAAGGCTTTGGAAAAGGTTCAAAATATGCTAGACAAAAGCGATGATCTGTTAGGTGAGGAAATGGATCGAACTCAAACACTGACTGATAATCTTCAACAACTACAGTCTAAGTTTGACAACCTTCAAGGTCGTCATGAAACTCTCCTAGCCGATCATGAGAAGCTTTCTTATGAATTTCTTCAAAGAAAGCAAGATCTTGAGAAGCTAAGGGTGAGTCATGAAGATCTTCAGAAGGAAAATGATTCTTTGCTTGCTCAACAGATCAGTTCCGCTCAGGAAGAATTTATTCCACCATGCTTGAAATGCATTGAACGTGAAACTGCTAATTCTTCACCTGAATGTTCAAATGCTTCCATTGCTGCAAATTCTTCAACTATCTCTGTGGTCACAAATTCCTCATCTGAGGATACCACTAGTATCACTGATGAAAATGCAGGGTTGAAGGAATTGTATGTGACAGGCATGTACAAAAGCCTCAAAGGGCATCAGACTCTTTGTGATGTGCTCAAAAAGCAGATCTTGAACAGGAACCCTAGGAAAGAGGGTATTGCCTTTGAGAGGAAACTCAATGCTGATGGAACCTACTGGAAACCGGAGCAGTATCCCAAAACCTCATGGGTTGCTGCGAAGGGACCTCCCGTAGATCCATCCACTTTATCTGGCTTTACTTGTGAATCCTCATATTCATCTGATGAGTCATTTGACTCCAACTATAAACTGTTCAAAAATCAGAATGGTGAGGTATTTGCTAGATATGTTGGATCTAACTGCAGGAATGGTCCCCCTATGAAGAAACTCTGGGTTCCCAAAAGGTGCCTTGAAAGTCTTCAGGTGAATGTCCTCATGACACCACCTGTGAAGAATAAGAACCCCAGATCAAATACTTCATATGAACCAAGGTCTTCATATGGATCCAAGTCCTCTTATGGATCAAATTCCTCACATGGATCCAAGTCCTCACATGAACATCATCGTGCTAACACTTCTGTTTCACAGGGAAAGCCTAAGGGCTATGAATATATGCATTATTCTTCAAATCATTATGTTCATAAGTCCTCGAAGAATTTCTCTGCTTATTCATATGCTTACCCTAACCCCTCTTATGTGAAACGAAGTGGTCTGGCGTCTATGCCACCTTTCTCTTATGGAGCTCGCAGAATGATGAACTCTTTGCCACCCCTCCAGATGTGGGTGGTGAAGAAAAGGAACTAATCTCTTATGCAGGGTCAGGTCTCCAGACGAACTAAATCGTCTGAAGAATTTGCTGGAGACCTGAAATGCTTGAAAGGACGCAAGCTAATCATGAAGAAATGATTTATTCATTTCTCACGTCCTCACATTGCTATATATACATATGTTGCTTTAATTGATGAAATATGTCTGATGAATTTGATGTCATATTCTTCACTCTGAAGTATATGAGTTCGTAAGATGCACTAATTCGTCTGAAGGATGATTTACCCAAAGCTACTGAGTGGGTCCTCGATAGTGGATGTACAAATCACATGACCGGTGACAAGAGCTTACTGATGAACACTACTTTATCTCCATCACACTTGAAGCATATCACCTACGCTGACAAAGGCAAAAGCAAGGTATTGGGTCTAGGTAGGGTTGCAATCTCAAAGGATCGACACATGGATAAAGTCATGCTTGTCGAGTCCCTCGGATTCAACCTCATGTCTGTCTCAATGCTTTGTGATCTTGATATGGTTGTTGTCTTTGGCAAATATCGTTGCTTAGTGCTCATGGAATCTGACAATTCCAAAGTCTTCGAAGGCTTTAGGAGAGGAGACTTGTATATTGTTGATTTCTCTGCAGGACCACAGCCTGCCACTTGTCTACTTGCTAAAGCTTCAGAAGGCTGGCTATGGCATCGACGACTGGGTCATGCTGGCATGAGGAACTTACACACGCTCGTGAAGAAAAAGCACGTCATTGGCATCGAGGGTGTCAAATTCCTCAAAGATCATCTTTGTGGGGCTTGTGAGGCTGGAAAGATGACCAGGGCCAAGCACCCCTCGAAGACTATCATGACTACTTCTCGTCCTTTTGAATTGCTTCATATGGATCTCTTTGGCCCTACTCATTATGCCACACTAACAAATGCAGCATCTCTATATGGCTTTGTCATTGTTGATGACTATTCTCGTTACACATGGGTGCATGTCATTACTTACAAGACTGAAGTGCAGGAAGTCTTCAGACGATTTTCCTCAAGGGCTTCGACGAATTTCGGCGTGAAGATCAAGCATATACGTAGTGACAATGGGACTGAGTTCAAGAATACTGGTCTTGATGACTATCTCGATGAACTTGGTATTACTCATGAGCTATCTGCCCCATACACTCCTCAGCAGAATGGCGTTGTGGAGCGCAAGAACATGACTCTTGTTGAGATGGCTCGCACCATGCTTGATGAATACAAGACACCTCGTCACTTCTGGCCTGAGGTAATTGATACTGCATGCCACATCATCAACAGGGTATATCTTCACAAATTCTTCAAGAAGACCTCATATGAACTCCTCACTGACAAGAAACCCAATGTGAGTTATTTCAAAGTCTTCGGTGCTAAATGCTGGATTAGAGATCCACATCACAATTCTAAATTTGCACCGAAAGCACATGAAGGTTTTATGCTTGGTTATGGAAAGGACTCGCACACCTACAGGGTCTTCAATGCCTATCACAACAAGGTTGTTGAAACTGTAGATGTGCGGTTCGATGAAACTAACGGCTCGCAAAGAGAGCACCTACCTCCTGTGCTAGATGAAAAGACGCCTGAGGAAACCATCAAATTCAAAGCTACTGAGGATGTCATTCCTACTGAAGAATCTGCTGAAGAAATCATTCCAGAACATGAAGAACAGCATGCTGGCGCATCTGAAGAAAATGGCTCTGAAGAAAATGCTGAGCCAGATCAAAGTCGTCAACCTGCTCATCCCCGCGTTGCAAATGAAGTACAGATTGAGAGAATCATCAACGATATCAACGCACCAGGTCCTCTGACTCGCTCAAAAGCTTCACATTTATCTGACTTTTGTGGGCATTTTGCTTTCGTCTCTATCACAGAGCCCACCAAAGTTGATGAGGCATTTCTGGAGCCTGAATGGATTCAAGCAATGCAAGAGGAATTACATCAATTCAAGCTGAACAATGTGTGGGAGCTTGTCAAGCGACCGGACCCATGCAAGCACAATATCATCGGTACCAAATGGATCTACCGCAACAAGCAAGATGAAAATGGCCTAGTGGTGAGGAACAAGGCTCGTCGTGTAGCTCAAGGCTACACATAGGTTGAAGGAATTGATTTCGATGAGACTTTTGCTCCTGTTGCTAGACTTGAAGCTATTCGCATATTGCTTGCTTATGCTAACCATCATAATATCATCTTATATCAAATGGATGTGAAAAGTGCATTCCTCAATGGTAAGCTTGAGGAAGAAGTATATGTTGCTCAACCCCCAGGTTTTGAAGATCCTAAACATCCTGACAAAGTCTTCAGACTCAATAAGGCCCTCTATGGCCTCAAGCAGGCCCCTCGGGCGTGGTATGATACTCTGAAGGAATTCATCATGAAGAAAGGCTTCAAACCCGGTTCACTCGACCCAACTCTTTTCACCAAAACCTATGATGATGAATTATTCGTGTGCCAAATATATGTTGATGATATTATCTTTGGCTGTACTAACCAACTTTACAGTGACGAATTTCCTTACATGATGAGTGAGGAATATCAAATGTCCATGATGGGAGAATTGAAATTCTTCTTAGGTCTTCAAATTCATCAACAACATAATGGCATTTTCATTTCTCAAGAGAAATACCTCAAGGACGTTCTGAGAAAATTCAGTATGCAAGAATGCAGAGGCGTCAAAATCCCTATGCCCACAAATGGCCATCTATGCACTGATGAAAATGGAATAGACTTCGATCAAAAGGTATACTGCTCCATGATTGGTTCTTTATTGTACCTATGTGCATCTAGGCCGGATATTATGCTTAGTGTTTGCATGTGTGCCCGTTTTCAAGCTACACCGAAGGAATCACACTATAAGGCTGTGAAACATATTCTTCGAATGTCCTTTGAAAAGGACACACATCCTAACACTTATGCAAATTGATGACTTAGATGTGCAACACACGAAGAAACGTTTTTCTTCAATCAATGAAGACTAACCCTCTAAGTATGAAGAAATTAATGAAGAATTTGATTCTCAGAGCCCTACGACAATTGTACGCGGTGTCTGAAATCATCATTCTTACATGGTGGGTCACGCCACCACAAAAAGTTGAAAATCTTCAAAATTTGAGTTTTTCATCATTGTGCAAATTCTTCAAATTTTCAAATTCTTCAACTTTGCAAAATCTTCACTCTTTCCGTCTGTGTTCTTCATTGACTATATATATATATATTTGAGTTTTCTGTCCTCTACAACATTCACTTATTGCTAATTCTTCAAGTTGTGTTTCTTCTAAGTGAATGTGATCGGACCCGTTCCCCCTCTATGCTAAACTCAATCCAGTCCGTTCACAAATTCTTCATGTGTGTTCTATTTGAAACCCGTTCAAAGTCTTCACTGTGTCCTTGACAGCTGAAGAATTTGCGAACGAAACATTAAAATATTCTTATCTGAATTTTCGGCTTTTGCCGTTCAAACCGTTCCTTATCCCTCGATAAGATTTATCTATTCACCCTCGATCTAACACGATCTCCTCAGAGCTCATTTACCCCGCTCGATCTTACTCCCTCGCTCGAGCTCTCAGACCTAGCGCCGCCGCTACACTCCATCGTCGCCGGTGAGGAAGAGCTTCACTGCCTCGACCACGTCGCCATCGTACTCACGCCGGCTGCGGAAATCCTCACTCCGCCGCCGCCGTAGCTGTTTTCCATCGCCAAGTTAGGGCGTGGAAGATATGAACGGACGAACATCTCCACTGCCACTCTCAGTTCGTCGTGTTCTTCGTCAAGGGTAAATAAAATTTATTTTTACTGCCCTTGTTGATTCTGATGATTTCCACAAAATCTTCAAAAGGTGTTTATTCTTCAACTTTCATGTTCTTAAACACCAACTTGCTTCTGTCCTTGATCAGTTTCTCTAAGCAACGTTTTTCTTCAAGATTCCTCAATTGTGTGGATTTTCAATCTACACAACTCTGGAACCTAAGTCAAAATGCTTAGTGAAATTCCTCAAGACACCCCTGGTCATCTTCCTCAAACTTGATACTTTTGAAAATCTTCTGAGAACGCATATGACCTCTCCAAAACTCTTCGCACCTATATTCTGTTCACAGGTACACATGTCCGCTGCTGAATCTCTAGGTTCTCATCAACTTAACTCATTTGCAGCGTTCCTTGAAGAAAAATTGCACACCTCATCAGAGAATTCGATTGTTCAAAACCCTCAAGTGAAGAAAATGGCTGATGGTAAAAGACCTCAGAAGGGAGGAAAGAGGCCAGAAACAAATACTGCTTTTGAGATCCCTGATGACATCTATAATGAATATTGTACTCCTGATGAAGCAACTCATGGCAAGGAGAACAAAAATCAGCGCAAAGTGCGCATTCAGAAGATTGAGAGGAGATGGGCAAGAGAATGGAGGGAATATCGCTATGTCACTCCCAAGTACATGAAGAAATTTGCTGTTAACCCTCCATGTCCAAGACCTCCATTGGCTCCTGGCCAAGAAGCTGATCCCACTAGCATCAGAAGAGGTGAGGAATTTCCTCAGGAGTGGGCTAAGCGTCAAGCCAAGCTGGCCAAAGTGGCTAAAGAGGCAGTAAAGAAATTCAATGAAGATTCTGTTGCTGCCGCCGCTGAGGCCTCTGCTATCAAGCCTAAGAAGGCTATGCTGAAGAAATCAGCTGTTAAGACAAGTTCCTCAGCTGCAATGCCCTCACGGCCTGTTCCTCAAGCAAATTCCTCAAAAGCAGCTCCAACTCCCTCGGTTGCAAAATCCTCAGCTGCTCCTGCAAAGTCCTCAGCACCTGTGCATCTTGCCAGATGCCAAAGGACTACTGGAATCTCAATTGCTTCAGGAGTCTCTGCAAGTTCTTCAGCTCCACCTCAGTCTTCAACAACTCCGACCTTGCTGAAGAAAAAGGCCACTGCTGGACGAGGCACAAGGCCAAGTCCTCACAAGAAGCAAGTCGCCTTTCAGGTTCCGTCAAGCGAAGACGAAGCTGATGATGAAGAATTAGCTGAGCTCATCAGAGATCGACAACAAAGGGCCGCTAGAGCCAAAGGCAGTGCTGTGCCCCTCATGCTGGATCCAAGGAAGATCCTTGATTTTATTGATCTATGGCACAAGAACCCTAACACACATTTGCCTGAATTAAACCTCACTCCTGGTCAAAGTCACATGTTGACGGCCTTCATAAATGAAGAAAAATGGAAATTTGAAAAGGCCAGGCAGGTGAAGAAGGCTCAGTACAAGAAGGAGCATTTTCTGAAGAACAATGTTGTGAAAATGTCTCTTGAAGAACTTGTGACTATGCAGGCTGAGATCAAAGCACTCAGTGATGAATTTCATGCAGATTGGCTAGGTGCCAAAGTCAGATTCGTCAGAATGGCAAAAGGATTTACTCCAAGTGTTGCAGCTTCATCGCAACCCAAATTTCCTCAGACTGGAACATCTGTTCAGTCTACTGAAGAAAATGAAAGCGCCAGAGCTGATGAAGAAATTTCAGTCTCTGAAGAAAATGCCAGGGCAACCTCCAATATTGCGCCTAAAGAGCAATCCAGGCCAGTTGAAGCATCTGCTACTGTGCCTGAGGAATCTGAACAAGCCAGGGCAACTGCATCAGTTGTGCCTGAAGAAATTCAACCTATTTCCTCTGCTCCTCCTGCACCGATGACAAGCATCAACCTTCCTTCTGCATCAGAAGCGAAGAAAACCAAGGCTGCGGAGCGAGCAGCTGTGAAGAAAAGGAAAGAATCTGCATCTTCAGAGTCTTCAGCCCCCAAGAAATTGAAGACTTTGAGGAGTTCATCTGAAAACCCAATTGATGCTATTCCAATATCAAGCATGCCATCAAAGGAGATCATTCCCTTTGGTGAGGAATATGAAATTCCAAGTAAATCTGATGAAGAAATTCCTTCTGCTGCTTCGACAGAGCAGATGGATGAAGAAATTGAAGTGGATACTTTCCCTTCAACCCCACTGGTATCATCGCCCATGCCTCAGTTCACAGCTGAAGAGGCAGGCGTCGAAGGAACTGAAGAAGATGAGGATGTGGATATTGGGTCTACAACACCTATTCTGAATGATGACTTTTGGGAAAGTCATCACCCCAATTCACCTCTGACAACCCCTCTACATCATGTTCCTCAGTCTCCTGTGCAAACTGAAGAAATTCATACGGGCTCTGATGAACGTCAAGCTTCACTTCATTCTATTCCTGAAGAAGTTCCAGTCACTAGCGCTGATGTACATATGTCTGAAGAAATGAAGGCCAAGGCTGCTGCTGAAATTCCTCAACCAGTGGCTCCAGTGGCTACACCTCAAGAGGCTGTAAATTCTTCAACTGTTAATCTTCAGCCCAAGCCACAGAACCCTCACTCCAAGAAGCAGAAGTTTAATGCTGAGGATTTCTTCAACGAGCACATATTCTTCACTGACTTCAATCCCTATGACTCTGCTCGTCTTCGTCGCAAGCGTTTCTGGACTGCAAGCCAGATGAACTTCTACTCCTCATTGTTGGTTGATAAGTATAAGATCTTTGAACATGAGCAAATTCCTCATGTAGATATGGAATCGCTGCCCTGCTTCACACCAGTCCTCAGTGTTCTTCATGACGCTGGGTTACTCCATTTCTACACCGACATCTGCGATTGGAATGAAGAACTCATTCTTCAATTCTTCGCCACGCTGCACATTACTGGAAATGTTGATGATGTCAATTCATGGGTATTGGACTGGATGACCGATAATACTCATTTCAAAGCACCGGCCTCTGAATTGCTTCATGCCGTCCCAGTCAGTCCTCCCACTGAAGGTGCTAGGCTTCTCTATGTTGAACCTGAACTGTCTGATCATCTGATGCAAGTGCTGATGAAGCCTTTGAAGCCAGGCCAAGCTCCAAGGACCAAATTCCTCGTCAAGGAATTGCTCTTTGTGCCAAGGACAGTCTATCGCATATTGACCAAAACCCTCAGTCCAATCAAGGGCCACAACTCTGATGATGAAGAAGTTGTTGGCATTATGAAGAATCTGCTGTTCAATATCATTCACGGTATTCCTATCAACTACCACGATTTCTTCATGAGGACTTTGGCCAATGCTGCACTGTCACCTTTTGAGTTGAAGCCTTATGCTCCCTGGATCATGAGATTCATCAGATCAAGGTCTTCAATTCATTACATGGCTGACTTTTAAAATCATCTCAGCTATTTGCCCCCTATTGAAGTCCTCAAACGAACTATTTCCTCAGCTGACGAGAAGGGCAAGGCTGCTGTTATTGATGAAGGTACTCGTCCATTGGATGGATAGTTTCGCAAAGCTACTTCCTATTCCACCAATGATGACTCTGCAACTCAAGATTCTGCCGCCAAAGCTTCAGAACATCATCCTCAAGCCACAGCTCCGTGTGTGATGACTGATCATGAACTTCTCCTTAGTCTTCATCAGAAAGTTGATCGAAATCACAAGTGGGTCAAGCGTCGGTTTGGTGCAATTCTTCAGAACATGACAGTCACTCAAAATACTATGAAGAAGAATCACTACTACTTGCATGAAGTCTTTGACCGCACTTGGGCGATTCTGTCTAATCTTCATAGTGCTGAAGAACTCAAGGAGATGGGCTTCCAACAGGACTTTGACTGGTCCCAGCAACCTTCAAAGAAATTCAAGAAAGTCAAAGTTCCTCAGCTTGTTGCCAGTTCATATTCTTCATCGTGCGAGACGGATGAAGCTGAAGACTTGAACGACACTGCGGCAGGCCCTACCTCAACAGACGACCCCAACAATGCTGGCGCTCCTCCATCGACATCATGATGATATTCTTCAGGGGCGTTAGTCCTCATTTTTCGTCCCTTTTGGTCATTCGATGACAAAGGGTGAGAAATTTGAGTTTAGTCTTCAAGCGGGTCTTATATATGGGCTATATTTCTGTTAAGTTTTAACTCTTGCTCTTCTGAGGTGTTTTCTCTGATGAGTTGTAAACTTAAGTCCTATGGTGGTCTGATACTTTTGAACTGCTTTCTGCATGCTTATTTCCTCAAGTACCTTAATGCACGCATGCTGAATTCCGTCAGACACCATATTTCATCATGCATTTCGAATTCTTCATATCATATGATAAATGCGTGTATGAATTTCAAGATATAGGAGGAGATCTCCATGATATCATTCAACAATGTGCATTTGCTATTTCAAAGCAAATTCTTCAAATATGCACATCTTCAGGGGGAGTTCTTCTATATCTTGCAGTCAAATTCCTCAATATTAGTATTTACACTTCATATGTTTATCCCCGTTGAAAACTTAACCTATATTGTCATCAATCACCAAAAAGTGGGAGATTGTAAGTGCATCTAGTGCCCCTTAGTGATTTTGGTGTATTGAAGACTTATAGGTTAAGGGTCTAATGTGTTTGTGAGTGTACACAGGTCTATAAGTCTATGAGGAGTTTGTTAATTACGATGAATGTCGACCCCTAAAATTGAATGTCTTCAACTGAAGACTTTGGTTTTCTTGAAGACTTTGAAAGTGAAGAAATTGGTGTGACCCTGAAGACTTGATATTCATGCGAGGATTATGAAGCGTGAAGACTTTTGTTTTCGTAGTTTCATTTTCTTCTTCTTGAGTCATAGGAAACACCGTACTGTTAAAGGGGGTCGAGGTAAAACTAAGGAAAAATTTCCAAGTGATGCTCTACTCAAAATCCTACACCTACCCAATCCTTTCGAGTGAAGCCATTGGAAATCTCATACAGTTTAGTCAAGTTCTTCAGTGACAGAGACGAAGTTCTTCTGTTCTCTGAGGAATTTGTCCTGACTGAGGAGTTAGGAATTCGCCAGTGCGGATTGCCTACAAGTGAGGTACATGAAAGCCCTAAGGAATTTGATACTCAAATTTCCGACCGTTGCTGTGCTACGCGCCAGCTGTCCAAAATATCTACCCACCTAACGGTCATATCATTGAAGGGCATTTATGTCTTATCATGTCGGGCTGCTCCCTAGGCTATAAATAGCCGCCCTCTTCAACCACTAGCTGGTTGGCTGCTCCGAGAGATAGATTGACACTTGTCATTTAGAGCATCCCATCCTCCGAGGACTTTGAGCGAAAATCATCAAGTGAGGAAAAACCCAAAAACCCAAACACCTACAAACCCAAAGTGATTGAGCATCACTGAAGAGATTGTTCCTGTGTGGAACCGACGCTTGTTACCTTTGAGGACTGTGCATCCTCCAGACGGTTAGGCGTCATGGTCTAGAGCATCCAAGAGGAAATTGTGGATTGCCGAGTGACCGAGTATGTGAAGGTTTGGAAGTCACCTGAAGACTTACCACGAGTGGTTGGGCGAGGTCTGTGTGACCTTAGCTCAAGGAGAATACGGTGAGGACTAGGTGTCCTGGACTGTGTGTTCAGGACTGGGTGTCCGGGACTGTGTGTCCTCAGGTTTAAATACCTAGCCGCTCCAACCAGACGTACAACTGTCACAGCAGTTGGAACTGGTCTACCAAGTCAGTGTCTTCACCGAGCTACTGGTTCTATTTCCTCAACCCTTTCATTTCCTCGCATACTGCTATGTATTTGATCATTACTGTTTGAAGACTTTGTCTGAAGACTTTCTCAATTTCCTCAGTTCAAATTCTTCAGTCAGTTTGTCTTCAGCCTGCTTATCCTGTGTTTATGCTACTCGTACTCTGTGCTTGTTTTCATTTCATCATGATGACTGTGCTACTGCTCTGTTATGCTTGCATCTGAGTACTCATTCCGCTGCTAAGTAGTTCGTCGCTCAGGAATTTCCTCACCTTGAAATTCCTCAGTGACGAATTTGTAAAAATCGCCTATTCAGCCCCCCTCTAGTCGATATAACGCACTTTCAGTCACATGCATCACATCGATTGCAGAGCGGACCTCTGGGACTTTCCAAAAGGGTATGCCCCAAAATATAGATTTCTTCTTCCACATGGGTGCGTGCCCGTCAGCGTCATTCGGAACAGATTCTCCGCCAGGACCCTTTCCAAAGATTACCTTTAAATCGTGGGCCATATCAAGTATATGATCACCAGTACGGTGGTCAGGCTACTTCCTGTGATCTGCCTCACCTTTGAAATTCTTGCCTTTCTTTCTTAAGAGATGCTTGATCGGAAGAAATCTATGATGTCCCAGGTACACATTCTTCTTACCTTTATCCAAATATATACTTTCGGTCTCATCTAAACAATGCGTGCATGCGTGGTATCCCTTGTTTGTCTGTCTTGAAAGGTTACGAAGAGCAGGTCAATCATTGATGGTTACAAACAGCCATTGTTCAGGAAATCGGTAACTGGTAGCTGCTCGGTCGGCTTGGGAGTAGTGATTAATCGGTGAATCGGCCTATTAACTGGATTAATAGGTCACCCATTAATCGGTAGATTAAATAGTAATTGCCAACATATATCTAGTTTTTTTAAGTATTATACCATACTCTCATGCTCTCAGCTATGTAATATACCAAAATATGCTATTGTTTGTTCGAACCCAAGCTATAGGAGCGAGAGGGAGATGGGAGGGGTTACAGGGAAAAAATTTGGGCTTTGTTTGCCCAGAAGTTAATGGGTCAGCAGCAATTAATCGGCCGAAAAACCGATTAATTGGCCTAACAGGCCAATTAATCGCCCTGACAAGTTAACACGATGAATAGGCACTATTTGATTCGGTCACCCTACGAGTAGCGATTAACTGGCCCGTTAACTGATTAATCGGATGAATTCTTGAACAGTGCAAACAGCAACGCTCGTAGGTCAAATTCTTGTTGTTTGTACTCATCCCACACACGTACACCTTTTAAGTCCCACAACTGTAAAAGTTCTTCAACTAATTGCATTAGGTACACATCAATGTGGTTGCCAAGTTGCTTAGGGCCTTGGATGAGCACTGGCATCATAATGAACTTCTGCTCATGCACAACCAAGGACAAAGGTTATAGATACATAGAGTCACACGCTAGGTGCTATGATTGCTACTCTGTTCCCCAAAAGGATTAATGCCATCTGCACTTATACCAAACCATAATTTCCTTGCATCATCTGCAAACTCCGGCCACTTTCTCTCAATTTTTCTCCACTGCGACCCATCAGCAGGTACTCTCAACTTCCCATCTTTCTTACGGTCTTCTTTGTGCTATCGCAACAACATGGCATGCTCTTTGTCTTGGAACAAACGTTTCAACCGTGGTATTACAAGAGCATACCACATCACCTTGGCAGGAATCCTCTTCCTGGGGCGCTCGCCCTCAACATCACTAGGGTCATCACGGCTGATCTTATAGCGTAATGCATCACATACCGGGAATGCATTCAAATCTCGTACTCCTCACCATGGTAGAGGATGCAGTCATTAGGGCACGCATGTATCTTCTGCACCTCTAATCCTAGAGGGCAGACAACCTTCTTTGCTTGGTACATACTTTTGGGCATTCGTTGTCCTTTGGAAGCATCTTGTTTAACATTTTCAGCAACTTTTCAAATCCCTTGTCAGATACACCATTCTCTGCCTTCCATTGCAGCAATCCCAATGTGGTACCTAGCTTTTTCTTGTCATCTTCGCAATTTGGGTACAACAATTTCTTCTGATCCTCCAACATGCGCTGCAACTTCAACTTCTCCATTTCACTTGCGCAGTTTCTCATCTGAAGCCTCTTCTTCAGCTTCTTCCTCCATTGTAGTACCATCGTATTCAGGGAACCCAGGATAGTTGTCATCATCCTCTTCTTCATTCTCTTCCATTAGAACCCCTCTTTCTCCGTGCTTGGTCCAACAGTTATAGCCGGACTTGAAACCGGACGTAAATAGGTGGATGTGAAGGACTTTTGAGCTACAGTAATCTGATCATTCTTACAGACACCACATGGACAACACATAAAACCATCCCGCTTGTTTGCCTCAGCCGCACGTATAAAACGATGCACGCCATTAATGAACTAGGGAGAGCGTCAGTCATCGTACATCCATTGCTGGCTCATCTTCATCACACAACACCGAAAAGACCAAATTAATACAAGTTCATACACACTTATTCTCATAAAACAACATACAACTATCTAGCTAAAGCATTTAAATGCAACAACAAATGCGATCAAGATTGCAACTAAGGTAACAACTAATCCAACACATAATGATACCAAGCCTCTTTATTAATGGCATATTTTCTAATCTTTCTAATCTTCAAGCACATTGCATCCATCTTGATCTTGTGATCATCGATGACATGGGCTACATAAAACTCCAATTTCATCTTCTCTTCTTCAATTCTTTTCAATTTTTCTTTCAAATACTCATTTTCTTTTTCAACTAAATTTAACTTCTCGACAAGAGGGGCGGTTGCAATTTCCGGTTCACATACCTCCTAGATAAAAATATATATGTCAACTTGATAGGCATAATTGTCATAAACATGAAATGCAACAAACAGTTATAAAAGAAATTATACCACATCTGAATATTTAAACTGAACGAGGGCCGACGGGGACAGATATCAAAAGCATGGCAGTACGTATAACAAACAATCATACAAGTAAGAAAATTATACAAGCAACTATCTAAATCATATAAGTAAGAAAATTATACAAGCAAATAAGATTTTTTTTCACAAAAAGGATAAGAACAAGAGCCTCACCAAGGTGGTGCTGGCAACGGGACAGCGCAGGCGATCGATGGCGGTGAGGACGGGGAAGGGAAGGCGCTAAGTAAACCACACCTACACATATGAACTAAGAAGTTAATGTGAGCTCAAATTGCATATAAATCAAATAACTCTCACGTAAGTACTCCCAAACTAAAACCCAAAAATGACTATTCTTATAGAGCATTGCACGAACTAAACTAGCAATGAGAGATGAAAGGACAAAGTTGCTAACCTTTTAGAATACTTGGATAGATGGGGTGCCTCAAATCTTGAAAAATCTTGGCAAAAAATGTAGGATTGATACGTCTCCAACGTATCTATAATTTATGAAGTATTCATGTAGTTATATTATCATTCTTGGATGTTTTACCATCATTTTATAGAAACTTCATATCATTTTTGGGACTAAACTATTAACATAGTGCCCAATGCCAGTTGCTATTTTTTGCTTGTTTTTTACATCGCAAAAAATCAATACCAAACGGAGTCCAAATGCAGCGAAACTATTTTGAGATTTTTTCTGGACCAGAAGACACCCGGTGGGCCAAAGAAGTACCAGAGGGAAGCTACGAGGAGAGCACAACCCACCAGGGCGCGCCTGGGAGCCCAGGCGCGCCTAGGTGGGATGTGCCCACCTCGGTGGCCTCCCGCACCACCTCTTCGCCCTATAAATTCCCAAATATTCTAAAAACCCTCGGGGTAACCCTAGATTAGAAGTTTCACTGCCACAAGCCTCTGTAGCCACAGAAAGCCAATCTAGACCCCGTTCCGGCACCCTGCCGGAGGGGGAAATCATCACCGGTGGCCATCTTCATCACCCCGGCGGCCACCATGATGAGGAGGGAGTAGTCCACCCTCGGGGCTGAGGGTTTGTACCAGTAGCTATGTGTTTAATCTCTCTCTCTCATGTTCTTGATGGCACGATCTTGATGTATCGCGGGGTTTGTTAATATAGTTGGATCATATGGTGTTTCTCCCTCTCTATATTGTTGTGATGAATTGAGTTTTCCCTTTGAGATTTCGTTTTATCGGATTGATTACTTTTATGGATTTGAGAACACTTGATATATGTCTTGCATATGAATACCCGTGGTGACAATGGGGTATTATATTGATTCACTTGATATATGTTTTGGCTCTCAACTCGTGGATTCCCGAGGTGACATTGGGGTAATCTATGCATAGGGGATGATGCACGTTTTCATCCTTTTTTCTCGGTAGAAATCTTGGGGCACTCTTTGAGCTTCTTTGTGTTGGATCGAGTATTATGAATCTGAAATTGTTTGATGCATATCGTATAATTAACTCATGGATACTTGTGGTGACAATGGAGTATCTAGGTAAAATTAGAGTTGGTTGATACGTATCATATGGTGTTATTTTTGTACGAACTCTTGGATAGATCGAACGGAAAGAATAACTTTGCGTTATTTTAGTACGAACTCTTGAATAGATCGAACGGAAAGAATAACTTTAAGGTGGTTTCGTACCCAACAAACAATTTCTTCTTATGTTCTCCGCTAGATAAGAACTTTGGAGTGATTCTTCATCGCACGTTGAGGGATCGTTATATGATCCAATTAGATTAGCATTGTTGAGAGATTGCACTAGCGAAAGTACGGACCCTAGGCCTCATTTTCAAGCATTGCAATATCTTTTGTGCTCACTTTTGTTACTTGCTACCTTGCTGTTTTTTATTCTTCCTATTATAAAAATCAATATCTACTATCCATATTACACATGTATCACCATCTCTTCACCGAACTAGTGCACCTATATAATTT
This sequence comes from Thinopyrum elongatum, assembly GCA_011799875.1. Taxonomy (NCBI): domain Eukaryota; kingdom Viridiplantae; phylum Streptophyta; class Magnoliopsida; order Poales; family Poaceae; genus Thinopyrum; species Thinopyrum elongatum. The sequence continues at coordinate 54,462,891 of CM022299.1, read as the reverse complement.
ACCATTGTATTTGGTGTGTTGGGGACACAAGAGACTTTTTATTATTTGGTTGTAGGGTTGTTTGAGAGAGACCATCTTCATCCTACACCTCCCACGGATTGATAAACCTTAGGTCATCCACTTGAGGGAAATTTGCTACTGTCCTACAAAACTCTATGCTTGGAGGCCCAACACGAGTCTACAAGAACAAGTTGTGTAGTAGACATCAAGCTCTTTCCTGGCGCCATTGTCGGGGAGGTGAGTGCTTGAAGGTATATCTTTAGATCTTGCAATTGAATCTTTTAGTTTCTTGTTTTATCACTAGTTTGGTTTATAAAATGAAAACTACAAAAAAATGGAATTGAGGTGGCCTCATATAATTTGTCTTTATCATGTCTTTCTTGAAAATGATGGAAAGGAAAATTGTGCTCAATTGATAGAAGAAGAATTCAATAAAATGTTTGGCATAAATGATGAGCATGATTTCAATGTTGTTAGTGTGAGTTCTATGAATATCCATGATGATAATGATATGCAAAGCCACAAGCTTGGGGATGCTATGTTTGTTGTAGATGCTATTTTTAGTCCCCCAAGTTTTGATGAGAATATTTACTTTGATGAAAGCATGCCTCCTATTTATGATGATTATATTGATGAAAGTGGATTTGGAGATGTCGTGATTTTATTTAATGATGATTCCACTATCTTGGAAGAGGTTTCAATCGACTATGATTAAAAAGTTGCTATCTATGATGATTATGGTGATGACATGCACTAGTAGAAAACAGGGCTTTGTTTCGAGCCAGCCCAGCCCATTAGTCCCGGTTCAGTCACGAACCGGGACCCATGGGGGGCATACGTCCCGGTTCATGCGCCCAGGGGGGCGGCCGGGGCCTCGTGGGCGTTGGTCCCGGTTCGTCTGGACCCATTTGTCCCGGTTCCTAGCACGAACCGGGACCAATGGGCCTCGCTCCTGGCCCACATCCATTGGTCCCGGTTCGTGGCTTGAATCGGGACAGAAGGGGCGCCTTTACACCCGGTTCCACGCACGAACCGGGACCAATGAGGTGGCTATATATACCCCATCGCCGGCGAGCAGAGCACTCCACACTGCTCTATTTTTTCTGGCCGGCGAGGGGAGAGCTTTGTGGTGCTCTAGCTCACCTCCTATGCACATGAGGTGTTTGATGAAATGCCCGAGCCACACTAGTTAAGCTTTCTCCTCTCGAAGCTCGACCTTCAAGCTCCATTTTCCTCAAGATTTGTCTAGGTTTAGCGGTCCGTCACGTCCCGTCCCCGTCTTCACCGCCGTCGATCGCCCGCGCCGATCTCGTCGCCGGCATAACCGTGGTGAGCCTCTTGTTCTTATCTTCTTTCTAAAAGAAAAAAATTCTTACTTGTATGATTTAGATAGATACTTGTCTAATTTTCTTACTTTTATTATTGTTTGTTATTATATAGTGCGATGGTTTTTGTATCCGCCCCCGTCGGCCCTTGTCCTGTCTATGATTCGGATGTGGTATATATTATATTTTATAACTATTTGGTTCATTTATTGTTTATGACAATTATGCCAACCAACATGACATAGATTTTTTTTATCTAGGAGGTATGTGAACCGGAAATTCCAATCGACCCTATTGTCGAGAGGTTAAATTTAGTGGAAGAAGAAAACAATTACTTGAAGGAAAAATTGAAAAAAAATTGAGGAGGAGAAGATGATATTGGAGTTGCATGTTGCGGATGTCGTCGATGATCACAAGATCAAGATGGATGCAATGCACTTCAAGATTAGAAAGTATAGAAAATATGTCATTCATACCAAGGCTTGGTATCATTATGCCATTGGATCAGTTGTTACCTTGGTTGCGATTATGATTGCATTTGTTGTTGCATTGAAATGTTTTACATAGTTTCAATGTATGGTTTAATTAGATGCTCTGGAGAGCTATATGTTGTTCAATGAGAACTATGTATGTACTTTGGTTTTAATGTGATGATGAACTTCTATTAATTTGGTCACTTCTCTATTCATGATGTTTTGTAATGGTTTTTTACACACTTAATTATATATAATGCACGTAGATGAACCGGCAATGGATGTACGGTGACAGACGCACCTCCGAGTACATTAAGGGCGTGCATAATTTTCTCGAAGTGGCTGAGGCAAACAAGCAGAATGGTTTTATGTGTTGTCCATGCCCTATATGTGGGAATACGAAGTCTTACTCTGACCGGAAAATCCTTCACACCCACCTGCTTGAGAAGGGTTTCATGCCACACTATAATGTTTGGACCAGGCACGGAGAAATAGGGGTTATGATGGAAGACAGCGAAGAAGAAGAGGACGATGACAACTATGTGCCCCCTGAATACGGTGATGCTGCAATGGGGGAAGCTGAAGATCAAGAGGAACCAGACGATGTGCCCGATGATGATCTCCGCCGGGTCATTGTTGATGCAAGGAGACAGTGCGAAAGTGAAAAGGAGAAGCTGAAATTCGATCGCATGTTAGAGGATCACCAAAAAGGGTTGTACCCCAATTGCGAAGATGGCAACACAAAGCTCGGTACCGTACTGGAATTGCTGCAGTGGAAGGCAGAGAATGCTGTGCCTGACAAAGGATTTGAGAAGCTACTGAAAATATTGAAGAAGAAGCTTCCAAAGGATAATGAATTGCCCGACAGTACGTACGCAACAAAGAAGGTCGTATGCCCTCTAGGATTGGAGGTGCAGAAGATACATGCATGCCCTAATGACTGCATCCTGTACCGCGGTGCGTACGAGGATTTGAACGGATGCCCGGTATGCGGTGCATTGCGGTATAAGATCAGACGAGATGACCCTGGTGATGTTGATGGCGAGCCCCCCAGGAAGAGGGTTCCTGCCAAGGTGATGTGGTATGCTCCTATAATACCACGGTTGAAACGTCTGTTCAGAAACAAAGAGCATGCCAAGTTGATGCGATGGCACAGAGAGGACCGTAAGAAAGACGGGAAGTTGAGATCACCCGCTGACGGGTCGCAGTGGAGAAAAATCGAGAGAAAGTACCGGGCTGAGTTTGCAGGTGACCCAAGGAACGTATGGTTTGGTTTAAGCACGGATGGCATTAATCCTTTCGGGGAGCAGAGCAGCAATCACAGCACCTGGCCCGTGACTCTATGTATCTATAACCTTCCTCCTTTGCTGTGCATGAAGCGGAAGTTCATTATGATGCCAGTACTCATCCAAGGCCCTAAGCAACCCGGCAACGACATTGATGTGTACCTAAGGCCATTAGTTGAAGAACTTTTACAGCTGTGGAATGGAAACGGTGTACGTGTGTGGGATGAGCACAGACAGGAGGAATTTGACCTGCATGCGTTGCTGTTTGTAACCATCAATGATTGGCCTGCTCTCAGTAACCTTTCAGGACAGACAAACAAGGGATACCACACATGCACGCACTGTTTAGCTGACACCGAAAGTATATACCTGGACAAATGCAGGAAGAATGTGTACCTGGGCATCGTCGATTTCTTCCGACCAACCATCAATGTCGAAAGAAAGGCAAGCATTTCAAAGGCGAGGCAAATCACCGGAAGAAGCCCGCCATGCGTACCGGTGATCACGTACCTGCTATGGTCAATGATTTACACGTAATCTTTGGAAAGGGTCCCGGCGGACTATCTGTTCCGAATGACGCTGAGGGACGCACTCCCACGTGGAAGAAGAAATCTATATTTTGGGACCTACCCTACTGGAAAGACCTAGAGGTCCGCTCTTCAATCGACGTGATGCACGTGACAAAGAACCTTTGCGTGAACCTGCTAGGCTTCTTGGGCGTGTATGGAAAGACAAAAGATACACCGGAGGCACGGGAGGACCTGCAATGTTGGCACGAAAAAGACGGCATGCCTCCAAAGCAGTATGAAGGTCCTGCCAGCTATGCTCTTACCAAAGAAGAGAAGGAAATCTTCTTTGAATGCCTGCTCAGTATGAAGGTCCCGTCTGGCTTCTCGTCGAATATAAAGGGGATAATAAATATGGCAGAGAAAAAGTTCCAGAACCTAAAGTCTCATGACTGCCACGTGATTATGACGCAACTGCTTCCGTTTGCATTGAGGGGGCTTCTACCGGAAAACGGTCGATTAGCCATTTTGAAGCTATGTGCATTCCTCAATGCAATCTCTCAGAAGGTGATCGATCCAGAAATCATACCAAGGCTAAGGAGTGATGTGGCGCAATGTCTTGTCAGTTTCGAGCTGGTGTTCCCACCATCCTTCTTCAATATCATGACGCACGTCCTAGTTCATCTAGTCGACGAGATTGTCGTTCTGGGCCCCGTATTTCTACACAATATGTTCCCCTTTGAGAGGTTCATGGGAGTCCTAAAGAAATATGTCTGTAACCGCGCTAGGCCAGAAGGAAGCATCTCCATGGGCCATCAAACATAGGATGTCATTGGGTTTTGTGTTGACTTCATTCCTGACCTTAAGAAGATTGGTCTCCCTCAATCGTGGTATGAGGGGAGACTGACTGGAAAAGGCACGCTAGGAGGGGACTCAATAATATGCACGGACGGGCATTCTTTGTCTCAAGCACACTACACAGTTCTACAGAACTCTACCTTGGTGACCCCGTATGTCGATGAACACAAGAACATTCTGCGCTCCAAACACCCGGAGCAGTGTGACGACTGGATTACATGTGAACACATCAGGACTTTCGGCAGTTGGTTGGAAACACGTCTCAGAGGTGACAACACTGTTTCTGATGAGCTGTACTCGTTGTCCAGGGGACCATCTTCGACTGTATTGACTTACAAAGGATACGAGATAAATGGGAATACATTTTACACGATCGCCCAAGATCAAAAGAGCACCAACCAAAACAGCGGTGTCCGCTTTGATGCAGCAACCAAGAGGGGAAAGGACACATATTATGGTTACATAGTGGACATATGGGAACTTGACTACGGACATGATTTTAAGGTCCCTTTGTTTAAGTGCAAATGGGTCAATATGTCAGGAGGCGGGGTACAGGTAGACCCATAGTACGGAATGACAACAGTGGATCTGAACATTCTTGGCTACACAGGCGAACCATTCGTCCTAGCCAATGATGTGGCACAGGTTTTCTATGTGAAGGACATGTCTACCAAACCGGGAAAAAGAAAAGATAAGGAAGCAAATACATCATACGACGAGCCAAAGCGCCACATAGTTCTTTCAGGAAAAAGAGACATCGTGGGATTGGAGGGCAAGATAGACATGTCTAAAGATTATGAAAAGTTTCATGAAATTCCTCCCTTCAAAGTCAAGGCTGACCCAAGCACCCTGTTAAGAGATGAAGAATATCCATGGTTACGGCGCAATAAGCAAAGGACACAAGCGAAGAAAAAGTGAAGACTTTCTCTCCAGAACTATTATGATGATGCCTTTGATCTAGAATATCACTGCAGTTACATGTGAAGAAATGAAATCCCTTTGTAACAGACGAGTTTTCGTATGAAAGCCTGATACTTCGAAAGAGATTGTCCGTTTTGTAAACGAACTGCATCCAGTTTTTGCCGTAACCCTCTCAACTTTTTAGCACATGCTATGTGGGTGAAATGATGATACCATGCCAACTTTCAACCTTTTCAGAGTTCATTTGAAGTGCTTTTCAATTTCAGGGTCATTTAGCGCAAAAAATGAGTAAATGCTTGAAAAACAACAAATGAATTCAGAAAGGGTTGAAAATTGATGATGTGGCTTTGAATGGTGCATTTTGAACACACAAAAACTCTGGAGTTCAAATAAGTTCAAAAAAATGAAATCCCTTTGTAACAGACGAGTTTCCGTATGAAACCCTGATACTTTGAAAGAGATTGTCCGTTTTGTACATGAAGTGCATCCAGTTTTTGCCGTGACCCTCTCAACTTTTAGCACATGCTATGTGGGTGAAATGATGATACCATGCCAACTTTTAACCTTTTCAGAGTTCATTTGAAGTGCTTTTCAATTTCAAAGGCATTTAGCGCAAAAAATCAGTAAATGCATGAAAAAAACAAAAAAGATGAAGTCAGAAGGGTTGAAAATTGATGATGTGGCTTTGAATGGTGCATTTTGAACAAACAAAAGTCTGGAGTTCAAATAAGTTCAAAAAATAAATCCCTTTGTAACAGACGATTTCCGTATGAAACCTTGATGTACTTCGAAAGAAGAGTGTCCGTTTTGTACATGAAGTGCATCCAGTTTTTGCCGTGACCCTCTCAACTTTTTAGCACATGCTATGTGGGTGAAATGATGATACCATGCCAACTTTTAACCTTTTCATAGTTCATTTGAAGTGCTTTTCAATTTCAGGGTCATTTAGCGCAAAAAATCAGTAAATGCATGAAAAATAACAAATGAAGTCAGAAAGGGTTGAAAATTGATGATGTGAATTTAAATGGTGCGTTTTGAACACACAAAAAGTCTGGAGTTCAAATAAGTTCAAAAAAATGAAATCCCTTTGTAACAGACGAGTTTCCGTATGAAACTTTGATACTTCGAAAGAGATTGTCCGTTTTGTACACGAAGTGCATCCAGTTTTTGCCGTAACCCTCTCAACTTTTTGGCACATGCTATGTGGGTGAAATTATGATACCATGCCAACTTTCAACCTTTTCAGAGTTCATTTGAAGTGCTTTTCAATTTCAGGGTCATATAGCTCAAAAAAATTAGTAAATGCATGAAAAATAACTAATGAAGTCAGAAAGGGTTGAAAATTGATGATGTGGCTTTGAATGGTGCATTTTGAACACACAAAAAGTCTGGAGTTCAAATAAGTTTAAAAAAATGTCTTCAGAATTTTTTTGTTCGAAACTTTAATAGCAAACTAAAATAACAAAATCTGTTTTTGATTAAAATAGACATTTCAAATAACCTAAAAATTACCAAATTGAATTTAATGATAAAACACAGTAATATTAAATAGCAGGAAAAACAATCACTCAAAAATCTATATTTATAGTAAAGTTATTCACAAACTATTGATTCACAAAAATTTCAAAAAATTCAAATTTAAACTATTCAAATTGCAAAACTAATGGCACTAATAGAAAGTTTATAATTTTTATTACCTAAAAGCAAAAAGAATCACTGAAAGATAGTAAGTATTTTGTTGTAAGTAGAACCAAAATAAAATAAATAAAACAAAAAAACTGGAAAAAAATAAAAAAATGCCACCTACTGGGCCACCACGGCCTGAATACGACTAGGAACCCAACCATGGGCCAGGATTCAGGCCCGCAGCAGGCCCAGTAGGCCCACAGGCAAGGATTGATAGAGTAGGCCTGAAAGCCTGCAGTTGAGAGGAGCTCGAGAGGGTGGGCGCAGCAGCGCTTATAAACCACTCTCGAGCTCTCTCAACTAGCGAGGTGGGACTAAAAATCCCACCGCACCGCGCCAGCGCAAGGCCTTTGGTCCCGGTTGGTGGCACGAACCGGGACCAAAGGTGGTATTGGTCCCGGTTTGTGCCACCAACCGGGGAAAACTGACCTTTGGTCCCGGTTGGTGGCACGAACCGGGACCAAAGGTGGGTATTGGTCCCGGTTTGTGCTACCAACCGGGACCAAAGGTTGTGGTATACAAGGCCACACTTAGAAATTTTTCCCCAAATCTCCCATTATCTCCCACGACGGCCGAACCATAGCACGACGGCGCCAGGCTGCTGCGCCGGAGATCGCCGTCGCTGAGCCCTGCCCCGACACCGCTTCCTGCCCCGACCTCGCCGCGCCCTGCCCCGACCTCGCCGTCGCCCTGCCCCGACCTCGCCGTCGCCGAGCCCTGCCCCGACGCCGTCCCCGCTCCCCTGCAACACTGTGAGCCGCGCCTCGCCGTACCCCTCCTCTCCTCCTCCCGCCCGCGCCCCTATGCCGCCGCCCACCCCGACGCCGATGCCGCCCGCGCTCCGGCCGCTCCGACCACCGCCCCTGTTTTTTTTTCTTTTTTTTCCTTTGTTCAAGTTGAATTATGTAATGGAGATTATTGGAGATTATGTAATGCTCTATATATGCTATGTATATGCTCTTTTTGAAATTTTAGGTATATGCTCTGTATATGCTCTTTTTTGCATTTTTAGAAAAATATTGGAGATTATGTAATGCTCACAAAAAAGTATATTTTTTGTTCATAAGAATTTTATGTATGTATGTTCATATGCAAAAGTTACATTTAAGAAAAAAAGAAAATGTATGTATATTCGTATGCAAAGAATATGCAAAATTAGAATTTTTTATGTTCATAGAATTTTTTTTGGTGATATTGTAGAATATGAACCTTTTGAATATGGATGGATGGATGAACATTTTGTTAGATAATTTTTTCTGTAGTATATATATGAAAACTTGGTCAATTTTTTTTGTAGTAGATGATGATGATGATATGAAAACTTGGTCAATTTTTTTTGTTCAGAGCATGTTTTTGTTCATGATGAGGGTGGTGGGGGTCGATGTACATATGTATATATATGATGTAATTTTTTTGTTCATATATATATATATATAATGTAATTTTTTTCAATGTATATATGTATGTGGTAGCTATATATGCATGATGAGGGGGGTGGGGGTCGATATACCCCCTCCCCGATAACTTCGACATGAGGGGGGGGGTTGATATACCCCCTCCCCGATAACTTCGACATGAGGGGGGGGGTCGATATACCCCCTCCCCGATAACTTCGATATGAGGGGGGGTCGATATACCCCCTCCCCGATAACTTCGACATGAGGGGGGAGGGTCGATATACCCCCTCCCCGATAACTTCGACATGAGGGGGGGGTCGATATACCCCCTCCCCGATAACTCCGACATGAGGGGGGGGGTCGATATACCCCCTCCCCGATAACTTCGCCGCGTGCTCCCCCGAGCTCGGCCTTGCTCTTCCACTGCTCCATGGTCGCCGCCCCCCGTCGCCCGAACAAGTCTATGTGTTATTTTATATCGCGGTGGACATATATCAAAGTTTGATCATATGTCAAAGTTTGAATTTTGACATATGCAACATTTGATCATATATCAAAGTTTGATCATATGTCAAAGTTTGAATTTTGACATATGCAACATTTGATCATATGTCAAAGTTTAAATTTTGACATATATAGATTTATCAAGAATGCCCCCATTATGGATGTGCACAAGTTGATCCAATTTTTGTCTGATCTCATATATATATATATATATATATATTCTTCTATATGTCACATTATCTGTCAAAGTATTGAAGAAATCCATGGCTTCATCATTAGTCAGAAGTAACAGGCGTATGATGCTACGAAGCTCTTCAAAGTTGTTTTGGAACGGAGTTCCTGATAGAATAATTCGCCTTTTGGTACGAATTTCAGCAAAGGCCTTCCAAATAGCGATATTCGGAAGGCTCTTGCTGAACTTTGTACCAAAAAGCAAATTATTCTATCGGGAACTCCGTTCCAAAACAACTTTGAAGAGCTTCGTACCATTATACGCCTGTCATTTCCGACTAATGATGAAGTCAAGGTTTTCTTGAATTCTTTGACACTAGACAACATGACATATAGAAGGGTAGATGAGATCAGGAAAAATATGGACCATTTTCTGCACATCCAGAATGGCGTCATTTTGTTAAATCCCTTGTCGGTCCGGACGTCGGACATTCATGAGAGAGGCGGTCCGACCCAAACCCTAGAAGCGTTGTCGAGGCCACCCCAAACCCTAGAAGCGTTGTCGAGGCCACCCCAAACCGTAGAAGCATCGAGCTAGCTAGGTCTACGTTTGCACTAATATATCCATCTGTCATGTTTGTATATTAATTGCCATGTTGTAATATTTGCAGAAACTATGGAGCACCGAGACATCGAAGCAGAACAGTTGTTGGGGGACATAATCCTCGGCGTAGGTGATGTCTTGTCGTTTCTCAACGACACCGATGGTCTGGAAGGAGAGTGTGAAGCAGGCTCCGGTGATCGAACAATGGAGGTGGAAGGACATGATTATGATGGCTCCGGTGACGGAATGCCGGTGGAAGAAGGAGACCGTGATGACTACTCCGGTGAGCGAACGGAGGAAGGAGATGTTGCAAAGTCCGGCGAGGTATATATATTAATTAAGCCTGTGCTGACTAGCTAATTGATGCATTAATTGTTTTGGTATGTACACATATTAACTCTCTTCTTTCTTCTTTTCCAGCCCTCCGGATCGAGCCAAACTTCGGTAACGAGACGAGGCCCGAAGAAAAGGTTGCACCAGGATGAAAGGTTCACGATCACAGCAATCAAGGGCGATGGCCAACCGATTGAACCTAGCCGGACCAAGGAAGCATTTTCTGCTCAGTGCGGGGTTCTTGTTAGGAACATGATCCCGATCAGCATCCACCAATGGAATAAGCATAAGAGCAAAGACCCTCAAGTGTCTTTTGTCAACAATAGACAGTAAGATGATCTTTGGACCGCGCTGAAGGGAAATTTCACCCTACTACTAGAGGAGGATCCGGATAAGCCAGTTATAGAGCCATTGGTCAAGGCTCATGCTCTTAAGAAGATGGCAGATCTATTCAGGAGGTGGAAGAATGAGTTGAAATCAACGTTTGTCGACAAAGGGAAGACTCCAGAATTCACCGGCCGATTTGAGAAGATAAGAGATCACTGGCCCGCATTTGTGGCCCACAAGACATCGGAGAAGAGTAAGAAGATGTCAGCGAAAAACAAGAAAAATGCTGCAAAGAAGGAGTATCACCATCGCACGGGGTCAGGTGGCTACATCAAAGCCCGGCCATTGTGGGACAAGGTTGAGAAGGACGTGCTTGATAAAGGGGTCAAACCAGAGACATTGAACTGGCCAGACTGTTCAAGGACTTGGTTCTTCAGGGTTGGGGGAACCTTGGACCCTGAAACAGGGAAGTGCCGTTGGACGAAGGAGCAACTTGAAATACCCGTCAAGAAGCTTCAGAAGTATATCGCCACAGCGCAGCAAGGGATGTTCGTTCCCGACAGAGAGAACGACGAGCTCACACAGGCCCTCGGGAATCCTGAGCACCCGGGACGAACACGAGGCACGACAGGCTCTATTGCGTGGAAGGAAGGGTTTCCCAGCGCAGGCGGTTAAAAAACCTGGGAGAGGAGGAGGAAAGTGGAGCAGACCGAACTGCAGAAGCTGAATGCAAGGGTACGAGCGCTAGAGGAACAAGCTGTAGTTCAGAGGCAGCGACCTGCCGAAGCTACCCCAGAAGCTACCCCGCCATCTCAGCAGAGAAGCAGCGTGGCTTCCACCGAGCTCCTTCAGCAGCCTCACTTCACGGCTCCCAGCTACCCCGTGGATGCTATCACGGAGGCTCAAGATTGCCACCTTATGGCACAATGGCAGCACCTCAAAGTCAAGGCGGCTGTCGGCTCTATTGCACCTCCTCAACCCGGCGCAACTTTTCACTGCCTTCCGATTCCAGAAGGCTATGCTGTTGTGATGGTCGATGAAATAACGGAGGGATTTGAGGAGCTCGAGCTTGACCACCCTACCAGTGAAGGGGAGACTCAGCTGGGTCTTGCTCTGAAGACTCCATGTGTATGGCGGAAGGAGCTCATCAACCTTCCGAACTGGACGCCTCCGCCTCCTCCTCTGGCGAGTCAGGGCACTCCGCCTCCTCCTCCGCCTCCTCCTCTGGCGAGTGATCAGGGCACTCCGCCTCCTTCTCCGGCTACTCCGGCGCGTGGCGGCACTCCGCCTCCTTCTCCAGCTGCTCCGGCGCGTGGCGGCACTCCGCCTCCTTCTCCGCCTGCGCGGGCGCGTCCGAGCAGCCCGCCTCCTTCTCCGCCTCGTCAACAACAGCGAAAGACAGCCGCCGCCGCTTCGGCTGCTCCGGCGCGTCGTAGCACTCCGCCTCCTTCTCCACCTCGTAAGCAACAAAGGAAGACAGCCGCAGCCGCTCCGGCTGCTCCGGCGTCTAGCAGTACAGCCAGAGGCGGGAGGCTATACAAAATCGGTCCATCTCTCAAGCCTCTAGAGAAGTTACCATACGAGATGACCGAGGAGGAAAACGCGGAGATCTGTCAAGCCCAAGTGAAGGACTTTTTTGCAAAGAAAAATCCACCTTCGGAGGAGAAGATGGATCCGGTGAAATTGAAGCGCACTTTGAAGAACCTGAAGCGACCACCACCGCCTCCGCCGGATGACAACCATGTCCGCGCTCTGAAAAAGGCAGTGGAAGGAGCGCGCTGGTCGGGAACTACTTCAAGTGACAAAAGGTTACAAGAACGAAGAAGAGGGAACAATTCCCCAGCTCGGCGAACAGGCAAACCAATCGTGCCCCCCGCTCAAGGTGTCTAGCGATATCGTCGCAAATCTGCCGGGGATGCTGCCCGGTACCAATCCTGGTGATTACCTGCCCGACGATGCACATTTTGATACAATGGAGGTGGACGAACACAAATACCAGTACGGGAAGCCTCTCATCAGACCTGGTGATCCTCCTCTAACAACGATGATGCGAAGATTCCATAAGTGGTACATGGACACCTGCCAGTCTGGGAAGGATATTTTGACACTGAGAGTTAAAGAGGAGCACGAACTCGTTGGAATTGATCTGTTGTCTGTTCCATTTGAGGAGTTCTTCCAGTTTTTCAATCAAAAGGACCTCGATAAAATAATCATCACTTGCTACTGTCTGTAAGTACTATACTTCTGTAATTAATTCTCTATATATAGCTCAGCTCTTTCATTGCATGTATATATAATTATCCTCACTATATTATGCAGATTGAAGATCGTCGAATGCAGAAATGCACAAATCTATGATATTAGGTTCATTAACACAAATCTCATAGATGAATGGACGGTTACATTTCATGCGGAAGAAACCGAGGCCAACTTGCTACAATCGTTGCTTAAAAATCAAAACAAAGATAAAATACTCTTTCCTTACAACTTCAAGTGAGTGTTACTGTCTTCTGCATATTTGGTTTCCCTTATTACTCGAGGTCATAGTAATGTAATTGATGAGTTATGCATGCATGTGCAGCTTCCACTTTATTCTCCTAGAGATTAAGCTTGAGCAGGGACTAGTAATCGTCTTAGACTCAAGACGAAAAGATCCCAAGGAGTATGCGGCCATGACTGAAATGCTCCAGAAGTAAGTTCAATCGATCATTATCGCACCATATCGGCAACTTTGGTCATTTCCTGATATCAAGTAATTCTTTTCTTTGTCTCACAGGGTTTGGAAAGTGTTCACCACAGAAGCTCCGGGACTGCCGGGGGAGCTGCGATTTACACACCCGAAAGTAAGTAATACTAGCTAGTTCTGCGCATCTCCCATTGATTCTAGCTAGTTTCATCAATACCATTTATAATGCTTGATTATCAGTTTGATTGACCTTTATTTCTCGTAAAGTGGTTGTGGCAGGAAGGCGGGAATAATTTTTTTGGATACTACATTTGCGAGTACATCTACAACGCGATGACCTCTAAGCGGGGCTACTCTGAAAAACAATATGTAGTGCGTAGGCAATAATATTCACAATTTTATTTTATTACCATCATTTGTGTTGAGTTTCATTCATATATATGTATTGACCCCCTTCTTCAAATTAGATTTGGCAGATGCGGGATGAACTCCTACCACAAGATCGCATAAAAGCAATTCAAGAGGAATTGGCGGGATTCTTTCTTGACCACGTCATCAATCCAGCCAGACAATACCATGTGGAACTTGACATCAAATGTTAGGGATTGTAAGAGATCTTATATTGTATATATGTAGCTAGTAGCGTCGGATAGATATACGAAAATTTGTTGTTCGACCAATCTCTCGGAGAAGGAGGAGGTCGATCACTTCTCTCTGTATATGTTCATGACGATCTTGTGTACTTAATGGTTTCCTTCATTTGCTTACTAGCTAGCGTGTGAGTCTCTCTATAGTAAGTACGTACGTCGACCAAGCACGGAGATAAGAGAGGAACTTCTCTCTAGCTATTAGCTAGCTAACTTATATATGAAACCCTAAATAACTACAAAAACCCCAAAAACCCCAAAACCCCCCCCCCCTTCAAAAAAAAACAAAACCCAGCTCCTGAGCTGCTACACGTGGATGATCTTTGGTCCCGGTTGGTGTTACCAACCGGGACTAAAGGCCCTCCTCACTGGGCTCGCCGTAGCGGCCACGTGGAGCTCCATCTGTCCCGGTTCGTATAAGAACCAGGACTAAAGGTGTTGGGCTTTAGTCCCGACCCTTTAGTCCCGGTTCCCAAACCGGGACAAATGGGCCTTTTTCTACTAGTGATGTATGCTATAAAGAATAATGGTAACCATGAAACTTGTCATCATGATTTTAATTTCCAATCACATGATAGTTATTTTGTTGAGTTTGCTCCCACTACTATTCATGTGAATAAATTTTCTTATGTGGAGAGTAATAAAATTTCTATGCTTATGTATCATGAAAAAAAAATGCTTTATGTGATAGTTATATTGTTGAATTCATTCATGATGCTATTGAAAATTATTATGAGAGGGGAACATATGCTTTTACATATTGCAACAATATCAAGTTTCCTCTCTCTGTGTTGAAAATTTTGAAGTTTTGCTTCTTTTGCTTTCCTATGCTAGTTGATTCTTGCTCCCATAAATTATTTGATCACAAAATACCTATGAATAGGAAGTGGGTTAGACTTAAATTTGCTTGTCATGTGCTTCATGATGCTCCCATTATGTTTCAATTCTTAGCTTTTATGCGAGCATCATTGAAATCATCATGCCTAGCTAAAAAGGCATTAAAGAAAAGCGCGTGTTGGGAGACAACCCAACATTTACCCCTACTATTTTTGAGTGTTCACTTGATTAGGCTACTGTAGTTATCTTGTTTTATAGCTTTTGCTTCAATAAAGTGCCAAGTAAAGCCTTTGGGATAGTGTGGATGATAGTTGACTTGATTCTGTGGAAAAACAGAAACTTTTGTATCCACTGTAGAAATTCCTGTCTATTACTGGAACGTGGAAAAATTCTTAGTTTCTTACAGTTGATGGGTATACAAATTTTCTACGTTTTCCTAATTTTTAAGAATTTCTGGATTTACAGAAGTATGACCTTAATTCAGAACTTTACATACTGTTCTGTTTTTGACAGATTCTGTTTGCAATGCATAGTTTGCTTGTTTTACGGTTTCCATGGCTTATATTGCTTATTATAAATTGTGGAAATTGTAGAGTACAGTAGGAATTGTGTGAGAACAATTATGAATCTTGTCTTTGACATTACCAAAGTGAATGATTTGTCTTTATCATACTAACCCATCTCACGAAGTTCCGTTAAGTTTTGTGTGATTGAAGTTTTCAAGTTTTGGGTGAGATATCGATATGAGGAGAATAAGGAGTGACAATAACCTAATCTTGGGGATGCCCAAGGCACCCCCAAGGCAATATTCAAGGAAGATCCAAGCAACTAAGCTTGGGGATTCCCCGGAAGGCATCCCCTCTTTCGTCTTCAACATTATCGGTAACCTCACTTGGAGCTATATTTTCATTCGTCACATGATATGAGTTTTGCTTGGAGAGTCATTTTATTTTATTATGATTTGCTTGCTGTTATTTAGGATAATGTTTTGCATCTCTTACTTCAATAAAAGTGGCAAGGATAGCCTTCACCATTCTTATTTTGCAAATATATGAGTTGCTGTTTCAAAACAGAAAGTTTATCGCTGTTGCAATAATTCTCCAGAAAAGTCAGAATGTGATAAAATGTTGAAAATTTTTGCACATTAAGCTTTGATAAATTTTCTACAGTGTGGTAAAGTTTTAGAAGTTTTGGATCTAGGGAAGTATGAGTACAATTGCACTCTTTACAGACTGCCCTGTGTAGACAGATTGCTGTTATGTTCGCATTGTTTGCATATGTTTGCTTGTTTAATGATTCTATTTGAGGATAGGAATATTAAATATGCAGAGGCATTTAGCATGCAATGTTGAATAATCATTTTAGTGATTTGCTACAGTAGATAATGATAAGGTTTTTTGCATTGATTTATACTAACTTATCTCACGAGTTCTTGTTGAGTTTTGTGTGGATGAAGTTTTTAAGATTTAGGGAAACCGTGATATAAAAGGAATTAAGGAGACACAAAAGCTCAAGCTTGGCGATGCCCAAGGAATCCCAAGTTAATAATCCAAGAAGTCTCAATCATCTAAGCTTGGGGATGCCCCGGTAGGCATCCCACCTTTCTCCATCAACAATTATCGGTTAGCCTCGGTTGAGCCTAAGTTTTAGCTTCTTCACATGATATGTGCTATTCTTAGAATTTCATTTCATTTTTTTTGCTTGCTATTTTAATAAAATACTTAGATCTGAAACTTTTAAACAAGAGAGAGTCCTCACATAGCTTACCATTTACTTAACTACTTGCTTGATCTTCACTTATATATTTTTGGAGTAGTTTGTCTTTCGCTCTCGTGCTTCACTTAAATTTATTTGAGAGCTTGTTAGTAGCAATGGTAATATATAAATTTAGTCCCAAAGTTGAGGGGCCTAGTAACACAGCCCCGGATCCCATATGAAGGTCCTATGTTGGAACATTAGGGGCTTCGGCAACTTGGGCCGACGGCGCCAAATGATCGACTATATTAGGCAGGAAGAGATCGATATAGTAGGTTTGCAAGAGACGATGCGACATGACTTTTCCATTCAGGAACTCTAGGGCCTATCGAGGAGCCCATTCATTTTGCAATGGCTACTAGCATTTGGGCTCTCGGGAGGCCTCCTGTTGGGGGTCATGGAAGATCTCTTCTCAGTTGAGGATATGGATCAAGGAGAATTCTTCCCTAGTATGGCTGTCACTGACCGACGTGTGAACCTCAGTTGGGAGGTGATCATTGTATATGGCTCTACTGACCATGGGCGGTCAGCTGATTTCTTGGGCAAACTAAAGGCTAAGGTGGAGCGCTGCACGACTCCGGTTATCGTGGCCGGTGACTTGAACCTTATTTGGAAGGATGCTGACAAGAGCTCCCTGTCGGTGTCAAAACCGGCCGATCTCGGGTAGGGGGTCCCGAACTATGCATCTGAGGATCGAAGGTAATCAAGGGACAAAGGGAACATGATGTTTACCCAGGTTCGGGCCCTCTTAATGGAGGTAAAACCCTACATCCTGCTTGATTGTATTTGATGAGTATGGGGGTTACAAGAGTTGATCTACCTCGAGATCATAATAGCTAAACCCTAGATGTCTAGCCTGTGGGTATTATGATAGCCTCTACGGACTAACCCCTCTGGTTTATATAGATACTGGAGGGGGCTAGGGTTTGTACATAGTCGGTTTACGGGAAGGAAATTACACATCCGGACGCCAATCTTGCCGTCCACGTAAGGGAGAGTCCCATCCAGACACGGAGAAAGGCCTTCTACTTTATATCTTCACGGCCCATCGGTCCGGCCCATGTCACATAGCCCGGACGCCCGAGGACCCCTTAATCCAGGACTCCCTCGTAGCCCCCGAACTTGCCTTCAATGATGATGTAGTATCCAGCTTATGTCTTTGGCTTTGCAAGGCGGGTTCTTCATTTGTACTTCGGGTTGACGACAATCCAGCTCTGACCTCGATGTGCTGCTTTTATGATTCTTTTCTGTAGTCACTTCGATTTCCGCGCGCCAGGTGTATACGAACAGCGTGTGATTTTTTGCAAATAAGCCCCTCACCATGCTCGGATGGCATCTATATAAGGAGAGCTAGATCCCCAAATGCCATCTCATATCACGCAAAAGAAAGACCGTCGAGACTAGCTGTGAACAAAGCTTTCCAACATGGCCAGCGCTCCAGGCTCATCTTCGCGTCCTCATGGCCCTCAAGAGGGTGATTGGCAGAGTTGTTCCGTACCTCATCTTCAGCTGAGTCGACTCCAGACGTAGGGCTACCTTCCCCTCGCAGATCTAGTCCCTGTTCGAGCGGGATTGGCCTCAATTGGTAATGATGTGATGGCTGAGAATTTCCCCAACCCCAACAAGGAGGAGAGGGTGTGCTTCGTCCCCTTTCTGCTGCGGGGCCTAGGATTTCCAATCCATCCCTTTCTCAGGGGCCTATTGGAATTTTACGACATCCAACTACACAACCTTATGCCAGATTCGATTCTGCACATCTCATGTTTTGTTGCCCTCTGCGAACTATTCTTAGGCATCGAGGCCCATTTTGAACTGTGGAGGAAGTTCTTTTGCCTTGTTCCCCGCCATCGGGGAGGCTCTATTTTTGAAGTGGGCGGTGCCGAAGTATGGCGTATAGCCGGATCCGGATACCTCATAGGAACTCCCAAGGAGGTATACTATCAATGGGCTTCGGAATGGTTTTATATAGACGACGTCCCACTCCCGGACCCAGTTCGGCGCGGCCTTCCTGAATTTTGTAGTGCTCCTTTAAAGAAGCATTTCAACTGGTGTCCCCGAAGTCCCAAGGAGGAAGACAGTGCGGAAATAAAAAGGTTGGTTAACAAGATTAGGTTATTAGCCCATACTGAGCTCTCGATAGTCGAGGTCATGGCTATTGCAATAAAGAGGTGCATCCAGCTTCTTCAATCCAGAGTAACTCCCTTATGGAGTTATAATGGAGAAGATGACGCTGCCCGTTACAGACGGAAGGGTCCGAATACCCCTGCCGAACTGGCCACAATCCTGGCCGATCTATATAAGGGTGAGAAAGAAGACTTCCTCCGCTTAAATTGCCGGGAGGGCTATTCCATGTACAACCCCGTAGAATGGGTAAGATTTCGATTGTCTGCGCTGCTTTATTGCTGTCACAGACACTAATCAACTTTGCCCTTTGTTACCAAAAAACAGTCATGGAGGAAGATGATCGAGGACGTCCACTGTCCCGCTCCACAGCCAGAGAATCATAGCCGTGATGGAGACCCTGGCTTTCACGAGGATCCAGACATATACATAGAGTTCGATGATGGGGTATTCTATCAAGCAAGCCTTGACGGCTTAAGAGTGGCTATCACCGCCGACTACCCCCGCCTCTATCCCTTCTGCATCGTAAGTATTCGGAGGGCTCTTGAAAGGAAACCCTTATCTGCACTTTTGCTTATTACACCGTTGCGGACTTTTAATAGGATCGGCGTTCGGCAGACCGTACCTCCTCGAGGGCGGCCCCTACGCAGGGTAGCCGTTCAAAACGAAAGGGGACCGGGGGTGCTGCAGAAACCCCACAGTCTTCCAAGAGGTTTGTCCGCTTAATACATGCCTAGGCATGAGTCCGGATTGTTTAAAGTCTCCTTCTTATCTTTGATGTCAGGATAAACACGCGGCAGATGGTGGGCAAACGCCCTGCTAGCCGAATGTCCGCCAATCCGATGCCGGACTCGCCAACTAGGATGAGAACCGAGGCAATGCCAGATCTGAATCCTCAAGAGGATTCGGACGACGTATCTGTCATGAATTCCGAAGTGGAGAGTGTGATGAATCACCGTCGATTAAAGGAAGCCATGCGTGCCCCGGCTTTTTCCGAGCAAGAATTTACCGCACTCAGCACGGTGGATGCATATATCCGAGCCGCTCGAGACGGACTTGCCGGAGTCACTCAGCTGCTCTCAAAGGACATACATGTAAGCGTTTATGCAATTTTCGATAGTCATACGCTAGTAGCCCCCGAGATTTGAAGCGGTGAGGCAAACCGATTTAAGGATCGATATACCCTGCAGGCCCTTAAAGAAAAGAACACGACGCTAGCCCAGGAGCTGAAAACAAACCAAATGCGGCTGAACACTGTTACCGCCGAACTGGCGGAGATGAAAAAGAGCGCAACGGGTGCGTCCAGGGAGGAAAATCTCGAGGAGGAAAAGGACAAACAATCCGAAGAGATAGAGAGCCTGAAGGCTCAGTTATCGGCCGCTCAGAGAGAAAATGAAAAACTGAAGGGCGGCATATTCGGTATGTCTTCCTCTATTATTTAGAATCTCCCTAGGTGCTCATGTTGAATCCATAATTCGGAATATCATGACCCTATTTCCCGCAGGTCTGTTAACTGGTAGGCCAAAAGAAGAAGTATCCGGATTTCAAGGCGACATGCTAAAGGAGTTGTCCGCGGTACATGCTCGGGCCCGGAAAGCCATGAAGAGTATGGTGAAGGCATTATGGCCATTCGATACCTCTCCAGAAAGTATGGAGGGCTTGGCAAATGTTTCCAAAGGTGCCCGACGCCAGTTTGAGCTATGGAAGACATCCCCCTTCCGTGAAGGCGCACGAGAAGCCTGGGCCATGGTGAAAACATGCTTCACCAAGCTAGATCCAAATCATATGGCCCGAGTGGGACCACAGGGACCATACGGGAAAGAGATTCCAGTGAGCTTGGTGTATGACCAAGTAATGATAGCTGCGAAGTATTCGCAGGAAGACTGTAGGTTAGATAGCCTTATAGATGGAATAGATAAGGAATAGGTATTTGATGCAATGTATTAGAGTACGTTATGATCAACCTGTGCCTTTATCTGAACATATGAAAAGTTTTGTCATCGCAGGCTTTCGGCTTTATCCTCCGGACCCAAAATGGTGGAGTGTTTCCGGATACTATTAGGAACGAAAAGAAACATTCACTATGTCCGGAAACGAGGCAACCGAGTCATTGTGCTCGAATAGACAAAAATTTGTAGTTCAGGATGTATGTTATATTACATATGTAAGAAACATCTTCCAAGGAAAATAGTTCCGTTAAGGGTTCCTTTCCTTGGGTTGGCATGCAGTAATTATGCATGCCGGGGTTTTGGTCCGTTATACGGAAAAACTATCCCATAGTATTTGGAGTGGTCACCAGAATGTAACAATCTGTTGTTTGATTGCCGAGCACTTATTCTCTTAAGAACGCTAGCTTTCGGCTTCACCCGTCTGAGGTACATGTCCGGTGACCCGGTTGTAACAATCGCAGAGGTGCTCCCTTTACGCCCTAGCCGAACAATCAGGAACGTAGGGCATAAACATAGGAGCAAGGCAACCCAGCTTGGCAAAAGCTTAAGTCATAGAGGTGCATATAATGGCAAAAAGGATGTATATGAGCAAACGGCATTTAAATTTTGAGCTCCAGGCTCGAAATAATAATAAGCTTCGGTTAAAGAAGCCCCCAGTCATGGTGGGATGTATACATTTTAGGATGTTTTACCCCCCAAGTGTTCGGCTGATCCGAACACATCCTGGGAATCGTATAGAAATGAGAAAACAAAAACAAAATGAAGAGGAGAAAAAAAAAGGAACGAAAAAAAGTATGACCAAACTTATGCGTAGAATCTTTGGAGCTGAGCAGCGTTCCATGGATTCGGCTCTAGGCGGTTATCCGATGCATTACGAAGGCGATAGGCTCCTCCAGTGAGAACTTCATCTATAATGAAGGGACCCTCCCATTTTGGTTTGAGCTTGTCCTTCTTCTTCTCTGGGTGGCGTAAAACAAGTTCGCCGACATTATAAGTCTTGGCCCTCACTTCTCTGCTTTGGTACCTCCGAGCCTGCTGCTGATAGAATGCGGAACGGGCTTTTGCAACATCCCGCTCCTCCTCCAGGCCGTCTAGGTAGTCCTGCCGATCGATCTTGTCTTCTCTCTCTTCATACATGCGCACTCTAGGTGAGTCATGAATAATGTCGCAGGGCAAAACAGCCTCTGCACTGTACACCATAAAAAAGGGGGTGTATCCGGTTGTGCAATTGGGCGTGGTCCGCAGCCCCCAGAGTACGGAATCGAGTTCTTCGACCCAGTGCTTATCTGACTCCCGTAGGGATCGCACGAGTCTGGGTTTGATGCCGCTCATTATCAGGCCATTAGCTCGTTCGACCTGACCGTTTGTTTGAGGGTGATATACGGAGGCGTAATCGAGCTTGATGCCCAAGTTAGCACACCAAGTTTTCACCTCATCGGCTGTGAAGTTAGAGCCATTGTCGGTAATGATGCTATGAGGGACACCATAACGGTGTACAACGCCGGATATAAAGTCCATCACCGGTCCAGCTTCAGCCGTTTTTACTGGTTTGGCCTCTATCCATTTAGTGAATTTATCCACCATAACCAGCAAATATTTCTTCTTATGGCTTCCCCCTTTAAGGGGTCCGACCATATCCAGCCCCCAAACCCAAAAGGCCAGGTAATGGGGATTGTTTTTAAGGCGGTGGGCGGCATGTGACTTTGATTGGTGAAAAGCTGGCATCCGACGCAGCGCTGTACAAGAGCCTGTGCATCTGCTCGGGCCGTAGGCCAAAAGAAACCTATACGGAAGGCCTTACTTATGAGGGCCCGAGCGGTGGCGTGGTGGCCACCAAGACCAGCATGTATTTCGGCCAAGAGCTGCCATCCCTCCTCTTCAGAGATGCATCGTTGAAGAACTCCGATAGTACTTTTCTTATAGAGTTCTCCTTCATGAACCTTGTAGGATTTCGAGCGTCGAACTATGCGGCGGGCCTCATTTTGGTCCTTAGGGAGCTCTCACCTATCAAGTTAGGCTAGGAAGGGCTTGGTCCATGGAGCAATGACAACCATGATTACATGGGCGGAAGGTGTCTTTCGGTGCCCGAGCCCCCGACGATATCAGAATTGTGTTCGGCATCTAAGGGTATGATCGGCTCCGAACTAGTATTGCCGCTCTCGTCCTGCCATACCACGGATGGCTTGAAGAGCCGTTCCACAAAGGTGTTAGGTGGGACGGGGTCGCGTTTAGTGCCCATTCGAGCAAGGATGTCCGCTGCCTGATTACTTTCTCGAGCAACATGATGAAACTCGAGCCCCTCAAACCGAGCTGATATTCTGAGTATGGCGTCGTGGTGTGCCGTCATCTTTGGATCTTTTGCATCGAAATCTCCATTTATTTGGGATATTGCGTGGTTTGAATCCCCACGCACCTTTAGGCGTTGAATGCCCATGGAGATGGCTAGCCGGAGACCGTGCAGTAGTGCCTCGTATTCAGCTGCATTGTTGGAGTCCGTGTACATTGTTTGCAATACGTAGCGGACTAAGTCCCCCGTGGGGGAGGTTAAGATGACACCGGCTCCCAACCCGGCTAACATTTTGGAGCCGTCGAAGTACATTACCCAGTTGGAGTATGTGCTGTATTCTTTAGGGAGTTCGGCTTCCGTCCATTCGGCGACGAAGTCGGCCAACACCTGAGAGTTAATAGCTCAGCGTGGTTTGTATGTTATTTCAAATGGTAAGAGCTCGATGGCCCATTTGGCTATGCGGCCGGTGGCGTCCCGATTATTTATGATATCATTGAGTGGTACTTCGGATGCCACCGTGATCGAACACTCTTGAAAGTAGTGTCGCAGCTTCCGGGATGCCATGAAGACCGCATACGCTATCTTTTGGTAGTGTGGGTATCGAGATTTGCACGGTGTAAGGACCGCCGATACATAGTATACTGGTTTTTGGACTGGGAATTTATGTCCCTCTTCCTCTCGTTCGACGACGAGCACAGCGCTCACCACCTGGTGGGTTGCAGAAATGTAGAGCAACATAGGTTCGCCGACACTTGGTGTGGCGAGGATTGGGTTGCTTGCTAACAAAGCTTTTATTTCTTCCAATCCGGCTGTTGCCGCATCTGTCCACTCGAAGTGGTCGGTTCGTCAGAGTAGGCGATAAAGTGGCAGTGCCTTTTCTCCCAATCTGGAGATAAAGCGGCTCAA
Organism: Thinopyrum elongatum; assembly: GCA_011799875.1. Classification (NCBI taxonomy): domain Eukaryota; kingdom Viridiplantae; phylum Streptophyta; class Magnoliopsida; order Poales; family Poaceae; genus Thinopyrum; species Thinopyrum elongatum. Next base: position 54,439,312 of record CM022299.1, on the reverse strand, counting down.
AGCTGCCACGCACCCAGCTAGTTTTTGGACCTGCTTTAGGTCTGTTGGGGTTGCCAATTGTGACAGGGCTTGGATTTTTGCTGGGTTTGCTTCGATTCCTCTATTGGAAACAATGAACCCGAGTAGTTTACCGGCTGGAACGCCGAAGACACGTTTTTCCGGATTGAGCCGTATGTCATATGTTCGGAGTTGTCGAATGTCAGGCGTAGATCGTCCACCAATGACTCAACATGTTTAGCCTTGATGACTACATCATCTATGTATGCCTCCACTGTCTTGCCAATCTGTTTCTCCAGACATGTTTGAATCATGCGTTGGTAAGTGGAGCCAGCGTTTTTGAGTCCGAACGGCATGGTGTTGAAGCAGAAAGGCCCGTATGGGGTAATGAATGCCGTTGCGGGCTGGTCGGACTCCTTCATCTTAGTTTGACGGTATCCGGAGTATGCGTCGAGGAAACACAGTGAATCGTGTTCGGCAGTCGCGTCAATGATTTGGTCAATGCGGGGCAGTGGGAAGGGGTCCTTAGGGCAGGCTTTATTGAGGTCTTTGAAATCGACGCAAAGGCGCCAGGTTTTATCCTTCTTCGGTACAATGACCAGATTTGCTAGCCAGTCCGGGTGCTTGATCTCCTTGATGAACCCTGCTTCGAGAAGTTTAGCGAGCCCCTCCCCCATAGCTTGTCATTTGGGTTCGGAAAATCGCCACAGCGTTTGCTTGACTGGTTTGAACCCCTTTATAATATTGAGGCTATGTTCGGCCTGTCTGCGTGGGATCCCGGGCATGTCCGAAGGGTGCCAGGCGAATATATCCCAATTTTCGCGCAAGAATGCTCTCAGTGCGGCGTCGATCGTTGGATCCAGCTGTGCTCCAATGGAGGCTGTCTTGTTGGGATCCGTCGGGTGCACTTGAAATTTTACTATTTCGTCTGCTGGTTTGAAAGAAGTGGACTTCGGCCTCTTATCAAGGATTACATCATCTTTGTCCACTGTGGAACACAGAGTGGTTAGCTCCTCGGCCGCTAGGGCTTCGGATAGTGCCTCCAGGGCCAAGGATGCCATTTTGTTTTCGGCGCGGAGCGCTATATCCGGATCACTGGCGATGGTGATAACTCCGTTAGGCTCTGGCATTTTGAGCTTCATATACCCGTAATGGTCTATGGCTTGGAAGCATGTGAAGGCGTCTCGCCCCAACAGGGCGTGATATCCACTGTTGAAAGGTGCCACGTGGAAGAGCAACTCTTCGGACCTGTAGTTCTCCGGCGTGCCGAATACTACATCAAGTTTAATTTTCCCCGAACATCATGCTTCACGACTGGGGATAATCCCTCGAAAGGTGGTGATGCTTTGCTCGATGCGACTCTTGTCCATTTGCATTTTATCGAGCATGTCTTCGTAGATGAGGTTTAAAGGTTTTTTGATGCACAAGTAGTATCTCTACTTAGTGCGGAATTTTTGGCTAGCAAAGATGGGGGCAAGCACCACATGTTAAAGGATCTATGACAATATAACTTTTATGTGAATATGAACAAACATAAATCATTACATTGTCTTCCTTGTCCAACGTCAACAATTTTGGCATATAATATTTTGATGGGGGCTCACAATCACAAAAGATGTCCAGGATAGTGTATTTGCATGTGAATCTTCTCTTCCCTTATTAATTCTTTCATGAATTGCATCATTGACCAATGCTATGTTTGTCAATCTCCAATAAAATTTTCTACTTATACTCTTCCTTATGTGATGTCATTACTTACCATAAAATTAGCATATGATATTTTTCATTTATTTCCTTTCTTTTTATTTAACATGAAAGTAAAGAAAACAAAATACAAACTAAACTTTATTATATATATCTTGCACACGATTACAAAGATAGATCACTAAGCAAACTCTTGAAAAGAAAGGATCGAACTAAACTTTTATTCATCTAAAGCAAAAGATAACTATCGATCAAACTAAGATAAGTAAATGCAAAAGATAGTGGAGGTGATATGATACCGGGGCACCTCCCCCAAGCTTGGCACAAGCCAAGGGGAGTGCCCATACCCGATTACTCAATTTTCCTTTGGTGAAGAAGAAGGAGGTGGTGGTGATGAAGCAGTAGCAATCTTATCCTCGGGTTTCCATGGCAAGGGCTCACCATCATAAGAGGAGGAGTGAGTCTCACGGGTCCTGCAACTGGCAGCCAAACTCATACCTTTAAACCTTGCCTCATATTCAAAGACTTGGTTTTGGAGATCATAGATCTGGCTTTGGAGGAAGTTGATTTGCTCGTTGAAGGTGAAGATGATGTCCTTCATGGACTTGCCATCCACCTTGAGATCACGGGTGTAGTCCGCGATCATGAGGTGATTGGCATTGAGTCCACGTTCTACCATCCCCTTGCACCGGAAGACTTCCTGCTCCATAGCTTCAAGCCTAGCCTCCACGGATCCCGTCCCCTTGGGGCCTTGCACATCGCGGATATGCAGCACCCCCTCATGCATCTGGATAGCCTGAGGGTGCTGCATCACCTCCCGCAAATATGGGTTGATGACATTCTCGAAGAACTTGTCCTTGGAAGAGCTTGAAGCGGCCATGGTGGATTGGATCTGTCAGAAAACAGCAAGGAGAAGAAAACAGAAGATTTCTCCGCGATACGGTGGTCAATAGGTTCAGGGGGTATATAAAGATTTTTTTATCTTGGGAAACAAGCAAACAGAAGAAAAACGGAGTCCGGAAGGTACCCGAGGTGGGTACAACCCACCTGGGTGTGCCTGGTAAGCCAGGCGTGCCCCCTGGTGTCTTGTGCCCACGAGGGTCACCTTCCTGGTAGTTTCTTATTTTCCTAATTTTTTAAATATTCCAAAACTGACAAAAAATATTTTTACGGATTTTTCGGAGTCTGTTTACTTACCGTATCACATACCACCTCTTTTTCAGTTATTCTGGAGTGTGCCGGAAGGTTTCCTTTATGTGTTCTTCCGGTGTCATAGTTTGGATAATATTGCTTTCAACATTAATGGGCGTAGCTGAGATATAATGTTTTATTCGTTGCCCACTAACAACCTTCGGGTTAGTACCTTCGGCATTATTTATCTTGATGGCTCTGGATCGATAAACCTCCTCGGTAACATAAGGTCCTTCCCATTTGGAGAGGAGTTTTCCTGGAAAGAATCTGAAACGAGTTGTACAAAAGAACATATTCTCCAACTTTGAACTCACGCTTTTGGATTCTTTTGTCATGCCATCTTTTAACCTTTTTTTTAAATAACTTGGCATTTTCATAAGCTTGGGTTCTCCATTCATCTAGAGAGCTAATATCAAATAACCTCTTTTCACCGGCAAGTTTGAAATCATAGTTGAGTTCTTTAATTGCCCAATATGCTTTATGTTCTAACTCAAGAGGCAAATGACAAGCTTTTCCATAAACCATTTTATAAGGAGACATACCCATAGGATTTTTATATGCTGTTCTATAAGCCCAAAGTGCATCATCTAACTTCTTAGACCAATTCTTTCGGGACCTATTGACAGTTTTTTGTAATATTAATTTTATTTCTCTATTGCTAAGTTCAACTTGACCACTAGACCAAGGATGATAAGGTGATGCAATTCTATGGTTAACATCATATTTGGCAAGCATTTTACGGAAAGCACCATGAATAAAATGTGAACCACCATTAGTCATTAAATATCTAGGGACTCCAAACCTTGGGAAAATGACTTCCTTAAGCATTTTAATAGAGGTGTTGTGATCAGCACTACTAGTTGGAATAGCTTCTACCCACTTAGTAACATAATCAACAGCAACCAAAATATGTGTATACCCATTAGAGGAAGGAAAAGGTCCCATGTAATCAAATCCCCAAACATCAAATGGTTCAACGGCAAGAGAATAATTCATAGGCATTTCCTGACGCTTACCAATATTACCATTTCTTTTACATTCATCACAATATAAAACAAACTTACGGGCATCCTTGAAGAGAGTATGCCAATAAAAACCAGATTGCAATACCTTGTGAGCAGTTCTATCTCCCGCATGATGTCCTCCATAAGCTTCAGAGTGACATTTCCGTAGGATTTGTCCCTGTTCATGCTCAGGTACACAACGTCTAATAATACCATCTAGTCCTTCTTTATAAAGATGTGGGTCATCCCAAAAGTAATGTCTTAAATCATAGAAGAATTATTTCTTTTGTTGGTATGTGAAGCTAGGTGGTATATATTTAGCAACAATATAATTGGCATAATCAGCATACCAAGGGGTGTTATGAGAAACATTTATTGCAGCTAATTGTTCATCAGTAAAATTATCATTAATAGGTTGTGGGTCATCAAGAATATTTTCTAACATAGACAAGTTATCAGCCACGGGGTTCTCAGCTCCCTTTATATCAGTGATATGTAAATCAAATTCTTGTAACAAAAGAACCCACCTAATGAGTCTAGGTTTAGCATCCTTCTTTTCCATAAGATATTTTATAGCAGCATGATCGGTGTGAACGGTCACTTTAGAATCAACAATGTAAGATCTAAATTTATCACAAGCAAACACAACTGCTAAAAATTCTTTTTCAATAGTAGCATAATTTTGTTGAGCACTGTCCAGAGTTTTACTAGCATAATGAATAACATTTAATTTCTTATCGACTCTTTGTCCTAGAACAACACCAACAGCATACTTACTAGCATCACACATAATTTCAAAGGGCAAGTTCCAATCAGGTGGTTGAACAATAGGTGCTGAAATCAAGGCTTTCTTAAGTGTTTCAAAGGCTTCTACACAATCATCATAGAAAAAATGGAACATCCTTTTGTAAAAGATTTGTAAGAGGCCTAGAAATTTTAGAGAAGTCTTTAATAAACCTCCTATAGAAACCAGCATGACCGAGGAAACTACGAATACCTTTGATATTTTTATGGCATGGCATTTTCTCAATTGCATCAACTTTAGCTTTATCCACCTCAATACCTCGTTCAGAAATTTTATGTCGCAAGACAATACCTTCATTTACCATAAAGCGGCACTTCTCCCAATTCAAGACGAGATTAGTTTGCTCACATCTCTGCAAAACTCGATCAAGGTTGCTTAAGCAATCATCAAAAGAAGTTCCGTAAACGAAAAAATCATCCATGAAAACCTCAACAATCTTTTCACAAAAATCAGAGAATATAGCAGTCATACATCTTTGAAAAGTAGCAGGTGAATTGCATAAACCAAAAGGCATATGTCTATAAGCATAAGTTCCAAAAGGGCAAGTAAAGGTGGTTTTCTCTTGATCAGGTTGTGAGACAGGTATTTGAGAAAAACCGGAATATCCATCAAGAAAGCAAAAATATGTGTGCTTTGATAGTCTTTCTAACATTTGATCAATAAAAGGCAGAGGGTAATGATCTTTTCTAGTAGCTTTATTTAGTTTTCTAAAATCAATTACCATTCTGTAGCCAGTAACAATTCTTTGTGGAATAAGTTCATTCTTATCATTAGGAACAACGATAATACCTCGTTTTTTAGGGGCACAATGAACGGGACTTACCCATCTACTATCAGCTATGGGATAGATTATACCTGCTTTCAGAGGCTTCAGTATTTCTGTTCTTACCACTTCTTTCATTTTAAGATTTAAACGTCATTGGTGATCAACAACGGGTTTAGCATCAGGCTCCATATTAATTTTATGCTGAAAGAGAGTGGGACTAATGCCCTTTAAATCATCAAGAGTATATCTAATGGAAGCTCGGTGCTTCTTCAGAACCTTCAATAATCTTTCTTCTTCATGTTCTGAAAGGTTAGCACTAATAATAACAGGATAAATCTTTTTCTCATCAAGATAAGCATATTTCAAAGTGTCTAGCAATTGTTTTAATTCAAACACAGGATCACCTTTAGGTGGAGGAGGACCTCCTAGAGTTTCAATGGGCAAATTGTGTTTAAGAAGAGGACGTTGTTCAAAGAAAATCTTATCTATTTCATTTCTTTCATGCAGATGCATATCATTTTCGTGGTCTAGGAAATATTGCTCTAGTGGATCGGTAGGAGGCACAACAATAGAAGCAAGACCAATTATTTGATCCTTACTAGCCAATTCTTCCTTATGATGCTTCCTACTAAACTAAGAAAAATTAAACTCATGAGACTCATCACCAAAACTAACACCGACGATTTGTTTCTCACAATCTATTTTAGCATTGACGGTGTTCAAGAAAGGTCTACCAAAGATAATGGGACAAAAGTCATCTTGTGGGGAACCAAGAACAAGAAAATCAGTAGGGTATTTTATTTTCCCACACAAGACTTCAGCATCTCTAACAATCCCAAGTGGTGTGATGGTGTCCCTATTAGCAAGTTTAATAGTAACATCTATGTCTTCTATTTCAGCGGGTGCTATATCATCCATAATTTCTTGATATAAGGTAAAAGGAATGGCACTCACACTAGCACCTATGTCGCATAAACCATGATAACAGTGATCTCCTATTTTAACTGAGACAACAGGCATGCCAACAATGGGTCTATGTTTATCTTTTTCATCGGGTTTGGCAATTCTAGCAGCTTCATCACAGAAGTAAATAACATGCCCATCTATATTTTCAACCAAGAGATCTTTAACCATAGCAACACTAGGTTCTACTTTGATTTGTTCAGCAGGTTTGGATGTTCTAATATAACTTTTGTTGACCACAGTTGAGACTTTAGCATGTTCCTTTATCCTAACAGGGAAAGGTAGTTTTTCAATATAAGCAGTAGGCACCACTGGATCAACATTGTAAATAATAGTTTCATCTTTACCTACTACTGGTTCTTTAATTTCTTATTTGATAGGTGGGTGATATTTAAACCACTTCTCCGTAGGGAGGTCAGCATGAGTAGCAAATGATTCACAAAAGGAGGCTACTATCTCAGAGCCAAGTCCATATTTAGTGCTAAACTTCTGAAAAGCATCGGTATTCATAAAAGATTTAACACAATCATACTTGAGCTTAATACCTGACTCTTTACCTTCATCTAGTTCCCAATCTTCAGAGTTGTGTTTAATTCTTTCTAAAAGATCCCACCGGAAGTCAATAGTCTTCTTCATAAAGGAACCAGTACAAGAAGTATCAAGCATGGATCGATCATCATGAGAAAGACGGGCATAAAAATTCTGACTAATAATTTCTCTTGAGAGCTCATGATTGGGGCATGAATATAACATTGAATTAAGCCTCCCCCAAGCTAGAGCGATACTTTATCCTTCACGAGGCCAAAAATTATGTATGTAATTCCGATCACGATGAACTAGATGCATAGGATAATTTTTTTGGTGAAATTCCAATTTCAATTGATTCCAATTCCAAGATCCAATATCATCGCATAGCCTATACCATGCCAATGCTTTTCCCTTCAATGATAAAGGGAAAACCTTCTTCTTAGCTTCATCTCCGGGTAAACCTGCAAGCTTAAATAATCCACAAATTTCATCGACATATATCAAGTGCATATCAGGATGTTCGGTTCCATCTCCTGCATAAGGATTAGCTAGCAGTTGTTCTATCATACCTGAAGGAATTTCATAACCAACATTTTTAGTAGGTGCAGTAGGTTGAGGGGTAACTAATTGTGGTTTCGTTCAAAGTGAAGATACCCCGAACAAACCCCTCAAAGGATTGTTCTCCATAGTAACAAGTGACAATAAATTTCAGCACGTAGTAATAATTTTTCCTTACCGATTTCCACTTACCAAGAGCGCTTCACTCCCCGACAATGGCGCCAGAAAAGAGCCTTGATGACCCACAAGTATAGGGGATCAATCATAGTCCTTTCGATAAGTAAGAGTGTCGAACCCAATGAGGAGCAGAAGGAAATGACAAGCGGTTTTCAGCAAGGTAATGTCTGCAAGCACTGAAATTATAAGAAATGAGTAGTTTGGTAGCAAGATAATTTGTAACGAGCAAGTAACAGTAATAGTAACAAAAGTGCAGCAAGGTAGCCCAATCCTTTTGAGGCAAAGGACAGGCCAAAACAGTCTCTTATGATAAATAAAGCGTTCTTGAGGGTACACGGGAATTTCATCTTGTCACTTTCATCATGTTGGTTTGATTTGTGTTCGCTACTTTGATAATTTGGTATGTGGGTGGACCGGTGCTTAGGTTATGTTCTTACTTGAACAAACCTCCTACTTATGATTAACCCCCTCGCAAGCATCCGCAACTACGAGAAAAGTATTAAGAATAAATCTAACCATAGCATTAAACTTTTGGATCCAAATCAGTCCCTTACGGAATAGCGCATAAACTAGGGTTTAACCTTCTGTCACTCTCGCAACCCATCATCTAATAACTACTCCACAATGCATTCCCTTAGGCCCAAAATATGGTGAAGTGCCATGTAGTCGATGTTCACATGACACCACTAAGGGAATCACAACATACATATCATAAAAATATCGAACACATATCAAGTTCACATGATTACTTGCAACAAGATTTCTCCCGTGACCTCAAGAACAAAAGTAACTATTCACTAATGATAAGCATGCTCAAGATCAAAGGATTATTAAATAGCATAATGGATCTGAACATATAATCTTCCACCAAATAAACCATATAGTAATCAACTACAAGATGTAATCAACACTACTAGTCACCCACAAGTACCAATCTATAGTTCTGGTACAAAGATTGAACACAAGAGATGAACTAGGGTTTGAGAGGAGATGGTGTTGTTGAAGATGTTGATGGAGATTGCCCTCCCCAAGATGGGAGAGTTGTTGGTGATGATGAGGACATGATTTCCCCCTCCGGGGGGGGGGGGGGGTGGTGAAATGGAGGGGTTGAGTAGGGGGGGTGTCGTATTTGAGGGAGGGGTGGGGGGTTTGAGGGGGGGGTTGTTGGGTTGAGGGAAGTCCCCCGTCAGAATCGCTCCGGCCGTAGGGAAAAGTGCTCCTGCCCACGTCCGCCTCGATACGGGCGGCGCGTCGCCCGAAAATCCTCTCCTTTATTTTTTCTAGGTCAAAATGACTTATATACCAGAAGAGGGGCACTGGAGGTGGGCCGAGGAGGGCACAACCCACCAGGGCGCGCCGGGGCTCCCTGGTGCGCCCAGGTGGGTTGTGACCACCTGGTGGGCCCCCTCTGGTAGTTATTTGCTCCAATAATTCTTATTTATTCCATAAAAATTCCTCGTGAAATTTCAGCTCATTTGGAGTTGTGCAGAATAGGTAGCCTGACATTGCTTTTTCAGGTCCAGATTTCCAGCTGCCGGAATTCTCCCTCTGTGTGAACCTTGCATATTATGAGAGAAAAGGCATTAGAATTACTACAAAAAGCATTATTATGCATAAAAACATCATAAATAACAGTAGGAAAACTTGATGCAAAATGGACAGCGGTGGATAAGAAATTAGCTGAGACCAAAGAAGCGATACGACCTGAGTTGGTGAGCGAGGCAGTCAAAGCAGCGGTAGCTGCCGCAAGAGAGGAAATGGTATGTTCTTTTGGTGCCTTGATTCCGGCTGTCATCAATTGCGCGAAGCAAAATCCAGATAAAAAGGCAGCGGACTTTCCCCTTCCCAGCTTCGTCGGGAGCAACTCGGTGAGCGTTGCAGCAGCACCTGCTCACGCAATCGCACCTGCTCCCGCAACTACTCCCAAAACTACTCCCGCACCTGCTCTTAGCAGCCCGTCCTCCGTCTCTGTCATGCTCAGCGGGGCTTCGTCTTTGGCTGAACTCGATGCCCTAACGGTAACTACCTGTCACACCAGCCCTCTTCAATATATATATAATCACACAGGCCGACGAAACCCCATGCACCATATTGTACAACATCAGCGGCCGGAAGGTGGACGTGGGAAAGGCGACGATAGTGAAGCTAAAGGAACAATTGTTCCACAGCTGGCCGATGCCCCCTGGCGTCTTCAAGGTTTCTGTGGCCAATGTCAAACCGGGCTACGAGAATTTGGCTCCTCTGGTACCACAAGGGGGAGACGACAACGAGACCCCGCAACGGCTTGGCAATTGCTGGAGTTGGGTCCTGTTGTGGCCGAAGAGTCTCCTTCGTCTGGAGGCAGCCGGGAGCACACCAACGACCAAGCAGCCTCAGCAAGGTATGAACACCAACACGCCACCTACCCAATTAGCGGCGCCTGTCATGTCGGGTGATAGCGGATGGCGTGAGGAAGAGGCTCCATTAGTGGTTGATGACATCGCCGTCGTCTAAGAAGCAATGGATGATGCCATGGATGAGGATTATGACCCTCTATGATATCTCAATACCGGCGGCTATGACGACGGAGGATTGATTGCTCAGCAGTATGACTCAGGGTTTGAGCGTGTTGAGTTGATGCTTGAATTGCCAGAGCAGGATCGTCTTAAGGCTGATTGCAAGAAGTCTCTCTTCCTGCAATCCTCGCAGGACACCCCTCCAGATGCCGCCTCAACCCAGCAACAGCAACGTGAGGGTCGTGCGGTAATGTTGAGCCCGATAACACTAGGGGCTGTGGTCAGCGAAGGTATGATAGGCTCACTTCTGGTACCAAAGAAGCATAGGAAAAGACCGAAGAAAGGCCCTAATGGCCAAAGCTGCTTCTATGAGCCAGCCGCCTCCGTAGCCTCGGGTTGTAGACCGTATGCCGATCAAAGGTATGGTGAAATACCATATTCCCGGTGATTCAATCCTACCTAAGGCAGCAGTAGAGGCCATGGACGGCGATCTAAGGAGACTTCATGATGATGTGTTGTTGAGAGAGAAAAGACTTATCGCCTCAAAAAATCCAGGATACCCACTCTATGTGGTTAAAGGGCCGCAACAAAGGTCGCACGTCGAGACATTCCCCGCGGATAAGTTCTCCTTCGATTCAATTACATCTTCGACATGTTTCACATGACAAAGCTGGATTTGACGTTCGTTTGCCTTTATGCCTTGTACATGAACTACATCATCAGGCGCGAGCAAATATCTTATATCACTACAAGAAATATGCCAACTTGCGACCATCACTATTGGTCGCTGAATGGTCATTGTTTTTCATTTGTGATCTTTTTGTGACCAAAAACAGATGGTCAAAAGCTGACCGTCTTTAATATAAATTAACGACCTTCTTTCTGATAAGGTCATTGAAGGCAATGACCAAAACAAAAGGTCGTTGATCCTACAACCTTCTGTTTTGGTCGCTAGTTGTCTACCCAGGCCACGTCGGATCCGACGTGGCAAGCTGACGTGGCAAAATTGCGACCAATCGAATTGGTCGTTGGTAAGATTCAGCCCAGTCCAATTCGGTGTTCTACATGGGCCAAGCCCAACAAATTCAATATTTCTATTATTATTTTTCCTATGAATTCTATTGGGCTACATGGGCCAAGCCCAATATTTCAGCCTTTTTATTTTTGGGCTTTGGCCTTTTACAGTCTATTGATTTCCTATTTTTGGAAAATATATTTTGGAGCTGGTCCCACTAGTCATGTTAATCTCATATATTGATCCCACACATCAGAAAGTTACAAACTAGTCATATTATTTCATAAGTGGGTTGCACTGGTCAGGTTCCCATCTCACACACTATCAAATCACATTCATCATCAAATATTCCAAACAAATAAGGGAACATGTGAAATTCATCAAATAACACTAAATTAGTGTATTACAATTTATGTAGACTATTACAATCTAGGTATACCAGCTATTACAATATTACAGTCAAATAGAACAGACAACTCTTTGCTGAGTAGCGCTTCATGGCTTCGCGCTTTTCTTCACATCTTCGCACTTCCAAATTTCTTAGGCCTGGAGCTCCTGCAAAAGAGGAACCAAGTAAAGAAGTTACACGCAGCTATATTTGCTACAGATCAGCTATCAACTCGATATTTATGTACACCACACAGAAATTGTTTCCGGTTAGTACAAGTTCATTTAATACTCAGCTCCTTTATTTGTGTCCATTTAGTGCAAGTTCATTTAATGATGCAAGCAAGCAACAGTATTAATCAAGCTCCAAATAGTTTGATTTGCATCATAAGGTACCCCCCTCAGCCAGTGATTACACAAGGAACTAACGAAACAATGATGATGACACAGAAGGAACAATCCAGTGAAGTATTTGATTATTCCCTTGTATCCAAGGGACACAATTCCTGAAGTAAAATTAAGCCAAAAGATATGCTCCAATGAGATCTAGCCAGCGGGCATTGGTATGTGTAGGTACCGATGGAAGGGTGTACCTGGATGTATAGCATGAGAAGGGAGAGCTGGAGCGCCCACCTGAACTGCAGCTTGCCGGTAAACCATGTAGGCGAGCACCACCCGACACTTGCACATGCCAAAAAGGAGACCATGTCGTCCAGAACACTCATGTGCACCTGCATCAACCAGAGGCACCGAAATTGAGAATGAGACCAAAATTTACATTAAACAGAAAATTAAAATATAAGTGTGGCATCGCATAGCTAAAGAAACCATATAATGTACCATAACATTTGCAAAAATGGAGCTGGTTCTCTCTAGGATTACTAGTCAGCTCACACTATAAACAAAAACATTTGTTCATCTTATATAACAAAAAAAACTCAGAAATGTCGATCGACTGCTCCAGAAATGCAATATATAAACCCAGCTGGAATGGATAACTACAAGCTACAGCACCTCAAAATGGAAGTAGCTAAAACGCAAGCATTGTTCAAAGACAAACAACAAGAATCATCAGTAATGGATTGAACTCAATGCTCTATCTTCATATTAGCTAACAGAACATTGGCAAGAAAGAACATGCTTCCACCTTGTTTCAACAGAACTTTTAAACTTAATAGTAATGTGTGTTCTTATCCATGGCATTATCAGTTTTAACCAAACCAGAGCAAGTAAAGGAGCTAATAGTCCAAATTTAGGTCATGTTATCATGTCAGGCATTGCATAAGGACATCTAGGGACATATATAAAGCATCAGATTAATGTAAGTTCTTCCATTATCAGAAAAGACCATGAAACAGACATTCTGGAACCAACTAAAATCTAATATAAGTTCTTCCATTATATTTACCTACCTAACTATCGATTTCTCAAAACCAATTGGAAGTAACAACCAACAAAAAATCTATTTAGCATGTGTGAAAACCGGAGTTGTTTCAGTTCATAGAGCAGATACCCGGAGGAAATATGCAAATGTCTGATCTATAATTCACAATCATAGCACACGAGGGGGCTAAATAATGGCAACCTGATTACCAGCAGGCACAGAATCAAGGCAAAACACATCCAACAGACATAATGCCGAACCAGCAGCAGAGCGAAAGTGAATAATACCGAGGTGGAGATGTTCCTCTTGCCATCGGTGGCGCGGGCTAGGCACCGGTACTCAACAGGATCCCCCTTACTCGCCATCTTCTTCAACCTAGCCTGACACTTCATCGACGGTGCGCACATTGAACAACTCGTCACATCAGAGTCGCTGAACCAATCAAACCTACAACCCACACCACATGAACCAGCTGTAAGGGTAGGGGGCACTCACATCACTTCATGGTGACCCACACGGAGCCCTTCTTCGTGCTCCGCTCGTACATGCTGGTCAGCTCACTCAGGAATGGATCTGCCTGCATCAGCACCTGCACAGACCATGCAATGCAGGCAAACATGGTCAGAAACAGTTCGACAAAGCAGGGCGGAATTTCCACTCCGTTTTCTACCATCGATCTGAACTATGCGACACCCGGAACTAGTAGAAGCGGCCTAATCTGCTCCAAATTCTAGGGCGAAAACATAGGGGGATCTAGTTCGCCGGCGAGTTCTTCTCGCCAGATCGCCATTCTCGCAGGACGGGCATGAAACACGGCGCAGAAGGGGAACAGCATCAGGAAACAGTAGATCTAGAGCAAGGAGGGGGTCAACGGATTTCTTACCAGGATGAGGTCGAAGAGGGTGGCCAGGTCGACCTTGATGAACTCGGCGTCCCAGTTCTTGAGGTTCTCGGCAGTGGCCGCATCCGAGACACCGGCCCCTCCAGCGGCTGCAGCTCCATCAGCGGGCTTGGCCTGGATGTGCTTGTTGCAGTACTCGATGACCTTGGAGAGGATCTCCCGCGACAGCCATCACTGCTGCTGCTGGATCCGAGCTTGGGGGATTGGGGATCGGGGAGACGAAACCCTAGCTGCGGCGGAGGAGGAAGAAAAGCTGGGAGCAGGAGCGAGGTTCGGGTGCAGTGCGAGAGAAGGAGGGCGCCACCACCAGTGACGGGAAGAGAGGGATGAGGGAGAGGGTGGCGGAGTCGATCTGGATCGGGGACAGAGAGAGGGAGGCGGCGGGTGGAAGGAAGGGAGGAGAGGTGAGAGAGAGGTAGGGTTTGGTGTGGTGGGTTTTTTTCTCCTTTTCTTCGCGTGGATGGATGGATGGACGTGGGATTGCTAGCAATGGATGGTAGGATGTCTGCCATGTCATCGATCCGTGCCACAAATGGTTCCAACAATTAGAATCCAGTTTATGTAATTGTGTTTTTTGGTTTTGTTCCTTTTATATTTTTTACCCTCTTATTTCGGGTAAACACTCAATATATTAGCCTCATGTTGTATGTTTAAATGACCCAATATTGTGCACATATGTGTATCTTAGGATTTCAAACAATGATGATTTTGTGGTCTTCATTTGCATTGCACACAAAAATCAATTTTCCATTTTTCGAGTGCCCAAAATGAGTTTTTTTGTGAAGGACCTACCATATATTTGTTGCAAAATTGAACCAAATCAATTTTCTAAAATACTAGGCAATATTTAATGCACAATTGACCAAATGGTTGGGTGTCAAAAGATTTGATCCACCACTGGTGAAAAAGACAAATTTCCGCCGATTCAGTAGGAAGTGGGTCAAATTTGAACTGCAGCTACCTCATAGTTTGCTCTTTATTTTTCCAAAAAATCATTTATAGGCACATAAGTATCTATTTAATCAGAGAAACACCAAAAGTTTTCCAAGATTCAACCACTAGCTAGGAACGGTCATGCCCGTTGTTTTGATCGCATTTTGAAACCGGCTTAAAAAATTCAAAAAAAATTAACAAATTGGAAAACCTTCACATTGTGTCATTATAGGTGACCAAGTTGCCGGAAAAAATAATAAACTTGTAATACGGCAATTAGTTTTAAAAAGTGTTATCAGAAATGAGCTATCATATGTGAAGATTCATGGCTTTCAAGACAAATGATCAATCTTATGGCCACATTCATGGCATAGTTTGTTCAAATGATCTCATATTGTGCACAAGGGTGCATCTTGGAATGTCAAACAATGTTGCCTAAGGGAGTTTTCATTTTCTTTGGACGAAAAATCAATTTTCCATTTTTCGAGTGCCCAAAATGAGTTTTTTTGTGAAGGACCTACCATATATTTGTTGCAAAATTGCACCAAATCAATTTTCTAAAATACTAGGCCATATTTAATGCACAATTGACCAAATGGTTGGGTGTCAAAATATTTCATCCACCTCTGGTGAAAAAGACAAATTTCCGCCGATTCAGTAGGAAGCGGGTCAAATTCGAACTGTAGCTGCCTCATAGTTGGCTCTTTATTTTTTCCCAAAATCATTTATAGGAACATAAGTATCTATTTAATCAGAGAAACACCAAATTTTTTCCAAGATTCAACCACTAGCTAGGAACGGTCATGCCCGCTGTTTTGACCGCAATTTGAAACGGGAATAAAAAATTCAAAAAATCAAAAAATGGAAAACCTTCGCATTGTGTCATTATATGTGACTAAGTTACCAGGAAAAATAATAAACTTGTAATAAGGCAATTCACTAAAAAAGTGTTATGAGAAATGAGCTATCATGTGGGAAGATTCACGGATTTCAAGCCAAATGATCAATCTTATGGCCACATTCATGGCATAGTTTGTTCAAATGATCTCATATTGTGCACAAGGGTGCATCTTGGATTGGCAAATAATGTTGCCTAAGGGAGTTTTCATTTTCTTTGGATGAAAAATCAATTTTCCATTTTTCGAGTGCCCAAAATGAGTTTTTTTGTGAAGGACCTACCATATATTTGTTGCAAAATTGGATCAAATCAATTTTATAAAATACTAGGCCATATTTGATGCAAAATTGACCAAATGGTTGGGTGTCAAAAGTTTTGATCCACCTCTGGTGAAAAAGACAAATTTCCACCGATTAAGTAGTGTCGGGGCACGACACCTATGGGATCCCGAGAGATCCCTTTACGATTCGGCGGGGGGAGAGGTATACGCAAAGAGCAGAACCAATGATCGACGCGTGAGGTTTTTACCCAGGTTCGGGCCGCTGATCAGCGTAAAACCCTACTCCTGCTTTGTGTTCTTATTGATGTTCTTGAGCCCAGCCTTCAGGAGCGCTCACAATGAACAGTATGCTCAAAGAGCGGCTACGCATGTAGAATGGGCCAGAGGTTCTCCTCCTCTGTAGCAGTTGCCTTGGGCCTCCTTTTATACGCACAAAGGGGTCTCCACAGTGGCAAAATGTACATACATTGAGGTGTAAAGTAGCTACAGGGTATCATACCTAACCCCTGACGGATTAGGACAAGCGCATTTAATGCACCGTGAGGTGTCCGTTTAGGTGTCCTCACTTTCTTGGGGATGGAAAAAGGGGCCATCCCATCAGCACCGCTTAAGCTCTCCTCCACTGGCGCATTGCCACGCATCCAGGGAAGGACCCAGAATGTCGGACTTGTTACTGTGTTGAAGCGGTGGCACAGTGGCAGAATCTCGCCAGGCGCCGAGCCTTGCCGGGCTCCAAGCCTTGACGGGCTCCACAGGCCATCCTGGCAAGGATCTTGGCGGGGAAGCCGGCCTTCGGATCCCAGCTTTGCTTATCTGCTGATCCTCAGATCCCTGACTTGATGATTTCCTTGATGGCTTGAATCGACCTCGAGCTGTTCCCGGCAAGCCTTGCCGTGAGGATGGCTACAACTGCCCGTGCACAAGTACGGGGTACTAGTGGCCCAATACTTAGTACACCGACAGGAGCCCCCGGGCCTAGGCCATACACGAGTGTGAGGCGTTGTTGGGCTAGGCCCAAACAGTGCACGGGCACGCATGGCAGGGAATTAACTGCTCGTAAATATCTCGTTTTACTGTGCCCCCCACTACGCGCACGGAGCGCGCGATGTGGGAAGCGTGCCAAAAAGGCTGCAACTGCCTCGCGCCTATAGAGGCGCATTCACATTGGGGAATAAAAGAGGCGGCCCCGCTCCTTCCCCATAAAAAAGGAGAAGTCGCAGAGGCACAAACCTATTTACCCCCCTCTTCTTCTCAATCTGGCCATCGCCATCGCCTTCCTCCTCTCGAGCTCAGAGCGAAGCCTTTTCCTCTTCCGCCCGCTGCTTCCACGCTCGCCCCACTCCCAGCTCCCGTCCTCACAATCGCCATGCCGCCCAAGGCCAGCAAAGGCAAGGGCAAGGAGGCGAAAGCCGAAGTTCCGGAGAGCGAACTGGCAAAGATGCGGAAGAGGCTCGTCGTCTTCCCTCCAACGCTCGATGCTGAAGCTCTGAAGGGGCGATACCAATGCATGTGGGCGAAAGGGACACAAGCTCACCCCGCCACACGTGTAATCCCAGGTGCTTGTTCCAAAGGCGGATCGGACAGATACCCTTTCTTCACTGCATATTTCTATTGCGGGCTCTGTCCCCCCTTTTCCGACTTTTTCAATGATATCATGTACACATACGGCTTTCGTCTTCTTGATTTCACGCCGAATGCGGTACTTTGCATGTCCATATTTGCCCATTTCTGTGAAAATTTTGTTGGCGTGATCCCCAATTCTGCTCTTTTTCGCCATTATTTCTTCCCTCGCATCCAAAAAGGAGAGGCCCTCTCTGGTTCTATTGCCTGGATTCCAATGGCTTGGAATAAGGAAATATACCCAGAGGGAGTTTACCGCAAAAAGTGGGACGAGTGGCGGGCTGAATGGTGCTGGATCCAGGAAGCAGATCCCCATCCATTTTGTCATCCCCGGCAACAGAAGGTGGTCCGCGGCAAGGATTGGAGCGACCCCGCAGCGGAGGACGAGAGGCTCACAATCGCCACCACCAGGATCCTTCGCCTGAAGGCTGCCGGACTGACGATGGAGATGATCGGCTTCGACTTTCTCCGCCGCCGCATCGCCCCTATGCAGAACAGGGGAAGGCCAGCTTGGGAATACAAGAACGCGGCAGATATCTTGAGATTGCGCCCCGGGCTGAACAACAATCTGACCGCTATGCAGCTTGGCGCTCTTCGTCAGAAATTATTCCAGCGCGAAGACAAGCACCGGCTGCCGGCAAGGATTGTCCCCTTGTGCAACAATTCTGCCTTGGGGTCAATCATTGCCTTCATGCCGATGTTCAACGCCCACGGCCTTGACCCGACCTGGGCCGAGCCAAGCGAGGAGGAAGCGCAGAAGTTTTTTGACAACTTGATGGAGAGGCCTGTCCGGCAAGAGTCAGATTTCATCCGAGCCACCACCGACCAAGAAGTAGCTTACATTGCTACTAGAGTGGAGGAGGCAAATCTTGCCGCGGAGGCCGGCAGCGTCGGCTTCACAGAGTGGGAAGCCAGCGATGCAGAGGTGGTAGTGGAGGTAAAGCCTGCCGGGGAGGGCAAGGTTGCCGGGGAGGAGAGCAGTGCAGCCGCTGAGAGCTCGTCCGGCGAGGACACGGCCGAAGAAGAGACGCGAGAAGAGCCCCCACCCTCGAAGAAGACGAAGCGTGTTCTTCGGAAGGCTGCATCTGGCATCCTGGCAAGCCAGCCTTCTTCGAGCAGTGAAGCCCCCGGCAAGAAAGTGGCCGGCAAGACTGGACCGCGGCAGGGGGCTCGTCAACAGCCTGCGCGGCGCGCGAGACCCACACCAGCGGCCACTGCTGGGGCGACAGGAGGGTCTCGTACTACCGCACCAGAAGCTGCCCCGGCGCCTACCACAGCCAAGCGGCCTAGGACTCCTCCTCCGCCTCCCCACTCAGACCTAGCGGAGGTCGACTTCGACATCTTCGGCTTTAGTCTGGAGCGAGAGGAGGAAGAGTGAGTACTTTGCCACAGCTTTTACCTTCCAATCTTTGATCGATCTTACTAAGTTGCTCTTATTGTCTCTGTAGTGACAGAGAAACATTGCTGGAGAGGATGACCAAGAGGTCAAGGACTTCTACGGGTGACGAGCCCCCGACAGGCTCCACTAGCGTGCCAGAAACCGTCGTTGTCAGCCCGGAGTCCAGTCCTCAACGCCGCCCCCAGCGCAGCCCCCAGCACAGCCCCCAGCGTAAGTTCTTTATTCTTTTTTTTGCTGGCGGGTGCCGAGGCTTTCATTCTTGCCGCTGATATCTTTGGGTTCGCAGGAGAAGAACGGCAACAAGGAGAAGACATCCCCATTGTGCCTCCTTCATCGACCGCTCCGCCCACAAGCACGTCCCCGGCAAGAGATCCTGCCGACGAGCCCGTCCTAATTGAGGAGGAGCCGGCAAGCGCGGACTCCGGCAACATGCCCCCGGCAACCGGAGTTGCCAGGAGGGGTGAAGCCACCTCCCGACAACCCGACGCAGGTACTCGATTGCCTCAGAGTGCTTGTTACTCTTTTTCTCTTATCTCTCTATCTTTAGTCACTTCAAACTTCAAACTCGATCTTATTATGTTTTCCTCCTTCGCCCTTCAGAGTTCCCTGTGATGGAACACATGGACGTCGACGTTGTCATCGAGGAGACCGCCAGGGATGCCGCCGCCGAAGCAGGCAGGATCGCTGCCAGCGAGGCCACCAAGGATGACACTGTCGAGGCTGGTGGTGCTCTTGACGGGGAGGCCGCCAAGACAGCACAAGAGGAAACCGCCGAAGAACCTGCTGAAGGGGGCGACAGGGAGGCTGAGGACCGCACTGACAGCATTCCTGCCGCAGGAGCGCCAGGCGCTGCACCGGCCACAGAGCCCCCTGCCACTGGTGTGGCGGCCACTATAGACCAGCCATCAACATCTGAAGGCCCCTCATCCAGCAAGTACCTCAAGGTTGGCGAGAACCTGTTCATCAACTTGCCGGGGACGGCAAGCACTGGGGCACCAGCCGAAGGAGAAGTTTTTGAAGAAATCATTGCTGCTGCCGGGCTCGAAGTTGTTGACGACCCCAGCACTAGCAGCGGCAAATCTGAAGAGGATCAGCTCCTTCAGGCCATGGGCGAGAATTTCCGCAAGCTCCAGGCTCTCCATCGCGCCCAGAAAGACAAAGCGGACTCCAGAATGGCAGTTGTCGAGGCGGCCGAAGCAGATTCTCAAAGGTGCGTCGCACAAATGCAGATCTGGCACGCCGAGGCCCTCCAAGAGTTGGTTGCCGCCGGGAACAAGTGAGCCAGCAGTGGAATGAGATCCTCCTGAAGCAATTAGATATGGAGAAGGCGCATGATGAAGCTGCTCAAAGGATTGCTGCCGAAGATGCCCTCCTGACGGGGCGCCGCGTTGCTCTTGATGCTCATGAGGAAGATCTCACCGCACGTGAGCAGGCGCTCGCCGCCAAGCTTCGTAGCAAGGATAAGGATATCGAGAATCTTGTCGCGCGGCGGACCCAGGAGCTGGAGCAAAAACATAAGGAGGCGCTCGAAGCTCTGACTGCAAGTCACGCCGGCAAGCTCAAGGAGGCCGTCGATGCTGCCGAAGCTGCAGAGGCCGCCAAGAATGAGCTGAGCGACAAAGTGAAGAGGCTGGAAACAGATCTCGAAGAGCACGGCAAGGAGCTCTCGACGCTCAAGTGGGACAAGGAAAAAACCCTCCACTCCTTGGCGGAGATGCAAGTTGCCCTGTCCGACAAGACCAAGCAGCTCTCCTCTGCGGCTGATAATATTGCGGTTCTAGAGCTGAAGCTGACCATGCTGCAGAAGTCTCTCGAGACCGGCAGGGCCCGTGAGAAGGCTTTACTCAAGGATCTCCAAGGAGAGAGGAACCTGCTCAAGAGTGCCGCCGCCGCCCAAACCGAGTACGAGAAGGGAGTGGAGATCTGGACTGGACGTCTCATTGCCACCGCGGAGAAGCTTACCGTAGAACTGTCAACCATGGGCCTGTCGAACTTCAAGTATTCTTCCGAGGAAAGAATATCTCCAAGTGCCAGGTTGACGATGTTCTTTGAAAGCATCATCAACGCGTTGAGGGTGCTCCAGTCTAGCCGGGCGACCCAACTGGCCAACGAGACTCGCCGGCTTTGCCGGGCCGTCCTCCGCAAGGTGCTCATCAAGGTGGTGCACAGCAATCCCGGCATCGACCTCTCCAACGCGCTCGGTCATCTGCCAAGGGATGCAAATGTTGAGGCGCTTGAAGAGTGCATCACGCCTATCCTTGAGAAGGTGGACTCCATTAGAAGGATCGAAGGCCAGCGCAGGGATTGAGTGCTTCCCTTTTTTTTCTTGCCGTCGTCATCTCATGTAAAAGACAATTAAGTCTCAAGTTAGAATTGCGGCAACTCATGGATGTAATACAATTTGCCTATGTTTAGGTTCAGGCTTGCTATTTTCCTTGTCTGATTCCTTTATGTATGAGTGTTCATCCTACGCTTATTGAAAAACTTGCCGGCGCGCAACCTGCCGCGAGCGCTGGGTGCGGGACTTCAGCAGCCTGCTGGAGGCACAGCGGCCGGCAAGACTCCTTGGTGTTCTCAGTGCAGCCACTTAAATCGCTGAGCGGGCTCGAAACAAAATAAGGGCGCGACCGATTACAACAAGGGTTCCTTCGGGTGCAGATTTTCCATACAAGAGTCGGAATCGTCCAAGGAAATAACTTTGTAATAAAAGAAAAACTTGCTCTGAGTTTTTAGGACTTAGCTTTCTGTCTTTGTCCTTCCTCCGGCAAGCGTCGATTCCGAACGTCGCCAACTGGTATTCATATCTCCCTTCCGCCCCCCCAGCAAATGTGCACGCAAGGAATCCTTCTGTCTTTTGAGAAAAAGAAAGAAGAGAAAATAAAGACATGAAACCTTGGCGGTTCGTTAGAACTTACCGGGATTAGGTGTCATACAACATCTTAGACAAACATGCATATATATAAATATGAACATGGGAATCAATAAGGGAATGTACAACACTTAAATCTATTCATCTGTGCTCAGGGTCTGCGCCTGGCTTTGTACAAAGGATCACATGCCTTGCCGGCAAGACTTGTACAAAAGGGTGGTTGCCGGGAGCCCCCGGTAACCGCGCCTTATGGGTAGAACTTGCGAAGATGTTCGATATTTCAGGAATTACTCACTGGAATGCCATCTTCGGTCTCCAGGCGGACAGCGCCAGGCCTGGTGACTCATACTACCCGATAAGGGCCTTCCCACTTTGGCGTCAACTTGTTTGAATTCTTGGCGGACTGAATCCGCCGAAGAACAAGGTCGCCTTCCTCAAGGCTTCGGGCATGAACCTTGCGGCTATGATAGCGGCGCAAAGCTAGCTGGTAGCGTGCAGCTCGCACAGCAGCCTGAAGACGATTCTCCTCAAGGAGCACAGCGTCATCTTGCCGCAGTTGCTCTTGCTCGAGCTCATCATAAGCGAGCACTCGAGGAGATCCGTATATGAGTTCCGTGGGGAGAACTGATTCCGCTTCGTAGACCAGAGCGAAGGGCGTCTGGCCGGTGGCTCGATTTGGTGTCGTTCTGATTGACCAAAGAACCGCCGGCAACTCATCAATCCAGCTTCTTCCGCACTTTTTCAACCTGTCAAAGGTTCTGCTCCTGAGACCGCGCAGCACTTCAGCATTGGCCCTCTCCTCTTGGCCATTGCTTCTTGGGTGAGCAACAGAGGCGAAACAAATCTTGCCGCCAAGGTCTTGGACGTACTGCATGAAGGTGCGACTTGTGAACTGCGCGCCGTTGTCGGTGATGATCCTGTTGGGCACACCGAAACGGCAAACAATTCCCTTGAAGAACTTGACAGCTGATTGCGCTGTCACCTTCCTCACTGCTTCCACCTCCGGCCACTTTGTGAACTTGTCGATAGCAACGTACAAGTACTCAAAGCCCCCGGTAGCACGGGGGAAAGGGCCTAGTATGTCGAGCCCCCAGACCGAAAATGGCCAGGAGAGAGGGATTGTCTGAAGAGCTTGAGCTGGTTGATGTAATTTCTTCGAATGAAACTGGCACGCTTCACACTTGGTTACTAGTGCAGTCGCATCCTGGAGAGCGGTAGGCCAAAAGAAACCTTGCTGGAATGCTTTCCCGGCAAGCGCTCTTGACCCTATGTGAGAACCACATATGCCCCCATGTATCTCTGCCAACAGCTCTAGTCCATCCTCCCGAGGAATGCACTTCAATTTCACACCGTTTGGTCTCTTTCTGTACAGGACGTCATCGACGAACTTGTACATAACAGACCGACGGGCTACTCTCTCTACTTCTTCCTGTTCCTCAGGGAGTTCATCTGTCTGAAGGAAATGGACAATGTGCTGCACCCATGCTGGAGCCTGAGGCTCGACAGCTAGGACTAAAGGCATCTCCTCTGCCGGGGGAACGTTCGTCTCGACAGCAAGGGCCTAAGGCCCTGCCGGAGCCTGTTGTTCCCCGGCAGGCATGTCGATCCCGGCAACTTCCTTGCCGGCGGCTCCGGGGAGCTCTGCCGGGAAGTACTGGCCAGAGTTCAACTTTCTTCTCTTTTCTTGCCGCATCGATGGCGCCACGGATGGTTGAGTCAATTGGAGCACAAAAGTTCCTGGTTCCACAGGCAACTTGAGGGCGGCACGCTTTGACAGGTCGTCAGTAATATTGTTCGGCACGAGGAACGTGTTCCATTTGGAGACCGTCAAAGCGCTCTTCCAATTTCCTCACTTCATCTACGTAGGCTTGCATCAACGGACTTTGATAACTCTTGTTAACTTGCCTGACGACAAGTTGTGAATCGCCTTTGATGACGACCTTTTTGATACCAACGTCCGCCGTGATCCTGAGACCGGCAAGCAAACCCTCGTATTCTGCAGTGTTGTTGGTCGAACTCTCCCGGGGGAAGTGCATTTGGACTACGTACTTGAGGCGCTCTCCGGTGGGTGTGACAAGCAGCATGCCAGCACCGGCGCCTTGCAGCGAGAAAGCCCCGTCAAAGTACATAACCCATTGCCGATCGATTTCCTTGCCGGGGAGAGTTGTTTCTTGAACTTCTTCGTCTGGCGTTGGGGTCCATTCTGCAATGAACTCCGCCAAGGCCCTGCTATGGATCGTTGAAGTGCTTTCAAACTTAAGGCCAAAGCTGGACAACTCCAATGCCCACTCCACGATCCTGCCGGTTGCCTCCGGATTTTGCAAAATCCGTTGCAACGGAAAGCGAGTGATGACGGTGATCTCATGTGCTTGAAAATAATGGCGCAGCTTCCTCGAGGCCATAAGGAGGCCGAAAAGCAACTTCTACACACCAGAATATCTTGACCTAGCTCCTTGTAAAAGAGAGCTAACAAAATAAACTGGGCGCTGCACCACCTTCTTCTTCTGCACGGGTTCTTCTGTTTGCGCAGATCCTGTCTTGCTGGGATCAACCCTTGCCGGGGAAGATCTTGCCGCGTCATCTGGCGGTCCTGCCGCTAGTGTTGCTTCCTCATCAGCTTCTCTCTGCGCCACTAGCGCAGCACTAACCACTTGATTTGTTGCTGCCAGATACAGCAGCAACGGCTCTTGTGGTTTAGGTGCGACTAGCGTCGGCGGAGAGGAAAGGTATTTCTTCAAATCTTGCAGCGCAGCCTCCGCCTCCGGAGTCCATTTCATCGGACCTGCCTTCTTCAAAATTTTGAAGAAGGGCAGGGCGCGCTCAGCAGATTTGGAAATAAACCTGCTTAGAGCAGCAACACAGCCGGCAAGACGACGCACATCCTTGACGCGTCTCGGCGCTTCAATTTGCTCAATAGCTTTGATCTTGTCGGGGTTCGCTTCGATTGCCCAGCAAGATACAAAGAATCCGAGGAGCTTGCTGGAAGGAACACCGAACACGCACTTCTCAGGATTGAGCTTCAAGTTGATCTTGCGCAAGTTTGCAAATGTTTCTTCTAAATCTTGAATGAGCATTGCTTTGTCTTTGGTTTTGACAACTATATCATCCATATACGCCTCCATATTTCTATGGAGTTGTGGCTCAAAAGCAATCTGGATTGCTCTGGCAAATGTTGAACCAGCACTTTTCAACCCAAAAAGCATTCGTATAAAACAATACGTCCCACATGGGGTGATAAAGGCGGTCTTCTCTTCATCTTATTTTGCCATAAAAATCTGATGATACCCTGAATAGGCATCAAGGAAGGACAGGAGATCACAACCAGCAGTGGCATCCACAATCTGGTCGATGCGCGGCAAGGGAAAGGGATCTTTTGGACAAGCTTTATTGATATCTGTATAATCGATACAAAGCCTCCATTTCCCATTCGCTTTCCGCACTACGACCGGATTGGCCAACCAGGTTGGGTGAAGAACTCCTTTGACCAGTCCTGTCGCCTCCAGCTTTCTGATCTCTTCGGCAATGAATTCTTGCCACTCCAAGGCTTGCTTCCTGACCCTTTGCTTGACGGGCCACGCATGAGGACAGACAGCAAGGTGGTGCTCAATTACCTTCCTAGGAACACCGGGGATGTCAGACGGTTTCCATGCAAACACATCGACATTCGCCCGCAGGAAAGCAACGAGCGCGCTTTCCTATTTGTCATCTAGGGTGGAACTTATGGTGAAAGTTCCCCCTGTTCCGTCCTCTCTGACAGGCACCTTCTTGGTCTCCGGCGGAGCAGCCTTGGACTTCTTGTTCTTGCCGGTGGAACTCTCTGGTACATCCTCGACGGAAGCGCGGCACTCCGAGGAGGTGCGCTTGCCGGAGTTCGCGCCAAGGTTCCTGCCGGTCTTCTTCTTCCCCCCGGGAGTTCCAGCGGCAGGAGCAGATGCCTTGATGGCAGGTGCTGCAACTGCTTCGCGGTAAAGTTGGTCGGCACAGATGAGCGCATCCTTCTTATCGGAATGGATAGTGATGATGCCCAACGGCCCAGGCATCATCAAGACGTTGTACGCGTAGTGTGATGCCTACATAAACTTAGCCAGCGCTGGCCGACCAAGGATCCCATTGTATGACATGGGGATCTTGGCGACATCAAACACCACCTTCTCGGTCCTGAAGTTGAGCTCGCTGCCAAATGTTACTGGCAGCGTAATCTTGCCCTTAGGCTGGGTTCTTCCCAGATTGACCCGTTGAAACATACCCGTTTCCTCGAGGTCCTCGTCGGGAATTTGGAGCTTTCTGAGCACATCCGGTGAGATTAAGTTTAGGCCGGCCCCGCCGTCAACTAACATTTTCGTCACCTTGAGGTTGCGAATCGTTGGCGAGACCAACAATGGCAAGCACCCGACCGCAGTTGTGCGATCGGGGTGATCCTCGGCGTCGAAAATAATAGGCGTGCTGGACCACTTCAGGGGCCTACATGCATCTGGGGATGGCTCTGCTGCATTGACCTCCCGCACCCACTGTTTGAGTTGGCGGTGGGAGGAATGCAGCGAGGCACCCCCATCAATGCACATGGCCTCCGTAGCCTTCTAGAATTCTTGCTCACTGGATTCATCATCTTCCTCATCATCATCTCCTTCTTTGTCTCGGCCCCGAGCGGGCCGATCCTTTTGCTGCTTGGCCTTGCCGCGGCGACCCCCTCGGCCACCGCGCTTCTTCCCGGACCCCTCAGCACCATCTTGGGCCTTCTCCTTATCTCGCCTCTCGTATTCGGCCCTCTGCTTCTCGGCAAGCTGCTCAACTTGCCGGCAGTTCTGGAGATCAAGGCCCTTGGTGCGATGGATCTTGCAATACTGCTTGCCGGAGTTCTCCGACTTGTCGGCAGCCGCCAAGGCCTAACAGGAAGGGCACCCGGCAAGATCCTTGCCGGGGTCGCCAACCTTGGCCTTCTTGGCGGCGCCGGGGTTGTCGGATTCCTCGACAGCAAGCACGGCCTTGCCTCCGCGCTTCCTGTTCTGCCGCCAGCCTTTCCTTGACGGGGCCGCGGCGTCTTCATCTTCGGACTCGCCCGCCATGCCAACAGCCTCACCAGGGAGTTTCCTCCCCTCCTCAGCTCGAGCGCACTTGTCGGCCAGAGCGTAAAGCTCGGCGATACTCCTGACTTTGTTCATTGCCAGCTCTTCCCGCATTTTGCGGTTACGCATGTTCTGGTGGAACGCGCTAACGACAGCGGCAGGATGAACCTCACGAATATTGTACTACACCCGGCTAAATCTCTGGATAAACTTGCGCAGGGACTCGCCCTCCTTCTGAGGGATGATGTGCAAATCGCTCTCTTGGCTAGGAGCTTGGTGGCCTCCAACAAAGGCGCCAACAAACTGATGGCACAGATCTGACCAGGAAGAAATAGAATTCTCCGGCAGATGCATCAACCACGACCTGACGTTGGGTTTGAGCACCAACGGGAAGTAGTTGGCAAGTATCTTGTCATCTCGGCCCCCGGCAGCCTGCACCGCAATGGTGTAGATGCTCAAGAACTCCGAGGGATGGGTCTTTCCGTCATACTTCTCCGGGACCTCTGGCTTAAATGTTCGGGAATTGGGCCACCGGACTTGCCGCAGCTCACGGGTAAACGCCGGAGTTCCTACCTCATAAGGCAAGTCTCCTACGTCCCCTGGCGCAGGCTCGTCAACAGCCGGCCCCGCGCGCTTATCAGACTGATAGCGCGCTTCCCGTTGCCACTCGATGGTAGTTCGAGCGTCCTCCTTGCCTCGCTCCTGGAGAACTTGATGCTGATCGCGGCGCATCCGTGGATCGGATGACGCCGTGGAAACTTCTTCATGGCGGTCGACTTGCTGAGTTGTCGGCCGCCGCTGGTGCCGCGGAGGGGAGTGCACTATGGTTGCACCACCTCCGGTTTTCTCTACATCGGCTCGCGCCGGATCGATGGGCCTCCGCTGTGAGGGCCCTGCCTCTTGCGGTCCATCTTTGTTGGCGAACCGATGAGGCTCTAGATGGTAGCTCGCCACTCCTCCATCTTCTCCAGGGCAGGAGGAAAATCGAGGAGCAGCTGCGCACGTGCCAAGGCTTCCGCTGGCGTAGGTGGCGGCGACAAGTGTGAAGTACGTGAGGTGCTCTGACTCCTAACCATGTTAGAAGGAGCACCACTATGGTCACGCGACCGTGCGCCACCTCCACCGGCAGCTCGGTGTGCATGCTGGTCCCGCGCATCTTGGGATCTATGCGCAGAAACCTTTTCATGGGGACGCCCTAAACCACCAGCGCCATGACGTCGCTCATCATGAACGACCTAGGTAGGTCGTGAGGCTTGGGCCGGCGCGGGAGCTCCAGCAGGCGCCCTTCGATCTCTCGAGTTCGTTGTGCCACCTGTAGGCAACACAGCGCCATCTCTAGATCCAGCGGCGTGCAGGTTACCACTGCCACTTCGAACGATACCGCTCGCTTGGCTTGGATCACCAAACGCCGCGGGGGTTCTAGTCCTCTTCCTTCTGCACCCACGCCGTCGCATGTACGCGAAGGTGTAGGCAAAACGGACGTGGACGGTTGCGCCATCACAGCGCTCTTCTTCTTGGGTGGCATGATGATGAAGATGATGAAGAAACTAAGACGCCCAGCACTAGATCAGGTTCACGCAACCTTCAATCCCCCTACCTGGCGCGCCAAAGATGTCGGGGCATGACACCTATGGGATCCCGAGAGATCCCTTTACGATTCGGCGGGGGGAGAGGTATACGCAAAGAGCAGAACCAATGATCGACGCGTGAGGTTTTTACCCAGGTTCGGGCCGCTGATAAGCGTAAAACCCTACTCCTGCTGTGTGTTCCTATTGATGTTCTTGAGCCCAGCCTTCAGGAGCGCTCACAATGAACAGTACGTTCAAAGAGCGGCTACGCATGCAGAATGGGCCAGAGGTTCTCCTCCTCTGTAGCAGTTGCCTTGGGCCTCCTTTTATACGCTCAAAGGGGTCTCCACAGTGGCAAAATGTACATACATTGAGGTGTAAAGTAGCTACAGGGTATCATACCTAACCCCTGACGGGTTAGGACAAGCGCATTTAATGCACCGTGAGGTGTCCGTTTAGGTGTCCTCACTTTCTTGGGGATGGAAAAAGGGGCCATCCCATCAGCACCGCTTAAGCTCTCCTCCACTGGCGCGTTGCCACGCATCCAAGGAAGGACCCAGAATGTCAGACTTGTTACTGTGCCGAAGCGGTGGCACAGTGGCAGAATCTCGCCAGGCGCCGAGTCTTGCCGGGCTCCAAGCCATGCCGGGCGCCAAGCCTTGCCGGGCGCCAAGCCTTACCGGGCGCCAAGCCTTGCCGGGCTCCACGGGCCATCCCGGCAAGGATCTTGCCGGGGAAGCCGGCCTTCGGATCCCAGCTTTGCTTATCTGCTGATCCTCAGATCCCTGACTTGATGATTTCCTTGATAGCTTGAATCGACCTCGAGCTGTTCCCGGCAAGCCTTGCCGCGAGGATGGCTACAACTACACGTGCACAAGTACGGGGTACTAGTGGCCCAATACTTAGTACACCGACAAGTAGGAAGCGGGTCAAATTTGAACTGCAGCTGCCTCATTGTTTGCTCTTTATTTTCTCCAAAAATTATTTCTAGGTACATAAGTATCTATTTAATTAGAGAAACACCAAAAGTTTTCCAAGAATCATCCACTAGCTAGGAACGGTCAATCCCGCCGTTTTGACCGCATTTTGAAATGGGCGTGAAAAATAAAAATAAAATCAAAAAATTGGAAAAACTTCGCATTGTGTCATTATATGTGACCAAGTTGCCAGAAAAAACAATAAACATGTAATACGGCAATTATTTTAAAAAAGTGTTCTCAGAAATGAGCTATCATGTGTGAAGATTCATGGCTTTCAAGGCAGATGATCAATCTTATGGCCACATTCATGGCATATTTTTTTCAAATGATCTCACATTGTGCACAAGGGTGCATCTTGAAATGGCAAACAATGTTGCCTAAGGGAGTTTTCATTTTCTTTGGACGAAAAATCAATTTTCCATTTTTCGAGTGCCCAAAATGAGTTTTTTGTGAAGGACCTACCATATATTTGTTGCAAAATTGGACCAAATCAATTTTCTAAAATACTAGGCCATATTTAATTCACAATTGACCAAATGGTTTGGTGTCAAAAGATTTGATCCACCTCTGGTGAAAAAGATAAATTTCCGCCGATTCAGTAGGAAGAAGGTCAAATTTGAACTGCAGCTGCCTCATAGTTTGCTATTTATTTTTTCCAAAAATCATTTATAGGCACATAATTATCTATTTAGTTAGATAAACACCAAAAGTTTTCCAAGATTGAACCACTAGCTAGGAACGGTCATGCCCGTTGTTTTGATCGCATTTTGAAACGGGCTTAAAAAATTCAAAAAAAATCAACAAATTGGAAAACCTTCGCATTGTGTCATTATATGCAACCAAGTTCCCAGGAAAAATAATAAACTTGTAATACGGCAATTAGTTTAAAAAAGTGTTCTCAGAAATGAGCTATCATGTGTGAAGATTCATGGCTTTCAAGCCAAATGATCAATCTTATGGCCACATTCATGCGCATAGTTTGTTCAAATGATGTCATATTGGGCACAAGGGTGCATCTTGGAATGGCAAACAATGTTGCCTAAGGGAGTTTTCATTTTCTTTGGAGGAAAAGTCAATTTTCCATTTTTCGAGTGCCCAAAATGAGTTTTTTTGTGAAGGACCTACCATATATTTGTTGCAAAATTGGACCAAACCAATTTTCTAAAATACTAGGCCATATCTAATGCACACTTGACCAAATGGTTGGGTGTCAAAAGATTTGATCCACCTTTGGTGAAAAGACAAATTTCCGCCGATTGAGTTGGAAGCGGGTCAAATTTAAACTGCAGCTGCCTCATAATTTGCTCTTTATTTTTTCCAAAAATCATTTATAGGCACATAAGTATCTATTTAATCAGAGAAACACCAAAAGTTTCCAAGATTCAACCACTAGCTAGGAACGGTCATGCCCGCTGTTTTGACCGCATTTTGAAATGGGCATAAAAAATTCAAAAAAAATCAAAAAATCAAAAAACCTTCGCATTTTTTCATTATATGTGACCAAGTTACCAGGAAAAATAATAAACTTGTAATAAGGCAATTCTCTAAAAAAAGTGTTATGAGAAATGAGCTATCATGTGTGAAGATTCATGGCTTTCAAGCCAAATGATCAATCTTATGGCCACATTCATGGCATAGTTTGTTCAAATGATCTCATATTGTGCACAAGGGTGCATCTTGGAATGGCAAACAATATTGCCTAAGAGAGTTTTCATTTTCTTTGGACAAAAAATAAATTTTCAATTTTCCGAGTGCCCAAAATGAGTTTTTTTGTGAAGGACCTACCATATATTTGTTGCAAAATTGGATCAAATCAATTTTCTAAAATACTAGGCCATATTTAATGCACAATTGACCAAATGGTTGGGTGTCAAAAGTTTTGATCCACCACTAATTAATCAGAAATACATGGTTTGATGGCGATACATTGAGGTTTGGATGGTGGCCAAGGGCCCCAACTCCAGAGCGCGTAAACTCGCATGCCCGCCGCGTGGTCACCGCGTGACCGTGGCGTTGCCTCATGTTCTGGGTGGCCTAGGCATGTCTAGTGGGTTGGGCACTCCCCCGGTAGGTGTTAGGAAGAAGAAGGCAATAGAAGAATCTCACGAGGAGACTGTACTAAGCTCAAACATGAATTAGCAGCCAAGTGTTTGATTAGTGGTAGGGAAAATGCACATGGCCAATGGGCCTGAGGTTTGGCCGAGGATGATCATCTACTAAGGACACTTTCTTGGAAAATTTACAGCTCAAATGGAGGAGCCTAGGCGTCACTTGCTTTGCAAAGTACCACACTAGATAGAAATATGAATGTTGAAGCTGGACTCAAATGAATGAATGGATTCATCTGAAGTTTGGAGAAGGATGATAATTTGGGCATATGAAGACACTATAAATATTTATACCATTTGGATAAATAAAAATGGTACTTCCTTCACAGTGCTCTCCACTGAACAGAAAATTGGGAAAAATGTTGAGAGAAATTGGATAGATTAAATGAGCTAAAATTTGGTGGAGGGAGGTTATATGGGTAGGGTCATGTCCTGGTAAATTTTCAGAAATTAAAAATTAACATAAAATATAGTTGCTTAACAAACTGAAAATATTACCAGAAACAAAGATTGGATGGTGAGCTCACATGGATTGTTAGATGAGGCTAAAATTTTGTGGAGAGATATGATTTGGGAATATAGAAGATGTGGCAAAAATTCAGCTCATTAGGATATGACTAGCTAGTACTTTCTTCACAACGGTTCTAGCTGAACAGAAACTTTGGAAATTTGCCGAGGAAGATTTATCAGGCAAATGGAGCTGAATATTGTCATGAGGCAATGATTTGGATAGTAAAGAATGCCAAATTTTTTTGGGAATTATGGGAATGACATAAATATAGGCTGCTTCACAACCTAGGGCAAAAATTGACACATAGACATGACATATAGGCAAAACTGATGAGGTGGCGCCTAGTCATAGCAATGCACCACAATTTACAAGGCTATGACCATCTATATTGGTCGTTATCAGCTAGAAATAAGGCAGCGGATCTGTGCTGTTTGCTTTACGACCATTTCGTGTAAGTAAATTACGACATTTTTGACCAAAATGGTCGTTATAGTTTAGGGTTTGGAGCCCTCAGAATAACTTTTGACCAATTGGTCTCAAATGGTCGTAGATTTATGACCAATTCTTCCAGGGTCACTGACAGAAGGTCACAAATTGACATATTTCTTGTAGTGTATCTGTGTCGCTGACCCGTACTTTATGCACGAGGGCTTCTTGGCAGTTTGCGCAGAGCACCATGAATGTGCTAGGAACTACATCACCGATTTCATGGTCGCCAATAAGGACAAGGAGACGATTCTCCTACCTTATCATCCCATGTAAGTTATCCGCGGATATCCTTCCTTTGATTTCAATCATTCATTTGCACGCGTGGATGCTAATTTGAGGTGTACTTATTTTGCGCAGCGAGGGGCGCGCCGTCCTCATCATTCTTTACCTCCGATTCTCCCACTCTCTTTACTTGGACTCGTCGAACCACATAAAGAAAAAGGATTAGACACACATCAAGGTTGTTCTCGACAGTGCTATCTTAAGCTACGACCATCGGGGTGGAGAGATCACGGTCAAGACGACAAAGAACCGCGCGCCCTACTTCGGCCATAAGACCGACTTCTGCTGCATCGAGCAACCGAAAGGTACTCCCATTGATGGATTCTATGTCATCCACCACATGATGGAGTACAGAAGGGATTGCCAGAACCTTCGCATGTCACCTAAATCCAGCGATGCCGATATTCTGATGTGGGCCAAGAAACTAGGAAATGTACCGTATCATCGACTCCAAGCTGAGTTCTATCACATCCAGCGTGAACTTGCCGAAGTCATCATGAAGGATATCGTCGAAAAAACAGGGATGTTCTACAAAGAAGGGAAAATATCGCGGGAAGACGTCTGAATACGCGTAGCCCCTCAGTGTCTTGACATGAAGCCTTTCACTTAGCTCGAGGACTTCATCCCCGATTTGGATGGATGGCACGACATGTTGGAGTGATTGACGTTGAAATGAGTCCGTTTACTCACTACTTTCTCTATGACGAAACTTTGAATTTATGTACGACGAAACTTTGTGATGTAACTAAACTGTCCTCAACTAGCGTAGATCACTCTAGTTAGGGCAGTTTGGGTACAATGAACTTTGTTATTTATGTTTACGATATGTTGCTTCTATTTTTGCTAACTCTGTCTCTTTTTGTTGCTCAACTATATATTATGTTGCATATTATCGACTCATGTGACGATGCAGGTACATAGATCATCAATGACGAAGAAGTGCTACGCCGTGTATGTAGGGAAGGTTACAGGAGTGTACGACGAGTGGCCTGACTGTCATGCCCAGGTGTACCGGCTTCCGGGCGGCAGCCAGAGAGGGTTCGACAGCAGAGCCGAAACAGAAGATAGTTACTTGAAGTTCACGCTAGCGTGAGAGAGGGATCAGAACCGGCGCCTCAAGAACTACTATATTATCGCGCTCTTGCTCATAGTGATCGCTCTTCTCTTCTATATCTTTGTTTAGATATAGATGATGAAACATGTGTCTGTGATGACCTTGCAGTTGTTTGTATTCAAAACATGTCACTTAACTTGTATCGCTATATCGCGATTATGATGAGACGATATGATTTGTGTTGGATGATGTGATGATATGATCAGACTATTATGTGTATGATATGATGAGTATATTGCATGTTTATGATATGATTAGAATACTGTATAAAATCTGTACAAATACAACATAAATACGTAGCAGAAAAAAATACCTATTACCAGTAGCGCTGGTCGGCAAAAAGCAGCAGCGTGGGTGTACCAGTAGCGCTGGCTTGTTCCCAGCGCTACAACTATCTAGCAGTAGCGCTGGACCATCCCACGCTACTGCTAGATAGGGTTAGTAGTAGCGCATTTCAGACCAGCGCTACTGCTACTAGTTAGTTGTAGCGCCGTACTAGTAGCGCGGGTACCCGCGCTACTGCTAGCCAAAAAACCAGCGCTACTAGTAGGGTTTTGCCTAGTAGTGCATGCTTGTGCTGTGGCCCCAGCCGTCGTTTCGCGATTGAGACATGGATGCTTCTTCTATGGACCAGTGCTTTATTTATAAAGCGAGGTGAAAGCCTATTTTCAAGACGATGATAAAACACGCACATCTATTTATGGTACTCCCTCCGTTTCATAATTTAGTGCATATAATTTTTTTAAGAAGCCAAATCTCACCAACTTTGACCAAGTTTTTGAAAAAAAACATTTACATCTAAAATGCCAAACATACATATCATTATACTCATCATAAGATGTAGTTTCATATATTATATATTATGTATTCTAGATATAAATAGTTTTCTCTATAAATCTAGTTAAAGTATACAAAGTTTGACTGTTTAAAAAATCTATATGCACTAAATTTTGCAACCGAGGAATTGTTGTTGAGTATGGACAAATGAGTGAATTTACAATGTTACCAATCATGCTGCAACCCCAATTATTAGTGCTACCAAATGACAAAACCTATAGTAACCGACAGTTGTCACGTGTTTGGCACAGAAATGGCTGTTCATGTTTCAGGCTCTGATCCATCGAATTATGGCACTTGTCTGCTCTGTTACAGTATTGAGAGAAAATATGCGGTGCTCCCATCATTCACATGCTCCTATGCTTCAATGTCTAAAAAGTCAATGTTAAATATTTAATTTTTCTAATTTTTGAATGTTCACAACAAATGTTTTACATCCGCTAAAAAATTCATTCCCAAAATGGAAATATACAATGAGAAACAAAAAAGAGAAATCTTCATGTGAATAGTACCATTTTAGCTTTCGTCTTCTTGTGACACTATTCATGTTCAGTTTGTCTTTTTTGTTTCTAAATGTGTATTTCGTGTTTGGGTCTGAAACTTTTAGGGGATGTAGCCATATGCCTTGTGAACATTCACAATTTTGCCCAGAATTCTTTCAAACACCTAAAATTGTTGTTTTAAACATTGGAGCACGGCAGCATGTAGATGTTGTATCGGGAGAGCAAATTAGAGTACATGCCACTTGCCACTTTTTAGCCCAACATCTCCACCTCTATCCTACGAATTCCCGCGGAGGTTGTTCAATGAGATAAGTGGTTGGAGAAAAAACAAAAGCTGAGAAATAGGTTGAGATAAGGGAACCGTGCCAGTCCGTGGTTGTGACAAAAAAAGTGATGCCAGAGCAGGCCGTACGAGTGACAATTGACCACTGCCCGGAGCAAAGTTGCACCCACTGAAATTTCCGCATCATGCAGATCGCCAAAGCTGTCGCCGCCAGGAGACGCGAATCTGCCAGATCTTTGCGCAAAACTATACTGCTCCAGGGAAAGAAAACAAGCAGTAGTATTGACAAACCAGGTGCGGGGGTAGCTCTCCAGGGAAAGAAAACACGCAGTAGTATTGACAAACCAGGTGCGGAGGTAGCTCGGAATAGAAGGGGTCCTGATTTGGATCGATACCATTTCTTTTCTTTGGGCACGCAAGCAACCGTGAGATAGATACAACATTAATCAGAGCTTTCGCGGAGCTGGTTCTCAACTTTTTGGCTGTTAATATCATCTCGGCGTTCCCACCCACCATCAACCCTTCCCACCATTCGTTTTTGTATGAATATGTTAGTAGTACAAAAACTGATAAAAGTGCTTTGCTATCATGGTCTCTTCAGTTAACTAGTCAGTCTACTTGGTCATTGGGCCCTTCGAATTGACGTTGCATTGGTGATGACTTCGTCAATCTCGAAAAGATTTGCGAGCTCAGTCTTTCGGAGGTGCTCGTAAGGATAAAGTGTGCGTGCGTTCATAGGAGTGAGTATATGTGCATGTGTGTTTGTATTGCGTCCAAGAAAACTAG
Organism: Thinopyrum elongatum; assembly: GCA_011799875.1. Classification (NCBI taxonomy): domain Eukaryota; kingdom Viridiplantae; phylum Streptophyta; class Magnoliopsida; order Poales; family Poaceae; genus Thinopyrum; species Thinopyrum elongatum. The sequence goes on along the minus strand of CM022299.1, from coordinate 54,402,914 downwards.
GGAGAAAATATCAAGCTTATGGTCTTGGGAGAAATAAATTGCTTTTTGGATGGAGAAATAGAATAAATATCTGTGAACCGCATACAACTCAGCGGCACCCAAAAGTTGTCACTTGTACCATACGCGTTTTAACTAATCTTCTGAGAAGGATTAGAAAAAACACTGTTCTTGCCCCCGCGTCATTCTCTAGGGGCGACACGGGCGGATCCAGATCCCGCTGTCGCCCGGCCTCCCTTCCCTGCTCCTCCACCGTGCCGCCGCCGGTTGCTCCCGTCGGGCGAAGCCTCGTGCTGGATGGCGGCGGCGGGGCAACCCTTCTCCTCTCCTTTCCTACCCCCCTCCTCCTCGTCCCCGAGTCCCGGTTGTCGGTGTCAAAACCGACGGATCTCGGGTAGGGGGTCCCGAGCTGTGGATCTAGGATAGATGGGGAACAAGGGACGATGAACACGGTATTTACCCAGGTTCGGGCCCTCTCGAAGAGGTAAAACCCTACGTTCTGCTTGATTGTATTTGATGTATGGTATGGTTACAGAGTAGATCTACCTCGAGATCAGGCGAGCTAAACCCTAAGGCAATGAGGTCATTAATGTAGCTCTAGCCCTAAAGACTAAAACCCTCCGGTTTATATAGACACCGGCAGGGTTAGGGTTACACACGACAGGTTACAAAGAAAGGAAGATCCTGCCTAATCTTGGCTTGGAGGACACACCACGACTCCGAAGATTCCTTATCCGGTCATGGATCCACACTCCAGCTTGGGCCCCATAATAGCCCATCAATCCGGCCCAAACATAACAGGCCAGCAGCCCGAGGACCCCTTAATCCAGGACTCCCTCAGTAGCCCCCGAACTTGCCTCCAACGCCAGGGCTCGTGTCCGGCATCCGCACACCTCGTGGTCTTCGGCTTGCGAGGCGAGTCCTTCGTCGTGTCCTGTACATGCTCAGAGTCAAGTGGTGTTCGGAATCTGAAGCGTCCATTTTACTTATCTCCGAAGGCAAAAACCAGTGTGAATAGTGTGACACCCTGATTTTTGCCAACTTTTTCTTTTCAAAACTTGACTTGACTTTATTTGAATTTGAATGGATTTCAAATTCTTTCACATGGACTTGGTCATTTTTGAATCTTTGTCAAGTGGTTCCTAGCCTCATCATCTTGCAAATGTCTTGCCAGGAACCTCAAGTACTCAAATTTCCATTCAAATTATTTTCAAAAGCTCTTTTCTTTTAATTGGGAAATTAGGGCATTGGCATAGGTTGTGAAGCAACCTATGGTTTTGATGCTCCTAAACTTCTCAATTAATTCCTAAAAATCTCTTGGACCATATCTCCACCAAATCTTCAAAAACATTCTTTGGTCATGTTCAAATGTTTTGCTTAAAAATCCTTTTTCCTCTCTGTCCAGAACCAGCCATTGTGAAGGAAGTGCATTTTTGGTTTGTCCAATTGCTACCAAATTTTTACAGCAATGAGACAACACCAAATGAGCACTCTCCACAAATTTTCAGCTCTCCAAGAATTATCATGTGATCAGTACTTCCATTTGCAGATTCAGGCTAGTTTTGTGCATTTCACATGAGCTACCCTCAAACTTCAACCAAATGAGCTCAAACTTGGTCAGCTTGTAGATCATTCGACCAGGAACACACCAGACAACTCTCTTGGCCTCATCCCATCCTCTCCTCTCCTCCAGAACCTCCCCAACATTTCTGTTAGCAACTGTTGTTGATGAAACCTCTCTTCTGAGACCACTTCTAGCCAAACCAAGTGCACAGGTGACATGATCCTTCGAGGGACGACGCCTCAGACAACTTTGGCCAGGCCAACGTGGCCACGGGACATGTCCTGGCGTGGTGAGCACGGGCGTGGCATGCTGTCGCCGCGCTCTATGACGCGCCCAGGCTCGGGTCATGTCCGAAACGACGACTCGCGCAGAGCGGTGCTGTCCAGACGTGCCGACTACCTTCCCCGTGGACGCGTGGACCAGCTGGAGCCCTCACCTGCGCTGGAGATGCCCTGGACGGCCGCCGCGTCTCCGCCGCCCTGTTCTGCCCGTGGAAGCACAGTGGCCGTGCGGCGCGTCGCCTAGCCCCCGCCTCGTCGCTTCGGCATTGAATGCCCCTGCCCTCACCCATCCTCTCACCCACGTCGAGACAGCCAGCAGGGCGTACGGGCGCTGTCGCCATGGCCCGCTCCGACGAGCTTCGGGAGAGATCGCCGCGCCCTCCTTCCGCCTATAAAAAGCCCCGCCCAGGCTCTCCGAGCTCTTCAACCCACTCCTCCCCCTCCATAGCATCTTCCAGCAGCAAGAACCCAAGGCACTGAGGCCTCCGGCCTCGAGCTCGACCGGAGCTCTACCGCGATTACCTCTCCTCCTCCAGCTCGCTCCAGTCCACCTCCGCTCCACCCGAGCCCTCCATCGTGATCAGATCGTTCCACTGGTGCTCCCAGAGCCGCCGCCCGGTCGAATAGCTGCCGGAACCGCCATCGCCGGTGAGTGCCGAAAGCTGCCGCCGCCGGAGACGAAGGGGGCGACGTCATCCGTCCACCTCTGACCGAGCTGCGGGTACAAGGAGAACCGCCGTTCGATGCTCGATCCATCCCCGTCCTTCTAGAGCCCAGCCGCCGTCCCTATCGCCGGTGAGCACCGCCGGAGCTCCGCCCCTCTCTGTTCCTCTCTCTCCCTCCTCTTTTAAACCGAGCGGGCCCCGCTGTCAGCGACTCAGCACAAGCGCGCGAAGGGGTAAGTGAAGGCGCATTCGGCCTTTACGCCTTCGACGTGGCCCGCTGTGAGTTTTTCTATTTTTGGTTTTATTTTCAGCTTTGACCAGTAACTTTGACTGCTTATATCTTTTAATAGAAAGGTCCAAATGACCTGATTCTTTTTGCATTGTGTTCATAATGGAATTCTTTATTTTTCCACCAAGTTTCATATTTTTATCCCACTCACAGAATTGCTGGTGATTGAAACAGTGTTATGTGACATTTTCTTTTACTATTTTAAAATATTTTCAGAGGGAGAAACTTGTGGATTTGAAGGTCAAGAGTTTCTGGACCACCCAACTGATCAAGGCAAGCCAGGATAACCATGTTTTGAAGCATGTCATGGCATTGCATTTTCATATCCATTTTGCACATTAAATTTAACCCCAAATAATTCCAAGTAAATTAATAAATGACTAAGATGACCAACTAAGTTAACATGAGTTGATAACCTGCTGAATGCTTAATGAAACTTAGTTGGTTGATCGAGAGTCACCTGTCCGGGTTAAAACGTGCAGCCACATTTGCCGGTATGGGACTGCCTTGACTTGGGCTGGCTACGTGCTCTTTCACCGGTACCTCCAAAGAGGGAGGGTTATGCGTGCATGCTACCCTGATCAGGTAGACGACGATAACTCTGTGAGCCCAGTTGAGTTATTTGCCGGCGTCCCCGTTTGGGACAGTTAGTTTGGCCACGACGGTGGCAGGTGTCTTGAGGACACGGGGCCACCCAGGGCTTGACTCCAAGAGGGAGTGTGATGGCCGGTGGTACGATGGAAGAGTCACGGGTCAGACAGGTTTCGTCGGAACGTCGTTGGTCCACCCGAATGGGATCACGAGGCCATGAGTTCCGTGGTGTGGGTAAAGTGTACAACCTCTGCAGAGTGTTAAATCTATTCGAATAGCCGTGTCAACGGAATTGGACAGCCCGTCCAGACCTCTGTAGGAGATCAACCGTTATAAGGATACTGATGAAAGAACTTGTCTTACGTGCGGAAGTACTCAGTGAGGTGGAGTACTCCGTGGGTTGTGAAGCAACCCGGATATGAGTAAGTTGATGATCGTGATCTCAGCAATTAAGACTCAACATGTTTATTGCCATGCTATTACTTGTTGCATTATTTGGTTGTCATGTGCTTGCGAGTACATTCAAAGTACTCACCTGGCGTATCATGCCAGATGCAGGAGAAGACTGAGACGCAGGTCTTGGAGGTTCGTGTTATAATGCCTAGGATGTGTCCACAGCAGTGTCCTTGTGGATGGAGTTGCTGCCATATTCCGCTACGCTTTAGCCTTCCGCTGTAGTATCGCTAAGTTATGCCGAGGCCCATCATGTTTGATAAATAATGTACATACTGTATAGCACTTGTTGTGCTCTGGCCTCGAGGATCTTGTAAGCTTGTACTCTTTATTATCAATAAAGTCAGCTATGTTTCTGTTGCCAAGATGTTGAGTGTTTCCAGAAGACAATGGTCTCTGGGCTGGGAACACTGGCATTCCGGTTCTATGAGCCGGGGTGCCACATCGCTTGGTATCAGAGCCGTGCTGACTGTAGGACACCCTCGGTAACACGCGCTAGAACTGCGAGTAGTATAGGACCTTGAGTGTGCATATTGCTTGTTGCATTTGTTTGCGCATATCATGCATCCTTATATTACTAACTCTTTTCATGGTGAGTGTAGATGGCACCAGTTCCATTCCATTTCAACTATGAGCCAGAGCCCCACTCTTTCTCAGCTCTGCTTCGCTGTGTCTGGCTTCGGCTGTATCCCTACGGCGAAGACCCGGTGTACCAGGTGTATCGGGATCAGCTGGCGGAGTCAGTGGACGAGTACCATGCAGTGGCCTACTTGACCGCGACCTCGGATATTGGGAGCTCTTCTCGCTCTGCTAAGGGAGGAGTAGCTTCTACTCCGGAGTTGGCAATCTAGTTTGCTGCCATGGAGGCCATCACCGACTTGCGCTATCACGAGGTCCAGATGCAGACACACCCAGGTTTCTTCCATTACCCCACCCTGTCCCCTACGACAGGGCGAGTCATTTTCTCACCCACCGATCCGGAGGTTGATCGTGCCGCTGGTGTGTTATCCCAGTATATTCACGCTAGTTACCGCATGATCATATCCTTGGCTGTGGAGCTTAATCGTGTGCAGGAGGCACTTGCTGCAGTGACTCCCGCACCCCATCCTGTAGTTCCACCAGTGTATCCGCCACCAGTTCCACCCCCACATACGTTTAGCGTGCCTTCCAGTTCCTCTGGGCCATCAGGCATATCGTCTGGTAGCCAACGTGAGACCCCAGCTGAGTGGGCCTCGCTCCTCGCCACTCCTACTTCACCGATGCTGAGGCGACGCGCTTCCTTTTCTGCGGAAGGGGAGACGTCTTGTCAGCGTCGTCGTGTTTCCTTTGACCCAGTAACCCACATCATCAGTTCTGACTCAGACTCAGACTCAGGGCCTGGTGATGACTCTTCAGAGGAGCAGTGTCCGTGCCATCGACGCCACTAGACTAGAGTTGGAGTAATTATGCATGCATCGTTGCATCTGTCAACTGCCGTTTGAGCAGTTTATCATGTTATCCACTACTAGCCTGCCATGTATTATGTTGGGATGTCTTGTATAATTATGTTGTTATTCGCCTTTGCTTAATGATTTCTTTTGGGTGTCACATGATTATATTTTACCCTTATGGATCTTGCTCATCGATTCGGTATTTGCTTTGGGAACAAAATTTAGATGAAGAGAGGCAGTAGCAGTCAAGGCAGTGATGGAACCCCAGTCCGTCGCTCAGCCAGACAGGCAGGGCAAGAGCCCGAAGACTTACCGCCTCCACCACCACAAGCACCTACAACTGAACAAATCATGAGGATGTTTGAAGAGAAGAGGAACCAACACTTTATGGAGTTCCTCAGAACTATGCAGACAGTGGTTGGTCAAAACAATGGTAACGGGGTGCACTCTAAGCTGACAGATTTTCAGCGGACCAAACTGCCTAGCTTTGGCCAGGCCGTTGATCCTATTGAGGCAGATGACTGGCTTAGAACAATGGAGAAGAAACTGGAAATTGCCCGCTGCAATGAAGCGGATAAGGTTCCATTTGTTACCCACTATCTTGAAGGTCCCGCCGCAATCTGGTGGGATAATACTAAGCTGACATGGCCAACTGGAGAAGAAATCACTTGGGAGCGATTCAAGGAATTGTTCCGCAAATACCATATCCCCACGGGAATTATGAAGATCAAGCAGAAGGAATTTCTGTCCCTCACGCAGGGGAGTATGACTGTGGCAGAATACTTGAACAAGTTCAATAACTTGGCTCGATACTCACCTCACGATGTGGATACGGAGGAAAGAAAGATAGACCGCTTCCTCGGAGGACTGAATCATGCCCTCCGGTGCCAGTTATGTATGTTGGATTTTGCTGATTTCCAGACACTGGTGTACAAGGCCTACATTGCTGAACGTGAACACAAGCTTGCAAACAATGAGCATAAAAGAAAATTCGAGCCAAAGAAGGATAATAAGGAACCATATGCTCAGAAGTTGCGCAGTTGGCAACCTGTCCCAGCAGAGAGCAAGCCTGCGTGGAACAACAACGGTAACACCAACAAGCTCGGCACCCAGACTAAAGCCCTCGGTAAGCAGCCTGTTATGGAAGACTGTCGCCGCAACAATACTTGCTTCACCTGCGGACAGAGTGGGCACTATGCAAGCTGACTCGGGTCCAGTGGCCAGAGGGCAGGTTCATCGATGACCATCAAGGTGTGTCAAAAAGAGTGGTTTTACATCAGAGAACCAAGGGAAGCTACCTGGACAGCAGCTCTCGAATTCAGATCTGGACCCCCAACAAGATTGGCCTCGTGGACTACAAAGAGTCTGGACTGGGGGTCCACTGCGGACATGAAGCTGCTGCAGAAGTGCGTCGTCAACATGATGGAGACCGGCGCCAAGCTGACCAATGTGGTCCAGATAATGCTCAAGCGTCGGCTCTTCCCCTGCAAACAAAGGGCTAACCCGATGTGGGAATAAAAGCCCGAAGACCCGGCCACCGTGCAGTTCCTCTTTGGCACAACCCATGACAAGGCATGGGGTCTGTTGTTCAAGCCTCAAGAGGAGTGGCCGGGTCAGGAGGAGGACATCGGCCTTGACATGGCGACCCCCCGACGGAGGTGAGTGGTCTTTCCCCTGACATGTGTTCGGATAATCATACTGTGCATAATTTGTTCTAAACCTCTTTTTACGGATTTTTGCAGGGTTGGCTCAAAAAGGCCGAAAAGATCAGCAGTGAGGCGCCGCTGCCTGAAAAGCCCCGATCGGCTCAGCTAGAAAAGCTGCTGGCTGTGGTGCCTTACAAGGCGCCCGACAAGAAGTGCAAGAAGAAGGATGTGCCGGAGGCCAGGGAGGGCCTCCGCCGAAGAGCTCATCTGGACACCCGGTCCGGAGGTGCTACAGCCCCGTCTGCTCAGGACGGGGACGAAGACGTGGACGAGGAGGAAAGCGGCTCCTCGCACTCCAAGAAGAGGGCGGCGTCCGAAGACGCCGAGGAGGTACAACCCCCTCAGGCTCCGAAGAGGCAGTGTCGCCCTAAGGTGATCTTGCCTGATAGCTCGGACTCCGATGAGTCCGAATCGTCCGAAAAGGTTCCGGAGAAGGAACCTAGGGTCAAGCACCCAGCTACCAGGTGCGTACTTTGGCGTTTTTAGTTGCTTTATTTTTATCAATCCCTTACTCCAGGAAGCTGAACATGTGTCATCACAGCCCACCGCGCGGCCATCCCGCCGAGCAGACCACGGAAGGGACGTCCCCACCCCTCGAACTGGCGGACAGCGGGTCGCGCTCCGCACCTCCCCTGATCCCCAAAGAGGTCGGGGAAGTGCTGTCCCGAAAGACCCCCTCCCCCTCCGAACACAGGGGAGGAGGGCGACGCTGTCATGGCTGAGGATGATGCCTCGATCGCTAAAGATCAAGAGGGTGAGACCCTTCTGGCGAATGCGGGTGGGAGGTCCGGACCATCCGGACCCCCCTCAGTCGTCCGCACCTGAGCCCCCAAGGCACTCGACGGTGCCGGTCCCTCCCTCTTTGAGGGCCCGACGCCCGCGCCGAACACCTTCAACCAGGCGGCGGCGGGCTCGCCGGACGTGCTGGAGGAGTTGGTGAATAACTCCGTCATCCTCGACGGGCACCGCACCCTTATGGGTGCGGTTCTACAGGGTGTTCGGTCCACCCAATCCGGACTGAACGATGCTGTCCAAGGCCAGCTAACAGGCTTTGAGGTAAGTCAAGTAATACCCTTTTCCCGTAAAGTGGTTTTAGCCCTTGTTTTTACTGCTTAAATAGGCCGTATGTATAGCAGCCCCCGAGACTCTATAAGAAGTACGAAGAACATTGCCGAGGGTCCAATTTCTCGAGGCCAATAGTTAAAGTAGTGTGAACTTTTTTGATGTCTCAGGCATCTTCTGTGGCCGCGGCTGCTAATGCCGCGGCACTAGAGGAGATGGATTGGAAGCTCAAGCGCTCCGATGGAGAGCTTTACCTTGTCAACAAGCAGCTTGACGAGGCGCAAGGTAAGCCCTTGTTAAGATGTATGATTGCTTATTGCCGTATATTAACTTTCCAGACTATATGCTAATCGTGTAATGTGCGGATATTGCAGTTGCCGCCCCCGAGGTAGAGGGCTTGAAGGCGGCTTTGGAGAAGGCGAAGGCCGAGGCGGCCGCAGAGAAAGCGGCCACCGCGAAGGCGATGGCCGGGCTTGAGAAGGCCAAGCTTGCTGGTGAGAAGCACGAGTCTCGAGTACCCAAGGTGCAGGCGGAGCTCAAGGATGCCGTCAAGAAGTTTGAGGCCCTTGAGAAGGAACAGGAGGAGCGGTCTTCTGAACTGTCCAAGATCGAGGAGGTGAGGACCGAAGTGCGAGGTGTCCGGGAAGAGCTCCGCCAAGTGGGGCAAATCGCAGATGGTAAGAAGTGCTTACTACAGAGTGTGTTTGGAGGCAACAGGTTCGCCTTGCTGACACGGGTCTGGCGCTCTGCACGCTTTTTCGCCGAGCTTCCGAATAGTGCGGCTGCTGCGGTGGAGCACTATGCGATGCGGGAGGAGAATTCAGAACGGTGGCTCTTCTGGTCACAATTTCAGGCGCCCGAACACCCTCGGCTCCTCAGCAACCAAATGAAGCAGTTGATGGAGCTGCACCGAATGGCCGAGCCAGCCTTGACGGACCTTTATGTCCGGCTATGGCCTGGTGAGCCTATTTCGGACAGCTACTTTGGCTAGGTGCAGAGGCTGCATGAAGCATTGTCGCGGATCGATGCCGTGAAGCGATCCACGTGCCTGGAGGGTGCGAAGCTGTCCTTCGCGAAGACTATGGTGCATTGGCTGAGCATCAAGCCGTTGGATATGGCCGTTGGTCCTCCGCCTGCTGGAAAGGAGCACCACCGCCTCGAGATGTACTTCGCCCAAGTTATGGAAGGTTCTCGGGCCATAGAGGGTCAGTGTTCGAGGGATGTAATCATCGAATGATTTATTATCCAGTTGCCACCCGAACATGTTGCTTTATTGTGCGGCCCGTTTTGTATTTATTGTTTTAATTTTGACTCATGTGCGGCTGTTTAGTTATTCTGAAAGTTACCAGTCGTCGGCTTCAGCCCCCAAGTAAATGTTATGATGGGTGTTTCGTCTCTGCACTGTTACCCTTAGCCGATGTCTCGGTGCCCGAAGGCGGTAGTGCGAGATGGAGACTAGGCAATCGGACTATGCGGTCTTATTGCTTTCACTTAGGCATAGGAGCTTGACGGCAGGGGCTAGCGACTAGCCCCCAAGTTTTGGTGATGTATGCAGGAGCCAAGGCGTGCCTTTGTAGTCACGTGGTTTGTGCTAGGATGAACCCTTCGTATGACACGGGTAAATCACCAACGATTTCTTAGTTTAACACTTGTCGTCGGATCGCTGACCAGTTCTTACTTACTATGACGGTCAGTTTTCAGCTTTCTCCCCCGAGGCACTTGACTGGACTAGCCAGAAGCACAATCGCTGGGGTTCTCCCTTTACCTTCTTAGCCAAACATGCGGAACGTAAGAGAGCAAACACAGGAGCCAGGCAACCCAACTGTTGACCCAAGACATAGTTCGAAACTAATGCATATAGTGCAATATCCGAGACGTCGGACACTCGACGCGAGGTGGTGCCAGACTTAGTATGTAGAGCTGAGGGAAAAAATCAGGCCTTCGGTCAAGTAACTGGTTTAATACACGAGATGTGTATACCCAGTCGTTCTTAGAGCGGAAAAAATGAAAAGGATAGAGAAATGAGCCTAATAATGCAGATGCCCGAACATCACGAAAGATGTTTTTATTTTCCATAAGCTCTGGACGTCAATCCGTACAATTTGAACTGCTGAGGTGTTTATAATAATGAAGAAAAGAAAATTTTATAGAGGAAGGTTTACACAGGGCCTTGATGTGTGGGTCGAAGCCTCAAGTGTGCCCTGCTGCACATCTGCGCCTTTCCTTCTGCGAGGTGTAGGGGAGCAAATTCGATATCCATTTAAAACGCCATGTCCGGGCGAGGGGTGCCTTCAAAAAGGGACCTTGTGATGTAAACCTGCCATTGTAGCTTGATGTTGAGCGAGTCCAGAGTCCTGCACGTTATCATCCAAGGAAGTGGTGATATAATAGTTCGGTTGAGCCGAACACGTTGTGTTACAGGCCCCCACGGCCGCCCATGGTATCTTTAGCACAAAGTTGTGCTGACGAGGCACGTAACGCGTGGGGAAGGTGGGTGTACCGTGGGGGCATATACCTATTTGCGGCAAACGCAGGCGGCTTCCCATGATGGGGATCGGGCTCGAGCCCGTTTAAGTGTATCTTTTGCCTTTACGGCGGGCTGATACCTTGGCCTATTGGCAACGGACTGGTCTTCGACTGCCAGTGCCACAGTGTGCTCCTCAGTCCGGAGCGAGCGTTCCATTTTGCCATTTATCGTGATGACGCCTCCAGGCCCAGGCATTTTTAGCTTGAGGTATGCATCGTGTGGGACAGCGTTCAACTTGGCAAACGCCGTTCGGCCGAGGAGGGCATGATAGCCACTGCGGAATGGGGCGATGTCGAAGATCAAGTCTTCGGATCGGAAGTTGTCCGGAGAGCTGAATACTACTTCCAGCGTTACCATGCCTAAGCATCGGGCCTCTACGCCCGGAATAACCCCCTTAAAGGTGGTGTGGCTGGGTTTGATCCTTGATGGATCGATTCCCATTCTCGTCACTGTGTCTGCGTAAATCAGATTGAGGCTACTGCCTCCGTCCATTAGGACTCTCGTGAGGTGGTACCCATCGATAATGGGGTTGAGTACCAGGGCCGTCGATCCTCCGTGAAAGATACTGGTCGGATGGTCCCTGCGGTCAAAGGTGATCGGGCAAACCGACCACGGGTTGAACTTCGGTGCTACGGGCTCGACAACGTAGACATCCCGCAGCGTGCAGTTCCTCTCTTTCCTTGGTATGTGGGTGGCATAGATCATATTCATCATCTTGACCTTAGAAGGGAAGGGTTTTTGGCCTCCACTGTTCGGCTTGCGTGGCTCATCGTCGTCCTCGCTTCATGGGCTTTTGCCCGAGTCTTTGGCTGTGAGCTTGCCGGCTTGCTTTATCACCCAACAATTACGGTTGGTGTGGTTAGCGGGCTTTTCGGCGGTGCCATGAATCTGGCAGGGCCTGTCCAGGATTGTGTCCAATTTAGTTGGCCCATCCTGATTCCCTTTAGAAGGCTTTTTCCGTGACCCGGACTTCGGATTACGAAATCTGGCATTTACTGCCGTCTCGTCGGTTTTGCCGTCGTTGTGGCGACGCTTGTTCTTGTTGTGCCGTGGCTTTCCATTCCCATCCCGGACCTCAGAGGTGCCGGGGGCTTCCTGGTTGGTGCTTCTATGAGCCAACCAACTATCCTCGGCACAGAAACATGTCATGAGTGAGGTAAGCGCCGCCATTTTCTTCGGCTTGTCCTGGCCGAGCTGCCTTGCTAGCCATTCGTCTTGAATACTGTGCCTGAAGGCGGCTATGGCTTCGGCGTCTGGACAGTCGATGATTTGGTTCTTGGTCAAAAACCGGCTCCAGAATTGCCGGGCTGACTCGCCGGGTGTCGGTGTCAAAACCGGCAGATCTCGGGTAGGGGGTCCCGAACTGTGCGTCTAAGGTCGATGGTAACAGGAGACGAGGGACACGATGTTTACCCAGGTTCGGGACCTCTCAATGGAGGTAATACCCTACGTCCTGCTTGATTGATCTTGATGAATATGAGTATTACAAGAGTTGATCTACCACGAGATCGTAATGGCTAAAACCCTAGAAGTCTAGCTTATCTGATTATGATTGTCATTGCCTCTACGGACTAGGGTTGTACAAAGTCGGTTACAGAGAAAGGAATCTTCACATCCGAATGCCAAGCTTGCCATCCACGCCAAGGAGAGTCCCATCCGGACACGGGAGAGAGTCTTCTGTCTTGTATCTTCATGGCCCATCAGTCCGGCCCACATTACGTAGCCCGGACGCCCGAGGACCCCTTAATCCAGGACTCCCTCAGTAGCCCCTGAACCAGGCTTCAATGACGATGTGTCCGGCGCGCAGATTGTCTTCGGCATTGCAAGGCGGGTTCCTCCTCCGAATACTCCAAAACAGACTTCGAGCACAGAAAACGTGTCCGGCTCTGCAAAACTAGCACCACATATAACCGCAGAGAGTATAATATTTCACGAGTGCAATCTGCTGACAACTTTTTGTAACGTGACACCACGTTCCTGCACGGTCATTATTTCGAACCGTTGTTTAGCCACCCGCTCCACACTTTAAGATGCGGTTCCCAGTGGCACGCCTTGTTAGAGCAGAGATCGTGTCCCTTTATTACGGGATTCTCATCAATACGGGCGTGGGTAATCCAACCATGCCCTCTGCACGGCCCTTGGGAATAGGCGAGTTTTAAGGTGAGTGGGGAGGCACTTGATATTCACTGACTCTATAAGGAGATAAGGATTCACCCCTTTCACCCACGCCTTCTCTTTCTCTGCCTCTCCATTCTCGAGCTCCAATGCCCAAGTTCATCTTTTCCGCCTCAAAGAAGCACTCCGGCCATGTCCGGATCCGGAGCGCAAGGTAAGTGGATGGCCTCCTCCGTCAAGGAGAAGGACATCACGAAGCTCTGGAAGGCGGGATATTTGGCCAAGAAAATTGCCCACCGGCTTCCGGCCAAGGGACAGATCATCCCCACCCCCAAGCCTCATGAGAGGGTGGTGTTCATCCCCCACTTTGTCCACGGGTTAGGGTTTCCACTCCACCCTTTCCTCCGCGGACTCATGTTCTACTATGGGCTAGATTTCCATGATCTAGCCCCAAATTCTTTCCTCAACATCTCGGCATTTATTGTCGTGTGCGAGGCTTTCCTCCGCATCCCACCCCACTTCGGACTGTGGCTCAAGATCTTCAATGTGAAGCCGAAGGTAGTGGATGGCCAACAAGCAGAATGCGGAGGCGCCATGGTGAGCAAGATGCCCAATGTCACATGGTCCAAAGGTACCTTTGTGGAGACCATCAAAGGGTGGCAACAACTGTGGTTCTATATCACAGAGCCCCGCGATGCCACCTGGGCCACGGCTCCCGAATTAAAGTCCGGAGCCCCAATGCGGCTCACCTCCTGGCTAGAGAAGGGCCTGAGTTGGTCATCGTCGGACAAGCTGACAGCGCTGCAGGCGCGTATCCAGAGCATGGTGGACAAGAACATCAAGCTTGTCAATGTGATCCAGGTGATGCTAGTTTGCCGGATCCTTCCATGCCAAAGCCGGACTTGCCATCTGTGGGAGTTCGATCCGGCCGAGCACCAGACCTTGCAACAGTTCTTTGGAACTATGCACGAAGACATCTGGAAGGTGCTTTTTAAGGCCAGCGAGAAATGGCCGGAGACTACCGAGGACCGCGGGCACGACCTGGCCCATCCCGCCAGTCCGGTAAGTTTTTCGTGCTTTCAAGGTGTATCCTTTACTTGCTTACTCAGGGAAAATGCCTAAGCGTCCCTATTTATTTTTTTAGGTCTGGACAAAGAAGGCAGAGCGGATCAAGTGTCCAGCTACGCTGCCCGAGGAACCAGCCAACCCGCTTCTGATGAAGATGCTGGTCCCGGCGCCCTACCAGGCGCCGGAGAAGAAGGCCAAGAAAAAGGCCAAGGAGACCAGAAGTGGTCTACGTCGCAAGGGAACTTCGGACGCGACGTCCAAAGACGCCGAGACTCACTCCTCCGCCGCAGAGGACGACAAGGAGGAGGAGGAAAGCAACTCTCCCCCTGAGGGGGGAAGGAAGAAAAGGGCGGCCTCCATTAATCTGGAGGCAGAGGCGTCCAAGAAGGGGAAGGTCTCCCTCGCGGATCACTCCGCGTGGGACGTCGACAGCAGCCCAGAGCGGTGCCCCCGAGATAAGCCCCCGGCCGGATCGTGAGTACTCAAAGACCCTGACGCATTCATATATCCAGCCTCTTTTCTCCATAGTTTTAACGTGTTGAATCATGTACTTGCAGTCCAGTTCGTTCCGACCTCGAGCGATCCTCATCCTCGGGGAATTCGATGGACTCGAAGGTGATGGACAGCGGGTCCCTTCCGACGGCCTCCTCTCCCAACGCCATGGATGACACCGAGGTGTTGTCCCAAAGGATCCCAGGCCAGGGAGAGACGCAGGAGGCCGTCAGCGCGGCGCCAGAGGGTGAATCCTCGGCCGCCGAACACATGGGGGAGCAAATCCCCATGGAGCCTGGCAATGGGGGCCAGGTCCAATTCGGCCCTCAGCCGAATACGGTCCCAGAGACCTATGTGGCTCCAGAATCTGGCAAGCAGCCTCCTTCGAAAGAAGGGGGTGTGCCCATTTTGCCGGTGACCTCTGTCCAACCAGAGGCACCGAACACCCTCCTGGAAGCGCTGCGAAGTGCTTCCATTGTAGATGAACACCGTGCCCTCATGGGTACGGTGATTGAGAAGATTCAGTCCACGAAGAGCGGACTGACCGAAGCCTGCACAAGCCTTCTAATAGGTTTTGAGGTATGAAACACAATTATGTAAAAAGAATATCACAGTATAGACAGTAGCTCCTGAGATACTGTCCGGTGTTCGAAAAGAAAAGCCGAACAGAGGATCAAACAATTTTCGCAGGAGACTAACCATACATGTCTATGTGAAAAACTAGGCGTCGCTGCTGGCTGCGACCTCCCATGCTGCCGAAGTCTCCGGACTGAAGCAGAGTCTGGAGCGGGCCGAGGAAGAACTCGGCCGTGTGAAAAAGCAGCTGGAGGATAAGCAAGGTATGCCATGACCTTCTGTATATTAGAAAGGATAGATGATTTGCATTGACCATAGTGCCATGATATTTGTAGGAGCGACGACTGAGGTGGAGGCCCTTAAAAAGGTGTTGGCCGAGGCCCAGAAGAGAGCAGTAGAGGAACAATCTGTCCGCGAAAAGCACGAGGCCAGGTTCAGTGAGGTCCAACAAGAGCTCCAGGACGCTGTAAAGAAATGCGAGTCCTTGGAGCGCAAGATTACGGATCAAGAGTCCGAGCTTGCTAAGGCCCACCAAAGCACACAAGAGGCCCGGGTTGAAGCCCAGGGCGCCCTCCAGGAAATCCAAGAGGCTAGGAAAATCGCGGCGGGTAAGGCCTTTATAATGCAAAGCAAATTTGTGAAGAAAAGGTACCTCTTACTGACCCGGATTTGGAGTTCTCCAGGAGCGTTTGCGGATCTGCCGCGCAGCATTGCAGATGCTGCAGAATTCTTCTGAGCCGAAGAGGGGAGCTCAATGGAGAAGCTGTTCTGGTCGCAATACCTTGCGCCAGAGCATCCGGTGCCCCTCAGTGATCAGCTGAAACAGCTGACCGAACTGCATAGGGCGGCTGAATTAGCCATGAAGGATTTGATAATCCGTCTATGGCGTGCCGAAGCCATACCCCAAAGCTACTTCGGGCTCGTGAAGCGACTGGTTGTTGCCTGCCCTCGGCTTGATGCCATCAAGCGGTCGGTCTGCATCGAAGGTGCGGGGATGGCCTTCGCCCGTGTCAAGATGCAGTGGGCAAAGATGAGCGCCGTCAAGCTCGTGACCGAGGGACCGCCCGTGGGCAAGGAGCACCGCACGCCCGAGCGATATTTTGATGATGTCCTGGAGGGATCCCGCATCGTAGCGGAGCAGTGTGCAAAAGACATTATCTTTGGATGAATATGTTATCCTGTCCTGCATAATGAAACAAAACTAATATGTAATATAATGCTAGTTGTTTATATGAAGATTTTTCCTCCTGTGCAGCCATTTTATTAAATCTGAGAGTTGGCCAGTCGTCGGCTTCAGCCCCCACGTAGGTAGTACAGGGGTGTTCGGGATAAAATCTAAACACTCTTTATCCAAAGTTTGGTCCTTGAAGGAGGTGTTCAGCTCAACGAACCAGGCAACCGGACTATGTGGCTTTATCACCCTCACTTAGCCATAGGAGTTTTATAATAGAAATTTAGGCGCAGCCCCTAGTATTCGTCAATCCGAACTAGGGTGCTGTAAACACCGGATCGGGTAGAGACCGATTCGTCGCATAATGCGGAAAAAATCGCAAAAGATTTGTAACCTCCGAAGAGCTGACCGGCTCACGCCGCATCATGACAGTCAGTTTTCGGCTTTCTCTACTGAGGTGCTCATCCGGACGAACCAGGGCACAATCGCAGTAGTTCTCCCTTTACTACCCTAGCCGATATAGCGGAATGTAAGGTAGTAAGCACAGGAGCCGGGCAACCAAACTATTGACCAAAGACATGATTCGGAGCCAATGCATATAATGCCAAATTCGGGGTGCCGAACTATACTGTAAAAAGTGTTCGAACTTTGTTGCCGTAATATGGGGCGCAATAAAGCCCCTGGCAAATTTAGGCCGTACCAAAGTGTACGGGTGCAATGGATAAGATTATCAAGAAAAAAAAATGAAGTACTAAGCTAGTGCCACAAAAGTTGGGCCGCGAACTATTTCCATTACAAATTTATGGATACGTCAAAGCGTATAAGTAGTGCGATAAGCAACAGGGCTATTTTACATGCCGTGACCAAGGGAGAGCTGCGTGAGGGTCCTGAGAACAGGTAGAATGATCGTCAAAAAGACTTCCTAGAGATTCCCGTATACCGTAATGCTTCTTGCTGTCTTGGTGTATCTATCCTTCGAAAGGACCGATGATAGGGCCGTCTTGAGGGGCCTATGGAAAAGAAACCTGAAAAGGATGAAAAAGAAAAAGTGAGAGTACGTGTGTCCAGGGGAGGTCGAGCCGCATTATGGACCACAATATAATTACGCCTCTGTCTATGCCCATGGTATTTTAAGTGCGTAGTTTTGTACACGTGGTAAGTATGCCACCATTTGGCCGGGACAGAGACGGAGGCCGGATTGCTAGTCTAACTCCTGACGAGCCGGACTGTTATGCTGCGGAGTAGTCCGGATCTGCTTGACAGTGTCCGGGAGCTTGGCTGCTGAATTAAGATTCTGTTTGGAAAGGCCGCTCTGTACTTCCGCTACCAAGGCCGCGGTGTGCTCCTCGGTACGCAGGGAGCGCTCCGTGTTTCCATTAACCGTTATGACACTGCATGGACCCGGCATCTTGAGCTTGAGATAAGCATAGTGTGGCACCGCATTGAATCGAGCAAATGCGGTTTGTCCGAGCAGTGCATGATAGCCGCTGCGGAAGGGGACGATATCGAAGATCAACTCTTTGCTTCTGAAGTTGTCCGGGGATCCGAAGACAACCTCCAGTGTGATTGAGCCCGTACAGCGGGCCTCTACACTTGGTATGACTCCTTTAAAGGTAGTTTTTGTGGGTTTGATCCTTGAGGGATCGATGCCCATTTTGCGCACTGTATCCTGATAGAGCAGGTTCAGGCTGCTGCTACCGTCCATGAGGACGTGTGTGAGATGGAATCCATCAACAATTGGATCGAGGACCAGTGCGGCTGAACCGCCATGACGAATAGTGGTCGGATGGTCCCTGCGATCGAAAGTGATCGGGAAGGACGACCATGGGTTGAACTTTTTGGCGACTGGCTCCATCGCGTAGACGTCCCTGAGCGCTCGTTTGCGCTCCCTTTTGGGGATATGAGTGGCGTATATCATGTGCACCGTTTTAACCTGGGAAGGGAACTTCTTCTGTCCTCCTATGTTCGGTGGACGGGACTCCTCGTCATCGTCCTCGCTTTGCGACCCCTTCTCCTTGTGTTCGGCATTTAACTTGCCGGCCTATTTAAAAACCCAACAGTCTCTGTTGGTATGATTGGCTGGTTTATCAGGGGTGCCGTGGATCTGACATGGACGACTGAGTATGCGGTCCAAGCTGGATGAGCGCATATTGTTTCTTTTGTATGGCTTCTTCCGCTGGCCGGACTTGGAGCCACTGAAACCAGCGTTGACCGCCGTGTCATCGGTAGTGCCACCATTGCTTCGGCGCTTGTGCCTGTTGCGTCGGGGCTTGCCATTGCTATTCTTGGCTTCAGAGGTACCGGCATCACTTGCAGTGTTATTGCTACGAGCTAGCCAACTATCCTCACCCGCACAAAAGCGGGTCATGAGTGCCGTGAGGGCTGCCATGGACTTCGGCTTTTCTTGGCCGAGGTGACGAGCCAGCCATTCGTCGCGGATGCTATGCTTAAAGGCCGCTAAGGCTTCGGCATCCGGCCAGTCGACAATCTGGTTCTTTTTAGTTAGGAACCTGGTCCAGAATTTCCTGGCTGACTCTCCAGGCTTTTGAACTATGTGACTTAAGTCATCGGCATCCGGAGGTCGTACATATGTGCCTTGGAAGTTGTCGCGGATGGCGTCTTCCAAGTCCTCCTAGCTGCCAATAGAGTTTTCAGGCAGACTGTTTAACCAGTGCCGAGCTGGCCCCTTGAGTTTTAATGGGAGGTATTTGATGGCGTGAAGGTCATCACCGCGGGCCATATGAATATGGAGAAGAAAATCCTCAATCCATACCGCGGGATCTGTTGTTCCATCGTATGATTCGATATTTACGGGTTTAAACCCTTCTGGGAATTTGTGCTTCATTACTTCATCAGTGAAGCAGAGGGTGTGTGCGGCGCCTCTATATCGGGCCACGTAGCGACATAGCTCGGATTGAGTTCGTCGGCAGTCTTCGACCCGGGCGTGGTCATGTTTGTCACATCTGGCTTGATAGCCGTCGTCGCGCGCCAGGGCATGCCCCCGCGATCCGTAGATTGATCTGGACTGACCTGCTCTATTGTCCAGGTCCTGCCGCAGGTCATATGTATGACCCCGGGCTGTTATGTCTCTGCTTTTGCGGCGAGGTAGTATGGGCTAGTGTTCGGCTTGAGTTGCCGCTTTGTCCCGGCCACGTGGTGGTCGGTCAGCCGCATTATGTGTTGATGGCATGGGCTTAAGTGCCTCGTCGTTGAATTGGGGTAGCAGTTTACGCCTCGGATAACTTTTAATAGGGCGCTCGAGTCCGTATTCCTCGGCTGCGAGGACATCAGTCCATCTGTCGTTGAGTAGATCTTGATCAGCTTGAAGCTGCTGCTATTTCTTTTTCAGGCTCCTCGCAGTGGCTATTAGCCGGCACTTAAAGCGCTCCTGCTCGACGGGTTCCTCAGGCACGATAAAGTCTTCGTCGCCGGGGCTCACCTCATCTTCGGAGGGTGGAAGATAGTTGCTGTCCTCCGAGTCTTTGTTTATGGCCTGTTCGTTAATGCTGGTTTCCCATCTTCCATGTCGTCCTGTTCGAAAGTCGTCTCGACGGGATCTTCTTTGTCTTCGGCCTCATCCAGAGTATTGTTTTCTCTCGTGCCGGTATTGCTGTCTTTTCCACGGCGTGATTTAGAGCGGCGCCGCTGACGTCGGCACTTTGGCCGTGTCTCAGGAGGTTCATCCTCGACAGGATCTTTCTTGTTATTGCCGTTATTCTCTTTGGGGGTATCCACCATGTACACGTCATACGAGGAGGTGGCTATCCTGTGCGCAGTGAACGGCGGGTTTTGGGACTGCTCCTCTCCGACATCGTCGTCCATACCGTCGATGTCTTCGGAGTCATAATCGAGCATGTCGGTTAAGTCTTCGATAGTGGCAATGAAGTGGGCGGTGGGTGGGAAGCGAAATTCTCCATCATCAGCCTCCAGTTCAAACCGGATATAGTTCGGCTGTGAGTCCCCCGCTAAGGAGAGGGTTTTTAATGATTTCAACACATCACTCAAAGGCAAGTGCCGGAAGATGTCCGCGGAGCTGAACTCGACGATCGGCGCCCGATCGAACTCGATGGGTGCGGACGCACGCGGTTCGGAACCTATGGCCGGAGATGAATCCGAGGTTCCGGTGACACAGATCTCATTCGAAGTTGGGTCTGTGTGCGGCTCCAACGCCGCTGGGTCTGCGGATTCCGTGGCGGGGTTGAGCTTCCCGTCCTCGGATGGTGCAGTCTGCTCTGGATCTAGGGCCAGAGCAGTTACAGGAGATATCTCTCGGGTATGGTCTGATGACAGATTTAGGTCATGTTCATCATGGTGGTAGGGAGCGGCTGCCATGGGCTCGAATCCGTCGAAGATCAAGTCTCCGCGGATATTAGCAACGCAGTTCAAGCTTCCAAATTTGACCTGATGGCCAGGGGCGTAGCTGTCGATCTGCTCTAGATGGCCAGGCGAGTTGGCCCGCAGTACGAAGCCACCGAATACGAAGATCAGGATGGGGAGAAATACCTCCCTCATGGCAGCATCATTGTGGATGATTGATGGAGCCATCGAGTCTTCTAGCGACGACACAGCGGAACTCTCAATGAAAGCACCAATGTCAGTGTCAAAACCGGCGGATCTCGTGTAGGGGGTCCCGAACTGTGTGTCTAAGGTCGATGGTAACAGGAGACGAGGGACAAGATGTTTACCCAGGTTCAGGACCTCTCGATGGAGGTAATACCCTACGTCCTGCTTGATTGATCTTGATGAAAATGAGTATTACAAGAGTTGATCTACCACGAGATCGTAATGGCTAAAACCCTAGAAGTCTAGCCTGTCTGATTATGATTGTCATTGCCTCTACGGACTAAACCCTCCGGTTTATATAGACACCGGAGGGGACTAGGGTTGTACAAAGTCGGTTACAGAGAAAGGAATCTTCACATCCGAACGCCAAGCTTGCCATCCACGCCAAGGAGAGTCCCATCCGGACACGGGAGAGAGTCTTCCGTCTTGTATCTTCATGGCCCATCAGACTGGCCCACATTACGTAGCCCGGACGCCCGAGGACCCCTTAATCCAGGACTCCCTCACCGGGCTGCTGGATTACGCGGCTCAGGTCATCGGCGTCCGGAGGCCGAACATAAGTACCCTGAAAGTTGGCTAGAAAAGCATCCTCCAGCTCCTCCCAACATCCTATGGAGTCTTCGGGGAGGCTGTTTTGCCAGTGTCGAGCGAGACCTTGGGAATGTGTAGGTATTTGATGGCACGAAGGCCGTCGCCTCGTGCCATGTGAATGTGTAGTTGGAAGCCTTCTATCCATACGACCAGATCTGTCGTCTCGTCGTAGGGCTCGATATTTACGGGCTTGAAGCACTCCGAGAATTGGTGCTGCATCACTCTATCTGTGAAGCACAGAGGGTGAGCAGTGCCCCTGATTCGGACTACGTCGCGTCGGAGACCATCTGTCATCCGGGATCGCTGTTGTTCCCGAGCTCTGTCATTTCGGTCTAGCCAAGCTTGGTAACTGTCCCGTCGATCGGGAGAGTTGTCTTTGGGTCCATAGATGGATCTTGTCAGACCTGCGCGTGCATCTAGGTCACGTCGTAGGTCGTACTCATAGGTAGGCTGAACTAGCTCCTTGCCTGGATGGCGAGGTGGAGCAAGAGGTTGTTCAGTTTTATCAGCCACCCTATCCCGTCCTTGAGGGGGGCGGTCCGGCTCGTCCGCTTTAGTGTGCCGTGCAGGTGCTGGCTCTATGGCCTCATCATCAAATTGTGACAGAAGCTTTCGCATTGGGTAACTTTTGGTCTGCCGCTCGTAGTTGTACCCTTCTTCGGCAACTAGGACTTTAGTCCATTTGTCATTGAGGGTGTCTTGCTCGGCCTTTATTCTCTATTGCTGTTTCTTCAGGCTATGCATGGTGGCAATGAGCTACGGTTTGAACCGCTCTTGTTCTAGCGGGTCTTCGGGGACGATGAAATCCTCTTCGCCCAAGCTAACCTCCTCTTCGGAGGGAGCGAGGTAGTTGCTGTCTTCGGAATCACCGAGGTCCTCTAGGTTGAGCGGGTCTTCCTCCTTGTGATCGGCTTGAGGTTGCTCGTCAGCGCTGTGGTCCTCGAGGTTGTCCACGTTATTCAGAGTGCTGTTCTGTCCGGTGTCCGTGTTGCTTACATGGCTTCGGCGTGCCTTGGAGCGACGGCGTTCTTTGCGGCGCCTGTGCGGCTCATCCTTCCTGTGCGTGCAGTCATCTTTTGGTGTGTCCACCATGTAAATGTCGTAAGTGGACATGGCCGTCCAGTGGCCGGTGACGGGAAGCGCGGCGTCGGTGTTGACGGTGGCTCTGCTGTCCACTTCCATGGAATAGGCATTTTCTGAAGTGTAGCCTAACATGTCTGTTAAGTCCTTGACCGTGGCTACGAGGTGGGTGGTGGGTGGGACGCAGAATTCCCCGAAGCACGTCTCAAAGGGCTGCTGAACACGAGCCGAGGGCAGATCCTCCCGAATAGCCATCATCTGGATTCGGTCCAACATATCGCTTATTAAAGTGAGGGTCGTCGGACTGGTATGCGGTGGCCGCAGGGGGCTAGCTTCCGATGTGGCGGGGCAAGGACTGATCGGGGCCAGAGCTGGATCATGGTCTTCGAGGGCCGAGTTAACCTCGAGCCCGGGGTCAGATAGTCATAAGAAAACCAAGGACGAGTCCTGGTCTTCGGATACTGCTTCCGTGTTGGGGCTCGAAGCCGAGTTGTTGAGGGGGAGATCAGCTAGGGCTAACCCCTAGCCATCGAACATCGACTCGTCGCTGGGGTTGAAGGCCACAGGCGTGTTGCTAGGAGAGAGTTCGGCCGAAAGCGACTCTCGGCGTCCGAACCTGGCTTCCGTATTGTGGCCTGAAGACGAGTCTCTGGCGGATATTGCGGACACGGTCGAGAGAGTTCCTGGCCTCTGTTTGAGGTGGAGACGTCTTAGCTCGAGGCTGGCTGTAGGATGGGGGCCAATCCGTAGATTGGATCGACGAAGGGTTCAGGAGCACGCATAGTGAATCCAGTGAAAACCAGATCGCCGCGAACGTCCGCAATGAACTCCAGATTGCCGAATCGAATTCGGTGCTCAGGCGCGAAGCTGTCGATCTGATCTAGATGACCAGTTGGGTTGGCGTGTAGCACGATGCTGCCGAACGCGAAGAGTTGGCCAGGAACAAAGAGGTCCCCGGAGCCAACGCCTTCTCCGATGATTAGGTGAGCCATTGATCCTTTTGGCGACCCAAGAGCGAAAGTCTCAATGAAAGCACCAATGTTGGTGTCAAAACTAGCAGATCTCGGGTAGGGGGTCCTGAGCAGTGGATCTAGGATCGATGGGGAACAAGGGACGCTGAACACGGTATTTACCCAGGTTCGGGCCCTCTCGAAGAGGTAAAACCCTATGTTCTGGTTGATTGTATTTGATGTATGGTATGGTTACAGAGTAGATCTACCTCGAGATCAGACGAGCTAAACCCTAAGGAAATGAGGTGATGAATGTAGCTCTTGCCCTAAAGACTAAAATCCTCCGGTTTATATAGACAACGGCAGGTTAAGGGTTACGCGCGATCGGTTACAAAGAAAGGCAGATCTTGCCTAATCTTGGCTTGGAGGACACACCACGGCTCCGAAGATTCCTTATCCGGTCATGGATCCACAATCCAGCTTAGGCCCCATAATAGCCCATCAATCCGGCCCAAACATAACAGGCCGGCAGCCCGAGGACCCCTTAATCTAGGACTCTTCTTTCTTGTTGTCCGGTCGCCGCTGCTAGTAGGGGCACTTCTTTCTTGCTGTCCTGGAGGTCGTACCGATGCTTGGAGGGTGAGGATGTGCGACGGTGCCGGTGCCGCCCCTCCCCATGGCCTAGTGGAGTTCCATTCCAGAGCCCGCTCATGCCCAGAACTGGGGCCGGTGGGGTTCGTCGCATTGGGTGGTCACTGCAGTTCCGGGGCTGGGTCCCCACCTTCCTCATGACGTGATCACGGCTGGGGTGCCGGTGGCCCCCTCGCCCGGCCTCGGGCCGGGGGCTTTCTGCCCAAGGTGTCCGCTTTCTGCCCAGATCCGGGGCAGGGACAATCCATGGAGCAAGATGGGCTGCATGACCAGGTGGTCGTGGTTGACGTCTTCTTCCATGGAATGGTGCTCCCGTTGCCGGCTGGCATCTCGTGCTTCTTCCTGTTGGCAGCTGGTGAGGGATGATGGTGAGGGGTCATGTGGGTCTTCTCCGATGGTGATATCTCTATTGACCGACAACAGTGATTGGGCTAGGGAAATCTTGGACGTTTCTCTCTTGGGAACATCGTTGTGGAGGCCAGGTTGTCTCCCATGTGCCGTGCTGTCATCAACGGACATTTCAGATCCTAGCTTGGTAAGTAAAAGGCATTGCATCAATGGTTTGGAGATATTTCTTGGATTCACAGACAAAAAACCAAAGGATCAGAAGGGGTTCCCTTAGTATTTTTATCTCTACAGTATATTTCTTAGTATTTAACTAGGGATTCATCATGACCCCCACCCCCACCCCCCGTCAATTGGAAAACGCATGGCTTCAGCCGTGGATCATACGCGAGCATCCGCCGTCTTGTCCGAGCGGCATGTGTCCTGCGTGGGTCCCACTCAGCACTAGAGATAACGAGCGGTTCCTCTATCTCTTCTTTCTCTCCTTTATATCGGACAAATGGATAAGCCAAAGAACAGTTCCTTCTTCCCGTCTTAGATCTCTCCCTCTCTCTCACGAATGGATAGGGAGTAGCCAGTGATGGGAATCGATGTCATTGCAGCCGGGTCATGCATGGGCACCGCCGCTGCCACCAGCCTTCCACAAACGTTGGCCCTCATGGTGTGCCCGAGCTCAAGCTACATCCACCATCCCAGGGGAGCACCGGTGTCCATATACACTATGGAGAGCTGCGTCTGCCATTGCCTCGCCATCCTGAGGGAGCACTGACGTTTCTTTCGGCTGATGTGGCCGCTGCTTGCTGCTCACTGTCCGCTACCGTGAGTTTCTACAGCAAGGTCTCTGTTGAAAAAAAATTGTGTTGAGATTTCAATCTTAGTGGGGGAAACTTGATACAATGGGACATGATGAAAGATATGCATAATGTTGTGTCTTCAGAAGAAATAGGAAAGATAAATGTATGTAGAAACTTATATGGAAGCTGATGATGGATGCTTTCTAGTTAAACCTCCAGATAGAGCACTGAAAATGCAACATGTTCCTTTCCCTCATAAATCCATGTAGAAGATTAAGACCCCCTTGAAAATCAAGGTTTTCCTGTGGTTGGAAGGGGTTGGACTGTTGATGAAACATGTGACGTTCGTTCCAGAAAGAAAACTATGGAGCCTTCACCTACTCTCTGGCAAGGTATGTTTGGATGGTTTGTGAAATATCCATTCGCTAGCGGTGGGCTTAAACACAGTGTGTTTTGGGTTTTGTGGAAGACTAGAAATAATGCTTGTTTCCAACTGTTGTAATGTTGACTATTTGCTCCACAATGGATCAATGGTCTGGTAGTTTTGTAGAGAAACTCATGACGTGAAGTACATTGGCGCAGCTCCCAATGGTTGATTCTTTCAATTGAACGCATGGCTTGCAGCATGAACATATGGACCTATGGTGGTGTGTAGTTAGCCATAGGTGCGTTCATCAGTTGGTTTCTCGATTGTTCATTCAAAACTTACACTACTACGGAAAAGCCTAGTAGTAGCGCTAGTTAAACAGCTAGTAGTAGCGCGGGTGCCCGCGCTACTACTACGGTGCTACAGCTAATTTGTAGTAGTAGTGCGGGTGCACCCGCGCTACTACTACGTCTGTTAGTAGTAGTGTGGTTGCCACCCGCGCTACTACTATTAATTTCAAAAACAAAAAAAATTCTCGATCCCGTGCATGCTGTGAATGGCAGCAATTGTTCGATCCAGCGATGGCAGGGGTCGCCGGAGGTGCAGAAGGGTAGCGGAAGACCACATCTAGCGACGGCTGCTGCAGAGGGCCCGGATCCATGGCCGAGCAAGGCGGCGCGTGGGGCTCCTCTTCGCAGCAAAGGCAGCGAGCTCCTAGTCGTCCATGATGAAGACTTGCATGGGTAAGGACATGGGAGGGTGAGTCAAACCAGAGGGAGAGAGAGAAAAAGAAAAATGAGGGACAGAGGAAGGAGATGGAGGTAGCAGCGGCGTTGGTCGCTGGTGGTGAGGTGCTCCGGCGTGTTGGCATGGAGATGCGGGGAAGACCGGCGAGCTCCGGGACATCGGTGGCCTCTTTTGGCACCATGGAGGGGGAGGCGCGGATGGGTAGGAGGTCCATGTGACAGCCTAGGGAGAGAGAGGGGGGAGAGTGACGGGGGAGAGGAAAGGATTTGGGGGAGGAGATGGGGATTTCAGGGGTCTTCAAAAACCATGTACTTAGTAGTAGCGAGGGGTATAAACCCGTGCTACTAGTAAGTAGCAATAGCGAGGGGTATAAACCCACGCTACTAGTAAGCGTCTACCTATAAGCTTTTCGCTAGTAGTGTTAGTGGTTTGCATCTTCTACTTTCCTTCAGTTACCTGGTCTCATGTTTTAAGGATGGTGATAGCCGGCCAAGATTGTATTATTTCATGTTTTTAGAAGACATGGTGGTTCATTAATGAAATCAGAGGCATCCCCATCTTTGGATAAAAAAAAATTAAAAAAATTAGCCCCTAATTATATGCTTGTAATGTATACTACTATGTTTTTTCATACCAATTAATTGAAAGTCACATGATCAAGTTTTGAGAAAAGAAAGCCATGTTGTTCACCAAAATGTCGGCAAATGATAATTCTACAAAAACATTATTTATAGTTCATACGTCTTTTGCACGCGTGGAGATTGTCCACTACTTCTGGGACCGAAGCCGGTGGTCAATATTTATGGGGTTTGTTGTCAAAGGTTGATGTTTTTCGAATGTCCAGATGTAGGCCAGACCACGCAGCCCTTGGACAACTCTTTTCTGGGCATTGTGAGCGTGACAAATGGATTCATGACTGAGGCACAGATAGTGCAACACCTGAGAGAGCTTGCACCAGGCAGGTTTCAGTGGAACCTTGTGAGGCTCGAGGAGCAGACTTACAACATGGAGTTTCCTACCAAGGAGGATCAAACCATATTCTGAAATTCGGTATGTATAGGGTGCCCAGTTTCAACTTCATTCTGGAATTCGAGGCCTGGAAACCGAAGAAACCGCAGGGGACACCTTTAACCCAGATTTGGGTCCGTTTCTTCGGGGCACCTCCTAAACCACTAAATAATTTTCTTGCGACTTGGATTCTTGGATCCCTCATTGGCAAGACGAGAAGGTTGATATGCCTTTTACCCGCGCAAATGGCATGGCAAGGTTACTTGTCAGTGTGGTAAGCATCGAGTTCATACCAGATGTGGTGAAGTGGACTCATGCGGGGGTAACTTATGACCTGGACGTGGAATTTGAGAACGCACCTATGTTCTAGGAAGGTGATGAGCATCAAGGCATGGATACAACTAAGGGTGATGGTACTTCTGGGGGTCAGAAGGATGCTGACCATAGTTCACGGGGGGCGGCCAAGGGACATATGGCGTAGCCTGGGATGGCAGAGGAGATTGCCAAGGGTCCCGCACAGACACCACCACCTACGAACTCTCTTCGGTTTGGGTCTTTTGGTCCGTCTTCGGCCCATAGCCGCTTATGGAGCCACAGGGTTGACTCCGAGGATCCGTCAGAGCTTTTGTTGCCACTGGTTCTGACTGAGGATGATAGCACTGAGACGGTTGGGGCCCTAACTGAGCAACATTTTCGGACGGGTACTGTACCGATGGATGGCAGCACGGTTAGGACTAATGACACATCAAGACAGGAGGTCTTGGAGTCGGGCGACGTGCCGTCAGAGGGCCGAAGCCTGGATGACTCGCAGACATATTGGCTGGGTCTGTCCAGCATCTTGCGGTGGCAGTTGGGAGGGAGAGTCGTGGGTAGGTGGCCCATGAGTCACCCTCTGCTGTGAGCCGCCCGGAGCCTGCGCAGGCCCTGTCTACTCCAGTACCAGCGGGCGCAGGCGTGGCGGATACAGCAGCGAGAATGACACTACTGCAGGATGCTGCTAAGGCGACACTATGATCAGAGACCCTTTGACGAAACTGTGTGTGATGCATTAATGGCAAACGGTGATGTAAAAGAAAAGTCAAAAAATATGCAAAACGTTTGCGATGAAGGATGCATCAAATACGGTTCAGATTTTAGTTACGTGTGCGATGCGGGGCATACGGTTCAGTTCAATGAACTATTTGCGATGAGGCAGAACAAAAGAAACGGGCAGCCAGATGAAGGTGTGTGCGATATACGGCATACAGTTCACTCGGATAAACTGTTTGTGATGATGCGGAATAACAGAAATGGGCAGCTAGATGAAGGTGTGTGCGATATACGGTATACAGTTCACTCGGATGAACTGTTTGCTTTGAGCCAAGAGAACAGAAATGGTTCAACTTAACAAGATGTGTGTGATACGTGGCAAACAGGTCTGTAATCGAAAATGTGTGGGAAGACCGATAACAACACAGATGATTCCTGTTAACAAGCCGTGTGTGCTGTGAGCAAACGATTGCTGGTATACAATTGTCAGTGATTGATGAAATCATCACCGACGGGTTCCATTTTTTAGTCTGTGTGCGCTGTGATTTGCTCTGTCTACAGAGCATCAGCATATATACTTACAAAGGTAGCATTTCATAACCAAATTAATCATACAATTATAGAAGTGACTACACACATAACATTTCCACACACCAAAGTAAGCAATTACATGCATACTAAACTAGGAGAAACGAGGATCTAATCATCTACTTGTTGAGACGACGCTTTCCATTGCTCTGCTTCCAGCTGGATCCGTGGCCATTTTGGGGAAGGAGGCACTTCCACATGTCAACGATCCACCTGTACATCTCGTAGCTCGTGTATGCTTCCTTGGCCACGTACACGACATGAGCTTTGTCGAGTTTCCCCATCTAGGCCGAGTGCCAGGCACGCTTGTCCTTGTTGCAGGAATCCATCATGTCTCTGTAGTAGGGATCGATGATGGCCTCGGCGAGGTGAACCAGTGAGTCCTTCTCATGCTCGTTGCTGCCCCAAATCTTGTATTGGCCCTGGATGTCGACAAGATTCTGGCAGGCGATGCCCGAATTCTAGAAACCTTTACATCACTGGTGATGTCCACCGTAGCGAACATGTAGTGGGGCCTGTTGACAAACCTGGCGAAACGCTCGCAAGGCCTTGTGGCCAGGCCGTAGTGGTAGACGAAGACGTGATTGCGCACACACATCTGGGCGACGGCGACCTTGGGAGGAGACCCGGCACGAGCGCGGGTGTACTCGAGGTCGAACCCAACCACCTTGTACTTCTCCTCAGCAAGCAACAGCTCCATGATGTGGATGAAGTGCTCCAACCAGACCGGGTTATTGGTGTACACCACCGAGAGCTCCATGAACCTTCTGTGGGTGTCCTCCACGGCATGCGTGGTGAACCGCTGCTCCTCGTCGGCAGCCGCTCGGAGCGCCATTGGAGCCATGCAGGAAGAATTTGTCGTGGTGGGTGTGCTTCTTGCAATGGTGGGGCGTGATCTAAAGGTTGAAGAGACACAAGGGTTAAATGGCCGTTGTAATAAATGGGGGCTGGCCGGCATGTAATCGTCACGTCTTGTCACCGCGTTCATAGCGGAGGATTCCAGTGCACGCTTGACAACACCGCACGCGTTTCGTTTGACCACACGTGGGCTCGAAGAGGCACCAAATGTATCGTCGGTGAGCCTGTTCACGCGCTACCGCACAAGCTTCCCACCAGGCTAGTTTGGCCACGCGTCGGCTAGAAGAGGGACAAATCGTGGGTGTTTATTGGCAAAAAGCTTTGTAAAAACAAAGTGTGTGGAATGACTTCGGTCATAAGTTTACCCGTGGGTGATGAGGTCAAAGTTACACAGAAGGGTGATGATGGACACTCGAGTGCGATAATTAATTATGCGCTCTACAGGGCACATGGTTGAAGAAACCAACTGTGTGCAATAATGTCGAAGATCGCAGTCGAGTTTGCTGTACATATCGTGTGCTATGAGATCGACAAGGTAAACAGATTCGAGAATGGTTAATAAAATCTAAGTCCATTGCATATTAAGGTCAAAATAGTGGTACCAATATACGAGTCTCATACGATGCCATTTCAACGATTGTACCACAAAAGCTCAAAATGTTACAAGGTTCAAATTCCAGAGTTATATGGCTCAAATTCGAAAATTACAAGGTTCAAACTGATATTAGAAATGAAATTCAGCTCATCAGCTGCAAAAGCTCGCGCTGATCCGCTGAACATGGATATAAGAGAGGTTCAAACTAATATTACCACTTGTAAGGCTGGTTTCGAAAACTCATAATTTTCGCAAAGGGGCTAGCCACTAAGAAGTCATGTATGGGGTTGACACGATGACTTCTAATTACTCTGTCATCTAAAGTTCCAAAATGAAATTCAGCATTTTCGGAGCCTATTTCATTCTGCCACAGGCGACGGCGCTGATCAACAAACCATTCATTTTTGCAAAATAAAAGTAGGGCAAACCTCATTACCTTCAGCACCCTTGCTCTGACAACAAAGAACCTGGCAAACATAATCTCCGGTAAAGTCCCTCGGTAGGAGTTCAAAGTAATTTCTGAGAGATGCAGATCTAGGCATTCGATGTGATTGTTATATTGTATCACATTATCCACCATCAGGCCTAATCTTATCTGCAAAAGAAGAAAACATGTTAGTGCCTACATGCAGTTTTGAACACTACTACAGGCCTATTTGGTTTGCAGGATTTGTAAAATGCACTAGCGTGCCATCTTCGATCCGACATGATTAACATGGGCATTTGATTACAATCTAGAAAAATGTAGCCTACTTCACAGGAGGTTGTAGTGGATGAAAAGTTCCCTAAGAAAACTAGTACAGATGAATCCAAAGGAGAAATGCTTATGGATTGTAACCATATGGATCAAGCAACCAATATGGGGGGGGAACATGTATGTACTGAAATCCTCCAAAAATCCTTCAGAAATCGTAGTACATTGTCATTGTAAACATGGGAAAAGGTGTCACCAATTGAACTCCCTTATGTTTAACATTTAACAGGAAAGGAACATCACCTCGATATATAGCT
Organism: Thinopyrum elongatum; assembly: GCA_011799875.1. NCBI lineage: Eukaryota > Viridiplantae > Streptophyta > Magnoliopsida > Poales > Poaceae > Thinopyrum > Thinopyrum elongatum. The sequence goes on along the minus strand of CM022299.1, from coordinate 54,371,750 downwards.
TCTCCAGGCACGGAAAGCATCTTAGGAAGCTGACAACTTACTCCAGGTTGGGGCCGATAGATTCTAGTGCCAAGACCTTCACTGTGCGCAGTTTTGGGTTCAAGCTTGTCAGAATCATTTTCTGGATGATAGATGAACATACATCTTCAAAATTAGAAATAATGTTGATTTCTAGAAGGAGAGGTAGAAGGCGGCTATTGTACCTGAACGGGTTTGGATCGAATAACAAGTTCGGAGTATTTGTCAGATGAGTGCACTACTGCAGGATGCTGCTAACGCGACACTACGATCAGAGACCCTTCGACGAAACTGTGTGCGATGCAATAATCGCAAACGGTGGTGTAAAAAACCGTCAAAAAAGGTGCAAAACGTTTTCGATGACGGATGCATCAAACATGGTTCAGATTTTAGTTGCGTGTGCGATGCAGGGCATATGGTTCAGTTCAATTAATTGTTTGCGATGAGGAGGAACAAAAGAAACGGGCAGCCAGATGAAGGTGTGTGCGATATACAGCATACGGTTCACTCGGATGAACTATTTGTGATTAGGCAACACAAAAGAAACGGTCAGCCAGATCAAGGTGTGTGTGATATACGGCATGCGGTTCACTCGGATGAACTGTTTGCGTTGAGACAAGAGAACAAAAACGGTTCAATATAACAAGATGTGTGTGATACGTGGCAAACAGGTCTGTAATCACAAATGTGCGCGAAGACCAATAATAACACAGATGATTGCTGCTAATAAGACGTGTGTGTTGTGAGATGGGATTGCATACAGAACAACAACATATATATACACACACTTATAAGGACATGGTTGCATAACCAAATTAAACATCCAATTACATAGGTGGCTACTACAACCATGGCATTTGCACACACCAAAGTAAACTATTACATGCATAATTACATAGGTGGCTACTACACACATGACATTTCCACACACCAAAGTAAACTATATATTACATGCATGATTAACTAGGATAAATGATCATCTGATCATCATCTACTTCTTGTGATGCTTGCTGCTACTGCTCTACTTGTGGCTCGATCCGACCTCGTCAATTTCAGTAATGAGGCACTTCCTCATGTCAACGATCCGCCTGTGCATCTCTTAGCATGTGTACACACTCTTGGTCGTGAACCTGAGGTGAGGTTCATCTAGTTTCCGCATCCAGGCCCCATGCTAGGATACGGGATGTGTTCTGTTGGCATCCTGCTTCATCTTTTTGTAGTATGGGTCAATGATGGCCGACGCGAGTTCAACCAGGGAGTCCTTCTTCGTGCTACCCCAGACCCTGTAGTGCTCACGGATTTTGACAAGGTTCTTGCAGGCCAAGCCCGTAACCCTGAGCGCTTTTACATCGTCGGTGGTTTCCACCGTAGCGAACTTGTAGTCGGTGTTGTTGACAAACCTGGCGAAATGATCGGAAGGCTCTGTGGCCATGCAGTAGTGGTAGATGAGGACATGATGGCGCACGCACAACTGGGCGACGGCAACCTTCTGATCTATGTTGGGACGACCGGCGGTGTACTGGATGTCGATGCCGACCACCTTGTACTTGTCTCGAGCAAGCAACTAGTCACCGGTGTTGATGTAGTCGTCCACCATGGCCAGGTCGATGGTGTACACCACCAAGAGATCTGTCTCCCTCACGTGGGTCTCCACTTTATGCTCGCCGCTAGACAACCCCTCTCTATGTGTCATCGTGGGTGTGCTTGTTGTGTTGTGGGGCACGGTCGAAAGGTTGAAGAGACTAAGGTTATAATGGCCACGGGAATTAAAGCGGAAGCCGGACGACCTGGAATATCGGCACGCCCTGATGGCAGTTCTAATTTGCAGTGCGTAACTCCATCGTGCCGCACGTAACTACATCGCGTGGCGATGCGTGCGGCGCAACCACATGCATATGGGGCCCCCGACATGATCGTGCGCAGGCCCAACCGCTGGCAGAGCGCGCGCAGAGGGACGCGAGCAGAGCGCTCCATAGTCGCCTCAACGGCGAGCAACCATATATATGCATATAGCAGTTGAACACGCATGGAAAAGCTGTCCACAAGCTAAGCGCGCCAATGGACGCGAGCAGAGCGCGCCACAGCGCCTAACGGCGAGCACAGCGCGCCGCGGTGCCTAACGGCGAGCAGAGCTTGCCGAGGGACGCGAGCAGAGGCCGGCACAGTGATACGTGGCAAATAAGACGAACTATGCGAGCGATGTCGGAGACATCAAGCACGAATCAGATTAGAGTTGTGTGTGTGATACGTGGCATACAGTTGATCCATCCGAGCTGTTTGTGATGGAATAAGCCGTGTGTGTTGTGGGCAAACGCTTGCTGGTATACAACCTTAAATTTAACCAACAAAATGTTAATGCATGTTACAAAAATTATATAACTGGAAACTATGTTCAAATACGAATCCAACGATATAATCTTTGGCGACATGCATTCGTATTTTATTAGTTAAATCCTACTTATAAACCAGGACGGGGGTATAGTAGGTAATTAAATCGCAAATGTTTTTTTAATAACCGTATGTGTACATGTCCTTTCGTCCTCCTCTCGCACATCTTGTCACCCCGCTGCCGCACACGGCTTCGAGTGCAAGCTTGAGCAGCGTGCGGGGGCGTTCATTTGGCCAAACGGTGGTGAGCACGTTGCCGCGCAACCGCGCAAGCTTCCCGCCCGACTCGGTGAAATCCCCCAAAATCCCAATGCTTACCAGCCTACTATATAAACCCTCACGGCCGGCGAGTCCTACGTCGCATTTTCCCCTCCCTCCCTGTAGCTTATCTCGTCTGCTTCTCCCACAATCACCAATGGCACCGGTCCGTCATTGTCGCTCAGCCACTCTACCGTCATCAGAGGACAGCTCCAGCTGGGAGGCTACACCATGGTGGCGGCGCAGTCCCTGGGGTAGTGTAGTGCGCGTGGCGTCCCTGTTGGGTGTGCACGGAACACCCACCACACGCTCCGTCGCCGCTGCCCGTCGGCAGCTGTTGCCAGCCGCCATTGACGCCACACCACTGTCGAAAGCCAGGGCCATCACCCGCACCGCCGAAGCGGCCCGAAGGCAGGAGGTGGCCGTCGTGGCCACCACCCCACTGCCGGCCACTGTGGCCATCACCCGCTCCGCCACCGCGGCCCAAAGGCGGGAGGTGGTGGTCGTGGCCGCCACCCCATCGTCGGCCGTCGTGGCCGCCAGCCCATCATCGAGCGCCAGGATCATCACCCGCTCCGCCACCGCCGCCCGAAGGAGGGAGGCGGAGGTGGAGGCCCGCACGTGCGTCAGTGACCTTGCGCGCTACATCTAGTTCCTACGAGAGGAGGAGGAGCGCCTCGTCGAGCACGCAAAGAGCCTTACCGCAGCCATGGCTGCAGCACATGCCGACGCAGAGGCAAGGAATTAGGAGATCTACGAGTAGTCCGGCCGCTTCGAGAGGGGTCGTCTGGAGTGGCAGAGGGCATTCGAGGTGAGCGTCGCTGAAGGTACAGTAGCAGCAGGCACCGTATTGTAGTTGTCAGCTCGTCGGTAGGCTCCTCCTCCTCTTCCTCTTACTGAGCGCGCTCGGCAGAGGAGAGGCTACCGGAAGTAGTACAAAGCCCCTTCGTAGTTGTCGATGTACTAAAGTTTGGCCCCTTTAGTACCCCTTACTTGTGCACGGGCAGTTGTAGCCGCACCTGCGATGAGGCTTGGCAGGGGCAGTTGGAGACAGAATACAAGACAACGAAGACGGCGTCCAAGAAAGTAACTAGGGAGCAGAAGACAAGCTGGAGCCTCGGCAAGATCCTTGCCGAGGTGGCTCGGGAGGCCCCGGCAAGATCCTTGCCGGGACGACTTGCAAGGCACTGACAAGAACACCACCCTTGAGGTTGAGAGCTCTGACACCATCGACAACGTCAAAACCAAGACTCAGAGGCACATGCGTAGTAGCATGTAGATCTTTGTGAAGACAGGTGGCATGCAGATCTTCGTGGAGACCAGAGAGCGGAGTTCCCAGCAAGGTTCCTGCTAGGGACGACTGCGAGGCCCCGGCAAGGCTCTTGCCGGGGACGATCGCGAGGCCACGGCAAGACTCACACACGACAAGGCTCCACCGCCTTGCCACTGTCCCGGCACAACAATTAGCCAGCCAACCTGGCGAGCACCTGCGTGGCGGCATGCAGATCTTCGTGAAGATCCTGCCACCGCTCCAGCACAGCGGCTAGCCAGTCAGCTTGGCACTTGCATGCCTCCTCATCTTGGGTGCGTGTCAGGACAGGGCGACGGATGGGATGGGCTCTATTTCCGTCCCCGATAAAGTTAGGGGGGCACGTAAGCAGCGCATTTAATGCGCTTGTCCTAAGACGCCAGAGATAAGCACGTGCACTGTAGCACTTTACACCTCCTGTGTGCCACTGTGGCAGCCCCTTGGACGTATAAAAGGAAGCCCAAGGCATACTGTAGAAGGATTCGGACTTTTTGGACTCTACAGCCCAGCTTGCATGTAGCTAGCCGAAGCTGAAGAACACATAATATACGCACCAATCAGGACTAGGGTTTTACGCTTCTCAGCGGCCCGAACCTGGGTAAAGATCCCTCCTATTGATCTCTAGATCTGCTCTTCATGCACCCCTCCACCCTACCAAACCGTAGAAGGGATCCACCCGATCCCATAGGTGTCATTTCCCTAACATCTGTGGCGCGCCAGGTAGGGGTCTGAGGTTGTACGAACCTGATCTAGGCGTCAGCGCGTTGACTTCTTTGACATCTTCATCGTCATGTCTCCAAAGAGAAAGAGCATCATGGCGATTGGTTCATCTCCGGTCGATCTCCCTGCACCAGCGCGGACGGATGCGGGATGGACGTGGGTGGAGGCCATGGGCTTCCACGATGCTCCGGCGATTGGAGCTACGTGAGCGGCGACGACCTGCACGTCGCCAGGTCCAGGGATGGAAGGACGACCTCCAAGACGCCCTCGCCGGCGCATGCGCCTCGGCCTTCCCAGGTCATGCGCGACGACCAGCGCCATGGTTTGGATGATCACGAGCGTTCCCGTGGAAGGGACCCTTTGCATCATTCTCGAGATGCGCCGGGCTAGCATGCACGCCAAGACGTTGGCGGAAACGGCGCGCGGCCGCGGGGCCGTGATAGAGCTCCTTCTAACGTGGTTAGAAGTCAGAGCGCTTCACGATCCACGCACCTGTCGCCGCCACCCACGCCAACGGAAGCGTTGGCGCGCGTACAGCTACTTCTAGATTTCCCTCTTGCGGCGGAGAAGCTCGACGAGTGGAGAGCCACCATCCGGAGCATCGTCGGCTTCACCAATAAAGATGGACCGCAGCAGGCAGGGCCCTCGTGCCGGTGCTCTATTGAGCCGGCGCATGCCAAAGGCGGAAGGATCGGAGGTGCTGCGTCCATGGTGCACTCTCCCGCTCCACGGCACCAACAGCGGCCGCTGACTCGTTGGGTCGAGACCTGTGACAACGGTTCCACAGCGTTGTCCGACCCACGAGCCCGCCACAATCAATGTCAAGTCCTTCGAGAGCGAGTCAAAGAAGACGCGCGAACCACTATCGAGCAGCGATGGGAAGCGCGCCATCAGTCTGATAGGCATGCTAGCCCCACTATAGATCGGCCCGCGCCGAGGGATTCTGATAACTTACCTTACGAGGTGGGTTGTCCAGCTTTTACCCGTGGGCTGCGGCGATTCCAGTGGCCCACCCATCGCACATTTAAGCCTGAGGTCGGAGAGAAATACGACGGCAAGACTCACCCGTCGGAGTTCCTGAGCATCTATACCATTGCAATGCGAGCCGCCGGGGCTCGGGACGACAACGTACTCGCCAACTACTTCCCGTTGGTACTCAAGCCCAACGTCAGGTCGTGGTTGATGCACCTACCAGTAGATTCCATCTCTTCTTGGTCGGATCTGTGCCACGAGTTTGTTGGCGCCTTTACCGGAGGCCACCAAGCTCCTGGCCAGGCAAGTGACTTACATATCATCCCCTAGAAAGATGGCGAATGCTTGCGCAAATACATATAGAGATTCAGCCGTGTGCAGTACAACATCCCCGATGTTCATCCTGCCGCTGTTGTCAGTGCATTTCATCAGAATGTGCGCAACCGCAAGATGCGTGAAGAGCTGGCGATGAACAAGATTACGGATGTTGCCGAGCTTTCTGTTTTGGCCGACAGATGTGCTCGGGCTGAAGAAGGAAGGAAGTACCCCGGCGAAGATGCCGGCGCAGAAAGTGACTCCGCAGATGAAGACGCCGCCGCCCCGGCAAAGAAGGGCCGACGGCGCAACAGGAAGCGCAAGGGTAAAACCGTGCTTGCTATCGAGGAATCCGGCAACCCCGGCACCGCCAAGAAGGCCAAGGTTGATGACCCCGGCAAGGAGGTTGCCGGTTGCGCAGCCTGCCAGGCCTTGGCGGTTGCCGACAAGCCAGAGGGCTCCGACAAACAGTATTGCAAGATCCATCGCACCAAGGGCCATGACCTCCAGAATTGCCAGCAAGTTGAGCAGCTTGTAGAGAAGCAGAAAGCTGAGTATGATAAGTGAGACAAGGAGAAGGGCCAGGATGGTGCTGAGGGGTCCGGCAAGAAGCGTGGCGGCCGAGGGGGGCGCCGCGGCAAGGATAAGCAACCTGAGAGGCCCGCTCGGGGCCGTGACAAGAAAGAGGGAGATGATGATCATGATGAGGACGACGAATCCATCGAGCACGAGTTCAAGAAAGCTACGGAGGCCATGTGCGTCAACTGTGGTGCCTCGTTGCATGCCTCTCACCGCCAACTGAAACAGTGGGCGCGTGATATCAATGCGGCAGAGCAATCGTTCGATGCCCAGAAGCCGCTGAAATGGTCGAACACGCCTATCATTTTTGACACTGAGGACCACCCTGATCGCACAACAGCGGTCGGGTGTTTGCCATTGTTGGTTTCACCAACGATACGCAACCTCAAGGTGACAAAAGTATTAGTTGACGGTGGGGCCGGTCTGAACTTGATCTCGCCCACTGTGATCAAGAGGCTGCAAATTCCTGATGGAGATCTCGAGGAGACGGGCACGTTTTAAGGGATCAATCCAGGAAGGAGTCTGCCAAAGGGCAAGATTATGCTACCAGTTACCTTTGGTGGCGAGCTGAACTATAGGACAGAGAAGATCATTTCTGATGTCGCCAAGATCCCCTTGCCCTATAATGGGATCCTCGGCCGCCCGGCGCTGGCCAAGTTCATGGCGGCATCACATTACGCTTACAATACATTGAAGATGCCCGGACCAATGAGCATCATCACTGTCCACTCCGACAAGAAAGACGCACTCATCTGCGCTGACCAACTCTATCGAGAGGCAGCTGCAGCAACTGCCGCCAAGGCACTTGCTCCTGCCGCTGAAGCTCCGGATGGGAAGAAGACCGGCAAGACCTCTCCCGGCAAGACCTCTTGCACCCAGTTCAGCAAGCGCGCCTCTTCAGAGTGTTGCGCCCCTGTCGAGGACATGCCAGAGAGCTCCACCAGCAAGAGCAAGAAATCCAAGGCAGCACCACCAGAAACTAAGAAGGTGCCCGTCAAGGAGGACGAAATGGGTGGGGCTTTTACTATAAGCTCCACCCTCGACAGCAAATAGGAAGGCGCGCTCATCACCTTCCTGCGGGCAAATGTCAATGCATTTGCATGGCAAGCATCTGACATCGCCGGCTTTCCCAGGGAGGTGATTGAGCACCATCTTGCTGTCTGTCCTCATGCGCGGCCCGTCAAGCAGAAGGTCAGGAAGCAAGCTTTGGAGCGGCAAGAGTTCATCATTGAAGAGATTAGGAAGCTGGAAGCAGTAGGCTTGGTTAGAGGAGTGCTCCACCCAACGTGGTTGGCCAATCCGGTGGTGGTGCGCAAGGCAAATGGGAAATGGAGGCTATTCATTGATTATACAGATATCAATAAAGCCTGCCCAAAGGATCCTTTCCCTTTGCCACGCATCGACCAGATCATGGAATCCACTGCCGGGTGCGACTTGCTGTCGTTCCTTGACGCCTACTCAGGATACCATCAAATCTTCATGACGAAGGAAGATGAAGAGAAAACCGCGTTTATCACCCCATGTGGTACATATTGTTTTATACGAATGCCTTTCGGGATGAAAAGCGGTGGTTCAACGTTTGCGAGAGCAGTCCAAATTGGTTTTGAGCCTCAGCTACATAGAAATATGGAAGCTTATATGGATGGCATAGTGGTCAAAACCAAGGACAGGACAACTCTCATACAAGATCTAGAAGAAACATTTGCAAATTTGCGCAAGATCAATCTCAAGCTCAACCCTGAGAAATGTGTGTTTGGTGTCCCATCCGGCAAGCTTCTCGGGTTCTTTGTGTCTCAGCGTGGGATCGAGGCGAACCCCGACAAGATCAAGGCGATTGAGCAGATTGAAGCACCAATATGAGTCAAAGATGTACGTCGACTTGCTGGCTGTGTTGCTGCTTTGAGCATGTTCGTCTCCAAATCTGCTGAGCGCGCCCTGCCCTTTTTCAAGATCTTGAAAAAGGTAGGTCGAATGACATGGACTCCGGAAGCGGAGGCAGCGCTGCACGATTTGAAGAGGTACCTCTCCTCTACGCCAACACTAGTCACGCCTAAGCCACAAGAGCCATTGTTGCTGTATCTAGCGGCAACGAATCAAGTGGTCAGTGCCGCGCTAGTGGCGCAGAGAGAAGTTGATGAAGAAGCAGCAGAAGTGGCAAGACCGTCGGATGACGAGCCGGAGCTCTCCCCGGCAGGGTCTGGTGCCGGCAAGGCAGGACCCTCGGCAGGACCTGGTGCCGGCAAGGCAGGGCCCCCGGCAGAGTCTGATGCCGGCAAGGCGGTTTCTGCGCAAGCAAATGGAGTGACACAAAAGAAGAAGATGGTGCAACACCCAGTTTATTTTGTCAGCTCCCTTTTGCAAGGGGCTAGATCAAGATACTCTGGTGTGCAGAAGTTGCTCTTTGGCCTTCTTATGGCCTCGAGGAAGCTGCCCCACTACTTTCAGGCACATGAGATCACCGTCATCACTCGCTTCCCGTTGCAACGGATCTTGCACAACCCAGATGCAACTGGAAGGATTGTGGAGTGGGCGTTGGAACTGTCAAGCTTTGGTCTCAGGTTTGAAAGCACTTCAACGATTCAGACCAAGGCCTTGGCAGAATTCATTGCAGAATGGACCTCAACGCCTGACAAGGAAATTCAAGAAACCACTCTCCCCGGCAAGGAAACGAGCCACGACTGGATTATGTACTTTGATGGGGCTTTCTCGCTGCAAGGCACCGGTGCTGGTGTGCTACTTATTGCCCCCACCGGAGAGCACCTGATGTACATGGTCCAGATGCACTTTCCCTGGGAGAGATCAACAAACAACACTGCGGAGTGTGTGGGACTGCTTGCCGGTCTCAGGATCGTGACAGACCTTGGATTTACGAAGCTCATCATCAGAGGTGATTCGCAGCTTGTCGTCAAGCAGGTTAACAAAGATTATCAGAGCCCGTTGATGGAAGCTTATGTAGATGAAGTGAGGAAGTTGGAGGAGCATTTTGACGGTCTGCAAGCAGAGCATGTTCCTCGAGCAGAGAACAGCATATCTGACGACCTGTCAAAACGTGCTGCCCTCAAGTTACCTGTGGAACCAAGAACTTTTGTGCTCCAACTAAATCAGCCATCCGTTGAACCATCGGCGGGACAGAATAAGCGAAGGAATTTCATCCCCGGCAAGTACTTTCCCACTGAGCTCCCAGGGGCCTTCGGCAAGGAAGTTGTCGGGGACGACGCCAAGCTTGCCGGGGGGCGACTGTCCCCGGCGGGGCCTCAAGCCCTTGCTGTAGAGACAATTGCTCCCATGGCAGAAGACACGCCTCTAGTCCTTGCCATCGAGCCCCAGGCTCCAGCATGGGCACAGCACACCGTTCGGTTCCTCCAAACAGGGGAACTCCCTGAGGAACAGGAAGAAGCAGAGAAAGTAGGCCGTCGGTATAAAAGTACCAGTTTGTGGATGATATCCTGTACAAAAAAAGACCGAACGGCGTGAAATTGAAGTGCATTCCTCAGGAGGATGGATTAGAGTTGTTGGCAGAAATACATGGAGGCATATGTGGCTCTCACATAGGATCAAGAGCTCTTGCCGGCAAGGAATTCCAGCAAGGTTTCTTTTGGCCCACTGCCCACCAAGATGCAACTGCACTAGTAACCAAGTGTGAAGCGTGCCAGTTCCATTCAAAGAAGCTCCATCAGCCAGCCCAAGCTCTTCAGACTATCCCTCTTTCCTGGCCATTTTCGGTCAGGGGGCTCGACATACTGGGCCCCTTTCCCCGTGCTGTCGGGGGCTTTGAGTACTTGTACGTCGCAATCGACAAGTTCACAAAGTGGCCAGAAGTGGAAGCAGTGAGAAAGGTGACAGCGCAATCAGCCGTCATGTTCTTTAAAGGATTAGTTTGCTGTTTTGGTGTGCCAACAACGGCACACAGTTCACGAGCCGCACCTTCATGCATTATATCCAGGACCTTGGCAGCAAAATCTGTTTTGCTTCTGTTGCACATCCACGAAGTAATGGCCAGGCGGAAAGGGCAAATGCTGAAGTGCTGCGGGGCCTCAAGACGAAATTTTTTGACAGGCTGCACAAGAGCGGAAGGCGCTGGATTGATGAGTTGTCGACGGTCCTTTGGTCAATCAGGATGACACCAAATCAAGCCACTGGCCAGACACCTTTCTCCCTGGTATACTGGGCGGAAGCAATTCTCCCCATAGAACTCACATACGGGTCGCCTCAAGTGCTCGCTTATGATGAGCTTGAGCAAGAGCAGTTGCATCAAGATGATGCTACGCACCTTGAGGAAGATTGTCTTCAGACTGCTATGCGAGCCGCGTGCTACCAGCAAGCCTTGCGTCGCTACCACAACCGCAATGTTCATGCCCGAAGCCTTAAGGAAGGCGACCTTGTTCTTCGGCGCGTTCAGTCCACCAAGAATTCCAACAAGTTGACGCCAAAGTGGGAAGGCACTTATCGGGTGATACGAGTCACCAGGCCCGGCGCAGTCCGCCTGGAGACCGAAGATGGCATTCCAGTGAGCAACTCCTGGAATATCAAACATCTTCGCAAGTTTTACCCATGAGGCGCGGTTGTCGGGACCCCCGGCAACCCCCTTTTTGTACTAGCCTTGCCGGCAAGGCATATAACCCTATGTACAGAGCCAGGCGCAAACCCTGTGCGCAGTTGAATAAGTTTACATATGTACAGTTCTTGTTGATTTCCATGTTTAATTATATGCATGCCTGTCCAGGATATTATACTACGTTCGTTTCCAGCAAGTATTGATGAACCGCCAAGGTTCCATGCTCCTATTTTCTCTTCTTTCTTTTTCTCAAAGGATAGAGGGTTCCCTCGCATACAAGTTTGCCGGGGGGGTAGAGAGACTGGGCGCCCGCAGGCGATGTTCGAAGTGGCATCTTGCGGGAAAGAGTACAACAGCAAAAAAAGCTAAGTTGTGAAACCTTGAGTGATTTTCTTTTAAATGTAAGGTTATTTCCCTCGAATGGTTTCATTTCTTGTATGGAAAACCTGCACGCAAAGGAACCTCATCGCATTTGGTTGTGCCCTTGCTCTGTTTCGAGTCCGCTCAGCAGTTCAAGTGGCTGCACTAAGAGCGGCAAGGTGTCTTGCCGGCAGCGACACCCCCAGCAGGCTGCTAAGGACCCGTTCCTCAAAGCGCTCGCAGCAAGGGTGCTCGCATTGGCAAGCCCTTCCAAAAAAGCGTAGGGTGTATGCCATACGAGGATAATCAAACAAGGAAGATAGAATGCATTTAATCCAAAACACAGCAAGTTATGTTACATCACTGGTTGCCGCAGTTCTAACTTAAGATAAATTCGTCTTGGGTACAAGTTCACGGCGGCAAGACAAAGTGGAGCAGCTAGTACCGGTGCTGGCCTTCTACCCTCTTGACTTGGTCAACCATGCTGACGATGGGCGCGACAAGCTCTTCAAGCGCCCTGCAGTCCGCATCTGCCGGCAAGCTATCTTGGCTCAGGTTGAGGCCGGGGTTCTTGTACGCCACCTTGGTGAGCACTTTGAGGAGGACGCCCCGGCAAAGCTTGCGGGACTCGTTGGCCATTTGGGTGGCTCGATTGGAGTGGAGCAGCTTCAGAGCCTTGAGGACGGCCTCGAAGAACATGGTCAGCCTGGCGCTCTCAGAAATCCCCCTGTCATGGGAGAACCTGAAGTTTGGCATCCCCATGATGGACAGCTGCATGGTGAGCCTCTCCGCGGCGTCGATGAGGTGTGTAGTCTAGAGATTCACGCCCTCCACGTAATCATTGTGGGTGGCGGCGGCGCTCTCAAGCAGCAACTTCTCATTCCTGAGGTCCTTGGCCAGGGCCTTCTCACGAGCCCTGCTGCCATTAAGGGATTCCTCCAGTGTGGTTAGCTTCAGCTTCAGATCAGCAATGGAGTCGTTGGCTTCGGAGAGCAGCTTGGTCTTGTCAGATATGGTGACATGCAGCTCCGCCAAGGTGTGGACAGTTTTGTCTCTATCGCTCTTGAGCGTCGAGACCTCCTTGCGGTGCTTCTCCAGCTCCTCCTCCAGTTTCTCCACCTTGCCGGCCAGCTCGTTCTTGGCGGCCCCTATAGCTTCGGCAATGTCGACAGCCTCCTTCAGCTTGCCGGCATGATCTAGGACCAGAGCGTCGAGTGCGTCTTTATGCTTCTGCTCCAGCTCCTGGGTCCGCTGCGCGACAAGCTTCTCAATTTCTTCATCCTTGCCGCGGAGCTCGACGGCAAGCGCCTTATCGCGAGCGGCGAGGTCTTCTTCTTGGGCGTCAAGCAGAATACGGCGCTGCCTTAGACTGGCGTCCTCCTTGGCAGCCTGTATAGCGGCCTCCTCCTGTGCCTTCTCAATATCGGACTGCTTCAGGAGGAGCTCGTCCCAACGCTGGCCTAGCTCCTCCTGGCCAACCCTTAGCTCTTGCCAGGCCTTGGCGAACCAGACCTGCGTCTGCTCGACGCGCTTTTGGAAGTCTGCCTCCGTCACGACGGCAACCGCTGCCCTGGAGTCCAGTTTCTCCTTACGGGCACGGTGGAGCGCCTGGAGCTTCTGGAAGTTGTCGCTCATGGCCTGGAGGAGCTGGTATTCTTTGGATCCGCTGCTGCTGGCGCTCGGCTCGTCGACAACATTGAGCTCGGCAGCAGCGATGACTTCTTCGTTGAAAGCCTCCCCCTCGGTTGGCGCTCCGGTGCTTGCCGTCCCCGGGATGCTGACGAACAGATTGTCGCCAATCTTCAGGTATCTGCTTGGGGTGGGGGCTTCGGAAGCTGACGGTTGGTCTTCAACCACCATCTCCCCAGCAGCTGAGGACCCCGGGACCAATGTAGCGCTAGGCGCTCCTGCGGCAGGGATGTCGTCAGTACGGTCGCCTGTCCCCTTGCCAGCCTCCCCAGCAGACCCCCTGGCGGCCCCTTCATGCGCGCCCTTGGCGGCCTCGTCAGTAGCGATTTTGGCGGCCTCGGCGGTAGCGTCCTTGGAGGTCTCCTCGATGATGGCATTGACATCCATCTGATCCTCCAAGGAGGGATCTGGAGGCCAAGAAGGAGAAACAAGATGAAGCCAGGGGTGTAGCTCAAAATGAGGAATAATGACGAATGCTAGGAAGCAGGCGGCTTAGCTGTGATGAATTTTTGGGAAGCGACTCCCTCCCCAGCAACTTTTGTCGCCGGCGTAGGACCGCCAGCGCCCGTGCCTTCCGGCTCCTCCTCCGCGAGGGGGGGCTCGTCAGTGGAAGCCCTTGCCGGGGACCCCTCCCTGAGCGGTGTGGTCGACGAAGGCGGCATGTCGGGGGTGGCCTTCAGTGGTCCCTCCTATTGCTGTCCTTCTCCTGCAAACCCCGCAAGATTAGCAGCAAAGATACACACCCCAACGCCCGCCGGCAGGAAATGAGTAACAGACTCACGCTGGGGGCTGGGCTGGGGGCTGCGTCGTGGGCTGGGATTCGGGCTGATTGTAATCATCTCCGGCGCACCTGAGGAGCTTGCCGTGGGCTCGTCGCCCATTGAGGTCTTGGCCTTCTTTGCCATCCTCTGCGCCAACGTTTTCATGTCTCTGCGGGGACGGGCTAGGGCGGAATTAAGATAAGATGAAGCAAATCAGAGACCCAAGACATAAAGAAAGCGGCAAGATACTTACTCATCTCCTTCTTCTGGCCCCTTTTCCCTTCTCGGGCTGAAGGAGGAGAGGTCAAAGTCGGCCTCTACTGTGGTGTCCACTTGAGGGGATGGGGAAGGCGACCTGGGCCGCTTGATTGTGGCGGGAGCGGCAGCCTGATGTGAGCTCGCCACCCCCGCTGCCTTCTTTGCCGTCGACCTCGTCTGGCGCCCGGGTTGTTGTCCAGCACCTTGCTGCTCCGCAGCCTTGCCGGCCGGCCCCTTGCCGGGAACTTCTTCGGACGAGGAGGCCTGATGTACTGGCTCGCCGGAGACGCCTCGCCGGAGGACGCGTTTCTTCTTTGGCATTGGGGGCTCCACTTCATCGGTCTCTTTAGCTGTCTCTTCGGTGAGTGAGCCCCCGCCATCTGTGCTACTATGCCCTCCGGCAGGTTCCTCCTGCTTGGCGGGGTCCTCCTCTGCATCCGTGTCATCTCCCATGAAGCCAACGCTGCCGACCTTCTCGGCAAGGGCCAGCTCTTCCGCCCTGCTGGCGATGTACGCCAACTCTTCATCAGTGGTCTTGCGGATGAGGCGCGGTTCCTCCGGAATGGCTTTCTCCCACAAGTTGTCGAAGAACTCTTGTGCTCGCTCCACGGATGGCTCGACCCAGGTTTGGTCAAGGCCGTGAGCATTGAACACCGGCATCATAGCGATGATCGAGTTCAGCGCAGAGTTGTTGCACAGAGGGACGATGCTTGCCGGTAGCTTGAACACGCCGTCTGGCCTAAACAGCTTGTGACAGAGGGCCGTCTGCTGAAGGACCGTCCAGTTGTTGTTTAGGTCGGGGCATAGCCTCATGATGTCCGCCGCATTCCGGAAATCCCAGGCTGGTCTCCCCTTGTTCTGCAAAGGGGCGATGCGGCGGCGGAGGAAATCGGCACCCACCATTTCCACGGTGACCCCGGCATCCTTGAGGTGATGAATCCTGTTGATGGCGATAGTGAGCTTCGCGTCCTGAGGGTTGAGAGCGCTCCAATCGCCGCCACGGGTCGGCTTCATTTGCCGGAGTGAACAGAATGGATGTGGCTCCTCCTCCGTGATCCAGCACCACCTGCTTCGCCACTCATCCCACTTCTTGTGGTATTCCCCATCCAGATATGTGTCCTTGGGCCCTAACCTCGGGATCCAAGTGATGCCACCAGAGAGGGCCTCTCCGTCCTGGATGCGAGGGATGAAGAAGTGGTGGAAAAGGGTTGTGTTGGGGACCACCCCGGCAAAGTTTTCGCAGAGGTGAGCAAAGACAGACATGCAAGTTACGACATTTGGCGTGAAATCAAGGAGATGGAAGCCAAAGGTAAACATGATGTCGTTAAAGAAATCAGAGAAAGGGGGGCAGAGCTCGCAATAGAAATAGTCGACGAAAAAGGGGAATTTGTCCGGCCACCCTTAGACTTGGCGGCTGGGGTCACGCGAGTGGCGGCGTGCCCATTCATCGCCCTCCCCCACATGAGCAGGTACTTGTCCCTCAAGGCGTGGGCGTCGAGCGTTGGGGGGAAGACGGCGAGCTGCTTCCATATCTTCACCAGCTCGCTCTCCGGCACGTCCTTGCCCTTGCTCGCTTTGGGCACCTCCTTGCCCGTGCACACACTGGGCGCCTTGGGCGGCATGGCGACTGGGGAGAGTGGAGGAAGTCGAGGATGGCGGGAGCGTGGAAGGGGCGAGCGGATGAGCAAACTCTGGTCTGGGCTCGAGGATGAAGAAGACGGTGGTGGTTCCTAGATTGGGAAAGGCAAGAGGGGGGGTAAATGAGCAGCACCCCTGCGGATTCCTCTTTTTATGGGGAAGGAGTGGGGCTGCATCTTTACTGTTCGATATTAAGGCATTTTCGCAGGCGTGCAGCGACCATTCCATGCACGGCTCCCACGTCGCGCACCCAATGCGGATCATGGGGAAGTGCAATAGACGAGATGTTTATGGCAGTTAATCCCTGCCACGCGTACCCGCGCACTATTTGGCCTGGCCCAACAGCGCTTCGAACTCGTGTGTGGCCCAGGCCCGGGGGCTCCTGTCAGTGTACTAAAGTTTGGGCCTTTTAGTACCCCTTACTTGTGCATGGGCAGTTGTAGCCGCACCTGCGGTGAGGCTTGGCGGGTGCAGTTGGAGACAGAATACAAGACAACGAAGATGGCATCCAAGCCAGTAACTATGGAGCAGAAGACAAGCTGGAGCCCCGGCAAGATCCTTGCCGGGGCGGCTCGCGAGGCCCCGGCCAGATCCCTGCGGGGACGACTTGTGAGGCACTGGCAAGAACACCACCCTTGAGGTTGAGAGCTCTGACACCATCGACAACGTCAAAACCAAGACTCAGGGGCACATGCGTAGTAGCATGCAGATCTTTGTGAAGACTGGTGGCATGCAGATCTTCGTGGAGACTAGAGAGCGGAGTTCCTAGCAAGGCTCTTGCTGGGGACGACTGCGAGGCCCCGGTAAGGCTCTTGCCGGGGACGATCGCGAGGCCACGACAAGGCTCACGCACGATAAGGCTCCACCGCCTTGCCACCGTCCCGGCACAGCAATTAGCCAGCCAACCTGGCGATCACCTGCGTGGCGGCATGCAGATCCTCATGAAGATCCTGCCACCACTCCAGCGCAGCGGCTAGCCTGTCAGCTTGGCACTTGCGTGCCTCGTCATCTTGGGTGCGTGTCAGGACGGAGCGAGGCGGCGACGGATGGGACGGGCTCTGTTCCCGTCCCCTATAAAGTTAGGGGGGCACGTAAGCAGCGCATTTAATGCGCTTGTCCTAAGACACCAGAGATAAACACATGCACTGTAGCACTTTACACCTCCTGTGTGCCACTGTGGCAGCCCCTTGGATGTATAAATGGAGGCCCAAGGCATACTGTAGAAGGATTCAGACTTTTTGGACTCTACGGCCCAGCTTGCATGCAGCTAGCCGAAGCTCAAGAACACATAATATACACACCAAGTAGGACTAGGGTTTTACGCTTCTCAGCGGCCGAACCTGGGTAAAGATCCCTCGTGTTGATCTCTAGATCTGCTCTTCGTGCACCCCTCCTCCCTGCCAAACTGTAGAAGGGATCCACCCGATCCCATAGGAGTCATTTCCCCGACAGTAGTAGTATTTAGGGGCTATTTTGTTAAGTTCATCTGACTATAGATGTGGTGGAACTGTTGTCGGTGTCAAAACCGGTAGACCTTGGGGTAGGGGGTCCCGAGCTGTGGATCTAGGATCGATGGTAACAGAGACGATGAACATGGTGTTTTACCCAGGTTCGGGCCCTCTCTATGGAGGTAAAACCCTACGTCCTGCTCTTGTTTATATTGATGAATAATCAAGGCACAGAGTTGATCTACCTTGAGATCATATGTTGTGGTCTAAACCCTAGAGGTATGATGAGTAATGTCATAATCTATCTATCAAAGAGCCTGGCCTCGGCTTATATAATGTACCGGAGGCCTAGGATAACAAAAGTCCTAGTCGGCTACGTTGGTGGAGAGGAATCCATGTCTTGATCACCAAGTCTTGTGGAATCTTCCTCGTATATGTCTTCGGTTGTCTGAACTGGCCCATTAGTGAACCGCCACGGGGGTCCTCGGCCCAACCCACTGGTCGGGAGATGACATGGTGAGTACCCCCTAGTCCAGGACATCGTCAGTAGCCCCCTGAACCGGTCTTCAAGTTGGGGACGCTCCTCGATTCTTCCGAACTGTTCTTCATCTTTGGTCATCGGTCTTGAAAACTGGTTCAACAAATCTTCCCATCTCCGATCTTGAGGATCGCCGAGGTGTATCCGAAGAGTTCATACGTCGGGTATCCGAGGAGTCTTTTAAGTTATCGGTCTCTATCAGTGCCTTGTAAGTTTTTTACGCCACACCTGGGGTTTGAAGTGCTTCCCGTGCGACGGCACCCTCTTGCGTCCGAGCTCTAATGCCGAACTAAATCCGAGGCATCTTTTCACAGCCGAGCTCAAACACTATTCGACATTCAAGGTATCCTCTTGTGTCCGAGCTCCAACGCCGAACTGAATCCGAGGCTTCTTTTCACAGCCGAGCTCTATCACTATTCGGCATTCAAGGTATCCTCTTGCGTCCGAGCTCCAACGCCGAACTGAATCCGAGGCATCATAGATTACCTTGGCCTCTGAAAATTTGAATGAGTTCGTCCGAGCTTTAAATGCCGGAGTAGTCTTCTATGGAACGAGCCACTCGAATCCGAGTTTTATGTCGGACTGCTTCCGAGCTCTAACGCCGGACTGCATCCGAGTTCTAACTATGGTCAGCATCCGAGGTGTCATAACTACCTCGGTCTTTAAAAGATTTGAACGAATTCAGCCGAGCTTAATGCTGGGAAGGCCCTCTATGGAGCCAGCCACTGGCGCCGGAGCTTTATGCCAGACTGCTTCCGAGGTGGTGCACCACCCTGACTGCAGGCTAATTTTTTGTGAATGTTTTCAATTGGTGCAATTTATTCTCTGCCGAGATATATAGCCAGTAGCCCTCAAGGTGTGTGTCGGTCTAAAACCCGAGATGCACCTGAAGAATGGCATAAAACCGGTGATCCCAGTAGCCTCTGAGTCTCAGGTCGATTCACAAAATCGGCCTGAGGATCATCTCCTAGCTCTGTAGCATACTTAGGAATAGAAATGTGGTGTGCATATTCCTCGAGACTCAGGTTGGGTGCGGCCGACCATCCTGAGGATCATAATCTCCTCGGGAACTATTTCGCACTTTGTAAACTATCTGCATTGAATCGTCGATGCAGTAGCCCCCGAGCCAATGGTCGGGTGGCCACACCAGATCAGGGGATCGATGTGCCCCTTTAATATTTGTAACTGAGAAGCGCGAAGCCCAGTAGCCCCCGAGCCTTAATTTGGGCACGGGTGGCCGAATTAAGGATCAATGTCCGGATTATATCACAATTTATGTGTAATGATTCTATGTATCCAAGTACTTTACATCACTAATGCTCGGATCCGCATTGTACAAAACTTTGTTGACCGACCATCGGCTTCCACCTACTTTATAAAGCCTTTATAAGGGCAAAGATTTACGACAAACAAGGCAATCCGGCCATACAGTTTTATAAACAAAGGTACGCAGAGAGATATGTTATAAAACATCTTCTGGGAAAAATAGTTCCGTTACAGGTTCCTTTTCCCAGGATGTCATGTTGATCATGATCATGAGGCCTCAACTCCGATCAATGTGGGAGGAACATATTGAGGATTTAGTTGGGTGAAAGTTCCCGAACTCTGTGGTCCATGATGAACCAGAATTTTCGTTTCCATCGTTGCCGACCAATTATATCCTTTAAGATGGCTAGCTTTCGGCTTCACCCAGTCTGAGGTACTAATCCGGATGACCCGGTAGTAACAATCAAAGAGGTTCTCCCTTTACCGCCTAGCTGAACAATCGGGAACGTAGGAGTAAGCACAGGAGCCAGGCAACCCAGCTTGGCCAAAATCTTAAGTCAAATTGATGCATATTTATAGCTTTATTACGATAATTATGGAAGGCAGCGCTTGTATACTGGATACAAACACTGATGATATATATTTATTTTGACTCCGTTGCGACCGTTTATCAGTTGAAAGAGGCCCATCGTCCGCTTCTACCCCTTTGTAGATACTACGCAGGGTGTTTCCGCAGTAACTAGACAACCCTTAGCCGACGTCTCGGTGCCCGGAGGCTGTTGTGTTAGTGGAAAGAAGGCAATCAGATATGCGGGCTTTACAACTTTCACTTAGTCATAGGAGCTTTGAACTGGGGAAGCTAGCTACGAGCCCCCAGTTGGTGTTTAGCACCGACCGAAGTCTAGCTATTAACACTTTGGCCAATATTATGAAAGGCCCATCATTTAACACGGGGTAATCGGTATCGATCTATAGTGTGACACCGTCATCGGATCGCTGACCAGTTTACGCCCATTGTGACAGTCAGTTTTCGGCTTTCTCCACTGAGGTGCTTAACCATTTGAGCTGGAAGCACAATCACAGTGGTTCTCCCTTTGCACACCTAGCCGAATAAAGCGGAACATAGGAGGCAAGCACAGGAGCCGGGCAACCCAACTATTGACCGAAGACACAATTCGAAACCATAGCAATATCCGAGAATGTTTTTGCCGAATCTCTAAAGGTGTCCGGCATTGCACTGCGAGACTTACGCTGGAAACACACAAATAGGTTAAAAGTGCCATAGGCTCGAAAAACCAAAAACTTATGTAGAAGCTTGACATCCGGACTAAATCAAGTTTTTTGTGCCAATCCAAAAATTGGTCTTAAAATTAGTTTGCGCTTCTGTCGTGCTTTAACATGATACATCCGATCTCCAGACTTCAAGCGGGTCAGCCTTCGGCTTCAACCTCCTACCCCGAAGGCGGAGTGTTTCTCAGGCTAGTTTAGAGAACTAAACGCGAGCGGCTTTAGAGAGAAAACAGGCTATCCGGCTATTGAACACACACTCGAGTCGAGAAAGGAGTAGTAGAAAAAGACTTTGTAACAACTGAGAAAAAAACACATTTATTATAAAATGGCTCATATTAATTTAAGAGCCCCCAAGTGACTTGGGTAAAAGAATTTTATGTATAATGATTGTATGTACCGAAGTACTTATATAATATCTTTGTTCGCCCGAACTTTGAACGCGTCTTAACCGACCATCGGCTTCTCCCTCTTCGGCCAAGGGCCAAAAAGTATTATCTACTCCGCCTACCGAGAATATCGGCGGTGTTTCGGATAACCAGGCAATCAGGCCATGAGGCTATAACAGACAAATCGCGCCCAGGGAACTTATGCTATATTACTTATGTAACGTAGGAAGCATCTTCAAAGAAAATAGTGCCCCCAACGGTGCCTTTTCTTTGGTCGCTCAGGATTACTATGAGACTTGTGCAATAGATTTGTGTACGCGTGAGTTCCGTCGTGTGCCGACCATAGTTGAAAACAGTAAGAGCGCTAGCTTTCGGCTTCACCCAGTCTGAGGTACGAGTTCGGATGACCCGACCGTACAATCGCAGAGGTGCTCCCTTTACTCCCTAGCCGAACAATCGGCAACATAGGGGTAAGCACAGGAGCCAGGAAACCCAGCTTTGCGGAACACTTAAGTCAACATGATGCATATTTTGGCATAATACACGAACAAGGAATGGTGCGATACATTAATAATCATATGCAAGAAGAATGGCTTCATAAAGGAAGCCCCCAAGTAAACGGGGTATTTGAATTTGTTTGTAACAAACAAGGTTTTGACAAAGAAAGTTTTTCGCAAATGACTTTTTGTCAAAAAAGTATAATGCTTGGTCGAACCGAACAAAATTTAAAACTGAAAGTTTTTTAGCATGAAAGCGACTTAGCTGGTTACTGTGCTCGGTTTGATGTGGGCCGAGCTTGTAGCGGCTCAAGGTCCCAACCCCCAAGCCGGTCTTGACATACCCGAGCGAAGAGCTCGGCTTGATGAAGTGGCGATGTCGTACGGTCGATGCGGTGAGGTGAAGCCCCCAAGCCCAGCCGAGGTGAGAAAAACCCTCATGACCGAGGTGACGAAGAGCTCGGCAGAAAAAAGAAGTGTTTAACAATCAACGTTTGAACAAACAACTTTTTTGTTTAACACGAATATAATGTTTGGTTGAACCGAACAAGAAATAAAATAAAATAATTTAAAAAAAAACTGAGCATGGAGGCGACTTAGCTGGTTAATGTACTCGGTATTGTTGATGAGGTCCGAGCTCGTGGTGGGACAAAGACGTAGTCCGCAGCCTAGCCAAGGTCCCAGCCCCCAAGCCTGAGTTAACCGAGTGAGGAGTTCGGCTTGATGAGGTGTTGAAGTCACCAGAGTAGGTTGATGAAGAGATGGCGAAGCCCCCGGTCTAGCCGAGGTGCCAGGGCAGGTCGGTAGTATGACGTTTGCAGCCCCATGCCGACCGAGGTGTCGAAGCAGGTCGGCGTGGTGGACATCGGCTTGGTCAGCCGGATTAGTATTTGGGATTTCTTCGGAATCGTCCTCCAGTACTATGGTGCGAGGAGCGAGTCCGGCCAGGGTTGACTCCTGATGTTCGGATGCCGAAGTCGCGTCCAGGATTGAAGCTGGATACGGGATAAGAGAGGCGAGTCTGGCCGGAATTGACTCCCGATCTTCGGACGCAGAGGCCACATCCAGGCTTGAAGAAGCAATAGTGCGGCGATGCCGTTGCAGGCCAGATCTTGTGACGCGGTCGATGCTCGCTTGATGAAGTGACCATGCAGCGATGCCGGTGTGCCCGCTTCGTATAATTCGTGGGGTGACAATGTTGGTGATGATTTACCCTTCATGATGCCGAACTGTTGTTCGGCTTGCCAAGATAATGATCCGAAGAGGTTGAGTTCGGCTCGATGAAGCGACGACCCGTCTGGCACAGGTCGGCAGCCGTGCAGCAACGTTGTCAGGCTGGTTTGACACCGGCGCAATGTCGAAAATTACCTCAGAAAAGGAGAAAAATTTGCGAGCATGTGTTCGGAAACAAAACACAATACCCTAGAAAGAGATTCCTCCAAAAAGGTTGTCCAATATCCCGTTCATGAAGAAAGACGAACTTGGGTCGGATTCGTATTCGCGCAGAAAACAGATCAGAAAATTGATGCGCTCATCGGAGGTTTCCCAGAGTTTGAACGGTCGGATCGAGCTGAAATTTTGAGGGGTGGTAGATACAGGAGTTCCGCAGCCGATCAACGGTTGGACCTTCCAAAGGACGTCCGAGTCAGATGCTGGACTCTACGCCCTAAACTGGCCCAGATTCCCGTCCGGACTTGATAGGGGTCCGGTATACCATAGATCGCCGGAGATTCCTCCATTGGAAGATGACAAAATTTTACAGGGTTGTTATATACACAATTCCGCACTATGCCACCTAAGCAATTGTCAAAGCGACACTCGAGGAAGCAGCAACAGCGAATATGAATCCGCTGTATAGAAAAACAGCACGGTGATTTTTAGTTGCAAAAATTAGATAGCGCTAGTGATTTTTAGTTGCATATTTTGACAAATCGCAGTGTTACAAGGTTTGACAAATGGCAATGTTACTAGATCAACAAATCTCAATCTTTCCAGTTTGACAAATGGCAATATACCCAATATGACAGATGCAAATCTTACCAAATTGTCTGTACGTGGTTGCACACGGGTCATCCGGAAAAACCATTTGTGTTGAAGGGAGGTACAAATCCTGCTTGCCAAATTTTCTCTTGGCTTAGCGCCGAAGTCTCGCTTTGCATACCTTATTCAATCTGAACCGTTTGCCTTGAAGAGATGCACAAATCCTGCGCGGTTAATTTTCCCTTGGCTTATTGCGGAAGACCATAGCTCTCACTTTGCATACAGGTGTTCTATCTAAAATGTTTGTGATGAAGAGCTGCACAAATCCTGCTCGGCACATTTTCCCTTGGCTTACTGGGGAAGCTGTCGGTTTACATACGGGTGTTCTATCTAAAACGTTTGCGATGTTACAGTGGCATCTATTTGTTTCAAAATGCCTTTGTTGGCTGTTATTCGAGTGTGCCTTCTCTCAAAATGGACACGAAAAATACCACAGCATGTCGGGTGCCATTCCATGATAGCATGCCAAGTTTCATGAATTTCAGACGAGTTTTGGATTTACTAGAATTTTAAAACAAAGTATCTCAACGTTTTGCCTGCAATCAACAGTGCCCTGGTGTTTGAAATTCTTTCCCATTTATTGCATGGGACCTAAGCATGCACCCAAGGACACAGATTTGATTTTTCAAAAAATTTATATGCACTGGAGCATGTGCATGTAGTTCAACTTTGAATTATGCACATAAAATGCCTAGAAAACCCAGTTAATGTATAAAAATGTCCAAACAAACCCCAAAAAATTCCAAAATTTAACACAACACTCCTGTTGTTCTATGTTGACACTACAAAAATTTTGAAAGCAATAATAGGCGACGGATATCGTTTCGTCCCCAAACGTGGCACGTTCCCTACTGAAACCATTAGGCTTGTTGTGAGAAGCTCTGGTTTGTGAGAAGCTTATACGCAAACCTGCCCCAAATGGGACAAAAAATTTACCACAGCATGTTGATGCCGCTCCATGATAGCATGCCAAGTTTCATGAATTTTAGACGAGTTTTGGATTTACTAGAATTTAAAAACCAGGTATCTCAATGTTTGCGGCCGAGTGACGGTGGCAGGGTGTTTGACATTAATTCCCATTTCTTGCATGGGACCTAAGCATGCAACCAAGGACACATATTTGAATTTTCAACCAATTTATATGCATTAGAGCATGTGCCTGTAGTTCAAATTTGAATTATCCACATAAATGCATTGAAAACTCAATTAATGTATAAAAATGTCCAAACGAACACCAAAAAATTCCAAAATTTAACACAACACTCCTGTTGTTCTATGTTGACACTAGGAAAAAAAATTGAAATCAAGAAGTGGCAACAGATATCGTTTCGTCTAGAAAGGTGAAACATTCCCTACCGTAACCATGAGGCTTGTTGCGAGAAGCTCTGGTTTGTGAGAAGCTTATACCCCAACCTGCCCGAAATGGGACAATATTTTTACCACTGCATGTTCATGCCGTTCCATGATAGCATGTCAAGTTTCATGATTTTCAGACGAGTTTTCGATTCACTAGAATTTTAAAACCATGTATCTCAATGTTAGTGGGCGAGTAACGGTGGCAAAGGTGTTTCACATTCATTCCCATTTCTTGCATGGGACCTAAGGTTGCAACCAAGGACACACATTTGATTTTTGAACCCGTTTATATGCACTGGAGCATGTGCATGTAGTTCAAATATGAATTATGCACATGACTGCATAGAAAACTCCGTTAATGTATAAAAATGTCCAAGCGAACCCCGAAAAATCCCAAAAATTGACACAACACTCCTGTTGTTCTATGTTGGCATGAGAAAAAATTTGAAAGTAAGAAGAGGCAACATATATCGTTTCGTCCCCCATGGTGGCACGTTCCCTATCGAAACCATCAGGCTTGTTGTGAGAGAAGCTCTGGCTTTCGAGAAGCTTATACACAAACCTGCCACAAATGGGACAATATTTTTACCACGGCATGTCGATGCCGTTCCATGATACATGTCAAGTTTCATGAATTTCAGACGAGTTTTTGATTTACTAGAATTTTAAAACCATGTATCTCAATGTTAGTGGCCGAGCGACAGTGTCAAGGTGTTTGACATTCATTCTCATTTCTTGCATGTGACCTAAGCTTGCAACCAAGGACAAACATTTGATTTTGCAACCCGTTTTTATGGACTGGAGCATGTGCATGTAGTTCAATTTTGAATTATGCTCATAAATGCCTTGAAAACTCAGTTAACGTATAAAAAATGTCCAAACGATCCCCAAAAAAATCCAAAATTTAACACGACACTCCTGTTGTTCTATGTTGACACCAGGAAAAAAATTGAAAGGAAGAAGAGGCGACGAATATCGTTTTGTCCACAAAGGTGACACGTTTCCCTAATAGAACCATGAGGCTTCTTGTGAGAAGCTCTGGTTTGTGAGAAGCTTATACCATAACCTGCCCCAAATGGGATAATATTTTTTACCCCAGCATGCTGATGCCGTTCCATGATAGCATGCCAAGGTTCATGAATTTCAGACGAGTTTTGTATTTACTAGAATTACAAAAGCAAGCACCTCAACGTTTGCCGGAGAGCCACAGTGTCGTGGCGTTTGAAATTCATCCCCATTTCTTGAATGGGACATAAGCATCAACCCATGGACACATATATCATTTTACAACCCATTTTGGTGCACCGGAGCATGTGCATGTAGTTTAATTTTGAATTGTGCACCTGAAATGCCTAGAAAACCAAGTTAATGTATAAAAATGTCCAAACGAACCCTGAATGATTCCAATTTTTTTGACGACACACCTATAGTTGCATGTTCACTGCAGATAAAAGTTCTAGCAATTCAAACACCATCCTTTGCAGCTGTGACCCCATTATGTAATTCAAATCAAGACAAAAAATCAAGTAGATCACACACAGTTTATTATCACCAACCGTGTGAGAGGCAGCACAAAATATCTTACGGCTTACGTGAGAAGGTGCGTCGGCTACCACTACTAGGAAAAGGCCTGTTAGTGGCGCACCTGTTTTGGCCATTAATGGCGCACTATAGGTGCGCCACTATCATCACGCCACTAGTAACAAATACTAATGGCACACCCCTGGTGCGCCATTAGTATACCAGACAATAGTGGCGCACCTGGCAGTGCGCCATTAATATGTCAAAGGGTGCGCCATTACTATGCCTCCTAGGGGGCCATATTTACCTTGTGCTCTGGGTTACTAATGGCGCACTTCTAGATAATGCGCCACTATTGTGTTTTTTGCAGTGCGCCACTAAAGTGCAGTATGGTGCGCCACTAGTATGAATATTAGGAATTTTTTTTTCTTTTCTGATATTTGCACAGGTTACAAAATATATTACTGCACAGAATATAGACAGCACAACATATAAACAACATATTTATCGAATACAATAGAAGATTAGTCACTGAATACAATTCATCATATTAGTCTCTGAATTCAAAATACCGAACAAAGTTAGAACATTACAAGTCTCGAGACCGCGAGTAGCGAGTTTGTCTTCACATTACAAGTCGATATCGATCATCTAAACTACCATCACATAGAAGAGAGTTGCGGTCACGATGAGCATCATCGCGATGAAAATGGTCTTCATCCGTTTCCTCCTCCTCTCCCTCCTCTCTCCCGCTAGATAGCGCGTGTATCTAGCTTCCGCCTCCGCCCTAGTGGTGTACCCTTTGTAACTGTTACCGCTGAAACGGTGAACCTGTCTCTGACACTCCACCCAGTCATCGTAGACTCCAGGAACCTTACCCTTGTACACGACATACGACGGCATCTCTATGCACTGGACAAACAAAACGTTAGTAGCAATTCACAGACAATACATAAGCAATATATAAGTATGCAACAAAAGGATCGAAAGAGAAAAGCAACACATTAATAGCACGATTCATGGTCCTACTAATAAATAGCATCGATTACATATAAGTTGAACGACTGTCCAAACTAAAGAGACATACAAGTTCATTAAAGTTTAATTACAACATGAGCTAATCGATATTTCAGAACTACATAGCATCACTACTTTCGACTCGACTCAGGGACCGGCGCGTGGATGAAGCCGCCGTCTTTCGTGATGGTCATGAAATCGCGGGCGTTGTCAGCCTGCATTTGTAGCGTTGTTTCTATCTCACTGTTGGACGGTTGATATCTGAGGTAGAACTGCCCCGAGGTACGAAGGACATCTTGATGGATGATTTCTGCAAACTCCGACTGGATGCGAAACAATTCTTGTCTGATGTCCGCGTCCTAGATTGCCGACAAGCGTGCGGCCCATTCTTTGAGATTATTTGGTAGCAGAAGGTGATTATGGTCCCGTACGATCGCCCGCATGTGATGGAGGGCGTAGTAGGCATCCTTCTGACCGCCAGGCGGCTGCTTGACGCAGGGGAACGTCGTATTGTGGGTGAACACGTGCTTGCCGTACCTACGAATTGGCCTGCTGAAGGTGCCTCCAGATCTGGCGTAGCCGGGAAGAGCTTCATCAAGAACTTTCTTGATATTTGTCTAGTCTTTCTTCGACTGACGGTCCGAGTCGAAATACATGGCCGTGGAATATTTCGGGCGTTAGAGGATGAGTGTGCAATGTGTGTCACTGCACAAAACACGAAATGTTAGAAAAAAAAAAGAACGATCGAAATCTAAGAAATCATATGTTACGGGGCGGTGAGGGGATGACTTACTCGGGAAAGTAAGGCACGAGGAAGTTATACTTATCTGGGTTTGCTAGAATGACGCCTTCGAGGTATGAACTCGCGACTTGCCGGTGCCCAGCGCTGCCCAAGATCTTGGCACGCATGTAGAAGGGGTCGACTATCACGATGTCCGGGGTCTTGTCTCTAATGATCCGCATCTCCATACTCAGCGAAAATAGCCGAATGAAGGTGTAGTGCAGCGGATGAAGGTTAAACATAGCGAAGATGTCATCAAACCGTAGGACGATCATACCCCCGATGGTGCTATCGAGAAAGCCCTTGCCCTCTGGCACCTTGGCCACGAAAACCGGGTATGCCACATCATTCTCGGAGAGACGCCGCTTCTCCAAAGAAAGAACACTGTCATGCAGACTCCGCATAGCACCGGTTGCAGCATTGAGCAGCTTAGTCGGCAGCATCGGCCTACCCGCCACATGCACCCTTCTCGAGGTATCCTTAGGTGAAGGTGGCCCGTCCTGAGCACGGATCGTACTCGGTGCCGGCTGGCTCGCACCCTTGTTATTCTTTCTTTTTCGTCCCTTCTGCTTCTTCTGCTGTAATGGGATCGAGTTCTGCTCAGAGACCACCTTCTTGAGTGTGTTGGGGCTGATAATATTTCGCACCTTGGCTATCTGAGGCTTGGTGAAGGCGGCAGCTGGAGGCGTCTCCTTAGAACTGAACTCCAGACGACGCCTGTTGCAATTGGGTTTCTCCCTGGTACCAGCTAGATCGTGATTGTCTTTTGCAGGGTTGGGTTCTTGAGAAGGAGGCCCCAAGAATTCGTCATCGTACCCATGTTCGTTGAAGTACTTATCGACGTTGGTAAATGTACCATCGTCGTCGTCCGGATCCTATGCCATATGCATGTCCGGATCAGCTGACGGCAGTAGCGTTGCGGTGGTCTTGCCATGGCTTGGCGCCAGCAGGACTGGCGGTGTTGTCTGTGGGGTGGTGTCCCCCGCCCCCAAACGAATCTGGCTCTTCGGCCAAAGCATGGACCAGCTTATGCAGGCGCTGAGGGTCATCACATCATCTTCGTCGGCCCCAGGGGGTCGATACGGAGGTAACAAGTCGTCGCAGCCCCGCAGCACCCGAACCAGTTGAACCCTATACACGGTTGGTGGCATCGGATTACCGTGGAACACGCGGTTGCCCGGTTGAACGATTCTGGCCTTGGCGACATCGATCAACTCACCGTCCACGAAGTGCAGGAGAGTGCATGGAACATCGGCGGCGCCCTGCGAAAACATGTAGGGCATCAGGGATGCCCAGTCAAAGGCAAGAAGATGAAGTCATCGGCCGAGAGGCTTAGTTACCGTGATGGCGTCGAGCTCGGCTAATGTCGAGGCACCGCCAACGGCGGGCGTGCAAGTGACGGAGGGGCCGCTTGCTGCCGAGGTGCCGGCCGGCGTATTCTTCACACACCCGGGTGCATTAAGCTCCAATGCCGACGCCGACGCCGGAGGCACCAATGCCGCCTCGGCCGGAGACACCAATGGCGCCGCCGGCGCGTTGTGCGAGTTGCTGCCCGTGAAGCTGGGAATCGGGGGCGGCCCCTGTTGGCCGCCCGCCATCCACGCCTGCATCCCCTCAATCAAGGTAGGCACAATGGTGGTGATCATCGCTCCTAGTTGGTCTCGCACTTGCTCTTCGACTATCTCCGGAATCCGCGCCACTTGTGCCATGAGTTCTTGAACCTCGCGCTCCTAGCTTTCCGAGCTGGCTGTCTTTCTCTCCTTTCGCCTAGCGTTATAGTATTCCGACCATTTCGTGGACAAGCCTTTGCCGGCCACACGACCAGCTGACGATGGCTTACTGAACTTATCCTTGTGTTTCATTACGTTCAACGCCCTATTTAAAGTGGTGTCCCAAGGGGAGCTCTGAGACGACCCCGCGCTACTGCGTTCAGTGTCCTGCGGATGGAACGTGAACCATTTAGAAATTTGGCTTCATTAATTAGAATGCAACCATATGGAGCTAATTACGCGGGGATGTATTCCTTACCAGAACAAGCTCAAGCGCCTTGGTCTTCGCATCCGTGGTAAGCTCCTTTGTTACCGGGTCCACCTTGTACCGGGCCCTGACATAGTTCCTGGTCTGCTTGTCACGGTATTTATCAAAGCGGGGCGGTAGGCCTTGCTCGGCACGCTCCGCGTCCTCCTTGTCCCATATAGGTTCCGCCACTCTGTAACCACCGGGACCCAGTGTGTGGACCCCTAAGTTCAAGTCCCGCATATCTTTCCCCCACTGACTTGATTCCTCGGATGCGTTGCTCTCGCACTTGATCTTGAACTCTAGGTAGTCAGCTTCGCTGATCGAAGGATTTTTCTCCTTGATCTTCTCATAACTATCACCTCTTAGAATCCCTCTCTTCACCGCGCCTCTCCAAGTAGCCAGGGCCATGCTCATCTTCGTGAGGGCGGCACTGTTCACTTTATTCCCTGAGAGTCGTGTGTTTGCGAACTCACCGTGGAACTTGTATCGTTCGTGCAGCTTCGTGAAGAGGAGGTTGCGCAAATTCCCTCGATCACGATGCCTTAGGTTCTCGGTGTTGATCAAGACGGTGCTCCGGAGAATGCACCCGAGTTGTCCTGAGTACCCCTTGACTAATTCTTTGGGCGCCGTTGGATGCCCACTGGAGGACACTTCAGTAAATTCGTCCTTGATGGTGCCGAGCACGTTCGGGCACCGGTCCTTCCGTTGCCTCTTCGGTTGGCTGCCATCTGTGCGTGCGCTGCCATCATTAGTGGTGGCATCCTCGGCGGCACCATCAGTGGTGTCATCCCCGATGCCACTAGGGGTTGTGTAGTCGGGATCGGTGTCTTCCGCGGCGTCCTCATAGCGATGAGGTTCTTCCTCCATCTCCTCGGAGAGCTCCCAGAATTCCTTGCCCGAACCGCCGGGCTCATCGTTGTGGGCCATGTTTCGCTCTAAATAGGAAAAAAGTTTGGTCAAAAATTTGGTTATTGTCAAGGAACAAGATCTCTAAGTTGAGCAAATAACCTAATTCTCGAGGAATGTCACCAAAAAGTTGGTTATTGTCAAGGAACAATTGAGAGATGTTTGTGATATTGCCTAGGTGTTTTGGGATCAATTGAGAGATGTTTTGTGATATTGCCTAGGTACCCCTGATCTTCTTCTAGAAATATTTTTGCTATATCAATCTTCAAAAAAGCATGTGATGCTGAATCAATACTCAATATATATATAGGTGGTGCTCTCTTTATCACATTTTTATTGGAATATGCAACATTAATCTTCTTTTACTTGAATCAGGTGCACATATTTACATTCCTATTTCATGCTTACTTGTTTGGAACTATAGAATCTACCTTGGAATCTGCAAATCTCTTAGAATGTACTAAGAGATGCCAGATTTGTTGGGGGACTCCTATACTTAAGGCATATAAGACCTGGCATTGCCTATGCCGCAAGTGTGGTAGACAGATACATTCTTGATCCTAGGAGTGGACATATGGATGCAGTATAGCCTATTTTGCCGTATCTAAGATGCAGTCCTGGGAAGGGGTTTAAGAAGAATGGCCATCTTAATATGGATGGTTATTGCGATGCTGATTGGGCGAGTTGTCTTGATGACAGAAGATCTGCTTTAGGCTATTGTGCATTGGCTGGAGGGAAACATGGTGTCATGGCTTAAATGTATTAGGTCCTACTCTAGTTTACTCTAGTTTAGGTTGCAGTAAACATGGTGTCATACAGCTAGTTGCCAATAATTGTCAAGGAAATTTTTTGGAAATCTACAAAAATTGTTAGGAATTGTCTTAGTCAAGAAGTGCTAGCAAATGGCTTAAATGTATCAGGTCCTACTCTAGTTTACTCCAGTTTAGGTTGCAGTAAAAAGGCACCACTATGGAGTATCAGGTCCCTATCAAAAATGCACTACAGAGCAAGCAATAATGATACTCCAATTTTCACAGATTAAAGCAATACTGACTGCAAGCAATATTGCAAAATTACAGAGAACCAAAATTGCAAAATTCAGTACTCCATAACATTACTGAAACTTTACTGTGCTTGGAATTATATTGAAACTTTACTCCATATATATATGATCATTTTTGTTTGAAAAGTTTCATTTAATTTTGTGTGGAGTAGTTTTAATTAAATAAAGTTTTTAACTGCTTGAGATGAGAGAAATGAGAAGAAGAGAGAAGGGCTACTGCTTGCAAGCACAACTGCTTGCAAGTCCTACAGTAAATGGTTTCAGTTAAACATCTATTATTTATTCCATAAAAATAGCAAATCAACTGCATTAGTCGCAAGTACCCCATATGTCCTATTTTTAGCAAAGTCATACTAAAATTCACGGAAAATTTCAGCATGACCTTTGCTGAAAATAGGACATATGGAGTACCCGAATTTGCCGGAACGGAAGTTAATCGACATTCCAGCAAACTCAAGGGCCTCTCGGGGTACCAAGAATCCCTCTCAGATACTCGATTAATCCAGTGATTAGGGGTTACAATGGTAGCAGCAATGAGGATAGGGGAAACAAGAGCCACGGGATACGCCCAACGACAGACGGCCGGTCATTATACAGTTCTTTGATGCCCCCACGCTGGTTTAATTGGTTGTGCTCATTATTGATTTGCAATATCAGATATGAGGCCCTCTTTGATTCAAAGGATTTCTAAAGGAATTTTGGAGGATCTAATCCTTAGGATTTTTTTTCTCCATGGTTTATTTGTTTCATAGGATTGGCATCCATAGAAAGTTTTCCATACGATTCAATTGTACTAGGTTTGTTTTCATAGGAAAATTTCCATCCCCTCAAACCTCATGTGAAGAATCCTTTGTTTTTCCAGCACAATCAAACGTTGTTCCTCTGTTTTTTCTATTCCTACATTTTACAAATCCTGCGAATCAAAGAGACCCTTATTGCTCATTACAAATCCTGAAATTAGCAATTTTTTGAACCTAATTTGACCTAAATTCGAGAGGGATTTGACCTAAACCTAGCAAAAGAGAGAAGAAGAGGGCATGGCCGGGAGGGAGTAGAGGAGGAAGAGAGGAGAAGAGAGGCAGAGGGAGGAGGGCAATGAAGATTACCTGACCACGATGAGGTGGTGGCCGGAGCGGAGACGACGGAGGGCGGAGACGGCGAGCTTGGGGGAGGCGGGGATAGACGGTGGGGAGGTCGCAAGGTGCTCGGGCCTCCTCCTCCTAGTGCTCCGGCGGCGACTCCGGTGGCGGAGCGGGCGCGGGGGTCGTCGGGTGCGGGGGGGTCGGCGGCGGCGGTGGAGCGGGCACGGGGGGTGAGGGGGATCTGGCGAGGGAGGGACAGCGAGGGAGGGACACCTACATAGAGGGGGGAAGGTTAGTAATGGCGCACCATCTAGGGGTGCGCATTAACATAGTGATAGCAATGGCGCACCTTCCCTGGTGCGCCATTATTAACTTTTTTTTTAGTTGCATCTAATAATTTTTTAGAAAATGACGATCAAATTTGAAAACATTTATGAATGTGAAAAAATATCATCAAATTTGTTATTTGAAAATATTTATGAATATGAAAAATATCATCAAATTTGTTATTTGAAAATATCATCAAATTTGTTATTTGAAAATATTTGAAAAAATATCATAAAAATTGGTATACCAATGGCGCACCACCTAGGGGTGCGCCATAAGTACCTTGATAGCACTGGCGCACCTTCTCCTGGTGCGCCATTACTAACTTTTTTTAATTATTTTTAGTTGCATCTAATAATTTTTTAGAAAATGACGATCAAATTTGAAAACATTTATGAATGTGAAAAAATATCATCAAATTTGTTATTTGAAAATATTTATGAATATGAAAAAATATCATCAAATTTGTTATTTGAAAATATCATCAAATTTGTTATTTGAAAATATCATCAAATTTGTTTTTTTTTTGGATTTTTAATTTCCTTCATTTGTGAATTGGTAAAACATTTATGACTATAAAAAATATCATCAAATTTGAAAAAATATTCATGAATTCAAAACGTGCCCATGAAATTTAAAAATATTCATGAGTTCAAAAAATATCATCAAATAAAAATTGGTATACCAGAATAAACATAAATACCAGAATAAACATAAATAAATATTCATGAGGACTAGAACAGAAGAAATATCATTTCAATAGGTCGAAATACAATCGAGAAATGAAGACTACAATTTAAATACAATCGATCTTAGCTAGCTATCTTTTCACAATCTTCTTGCCCTTCTTTTTCGCAAATGGAGTTCTTCTCTTGAACGGACGTCCTTTAGGTAGGGTGGTCCTGCTTCTTCTTGTGGTGTATGACACTTCATCGTCATCGTCATGTTCCATCTTCGGGTCGCCGTACTTGTCGAAGTCTTGCTCATTGGCGACTCCATCCATTCCGATGATCTTCCTTTTGCCTCTCCTCACGACAACACGACTGGGCTTTGACGGGTCGGTAATGAAGAAGCATTGGTCCACTTGGGAAGCCAGTACCCATGGCTCATTTTTCGCGGTGACATTTGCGCCCGCGGTCTTGGATTTGGCTTCGGGTATAACCATGGTGGTGAAATACCGGTCTTCTTTTAGGACGCTCTTGGCCCATCTGACACGGAACATCGGGACCTTCTCTCCAGCGTAGCTCAGCTCCCAGATCTCCTCGATCCTTCCGTAGTATCTATCCTTGTCGTTACCGGTGTAGGATTCCATCGTTACCCCGGAGTTCTGATAACCATCGCTCTTCATGTCCTTTTCCTCGGTGTAGAATGTGTAGCCGTTGATATCGTATGCCTCATAGGTCATCAGGTTGTGCTCGGCGCCCTGTGACAAGGCGAATATGAGTTTTTCTTCCGTGGAATAATCCTCATGTAAAGGGTACGACAAAAGCTTCTCCTTGAACCAACGCGTGAAACATGAGTTGTGCTCTTTGATTATATCTTCGTCCGTCCTCTGTTGGCCTCGGTCATTGTACGTCTTCTCAATAAAGGTTTTGTGCTCTACCACCCAAGGATCGACCACGTCTATGTGTTGTAGCGCAACTAGGTTTGCTCTTTCAAAGTCGGCGAGTCGACCCTCGAAGTCGACATGCATTTCGCGGCGACCCTCGCGGTGACCCCATCCACCGAGCCTGCCGAGGTGCCTATTGACGGGCAGACCAACGGGGTTCTCGATGCCTAGATAATTCATGGAGTAGGATATGGACTCTTCGGTCAGAAAGGCCGTGGCTATGCTTCCCTCTGGACGTCACATGTTGCGAACGTATCCTTTGATGACACCATTCATCCTTTCGAACGGCATCATGCTGTGCAGGAACGTCGGCCCGAGTTGGATGATATCCTCCACAATATGGACCAGCAGATGCACCATAACGTCGAAGAATGCGGGCGGGAAGTACAACTCAAGCTCGCATAGTATCACCACGATCTCTTCCTGTAGCCTTCTGAGTTGCCTCACGCCAACCGACTTCCGAGAGATGACGTCGAAAAAGTTGCATAGGTCAAATAGCGTTTCACGGACGTGCGCGTCCATGATCCCACGGATTGCAACTGGAAGTATCTGCATCATCAGCACGTGACAGTCGTGAGACTTCATCCCGCTAAACTTCTGCTTCGCTGAGTCTAGGTATCTGCTTATCTTCCCCGCGTAGCCGTAAGGAAGTTTTACTCCTACTAGGCAGGTGAAAAACTGCTAGATCTCCTCCTGACTTAGAGTGAAGCACGCGGGAGGGCAGTCATTTCCGATCTTCTTGGCATTTTTGCCTTTGCGACGACTTTTCGTGTCCTTCGCCTCATCATCATCATCATCATCATTAGCATGAAGCTCCTCCCTGATGCCCATTGATTTCAAGTCCGCCCTTGCTTTCGGCCCATCTTTGGTCCTCTCTGGCATGTTGAGCAGGGTACCAAGCAGACTCTCGCACACGTTCTTCGTGATATGCATGACATCAAGGCTGTGAGGCACACGGAGGATCTTCCAGTACGGCAAGTCCCAGAAAACCGACCTCGTTTTCCATACCTTCAGCAGCGGCTCTGGCGCCTTTCGCTTCTTTCCCGGCGGTGGGCACTCTTTCCAATTTTTCAACAGCTCGTCTATTTCCTCGCCGCTCCTTGTACGCGGGCGTCTTCGGGGTTCGGTTTCACCATCGAACAGATCCTTGCGTTTTCTCCATGAGTCATCGTCGCGAAGCCACCTTCGATGTCCCATGAACACGGTTTTCGAAGACCCGGGATATCTATCTAGCTGGCGATACATTGTGTCATCCATGCACCTGACGCATGCACGAAATCCGTGGACCACCTGCCCCGCGACATATCCGTAACCGAGATAGTCTTGCACCATCGTGAGCAGTGCGGCTCTCATAGGGAAATATTCTTTCTCTGCGGCGTCCCACGCATTGGCTGGCATTTTCCACAGCGTGTGTAGCTCCTCTTTTAGCAGCCCTAGATACAGATTGATGTCGTTCCCTGGTTGTTTCGGCCCTTCAATTAGCATACTCATGTGAATGTACTTCCTCTTCATGCACTTCCAGGGGGGAAGGTTGTACATCCACACAAACACAGGCCAGGTGCTATGTGTGCTTCTCTGGCTGCCAAACGGATTGACTCCATCGGTGCTCGTGCCCAGCATGATGTTCCTTGGATCGTTCCCAAATTCTGGGTGTTCGAAGTTCAACGCTTGCCACTGGCTCGCATCCTTAGGGTGACTCAGCATCTTGTCTTTTTTATTTATCTCCGGATCATTTCCGTCATCTTCTCACTTCTTCTCCTCCTTATCCGCGTGCCAACGCTGGACCTTTGCTGCCTTAGGGTCCGCAAAATACCGCTGCAGACGACGAGTGATCGGAAAGTACGACACCACTTTTCCAGGAGCTTTCTTCCTCTTCTTGTATCGAGTGACGCCGCACACCGGACATATGGTAGACTCCGCGTGCTCGTCCCGATAAATGATGCAATCGTTCATGCACACATGGTATTTCACGTGCGGTAAATCCAGAGGACACACGATTTTCTTCGCCTCCTCAAAACTGGTCGGGCACTTGTTCCCCTTGGGAAGACGTTCGTGGCAAAATGACATGTTCTCGTCGAAGCATGCGTCGGTCATTTTGTGTTTTACCTTCATCTCCAGAGCCATGAGCGTTACTTTCAGGCGGGTATCCTCGGGCCTGCATCCTTCATACAATGGAGTAACCGCGTCTATCTCCAGTTGATCCAGCTTGACTTTCTCTCGGGCGGCAGCTCCTGCGTTATTCGTCTGCTTGAGAAGCTGCTCTTGAATATGAGGGTCCTGCACCCAGCCCATCGATGGTCCATCGTCGTCTGCTCCGGCATCTTCATCTTCATGATCATGCCCTTCGTCTTGATCTTCCTCATCATCATGTCCGGCATCTTCTACATGATGACTGTGTACTGCATCTACTTCATGATCATGTCCTGGAGATTCTTCGTCTTCTCGCCCGCCCTCACCGCGGTTGTCTTGCTGCCCTTCCTCATTTCTTGCCCGGCCCCCATGGACGAATTCATAATCATCTTCATCACCTTGCCACTGATAGCCATCCATGAAACCACGCAAGAGCAGGTGGTCCTGCACCTGTACGGAATCCGGGTCCATAAGGCTCTTTGGCATGACTTTGCCTAAAAATAGGACCAAAAAGAATGCATAGTGCCAAATTCTCACCGAAACGGAAATGAATCAACATTCCGGCAAAATATTGGCAACTATCACATTTCAAATACCGGTACCTGCAAACACAAACATATGCAACACCACAAACATATGCAACACCACAAACATACGTAGATCTAGGCCATAAAAAGTGCATGTG
The DNA here is from genome assembly GCA_011799875.1 of Thinopyrum elongatum. Classification (NCBI taxonomy): domain Eukaryota; kingdom Viridiplantae; phylum Streptophyta; class Magnoliopsida; order Poales; family Poaceae; genus Thinopyrum; species Thinopyrum elongatum. The sequence goes on along the minus strand of CM022299.1, from coordinate 54,333,969 downwards.
CACGTTGTTGGAGGGAGAAAAAAGTAGATCTACAACATAAAGAAAGCTTTCCCCTTACTTACCTATCAAAAAAAGGAAATTTAACCACTTAATTTGGGTGAATCTATGGTGCAAATGAGGTGACGAGGAGGAGGCAGCCGAGACAAGCTTGGAGGAGGAGGTGGAGAGAATGAAGTGGGGAAAGTGAGTGTGGTAGGTGGCTGTCCAAAATATCTAGCTGCTCTCAGGTTACCAATGGCGCACCACCTAACAATGCGCCATTAGTAACCCTAGTTACTAATGGCGCACCTGTTACGTGGTGCGCCATTACTAGTTTTGCAAAAAAAAAAAAAAATTGTTAGTAGTGGCGCACCATGGTTGTGGTGCGCCATTACTAGTTTGAACTAGTAATGGCGCACTATACCCAGGTGCGCCATTACTAGTTTTCAAAAAAAAAAGTAAAAAAAAATTGTTAGTAGTGGCGCACTGAGTGTGTGGTGCGCCATTACTAGTTAAAACTAGTAATGGCGCACTATGCCGTTGTTCGCCATTACTAGTTTTGGAAAAAAAAAATTGTTAGTAGTGGCGCACCGTGGGTGTGGTGCGCCATTAGTGATATGGACACTAATGGCGTACCTACACATGGTGCGCCACTGCTATATAGCAGTGGCGCACCACATATGTGGTGCGCCATTAATGTCCATATTAGCTATAGCCCTTTTCCTAGTAGTGTACAGTCCACAGCCAGCGTGTCAAGCACACTAGCTTGCTCCCAAATATCATTTCACTGTTCAATCGTCGCCGGTGAAAGATGGGACGTGGACCCGCTTCGTGAGGGTAACTTCGGCGGCCCACTCCGGCGAGATCGCGGCCACAGCCGCCAGGCGCGTGCTAACAAGCTTCGTGAGCACGGCCGCAATCTGCGTCCGGGCGGCCAAGGCAGCCCAAACGGCCGCTGTTGCTTCTCAGGTGGCGGCAGCAACATCTGCCTCGGGGATAGCAACTGGCGAGAGCGGCACAGCAGCTGTTCATTCCGCAACGGCGGCCTTAGCCCTGTTGGAGGCCGCCCACGACCATGTCGAGGCCACCCATGCCCAGCTCATGGCGGTCACCACACAAATCGAATGAAGCTTCTCCGAAAATGGTCGGCAACCCACGGCCGAAGACTTGGCAATCGCCGAGAGCATTCAAGCAGCCATCCGTTCCTGCGTGGCATACCTTGGCACGATAGAGCCCGCCCAAGCCAAGATCGCGGCCGCCCACGCCAAGCTCATGGCGGCCTATTCCAAAGATATGGCGGATGCGAATGGCGAGATGCTTGCCGAGTATGGTGTGATGGATGCCATGGAGCCCCTTCCCCAGGAGATCGTCAGGCGCGAGCTGGACATGGAGGAGGCGGCGGAGATCGACGAGCACCAGCCGTAGTAGTACTCTTTGTTTTGTTTAATTAAGAGCGCCAGTCTTTAATTTTTTAGAGTAATGTTTAGGTCAGCTAGCTCTGTTTAATTGCTGAAATTGCTCGATTAAGAAGTGTGGGTGTGCTGTAGTCTCCTTTGTGTACGCAAATTATGCAATGACATGGATGAGCACTGTAACCAGGGAAATTCGAACCAAAATTTTTCACGTTCAAACTCATCACACACGAGTTAAGCTGTATGAATCGTTTGTGATGTTCACATATTGTACACAGTGCTGAATAAGGGACCGTGTCTGATGACACTTTGCGCGCCAGTTTTTTTGCTGAACCGATTCAAATTTTTCGGCTTCCGCGAAAATATCTACCTCCCCGCCCCTCCCCCTTCCCAAAAGTCACATTTCCCCTGTTTTCTCCTTCCTTTCCAAGTGGAAACCTTCACTCCTTGCTTGCAGCGCTGCCTCCTCGCCGGCGACCCTCCTTCACGCTGCTCGGCCTCGTCTATCCAGGCAGGTAATCCACACCCGACCCCCATCCTCCTCCTCCTTCCACATCCCACATGCCCCGATCACCGGCGTGACACCTTCCACCCAAATCACCAACCCCTCCACCAAATAAGCGCTGCCCTAAGCCATGGTGCACACAGTATAGCCAGGAGCTCAAGGAGCATTTGGCAGCGGAGAAGCAAATCGCGGCCGCACGCGCGGATGAGGTCGCGATGGCTGCCATTCATGCCGACCCCCAGACCTTGGAGGAGCACCTCACCGTCGAGGCCACTGTCGACGCCTCGCGCGCCGATGCCGCGATGCGGTTGGCTGCTTTAAATGATGGTTCGTGGCGTTTTCTCGAGGCCACCCTCGGTGCCTTCGACGAAGACTATGAGGTGTTTTCTCAACGTGCACGTGCTTACCTCAACTCGAGAGCCAGCAGGTTGTTGCCCGGAGTGGTTCAGGCAACTCACCACTAAGACAAGGGCACCCACGATGCGGAGGCCTTGCCCTCTTCCATGTCCAAGGAGCCAATCATCATCGATATCTCCGACAATGAGGAGTAGCTTGTCTTATTAGCTCACTATAAGGACCCATGTTTAGTTTGCTAGCTACTGCCTTTCCTTAACAAATTCTAGTGAATTGTGCTATCTACTTTTACCATACAATCCGTTGCTCTAGTGTATATGTTCTATATGTCGTGCAATGTGGTGCTCACTTATTAACTGTTTGGTTAATTAGTTGTTGTGTTCAGTTAACTGTTTGGTTCAATTCTGCAAATGTGATGTTCAATTCTTCAAGGTGCAATTTTGTATTGTCTTCCATGTGAGAAATAAATCGAATTTTTCTTTACAAAATACATGAGAAACAAATACAATTGCTATATTTCCAAGTTGTCAAGCATGCTTGGTTTGGTTAACTGTCTGATCTTCTAGTATGTTATACATTATGCAATGTGGTGCTCAGTTAACGTTTGGTTCATTTGTTGTGGTGTTTAGTTAACTGTTTAGTTCAATTCTGCAATGCGATGTTCAATTGTTGTGGGTGCATTCCGTTATTGTATACCATGTGAGAAATAAATCGAATTTGGCTGTACTAAATACATGAGAAACAAATACAATTGCTATATTCCCAAGTTGTTAAGCATGCTTGGTTTGGTTAAGTGTCTGATCTTCTATTAGGAGTATGTTATATTGTGTAATGTGGTGCTCAGTTAATGTTTGGTTCATTTGTTGTGGTATTTAGTTAACTGTTTGGTTCAATTCTGCAATGCGATGTCCAATTGTCATGGGTAGAATTTTGTATGGTTGTGCATGTGAGGAATAAATCGAATTTGGCTGCACTTAATACATGAGAAATATATACAATTGCTATATTTCCTAGTTCTTAATCATGCTTGGTTTGGATAAATGGGTTTTCCATGTGGCTTGAATTAATCTGATGAATCTGCAATGTGCTTATTTTTCATAATATATTTTACTAATAGCATGCAAACCCTCACTTAACCTGATCACTAACTACCTTATATGTGTTGCAGGGAAATAATGGGAAGCACTGAGGTTTACAGTCGAGGTTTGCACATGCATGGTCATAGCACATTATTGTGCAATTGCAGGAACCATTCTAATATTTATGTTTTTAACAATTTGGTCTTGCACATGTAGGTCCTGCTGTCAGAGGTTTTGACCCACTGTTCTTCCCTTTTGCATATGGGGAAGTGAGTTTTCCATGAATATTAGTCAAGTCAAGAAACTCAGAAAGGTTGTTAGGATAAAGAAATTAGCGACAAAAAACAATAAGATCTTTGTCTGCACAATGAAGAAGACATCAGTTCACTACAGGATGGTACTAACTATTATACCTTGCCTTTTTTATTCCTTTGCCCCATTTCCAATATAGAGAAGATATTTGTGCACATCCTTGTTTTCAGGCCTTTCCAAAGCAGTTCACTGATGATTACCTCTCAAACCACCTGTATGGTCAGGAGGCGAGGAAGGTATTCATACAACACCCACGGTTCAATATTGAAGTGTTCCTGAAGAGGACGAAGGATGGACGGTCAATCATCCACAGGCACTGGCCTAAAGTTGCAAAGACCTTCAACTTCAATGAAGGCTCAATATCCGCCTTCCGCTTCAGCAGTTTTCCAGATGAGATACATCTGTGTATGTACCGTCTATGATGCTAATTTCGAAAGGTTATAGATGTTGCATGTGAAACTTGGTGCTAGTGCAGTTGTGTAATGGGGTAGCTGAGTGCTGAAGCTATATGATGTTGTACTCTGATATATTTCAATTATGAAATCCTGCTTCCTTAATATGAAAATGAAATATATTGTGTGCTTAATATGAAATGTCAATTAGATTAATAAATGGATTATTAATAATAGGACAATTAGCCTGCTAATTGTGTTTTTCTATTGCAAACGGTTATTGAGAAAACACCATGGGCTATGACCTCAGGCAACGCACACAGCTTCTAGGAATAAACCGTGTTTGATTAATGAACAATCACACACGACATCCTCTTGAAAACTGTTTGCGTTAGGCCACCTGGCGCAAACTTTTACCACATAAAAACTGTGTGTGATGGACAGCCTTTGCCACACAGTTTCTTCTACGCACCATGTGTGATGAATTCAAGAACGCAAATGATAAAATTGTTAATACCATGTGCAATGGAAATGCTATCACAAACGATTTAACGGGGAAAATTGTGTGTGATGTACCTGCGAACAGAAATGTTTTCCTTGGAGCGACTGTGTGGGATGTATATACAAACGGAAACGTTTAGCGGGGACTGACTGTGTGGGATGAACTTATGACCGGAAATGATTTCGCCTGTATAATTGAATTTTTTAGCACTACTGAACGTATAACCGTATTTGATCGCTCGTCGGTCGCACACGACCTCATTTTGCCGAGCGTGTTTGCCAGGAGGGCATATCCCCGACGGTTTCTAGGTCATGTGGGAAGGACCCCCTATTGCAGTCACTCAATTGCGACGGTTCCAAATGCCGTCGCGGAAAGGGGTTAAAAACCGTTTGTATAGCACCTCGCTGTACTAGTGGTAGCCCACCACTGTCAATTTCGACGCATAAATGACATTGATTCTTGTTGGACCTTCTTGATCAACTACAAGTAATCTATCAAGTAAAGGTTTGTCCTCAATGACCATACCGAGGTACACATCTTGTGATGTCTTCTTGCAGCACCAGCAACACAAATAAATAGTTCGGAGAGTCATGGACGTGATGTGGAAGCTACTCAACCCATTGGTCGCCTGAAGACGAAGGTACTCGAGTGTAGTACAGCCACGGAGCAGGCGCTCCATGTCACCGTTTGGGAGGCAGAAGGCGATGATCTCGAGGTGCTTCAGTCATGGTAGAATAAGAGCGGGCACGTCATTAAGTGGGGGGGGTGGGGGAAAGGCAGTTCCTGAACTTGGCGACGCGTAGCGTGGGCGCGAGGCGGAGCGCGGATGTTGGCAGCGAGCGCATATGCCCATCATCAAAAGTGAGCTCCTCGAGCTGATCTAGGCCAGGGGATCGGAACCAGTCGTCAAGCTTGGCTCGGTCCATGCCGTTGGAACGGAACATGCCCATGCTAAGGCCTCTGGTTTGGCCAGGGTGACTACCGAGGATCTTTGAGAACGCATCCATGCTTTTGCGATAGCCATGGCAGAGCTTGTGGGTGTCGATGAGGTCGAGAGGGGTGGAGTTCAATAGGGGGCTCCACCGACGGGAAAGGACGATTGTCCGCACCCGATATTTGATTGGGAGGAGGGAGATGATGACTGTCAACATATCATCGGGGAGGCTGCTGATGAAGTCTAGGCCTGCTGGAGTCGCTTGCGGTTCTTGCTTGACCAACCTCTGCTTGTTGGCAGCCCTGTTCTCCACCTCCGGAGTCTCCTCATCAACGGCTTTTTCTGATAGAAGTGGGAGTACAGGGAATATTTAGTTAAAACAGGGCAATAGAAAAGTGTATTGGTAACTAGAAGTTAGTAGGTAGGAATAGAGTAAGAAAAGTGGAATAACAATTGGTTGCTTAAATACTACACAATCCTGTGATATTGCTGGGTAAGTCAACATGCAGATACTTGAAAAGAACACTTACTTCGACCAAAGTCTGGACAGACGATATCATCGGGGAAGTTAGCATATATCTCATGACCAGGGTCTTTTATTTGCAGTGCAATTTTAGTGCCAACTTTCAGTACATAAATCTTAGAAATTTCTGTCCAAAGGCCCTTGCCAAAATAGGAGTGACCACATTCATCAAGTCTTACAGAAGCAACGATTGTAAATCCATGGTTTGTGTTCAGTATGACATCCCTGCAGTCTTGATTTACGTAAAGGGAAAGATTGTGTACTACAGATTCTGTTGCATAGCAAGGGACGTGCTGCAGAAAATGCTAGGATTGATAAAGAATATGGTAACATGCAAAAATGGGCAAAATTGAAAGAACTGTACAGCAGTTGAAATCAAAGGACAAAAATCTATAATTAAACAGATAGGGTAACCATGATGTCATGGAAATATGAGAGTAATCGAAAGAACAATGCATCATTAATTTGCCTAATATAAAAACAAGAGGAAACAAATCCCCTTTGACGTATATGCTGCATGTGGCACCTTTTATCCAAATGCAGCAATATATAGTATATGTTCAGGAAAGTAGGCCATGCCAACCAATTTAGGGTGAGATTAAACATATACCGCGCGCATCCTTAAGTCATCTGGTACGGTGAGATGGAACTCCATGGATGTCTGGCCGAGGCCACAAAGTCCTGATGTGTCCGTGCACTGTACACCCTATGAATGAAAGAAAATCCTCAAATGAGCTCAAATAAAAATGAATTCACGGCGATATCGGCCGGGTGATTAAAGGAATCAAATGAACTGGGATAAGAGATGAGATAATATCTCATTAAATTAGTTACCTTGTTGTCCATGAGAAAAAACCTTCAATACGGCGGATTCCCTAACCAGGCGAAGCTGGGTCGACCGCGAGTAGCGTCGAGAAGGTCGATGGCGATAGGCGGCAGCAGGCGGAATTGGCGAAATGTGATGGGGTTTGCCGGCAGCCTGGTGGCGGCGACAGGCATCGAGCTAAGTGGTTGCCGCGGTGATAGGCAGTGCCATGCATAGATGCGGAGGAGCTTGTGCAGGTGTGAATGGTGACCGGAGGGGGTGGCGGGCGGGGTGAGGATTTTTGTGACGTGGGGATGGTGAGGGTTTTCTTTTATCTTTTTTGAATTGGGTGGTGAGGGTTTTCTGTCCCACAAAGAGTTTCGGAGGCAACGGTTGGCTAGAGCCAACCGTGTGTGATTGACGTAACAGGGAAAATGAAAGTCATTGCACATGGTTCCAATTTTGGGAACCGTGTGTGATTAACATACTACCTCCGTCCTGGTTTTATTGGTCGCCTTTGTAATTTGTGCCAAATAATGACAAAGATTTACGTAACAAATGTTTATGCATGTCACCAAAAATTATATCATTGAACACTATGTTCAAATACGCATCCAACGATATAATTTTTGCTGACCTGCTCTTACATTTTGTCAGTTAAATCTTTGGTCAAAATTTAACACAAATTACAAAGGGGACCAATAAACTAGGATGGAGGTAGATTCCATCAACCGAACTGATTGCATCCATATCCCACATTTAGACATAAGTAAACATAGATTAAACATACTCAGACATAGATAATAAGCGTACACAAGCATAGTTCAACCATAAGTACATAGTTCAATAGTCATTAAGCATACTCAAGCGTACATTGTTCGATCCCACATCTCATCTCATCTGCTGGCACGATCCGGAAGCTTCACCAGGTACTCAGCGTACGTGGCGTGCGCCACCCTGCGAGAATACTTCTGCCTGAAGGAGCCAACGGCTCGTCCTCTTGCATGCGCCAGAACACTTTGATACGCGTCATGAAGATTTTGGTTGCAAAATGGGCATCGATAGCCACCGTCCCAGGTCCTAATACACCTGTTATGCATTCCCTCATAAAGCTCCCTGAGGATTTGCCTCTTGTACCTCCTCTGGCCATCTTCATCCTCGCTGTCGACATCGTCAGACAGCTCCTGTACATATACTAAAAAAAATGTGGCATCAAATTAATATTTACAAACTAATCTCTAGCGAACATTTGGCAGTTGCCAAAATTTGGCATCAAATCAATGTTTACATGCCGTAAAGTAGGATTAGGAATTTATGGATTTTATGGCTATTTTTTAGACATAGCCAAAGATTATGGTTCGATTTTTAAGCACAATCATTTATGTACAGACCAATCTTGAAAAAAAAATGGCACAAACATATATTTAGGTCATTCAAAAATCAATTGTCAAGCCCTGGCTAGGAATTATTAGCACGAAACACTAACCCTAGTCGGATTATTAGCAAAAATCATTTGTACAGATGAAACATCTAATCACTTATCATTTCGACCATTCAAACAATCAATACACTACACAGATCTAACGAAACTTACTTATATTTCATGGATTGAGAGAACATAACCATAGGATTTCTATTTCAAAAAGAGGGAGGCAGGAGTAACCAGAGAAACCCTAGGATGTATTTGACACATAAATGGGTATAGATGACTAACCGGTTGTCCGTCGTCATCGGAGTCATCGCCGGAGTGGTCGTCGGAGTCGTCGCCGGAGTCCTCACCGGAGTCGTGACCGGGGTCGTCGCCGGAGTCGGTGTGGACCTCCGGCTCCGGCTGTTGAAGCACGACGCCATCGATAACGCCAGGGTGCAACGAGACCTCGGCGGCGACGACGGCAACCTCTGTCTCCATCTTCACGCCGTGCTCCGGTGCTTCCGTAGCGCCGGCGTCGGCACTCCCTCCGATGGGGCGCTTCAGCGGCATCCTCATACATAGACGGCGGTGAGGACTGAGAGCGGCATTGAGGATGCAGGTGGAGAGAGAGGATTGTGTGTGCGGCGAAGATGGGGTGTGTGGCCGCTCGGGCGTGCGATTAATATGGAGTAGTGGGAGAGAGGCGGGCGGTGGTGAAACCGCTGGCTCACCTCCAGGTGAGCCAGCGCACCAGACTGCTGGCATGCCTACCATCATTTCACACAGCTACCCGCACGCCTCCCGATGACACTGCGCAGCGAGCAGGCCTCCTGTCAATTAACACACCTATACGCACACCTCCCGGTCTGCCTGCGCGGCGGACTGGTCGCATGCGTCCCGTCAACTCATGCTTGCTCGCACGGCACAGGGGTCGCGTGGCGGCACGTATATTGTTTTTCTATTTTGATGATTAATGCTGCCGCTTTATTGCTTAACTGAAGCATGACACGTATCCATTTTTGGTCTAACGCCCATGGTTCGAATAAATAATCTGATTGTGATATTGGTTCCCAATTATTAATAATCTCCCGTTTGTAAGAAGATAAAGATTACATCAAAACTGGTCTCAAATTTGACAAAAAAAGTACAATGCCACTTTGTGTTGGTGTCCATATGACAACATGATAAGTTTCATGAATTTCAAATAAGTTTTGGATGTACTAGAATTTAAAAATCAAGATTCTCAATGTTTGAAATTTCTTGCACAGAGAGTAAACATGCACCCAGTGAGACACATGTGTTTTTCAAATCCATTTAGGTGCACTGTCACGTGTGCATGTAGCTCAAATTTGATTTTTGCACATTATACTCCTAGAAAATCAATCAATGTACTAAAACATCTTAATGATCTCTTTTTTTTTCAAAATTAATAAGTCCCTCCTTTGGTAACATATGTTCACCGCGGGAAAATTTAACATGCATCGTAATTGCGATGGATGCACGGTGTGTGTGTGTGTGTGCGTCTGGGGGGTGGGGGTGGCTGGCAGTACACTACGAGTCGTGAGCGACCGTGTGGCCGTTTTGTGAGGCAGGTGCCACAACAGAGTCGTGAATTCGTTATTTAAAACATTACACAACCCTTTCATACATACACGTTTTGGCCACATGCAGTCGGTGGTTGTCCTACACGACACTCACTCGCGTGTGACGCTTTCTGCGGGCCCGCGAGGTTGTCGTCCATCACTTTGAACAACAGCCGGTAGAGAGGTTAATTTGACCACCAAGGTAGAATATTTTTTGTTTGTGTTATGGTGGGAGTATATAGGATACGTCGAAGAGGTAGGAGGGGACTAGCATATATACTATACGTACGCGTCCGTGAACAAGTACACCTCACTCAGTGTCGGGACTTTTCGGTTTCCGAGGCACGTGCCACATCAAAGTTGTGAATTGGCTATTCAAACATCACACAACACCTCTTTGGGCCACATGCATGCAGGCGGTGGTTATCCTAGGACACTCATGTGTGACGCTTCCATCTGTGGGCCCGCGAGGTCATTGTCGATGCATGCATCACTTTGACATACATCGGGAGAGGTTAATTAATTTCACCATCAAGGAGGATTCTTTTTGGGTTGTATTATGGTAGGATCATATAGTATGTGTCGAAGAGGGGGAATGGGACTATCATATGTAGTACGCTTCATGAACCTCGCTCTGTGTGGGGACTTTACGGTTTTCGAGGCATGTGCCACATCAAAGTTGTGCATTTTGGGTATTCAACATATGTTTGGCCCACATGCAAAACGATGGTGGTTGTCCTCTCACACCCACTCACACTGTTATCAGCGATATCGATGCTTTCCATTTGTGGGCCCGCTTGGTCCATCACTACTTTGCTTGACAACGAGAGAGGTTAATTTGACTTAGGAGGGGATTATTTTTATGTTTGTTATACGGTATATATATAGGTCATGCTCTGGGATGACATGATACAATTTGAGTACACACATGCATGTGTACGCATGAATCCGGCCCTCCCACCGAGTCGAAGTGGCTAGTACCATGACACGTCATGAACCGATCTCGCTCTGTGTGGGGACTGGTCGAACAAGGCAATGAGGTTGTAATCCATGTAGTCTTCTGATGGTGTGGGCACTTTGCAGATTTCAACCTTCAGCAAACGGAGGTCGCACCAAAATCTCGACGTGTCTTGTGCGTAGTAGGCAGGAGTGTCTGGCGGGCCACGAGGCTCGATGGCGGCGGTATCCAACGATGGAAGGGTGATCTCTCGCTGGGTGTAGATATCCACGAGACGCCACGGACTACCGGATTGATGGATGAGGACGATCCAGTTGGCCTTCATGCCCGCCCAGTAGTGGCCGCGCATGAAGGACAGGTGGACGGGTAGTGGTAGCATGTCGAGGGGCACCACAGCAACCTCCATAGGATTGTCAAGTCGGTGTCTGGGCCACCTGCGAGGATCGGGCATCAGCAAGCAAGGTGTCTTGAAAAGGGCCGGCCGGTTGCAGACGAGTAGACGGCACAAAGACACCGAGCATGCGGCCAGACACACGGTGCTGAGCAGGTCCATACGATTACAGATCTGCTCGAAGAGAACATCGAGGAGGGAATTCCAATTGTGGCTCTGGGTGTTAGTCAGTTCTGCCATAGGTTTTTTTAGGGCGCTGAGTGATTGGGGTTTTCAGTGCCTGCGAGCGAGCGGGGAAGTGGATTCGGGCGGGCGAGCGAAGAAGATGGCATGTGTGGCCGAGCAGTGAGCGGGGGGATATGGTACGCGCGAGCTACCAAGGAAGATGGCATGGGCGGGCGGGCAGTGAGCGGGGGGAAATGGTGTGCGGCCGATGATGGGGAAGAGAGGAGGAAGAAGAACAAAGGAGGAAGAAGAGGGAAAGACGGGGAAGAAAGTGCATTAAATCTCAATTCTACTAGTACTACTACCAGGATATACCGTCCTTTGGAGTGTAAATAGTTAAGCCGATGACATGTGGGTCTACCTCAAGAGGGCCCATATGTCAGTTAATGGAAGAGAGAGGTGCGTAGGCGTATTTGTGGAAGCGTGCTCCACTTGCAAACATGTTGGCAGTACTGGGTAAGGCTGATTTAGTAACACCAACACGCTGGTTCAGCTTATTAATTAAGTGTCCCATCTGCTGTAGCGTGTATTGTCACTTCACTGTGAAGACTAGTTGAATAGTTCTCTCTGACCGAGATGGGGAATAATGGATCACCAAGACTTCCTATCTATAGTATCCCTATGCCTCTACTCTCATCCTGTCCAACAAGATCAAACATTGGCCAAGGCACCCGGCACCAATAATGTAGGAGTACTAGTAGTATTTTGTGTCAAACTTTGACCATCTATTTAACTAATAAAATGTTAATGCATTTCACCAAAAATCATATCACTGGATTCGTATTTGAACATAGTTTTTAATGGTATAGTTTTTTATGACATGCATTGACACTTTGTTAGTTAAATTTACGGTCAAAATTTTACACTAAGTACGAAGGGGACCATTAAACCAGGACGGAGGTTTATATACAGGTCAATAAAAAAATCATCAACCAAGGTAGTAGTAAATGATGAGTGCCCGAAGATTTTTTTTTTTGAAAGTACTCAATAATGGGCTCGTTTTCCTCAAGAAAATTGTGTTTACGAACGTATTAATTGGAATGCATGCGTGAGGAACAAATGACCAGAACTTTTACACGCATTGGTGAGTTTTCTCTTAATTCTTGCATGCAACGTTTTAATGAAGCTTGAAATATGAACATGTCAATGGGAGGGAGTAAAGGCCTCATGCATGCATGCATGCATGCAACATGCAACACTCACACGTACACATGCACGCACGCAACATTCACGCATCCATGCGGCACACAGCACATGACGCAACACACACGCTCACGCTCAAGTGCTCAACCTACTCCCTCCGTTCGTGAAAGACTGTACATATAGAGATTTACACATTGACCAAGAGGAACTAGAACTTCATGGCATAATTAACGCCCAAAAGTAGCAGACTAATGTGTGCATGCGACCATTGAGAGAAGAAGATTAAATGAAGGTTGTTGCATGCTGTAATTAAGGATAGACATGTAGCCTATGGCTAGAACACAAGTTGGTGCATTAGTCAATCAATATCGATTAGATTAAAGGCTAAGTGCATTGGAAGTGTAGATGTACACTCTTTGTTGGAAGACCGAGGGAGTACACGTGCATGCACTCACATACACAGCCAGGGTGGTTCGCGCCGAAGGGTTGGACTCCTGTCGCGCCTGCGTAAAGTTTTGTTTAACAGATTTCTTTGCTCTGCCAACTGATAGATGGGACCTAGAAACCAGGTGTCAATTTAACCAGTCAACAAAGTGCCACGTCGACTATGTGGCCAGTCAGTAGGGTGCAATACGGTGCTCTACGGTGAGCTAGTGACCGTATAATCACTGCAAAACTATATAGTGACAGTAATGAGCGTATTGTTACATACGTTGACCGCCAGTGCATTTTTCTCGTTTCAAATTAAGCCATATTAACCAGAAAGGACACAGTATGGACTAGTACTGCTTTGATGTGTCCCGTCAACTCGCCGAATGAGGAGAAGCTTGCTTACTATGCTCTCTCCCTCGCCCACGCGCCATGGCTCACAGGACGAGGAGAAGCTTGCTTACTACGTACACCTACGCCCTCTCCCTCGTCCACGCGCGCGGTGGCTCGCAGGACGAGGAGAGGGTTTTGACTACAGCACCCTCTCCCTCTCGCTCGCCCTCGCGGTGGACGTGCAGCAGTTCATTCAGTGTCAGATTGCCAGAAGCATATTGTATTGTAGTATTATCATTGTTGGACCTTCTGAAGAGGCGAAGAGCCAAGTGCAAGGTTCACACGAGTACGAACTGTTGAACCTCCCGAAGAGGCAAAGAGCCAAGCGCAAGGTTTTATAGGAGTTGTTGTCCTAGTAGGAGTACTACAACTATAGTGAACGATGCTAATGTATGATGCCGCCACGTCACCTATATCCAAAGCTGTGCCACCTTTTTTTCTCAAAGAGCGTGTTGGAGCCCGTGCAACAACCACACAAGTTGTACGTACACATAACACATTTACTAGTAATAAATTCTAAAGGACAAATGCTAGTATGCCACACAAGTTCATCTCCACTTCATCTGATAAATTTGTGCACGACTAGTCTACATATATTCACAGCGCTACCATTCACAATTTACCATACTCCACTTACACGTTATAGATGGGCTCCATGTCCTCCTCCAGGTTCCAGTCCCAGGTGTTCTTCATGGATGGCACGATCCATAGCGGTGGGCAACGGGAATCATTGTGGCAGCTTTCTAGTCCGGTTCCATATGACGGAGACTCATTCAAGCTGAAGCGGCATAAATCAGGGATAGCGTGTCCCAGCATGTCGTTCATCCGGCGGTGCACACTGAAGACACAACCATGCTTCATGAACGGCAGGCCTTCGGTGTCTTGCACGGAAGGTGGCATCTGCTTCACAATGGGGTAGCTGTCCCCAATGAAAAGCGAGTACTCTCCAAGAGTGTTCCTCGGCACCCACATAGCACCAAGGGGGTCGAACTCGGCGCCGTTCATCTGGTACACGCGCCATCTCAGATCTGCACACATGGTGACATACATAGTCAAGGTCCATGCATAATAATGTTGTGCTCAAATATGGCGGTCAGTAATACTGTGCAGCAAATAGTAATACTCCGGTATAGAGGAAGTAAAATAACTGCTTATTATATATAGCCACTCTTGTTTACATGGTTGAGATAGTAAGACATGGAAAAACAAAAAATGGTGGGAGCTAGTGGGTTCAAGTCTTCAAGGGCCTAGCTAGTTGTACGCGTCCTCCAAAGTAAAAAGTACTCCTACTAGTACTAGTAAGTAGTACAACAATGAAAGAGAAGGCGAGAGGGTTAAAAAAAATATAATACTAAATTTTACTACTAGTACAGTAAACATGTCCCAGTCAAGAAAAGAAAATAACTAACAAGTACTACTCTACTACTCTAACACACAGCAATGAGAAACTGGAATACCTGGGTAGATGGTGACGGTCCAATCGTGGTAGATTGTGTGACCATGTTGCACATCAGTGGTACCATGGGTAACGACTACTAAGATAGTTGATCCCAATATGCCAAAGTCAGCCACAAGGTTCCAAGTTAGACCGAATCACAGATGCAAATGCACATCCAGGATCGGTGATCTTATTTTTATCGGGGATGACTAGTCCCTGCAAAATAATGGAGTACCGTTAGGGATGCAAATGATGGTTTGTGCATTCCGTTTGTAATCTCCCGTACCGTAGGATGGCAACCAGATGAAACAAGTCCCCTGGCTTGTCACCTCGAAGATGCAGCCTACATGGCGCACAGCGTCTTTGAACGTGTAGGGGTACAAATCTGCCGCGGCCAACATGTGCCAGCCTCTGCTGTTACTGCCTCTTGTATTGATGGCAATCCTTATGTCGAACGCTGCAATGAGATAGTAATCGTCGTAGCTGAGTCGCTTTGTCAGCGGGTCCGCAATTGCTATCTTCTTCAATCTCATATAGGCATCATCATACGTATTCAAGCCCAGCCAGTCCGGAAGGCCGATCCCAATGGTGGAGAAGGGGTCTACGGGAACGACCGCACTGCTGTGGATGTTGTGCAAAATGATGGTGGTATCCGGCCGGAGGTATGCAAGCCAATCTTCGTTGGCACCAACCCAGACCTATATATAAGACGGTGGGCAGCGGAGAAATTACGGGATGGAATAACTAAGTACTACATGATCAAACTCCATGATTGACCTGCTCATCGGACAAAATCCGACTACCTCTCAACGTCGGCAACTCTAGCGGAGTCTACGTGCAACCATGGCCAGGGAGCGGTGGACTGTTCGAAGGATTGTCCCATAGAATAACCTTCTCCTCGAGGACGCATGGAAGACTAACAAGCATGGCCTTTTCCCAAGCATGTTTAAGCACCATCTTAAAAAAGTTGGTGTAGGAAGCATCGAGTCTTGCGATGGTGAGGACGTCGGAGTGGCGTGCGATTTCTCCCAGAGGATCGTCGTCCAAGGTCTCCCAGCCCCAACGAGGAGGAGAACCGCCTGGCAAATCCATGGGAGCAGCGACGAAGTGCCTTGGTCTCTTCGGGGGGAGGGGAACTGGCGAGGAGGAGATAAGAGCATAACCGCAGGGCCTCGTATGTAGGCACGCATAGTGGTAGTGCCTCATGCCCCGCGATGGTGAGGCTATTATTTACTACGTACTCGTACTATAGCAGTAGTAGTACTACTTTCTCAACTAGTAGTGCGATGTACTGTACTTCTATAATGTACCAGTTTTGAACTCTTGAATCTCAAGGCCAAGGAGCTATAGTTGCAAGTGGAGGGTAGTACTGTTCTCTAGAACCATCGCTGTACTATCAATGCAGGGAAAGTACACCTGCGTAGTGCATACTCTCCGTGCTCTATTCAAGCACGTAGCTGGCCTACTCAGCCACTCCTCTCACGCACACACTAGCAGCCTGTTTATCAGCGACGGTTACTGCGGGGGCAGAACATTTGAGTTCTTTGATACAGCGAGACTAAGCTTTTTGCTTCCATTTGTGGAGGTGTAATGGATCTCGTCGAACTTTGTTAGTAGTTCCTTCTTTATGAATGAGATGAGGCAAAGCTTTTGCCTTCGTTTCAAAAAAAAAAATCACGTCAAGAGGAATTTCTTTTATAGAGCCGATAATGGAGCGAAGTCCATGCATGCAACACCACAAGCTACAGAGTAGTAGAGTACTAGCACCTTACGTACAGAGCCATATTGCATAGTTCCCAATGCTACGCCAGGCTTTTCCGGCTCCTCGGGCTTAATTGGGAGGCACTAGTTTAAATATGCTAGCTGATGAGGAAGCTGCAAGCGAGGTGCGGCTAGGGCAAACACGCAGGCGAGAAACTTTGCATGGTGTGAATTGATATATAGGAGTACTACTCTAGTACGCGAGCCACGAGATGATGGAGGGAAAACCCGTTCACGTGGCTGGGCAATCCAGTGCACCTAGATTGCGGTCCGACACCTCCGTTCGACATCAAAAGTCAAACTACCGGTGTACAATATTGGCTCGCAGTGAGGTTACTATTTAAAAAAAGGCCGTCGTGCGTTCGGCCAGGATCGAACCCACAAAACGAGCTATACACTCCCGCGACCACTAGTAGTACTCGTTGGAGTACAACGCAACCTAGAATCGCCTTTTGTCGCTAGCACATTGTTCCTTACAAGAAACCGCTAATAATGCCAAGAAACTACTACCACTTACCAACCAGCCCTACCAAGAAACGACTACTCTACAAAGTGCCGTTATAGGCATGTTTCAACCCATGTCGCCCCTTAAGTCAACGCCTTCTATTCGACCGGCAAGTTAGGCGTTATGACTTGTGGGACCTACATGTCAGTCTGGGCAAAAATCCCCGAGTGACCTCCTACCTCCGGCCCATCCACCTAGTCATCCTCGGCCATGGGACGCAGCTACCGCCACCGGCAGAAGGCGAGGTCAAAACTGCCGGCGGTGCGGAGCCCATCTTGCGGCAGCCAGGATGCCAACTCCGTCCTGCGCTCGTGGCCACTAGCTAGCCAAGATAGCACACACCCTGCTGGATGCATCCAGCTACTTGTCTGCAAGGTTTGCTAGCTAGGTAGGCACGGCGGTGCGGCGGCTTGCTCGCGCGCGCCGTGCTAAGGCCAACCATCTGGCTCGAGCGAAGGCCAGCGCAGCGACTTGCTCGCGCGTGAGTCACGCTCGGGCCAGCCAGCCAACCCGTGCGGAGGCCAGTGCGGCGTCCGGCCCGTCCGGTGGAGAGGCGGCCAACTCGCTCATCACTGGCGCCACCGACGAACACTCATCAGTACTGTTTGAAGTAATGTTCAGGAAAAATAATGATTGGAGGAGGAAGAACAGGATAGAAGGTCAGATGTGGGTCCCTCGTGTCAACGGTCAAACAAAATGTGTTGGTTTAAGCTACCTCGTCAGCATGGACGTGTGGGCCAACCCTGTCATAAACGGGTTTAAACGAGCCTAATCGACACTAGGTAGTAGTTTTTTGGCACGGATTAAGAAATTTTGGGTATGTTTATGCTATTTTTTGTACAATAGTTTCTTCCTAGGGCTGGTTCAAAGTGGTAGTTTTTTGTTAAATACTCTACATACTGTAAGTAGGAGTGAAAGTTAAGCTTTGGAAGCCAATAAGCACGGCTAGTTACATAATTCCTATGTGTACGTAATTCAAACTAAATATCAACCATGAGTGACTAATATCTTGATGGAAAACTCGAAACTATGGAAATACTAGCATTTTTTTGCATGGTTGGAAATACTAGCAATGTTCACGTGCGTTGCAACGGATCATAATTATAATAATACTTATTCACAAACTTTAAAGAAAACACTCTAATTTTGATATACATATATCACTAGAGATATATTATGTTTCAAACAGAATATATTCCTTGGGCTGTTTTGGTGAGGTGAGGGAGGGATGTGGTTGGTTTTAAGATTCTAATTAACGGTTTTTCTGCAAATTGGTAGAGAAGTGGGATGTTGTTGAGAAAAGGTAACAACTTACCTCATAGTCGTTAGATGTAAATCTAATTGTCAGAAATGACGGATGGCAGACACACCATCATCACCAACTAAGTCTTCTGTAGGAGTACTAGCAAGATGTCCGTGCATTGCACGGAACATCAAGATGCATTTTTTGATAAAACACCTGTTGTGATTGACCCATGCGGGAGTAATCCCATGTGTAAAAACTAATGATATCTCAAGAAAGAGGAGAGATAAGGTGAGGAGGAGTGGGGCATGGCGGTGATTGGTGGTCGGACTGAGCGCAGGCATGGGGATGGACGACGCCGGCAGCGACCACCATGCCAGTTTGTTCCAGAGGCTTCCTTTTTTAATTGCTCAACAATGAGGTTGTGGGAGATAAGGATGAACGGGGGAAGGCCTTGTCTGCAAATGTGGAGAGAGGTGCGGGTATCTTTTAGTTTAATTTATATCCGTCAGATATAGATCGGACTATCTATATTGAAAGATGGCAGGCGTACCATCATCACCAACTTGGTTTTTTTTATAAGAGAAGAGATATAAGTATGGAGATACAAACATATTATCGATACTTGTTTCCATAAACTTGGATCTACATTCTATTCAACGGCTGAGCATGTGGGGCCTTAGCACGATGACTTCTCGACTATGTAAAACAAAGGTTTTCCCATCACCGATAAGGAGGGGGTGACGGCGGCGCGCTTTCGGCTTACTCTAGTCCTAGTAGTCATACTAGGTGGTCTACGCACGTGTAGATTTATTCTTTTTCACGTCTCGTGTTCGCCGTACTGCCATGACTGTTGATGAATAGATGGTAAGTTATTCATGGGAAAACCTTTGTTGAGCATGTGTGCGAGAGAGAGACAGCGTGCGTGTGTGATATGTGTAGAGACTGAGGCAATGATAACAGATTCTTTGTGTCTCTGTTTGTGGAGGATAGAGAGAGATATGTGCATCGGGCTTTGTGTTGTCTAACATGGAGACACATAGACATAATCAGAGAGTGAGTGTGTGAGATACACATGCGGACATGGGGAGAGATGTGTGAGTTAGAGAGATGGAGAATTTTGGTGTGCATCTGAGCTAGAGAGAGGGGGGGATATATACATACCTAGAGCTGGCGAGAATATGCAAGGGTGTGTGTCTTAAAAGAAGGATCCAGATAGATGGGTGTTTGTGCGTGTCTGTGTGTGTATGTGCGCGCGTGTGTGTGTGTATGTGGAGAAGAGAGACCACTAATGATGTAAACCTAGTATAGGGAAGGGGGAATGGTGTGACATGTGTGTCAAAGAGAGACAAAGGCATGTGTAGTAGCGGGATAGCATGGGTGCAGGTGGGGAGCAGACTATTTGGAAGAGTCATCGAGAGTGTGTGGGAGAGGGGTGTGAGAGCGAGAGAGAGAGCTAGCGAGGGAGAGAGAGAAAGGAAGAGAGGGGGAGAGAGAGGGGTCGTTTGTGTGCAGAAGTGGCATATAGATAGGGAGACAATGTTGATGTTGTTCGAAAGTGGCCTATGTACGGAGACGCAAGGGAAGCGAGTCATCATGTGTGTGATAGGGACTTCAAGAGTGTTGGTGAACGTGCAATTTCAAAAAAAAATTCCTACGATCACGCAATATCTATCTATGTGATGCACATCAACGAGCGGGAGAGTGTGTCCACGTACCCTCGTAGACCGAAAGTGGAAGCGTTTAGTAATGCGATTGATGTAGTCGAACGTCTTCGCGATCCAACCGATCCAAGTACCGAACGTACGGCACCTCCGTGATCTGCACACATTCAGCTCGGTGACAACCCTCGTACTCTTGATCCAGCTGAGGCCGAGGGAGAGTTTCGTCAGCACGACGGCGTGGTGATGGTGATGATGAAGTTACCGGCGCAGGGCTTCGCCTAAGCACTACGACAATATGACCGAGGTGGAAATGTGTGGAGGGGGGCACCGCACACGGCTAAAACAATTAACTTGTGTGTCTATGGGGTGCCCCCCTCCCCCGTATATAAAGGAGTGGAGGAGGGGGTCGGCCGGCCTTATGGCGTGCGCTCCAAGGGGGGAATCCTACTCCTACTAGGAGTAGGTTCCCCCCTTTCCTAGTACTACTAGGAGGGGGAAGGAAGGGGAAGAGGGAGAGAAGGAAAGGGGGGCCGGCCCCCCTCCCCAATTCGGATTGGGCTTGGGGGGGCGCACGCCTCCATCTGGCCGCCTCCTCCTCTCTTCCACTAAGGCCCATGAAGGCCCATTGACTCCCCGGGGGGTTCCGGTAACCCCCCGGTACTCCGGAAAATGCCCGAACCTATCCGAAACCTTTCCGGTGTCCAAACATAGCCTTCCAATATATCAATTTTTATGTCTCGACCATTTCAAGACTCCTCGTCATGTCCGTGATCCCATCCGGGACTCGGAACTACCTTTGGTTCATCAAAACACATAAACTCATAATACCGATCGTCATCGAACATTAAGCGTGCGGACCCTACGGATTCGAGAACTATGTAGACATGACCGAGACTCATCTCCGGTCAATAACCAATAGCGGAACCTGGATGCTCATATTGGCTCCCACATATTCTACGAAGATCTTTATCGGTCAAACCGCATAACAACATATGTTGTTCCCTTTGTCATCGGTATGTTACTTGCCTGAGATTCGATCGTCGGTATCTCAATACCTAATTCAATCTCGTTACCAGCAAGTCTCTTTACTCATTCCGTAATGCATCATCTCGTAACTAACTCATTAGTCACATTGCTTGCAAGGCTTATAGTGATGTGCATTACCGAGAGGGCCCTAGAGATACCTCTCCAACAATCGGAGTGACAAATCCTAATCTCGATCTATGCCAACTCAACAAACACCTTCGGAGACACCTGTAGAGCATCTTTATAATCACCCAGTTACGTTGTGATGTTTGATAGCACACAAAGTGTTCCTCCGGTATTCGGGAGTTGCATAATCTCATAGTCAGAGGAATATGTATAAGTCATGAAGAAAGCTATAGCAATAAACTTAACGATCATTATGCTAAGCTAACAGATGGGTCTTGTCCATCACATCATTCTCCTAATGATGTGATCCCGTTCATCAAATGACAACACATGTCTATGGTTAGGAAACTTAACCATCTTTGATTAACGAGCTAGTCTAGTAGAGGCTTACTATTGACTCGGTGTTTTGTCTATTTATTCACACATGTATCAAGTTTCCGGTTAATACAATTCTAGCATGAATAATAAACCTTTATCATGATATAAGGAAATATAAATAACAACTTTAGTATTGCCTCTAGGGCATATTTCCTTCAGTCTCCCACTTGCACTAGAGTCAATAATCTAGTTCACATCGCCATGTGATTAACACGAATAGTTCACATCACCATGTGATTAACACCCATAGTTCACATCGCAATGTGACCAACACCCAAAGGGTTTACTAGAGTCAATAATCTAGTTCACATCGCTATGTGATTAGCACCCAAAGAGCACAAAGGTGTGATCATGTTTTGCTTGTGAGAGAGGTTTAGTCAATGGGTCTGCCATATTCAGATCCATATGTATTTTGCAAATTTCTATGTCTACAATGCTCTGCACGGAGCTACTTTAGTTAATTGCTCCCACTTTCAATATATATCCAGATTGAGACTCAGAGTCATCCGGATCAGTGTCAAAGCTTGCATCGACGTAACCCTTTATGATGAACTCTTTGTCACCTCCATAACCAAGAAACATTTCCTTAGTCCTCTTAGGTAACTAAGGATAATTTTGACCGCTGTCCAGTGATCCATTCACGGATCACTATCGTACCCCCTTGCCAAACTCATGGCAAGGTACACAATAGGTCTGGGATATAGCGTGGCATACTTTATAGAACCTATGGCTGAGGCATAGGGAATGACTTTCATTCTCTCTCTATCTTCTGCCGTGGTCATGCTTTGAGTCTTACTCAACTTTATTCCTTGAATATAGGCAATAACTCTTTCTTTGACTGATCCCTTTTTGAACTCCTTCAAAATTTTGTCAAGGTATGTGCTTCGTGAAAGTCCTATTAAGCGTCTTGATCTATCCCTATAGATCTTGATGCTCAATACTTAAGCAGCTTCACCGAGGTCTTTTTATTGAAAAATTCTTATTCAAGTATCCTTTTATGCTATCCAGAAATTCTATATCATTTCCAATCAGCAATATGTCATCCACATATAATATCAGAAATGCTACAGAGCTCCCACTCACTTTCTTGTAAATACAAGCTTCACCGTAAGTCTGTATAAAACCATATGCTTTGATCACTTCATCAAAGCGTATATTCCAACTCCGAGATGCTTGCACCAGTCCATAAATGGATCACTGGAGCTTGCACGCTTTGTTAGCACCTTTCGGATCGACAAAACCTTCTGGTTGCATCATATACAACTCTTCTTTAAGAAATCCATTTAGGAATGCAGATTTGACATCCATTTGCCAAATTTCATAATCATAAAATGCGGCAATTGCTAACATGATTCGGACAGACTTAAGCATCGCTACGGGTGAGAAGGTCTCATTGTAGTCAACTCCTTGAACTTGCCGAAAACCTTTCGCAAAAAGTCGAGCTTTGTAGACAGTAACATTACCGTCAGCGTCAGTCTTCTTCTTGAAGATCCATTTATTCTCTATGGCTTGCCGATCATCGAGCAAGTCAACCAAAGTCCACACTTTGTTCTCATACATGGATCCCATCTCAGATTTCATGGCCTCAAGCCATTTCATTGAATCTGGGCTCATCATCGCTTCCTTATAGTTCGTAGGTTCGTCATGGTCTAGTAACATGACTTCCAGAATAGGATTACCGTACCACTCTGGTGCGGAACGTACTCTGGTTGACGTATGTGGTTCTGTAGTAACTTGATCTGAAGTTTCATGATCATCATCATTAGCTTCCTCACTAATTGGCGTAGGCATCACTGGAACTGATTTCTGTGATGAACTACTTTCCAATTCGGGAGAAGGTATAATTACCTCCTCAAGTTCTACTTTCCTCCCACTCACTTCTTTCGAGAGAAACTCCTTCTCTAGAAAGGATCCATTCTTAGCAACGAATATCTTGCCTTCGGATCTGTGATAGAAGGTGTACCCAACAGTCTCCTTTGGGTATCCTATGAAGACGCATTTCTCCGATTTGGGTTCGAGCTTATCAGGTTGAAGCTTTTTCACATAAGCTTCGCAGCCCCAAACTTTAAGAAATAACAGCTTAGGTTTCTTGCCAAACCACAGTTCATATGGTGTCGTCTCAATAGATTTAGATGGTGCCCTATTTAACGTGAATGTAGCTGTCTCTAATGCATAACCCCAAAACGATAGTGGTAAATCGGTAAGAGACATCATAGATCGCGCCATATCTAATAAAGTACGGTTACGATGTTCGGACACACCATTACGCTGTGGTGTTCCAGGTGGCGTGAGTTGTGAAACTATTCCACATTGTTTTAAATGAAGACCAAACTCGTAACTCAATTATTCGCCTCCGCGATCAGATTGTAGAAACTTTATTTTCTTGTTACGATGATTTTCCACTTCACTCTGAAATTCTTTGAACTTTTCAAATGTTTCAGACTTATGTTTCATTAAGTAGATATACCCATATCTGCTTAAATCATCTATGAAGGTCAGAAAATAACGATACCCGCCGCGAGCCTCAACACTCATCGGACCGCATACATTAGTATGTATTATTTCCAATAAGTCAGTTGCTCGCTCCATTGTTCCGGAGAACGGAGTTTTAGTCATCTTGCCCATGAGGCATGGTTCGCAAGCATCAAATGATTCATAATCAAGTGATTCCAAAAGTCCATCCGAATGGAGTTTCTTCATGCGCTTTACACCAATATGACCTAAACGGCAGTGCCACAAATATGTTGCATTATCATTATCAACTTTGCATCTTTTGGCATCAATATTATGAATATGTGTATCACTACGATCGAGATTCAATAAACCATTTATATTGAGTGTATGACCATAGAAGGTTTTATTCATTTAAAGAGAACAACAATTATTCTCTGACTTAAATGAATAACCGTATCGCAATAAACATGATCCAATCATATTCATGCTCAACGCAAACACCAAATAACATTTATTTAGGTCCAACACTAATCCCGAAGGTAGAGGGAGTGTGCGATGGTGATCTTATCAACCTTGGAATCACTTCCAACACACATCGTCACCTCATCATTAACTAGTCTCTGTTCATTTTGCAACTCCTGTTTCGAGTTACTAATGTTAGCAACTGAACCGGTATCAAATACCCAGGGGCTACTATGAACACTAGTAAAATACACATCAATAACATGTATATCAAATATACCTTTGTTCACTTTGCCATCCTTCTTATCCGCCAAGTATTTGGGGTAGTTCCGCTTCTAGTGACCATTTCCTTTGCAGTAGAAGCACTCAGTTTCAGGCTTAGGTCCATCTTTGGGCTTCTTCACGGGAGTGACAACCGGTTTGCCTTTCTTCTTGAAGTTCCCTTTCTTTCCCTCGCCCCTTCTCTTGAAACTAGTGGTCTTGTCAACCATCAACACTTAATGCTATTTCTTGATTTCTACCTTCGCCGATTTCAGCATTGCGAAGAGCTTGGGAATTGTTTTCGTCATCCCTTGCATATTATAGTTCATCACGAAGTTCTAGTAACATGGTGATAGTGACTAGAGAACTCTGTCAATCACTATTTTATCTGGAAGATTAACTCCCACTTGATTCAAGCGATTGTAGTACCCAGACATTCTGAGCATATGCTCACTGGTTGAGCTCTTCTCCTCCATCTTGTAGGCAAAGTATTTGTCAAAGGTCTCATACCTCTCGACATGGGCATGAGTCTAAAATACCGATTTCAGCTCTTGGAACATCTCATATGCTCCGTGGCGTTCAAAACATTTTTGAAGTCCCGGTTCTAAGCCGTAAATCATGGCGCACTAAACTATCAAGTAGTCATCATATCGAGCTTGCTAAACGTTCATAACGTTTGCATCTGCTCCTGCAATAGGTCTGTCACCTAGCGGTGCATCAAGGACATAATTCTTCTGTGCAGCAATGAGGATAATCCTCAGATCACGAAACCAGTCCGCATCATTGCTACTATCATCTTTCAACTTAGTTTTCTCCAGGAGCATATCAAAAATAAAACAGGGGATCTATACGCGAGCTATTGATCTACAACATAATTTGCAAATACTAACAGGACTAAGTTCATGATAAATTAAAGTTCAATTAATCATATTACTTAAGAACTCCCACTGAGATAGACATCCCTCTAGTCATTTAAATGATCACGTGATCCATATCAACTAAACCATGTCCGATCATCACGTGAGATGGAGTAGTTTTCAATGGTGAGCATCTCTATGTTGATCATATCTACTATATGATTCATGTTCGACCTTTTGGTCTCAGTGTTCCGAGGCCATATCTGCATATGCTAGGCTCGTCAAGTTTAACCCGAGTATTCCGCATGTGCAAAACTGTCTTGCACCCATTGTATTTGAACGTAGAGCCTATCACACCCGATCATCATGTGGTGTCTCAGCACGAAGAACTTTCACAACGGTGCATACTCAGGGAGAACACTTATACCTTGAAATTTAGTGAGAGATCATCTTATAATGCTACCACCAAACTAAGCAAAATAAGATGCATAAAGGATAAACATCACATGCAATCAATATAAGTGATATGATATGGCCATCATCATCTTGTGCCTTTGATCTCCATCTCCAAAGCACCGTCATGATCTCCATCGTCACCGACGCGACACCTTGATCTCCATCATATCATCGTTGTCGTCTCGCCAACTTATTGCTTCTACAACTATCGTTACCGCTTAGTGATAAAGTAAAACAATTACATGGCGATTACATTGCATACAATAAAGCGACAACCATATGGCTCCTGCCGGTTGCCGATAACTTTGTTACAAAACATGATCATCTCATACAACAAATTATATCACATCATGTCTTAACCATATCACATCATAGCAAGCCCTGCAAAAACAAGTTAGACATCCTCTACTTTGTTGTTGCAAGTTTTACGTGGCTGCTACGGGCTTCTAGCAAGAACCGTTCTTACCTACGCATCAAAACCACAACGTGGTGTAGTGATTGCTTTTTGATCTTCTAAAAGAACCCTCTTCATTGAAACCGATTCAACTAAAGTGAGAGAGACAAACACCCGCCAGTCACCTTTAAGCAACGAGTGCTCGCAGCGGTGAAACCAGTCTCGCGTAAGCGTACGCGTAATGTCGGTCCGGGCCGCTTCATCTCACAATACCGCTGAACCAAGTAACAACTAGTAACGGCAAGAAATATGTATACACCCACGCCCACAACTCCTTTGTGTTCTACTCATGCAAATAACATCTACGCATAGACCTGGCTCGGATGCCACTGTTGGTGAATGTGCAATTTCAAAAAAAAAATCCTACGATCACGCAAGATCTATCTATGTGATGCACAGCAATGAGCGGGAGAGTGTGTCCACGTACCCTCGTAGACCGAAAGCGGAAGCGTTTAGTAACGCGGTTGATGTAGTCGAACGTCTTCGCGATCCAATCGATCCAAGTACCGAACGTACGGCACCTTCGCGATCTGCACACGTTCAGCTCGGTGACGTCCCTCGTACTCTTGATCCAGCTGAGGCCGAGGGAGAGTTTCGCCAGCACGACGGCGTGGTGATGGTGATGATGAAGTTACCGGCGCAGGGCTTCGCCTAAGCACTACGACAATATGACCGAGGTGGAAATCTGTGGAGGGGGGCACCGCACACGGCTAAAACAATTAACTTGTATGTCTATGGGGTGCCCCCCTCCCCCGTATATAAAGGAGTGGAGGAGGGGGTCGGCCGGCCTCATGGGGCGTGCCCCAAGGGGGGAATCCTACTCCTACTAGGAGTAGGTTCCCCCCTTTCCTAGTCCTACTAGGAGGGGGAAGGAAGGGGAAGAGGGAGAGAAGGAAAGGGGGGCCGGCCCCCCTCCCCAATTCAGATTGGGCTTGGGGGGGCGCGCGCCTCCATCTGGCCGCCTCCTCCTCTCTTCCACTAAGGCCCATGAAGGCCCATTGACTCCCCGGGGGGTTCCGGTAACCCCCCGGTACTCCGGAAAATGCCCGAACTTATCCGAAACCTTTCCAGTGTCCAAACATAGCCTTCCAAGATATCAATTTTTATGTCTCGACAATTTCGAGACTCCTCGTCATGTCCGTGATCTCATCCGGGACTTCGAACTACCTTCAGTACATCA
This sequence comes from Thinopyrum elongatum, assembly GCA_011799875.1. NCBI lineage: Eukaryota > Viridiplantae > Streptophyta > Magnoliopsida > Poales > Poaceae > Thinopyrum > Thinopyrum elongatum. The sequence goes on along the minus strand of CM022299.1, from coordinate 54,306,374 downwards.
AAACACATAAACTCATAATACCGATCGTCATCGAACGTTAAGCGTGCGGACCCTACGGGTTCGAGAACTATGTAGACATGACCGAGACTCATCTCCGGTCAATAACCACTAGCGGAACCTGGATGCTCATATTGGCTCCCACATATTCTACAAAGATCTTTATCGGTCAAACCACATAACAACATACGTTGTTCCCTTTGTCATCGGTATGTTACTTGCCCGAGATTCGATCGTCGGTATCTCAATACCTTGTTCAATCTCGTTACCAGCAAGTCTCTTTACTCGTTCTGTAATGCATCATCCCATAACTAACTAATTAGTCACATTGCTTGCAAGGCTTATAGTGATGTGCATTACCGAGAGGGCCCTAGAGATACCTCTCCGACAATCGTAGTGACAAATCCTAATCTCGATCTATGCCAACTCAACAAACACCTTCGGAGACACCTGTAGAGCATCTTTATAATCACCCAGTTATGTTGTGACGTTTGATAGCACACAAAGTGTTCCTCCGGTATTCGGGAGTTGCATAATCTCATAGTCAGAGGAATATGTATAAGTCATGAAGAAAGCTATAGCAATAAACTTAACGATCATTATGCTAAGCTAACGGATGGGTCTTGTCCATCACATCATTCTCCTAATGATGTGATCCCGTTTATCAAATGACAACACATGTCTATGGTTAGGAAACTTAACCATCTTTGATTAACGAGCTAGTCTAGTAGAGGCTTACTAGGGACTCGGTGTTTTGTCTATTTATTCACACATGTATCAAGTTTCCGATTAATACAATTCTAGCATGAATAATAAACATTTATCATGATATAAGGAAATATAAATAACAACTTTAGTATTGCCTCTAGGGCATATTTCCTTCAAAGAGAGATCTAGAATAGATGGTGTAGAGAACAACATGCGAGATTTAGAACGATGATACATTAGGGAGCTATGGAAAGAGTCATGACATATATGTATATAGGGAAGGAGCTGGGGCGGGTCCGCATGTGGGAGAGATAGAAAGAGGAGTGTGGTGCACAAGGAGACAAAGTGTGCTTGTTTGCAGTGGGAGTGGTGTGTGAGGTGAGTGTGCGAGAACCACATAACTAGGGAGATAGACATTTGGGGGCGATGTTTTATGTGTATGGGAAAGATACACTCTATATAGTGCGTGTGCTTGGGAAAGAGAGATGCCGGGAGACCTAGAGAGTGGGGGAAGAGATGTGTGCATGCCCGAGAGACAAATTGATAGAGACCTATATTGGGGTCCAGACTTTAGAAGAGAGGGGGGTGTTAATGTGCTCGTGTGTTCGTGTCCGGGGGAGAGAACGACCTGTGTGTGTGGGGGGGGGGGCTTCGATAAAGAGTGAGGTGTCTATATTTGAGACTTTAGCGTAATTGAGATATATATGGTCAATAGTGTGTGCACTCATGGTTGATCAATTTGTTTCACAGTTTGGACTATGAGATAACGATACTTTTGAACATGCGTCATATACTTTGAAGTACCAGAATTACAAACCTAAGATTGGAATTTTGGAATTTGACTCCATCATTAGCTTTTGTAATTCATTTAAATGGAGGTACATTTTTTAAGCCGGGATTTTCTGATTTCAAATTCATATATCAAACCTAGAGATCTACACATACGGGCATGTTCAACCTTTATAATCATCCACTCTATTCATACACATACACATTTTTGTTTTTGTCATCATATTTAGGATAAACACATTTGGAATTTCATTTGAATTGGACCATATGATGGTATTTGCTTGCACTAGCTCAATGATCCATATTTGAATTGAATGGACAATCTAAGTTTCGAGTTGGAGACATTGATTTTCGAAACTTGCACTTTTTTTGCGTGCAAAACAAATAAATTCTCAGCCATGATATCATAGTCGGCCGTACAAGAGCAGAACACTTAATTTCAGGCGCCAAAAGCTTTCAAACTTCCCGCTCACATCGAAATATCTCGCGCCCGAAAGTTTAGCCCTACGATATTCCTGTTTTACCCCTGCCACATGAACGGAAAAGGGCTGCTTTGGTAACTCCATTGTTTTCCCCTCTTTGCCCCCAACATTCTTCCCCAGAGCCCCTCCCCTTCCCCTCCCCGACCCCCCCCCAACCACGCCAAGCTGCCGAATCTAGTCCTCCGCCGCAGCAGTGGACCTCACACCCCGCCGGATCTACCTTCCGCACCATGGAACCCCCAACTGCCAACTCACCACTTCACCGGAGCAGCTTCAGTGACTGGCTTGTCCACCGCTCTAGATCTCCTTGACCGCCATCATGGTCCACCGCACCGGATCTGCTTCACCGGCGCCCTCGTCCACCACATTGTAGGCCCTTCACTGACTCCCTCGTTCGCCCCATCGCTGGCCCTTCATACAAGCCCTCATCCGCCGCAATAGATCCGCCTCACCGAAAGCACTGTACACTGCGCCAGATGTGCTTCGCCGACGCCTTCGTCCACTGCACCGGACCTGCTCCACGGATGCCATATTCAACTCCACCAGCCCTGCTTTACTAACGCCGCAGCCTCATCAGGTTATTTCAATTTGTACTCCTTCGGTTTTTCTCTTCTTTATCATGGAACTGTTCACTTACCACATATGAGCTTTCTTGTTTGTCGACAGGCGCCGCAACCGAAGCACCGGAGCCGCTTCAGCAATGGCGACAGTCGGCCGAAACTCAACCGCAACACGAGCACCATCGACGATCCTTAGCTATCAAGTATGACAGCGATACCCATACGCCGCTGAGAATCAGGTACTATTATCCAACGGCCGGCGCCTACGTTCACTTTCTTAGCATAAGCACCACACCTTTGAATTTCTTCAGGGCATCATTCAATTTTTCATGAGACGCGTTATTCTGCTTGCACCTGTAGGGCCATACTTCTGGTAGTGAACTTGTTACATGTGCTAAATTACAAACCAGTGCACATATAGTTACAATGCTTTAGTTTTGTCCTAAATATTACTGTACTTCCTAGATATCACTACCTACTATTTTACTTCTTGCATGCTATATTTATGATAATGGTGTTGTTCTGATGCCACTTGTTGGTTCCATCAGACTGCTTCATGTTCACTATGCTTAATTACACATCAGCAAACTAGCATGTGGTTCCGCTGCTTTTTGTTTGTTTTACCCTACATTTTCTGATGCTAGCTATTACATTAATGCTCCGAGCCTCTGTTCATTACGGGGCTGTTTGGTTCCCAGCCACAGTTTACCAAGCCAAAGTTTGGCAGCCATAGTTTAGTTGGCATGTGTTTGGTTTTTGCCACACTTTATTGCCCCTATGGCCCACTTTTCATAAAGACAATTTTTTTGCCAACTTTTGCCAAAGTTTGGCGTCCAATTTCTCAGCCACACTTGTGTGGCTTGCCATAATTGTGTGGCTGGCCACACTTTGGCTTGGCCACGCTAGTCTCCAACCAAACAGACCCTACTTTTTTGTGCGTTCTTGACCTTCCCAAGTTGCATGACTAATTTGATGCTTCTATTAAATATGGATCTGCCAACCCCATCAAGCAAAATATTTGTTCTTTTGGGGCTGGCACCTCGAACAAGCCTAAAAATAGAGTGAAGCACATATATTGTCGTGTAAGCACACCCCCTTCTTTCATTAGTTTAGATGAACCACTAATGATCGATCCGAACCAGTGCATGCGATTAAAATTAATTTTACCTAAATAGAGGGTGCAGAATAAACTACAACAACTAGATTTGCAACCACGAGATGCTGACGATATCTTCAAAGAACATTGCAACAGCAGCGAGGCTTCACAGCAACATATGGTAAGCCAGTGTGTTTTAGTACATGTGAAATGTAATGCGTGTGGGCTGCTTTCTTGGCTTGTGCCCTCAACCTGTAATCCTATAGAATTACAAATAGTTCAGTTGTCTACTTTGCTATATAGCTTGATTGGAATGCTTGTTTGTTACTTGTTAGGCTATACCTGAGTTGGCCAATATGTTAGCAGTGCCTGATGTACTATCGTAAAGAAATGCATGCCTAGTTCATTTGACTCCTTAACTTTTCCTATGAACTTCATCACAAGACTGTCTTTGTAGTTTATATGAGGCCACACTGTTAAGTGCTTTCTCAAATTATTTCAACTGCTTAGATGCCTTGGCAACTTAAATATAGCGGTGGTACACTCCCTTTCAACTAGGGATGTCAACTGGGTCCAGTTTAATCCCGATTAAAGTCCACTAGTGGTATGATAGTTCAAAAGAGTTTTTGTTTTTTGAGGAAAATGAACTAGGGAGCTAGCAAAAACTAACTAGATGGGACTGGCAGATGCCGTTTATTTTCCACTTACATCCCTAGTTTCATCTTACCATTTTAATTTCTTTTCGGCTGATGCTGCTTCGAACCATTTAAATATAGCTTGCCATGCTCGACAATAATTCGTATGTCGTTTACCATGTAAGCTTACTGCCTAGATCATGTGATAACTATCTCTTACTTATGTCCAGCGGAAACCTTTCAAGATGCCGTTCACACTAGGACACAATGTACAACCCCATAATCTTTTTCTGGAAGCAGTGCGCCATCCATGTTACCAGATGGTAGCAGTTCAGAGGCAATAGCGCCGGAGAGCAGTCTGAACACAGATATTATAGTTCTTGAGGATCTACTAGAGGCAGAAAGAGATGGTGTGGCTGCCATGAATGAGGTAATCTTGATCTTGAGGCTCGAAATTATGCAATTAGCTGCACGCATTATGCAAGCAACCCAAGAATTGGAGGAAGTAAGAATGTTGCATTTGAAGACGGAGGAGGTCCTGCTACTTCTGCTATCTGAAGCCCAGGGTAATCCCATCTCTTCTTTAGATACCAGTTGAAATTGTCATTAGATTATTATACTTGCATGTTGTGTCATGTCTCTGAATGGATTATGTTGTAAGACCCCCTATGTTGTCCATGTGTTGTAATGATTTGAATTTTTTAGGCGAGGTAATCATTAGTACTTGTATGATTGACATAAGGTGAACTGTTTTTTGTGTGAGCATATTGTATTGGATGAAATAACTATTTGACTCAAAGTGTATCCAACCTACTGAATTCGAAGATCACGGCATTTCTAAATCATAATCATATATAAAGGTGGAATAAATATTTGTCATGGTTTTGAAGAAATAAATAACAAAACGTAGAATGATGTATGGATATTCGTAGTCGAATACAAATTGGATTTGAATTTAGTTGCCAGGGCCGAGGGTAAACGTGAATGCTAATTCTCCCAAATTTTGAACGAAGCGGCAAAACACCCACTATCATTTGTCGGCTGCCCGAAGCAAGTGTTTACGAGATGGAAATTACTGTCTACCCCTGACACTTCACATCCTAATCGACCCGATTTCCACTGCTGTCGATAGGGGTAGACTAGTAACTTCAATCAGACATGACACGACCGCCTCTGAGCCCATTCAGACATGGTGGGCGCCAAACGTGGGCGGCAAAACGTATTTGATTCAAGCTCGTCCGAAAGACATGTGTGTCTCCCTCCATTTCCCCATTCGTGCATGGTGGGCGGCAAAACAAACTCTCCTCGTCCGAAATCGATGTAGGCAAATATTTTAAATAGGGGCAGATGTGTAACTTCCCTCACACGTGACACAACCGCCCTACCTCTCAGCCCCATTCAAACATCGTGGGCGCCAATCATGGGTGGCAAAACACCCTCTCCTTGCCCGAAATCGCTACCGGCAAATATTGGGGAGATGCGAGATTACCGTCCTATCCCCAACCGACGTGATGTCCGAAATTTTAAACAGGGGATAAGTTCACAACTTTCCCACATTTCAGACAGCGCGTTCCAAAGTTTGAGATCCCCCCCTCCCCCTCCATTTCCCCATTCATACACCGTTGGCGCCACAAGAACCTCCCCACTGCGGCCAGCCTCCTCCGTCCGCCACCCCATTCTCCACCTTGCCGAAGCCGCTACCCCTACCCCGTCGTCCACTACAAGAGATGGACGTCTCTCATCCACGGCGCTGGACCAGGATCCTTTCATCGCATCCTCTTTCTTCATCGGCGCCGTCGTCCACCTTTCCGTTGCCGCTCCTACGACCGCCTCGTCCATGGCAACATGACTTATCCCCCGACCCGGCCGTCTGCTGTCTAAAGTCTTCTTCCGCGCTGCCGACAGCCATCGCACCCGCAGCACCCTCAATGTATCAGCAGGGGCCTACACGGCGTCGCAAGAGAGGTGGTACTCTTTCATATCTGCTTAAGTTATTGATCTCACCCGAAAAATAGGTCTAACTTGTTTACTGTACTTTTCTTGTCCGTACCAAATCGTAGTGGCTAGTTGAAAGCAAACATTGGTTGCGAAGTAGCCTTTTTCCGGTTTGCACCTTCAGATCCGCTATGGCACGGTCACTATACTCGTAAAGCTTATGGTTTTCCCCCTTTATATTCACTACCATCATCATAGGTGCTTCGTGTCGTGCTAGCACTGCTCCTCAAGACCTCAACCCATCAAGCGAAACAACATGCCACTCATAATTCCAAAGCTTAGTTGTTGAAATACGAATCTGATATGATGCTCATATTACTAAAACAGAGAACGTTTAATTGGTCGCCTAATGTTCCTATATTCATTTCGAAAAGCATGTGCGCCACACACTGGCGGAGCTACAGTTAAAATATTGGGCGGGCTAGATGGCTTAGGCTACAGGGGATCCCAAATTTGGGTACAAATTTACCTTCACTCCTTTGTATATTGGACTAGGGCTGGGCGGGCCATGGCATTGTTTTGTTCTTGTGTAGCTCCGCCACTGGCGCCACATATAGAGAGACAACAGGGATTTGCATTTCTTTGCGCACTCTGGTTCATCATGGGTGGGCAACACACATTGTATTATCTAACTATCAAGATGCCCGTGCGTTGCACGGAACATCAAGATGCATTTGTATGAGTAGTTTGTCTTGTGGGAGAAAAGGATGAATGAGGGAAGGCCTTATCTTCAAATGTGGAGAGGAGTGCGGGTAAATTGTCATAGTTTCCTTCCTATCCGTTAGATATAGATCGGACGGCCTATATTGCAGGATGGCAGGCACACCACCATCACCAACTCAGCTTTTTATAAGAGTAGAGAGTAGAGATAGAGAGACAGAGATAAGAGTATAAGAGTAGAGAAAAAAGTAGAGAAATCTGCTTGCTCTTTGTTATCATGTTCCTCTTCTGTTCTTCTTAATAAGTATATTACTTCCTTAGTTCCTAAACTACCTTGGGTGTGTGCATGTGTTGTGGTGGCGTGCATTCGTATCGAGTGTTGTTCATTGTTGCTTTATTTATAAAGCGGGGCGAAAGCCTTTTTCGGTAAAATATAAGTCTTTTTAGATATTCAAATAAGAACTACATACGGATGTATATAGACATATTTAAGAGTATACATTCACTCATTTTGCTCCGTATGTAGTCCGCATTCGAATCTCTAAGAGATTTATATTTAAGAACGGAGGGAGTAGTACAGTATGTTCCTTGTCGGGAAGTGGAGCAGGGACATTTGCAGTCGACAGGTCTATTGGGTAGCTTCAGATGGATGCTTTCAACGATTCTAGATGGTCTGCCATAATATCCGGGAAATGCTGGGAGCTATGTCGTCTTTGATAGTCTAGATTGATAGTAACAGTATTGTGCCTTCAGTTGAATAGAGCTGCCCCTTTTGGGGCCAAAGCCTTTCTGAACCGGCAGTACAAGCCCATATGGTCCAGCTAGTTCCACTTTCCTGATTTTACTCTTGATGCTTAGGGTTTCCCCTTTTATCTACTCTACTATGATCTACGTTGGTGCTTTCTGTCGTACTAGTAGTACTCCACCCTTCAAGCTAAACAACACAACACTCATAATTCCAAAGCTTAGTTGTTGAAATATGATTGTGATATGATACTGATATTAGTTAATAGACACATTTAATTGGTTAGCTAAAGGTCCCACTTGAGTTTCCAAATGTATGTCACGACATATAGAGAGACAGCAGGATTTCATTTCTTTGTCACTTGTTGACTATACTTTCTTGTCCATACCAAATCTTAGTTGTTATTTCAAAGCAAACATCGGTTGCTAACTACCCTTTGCGCGGTTTGCAGCTTCAGATCTGCCATCGCACTGCCACGGTCAACACTATACTCATCATGCTTACGGTTTCCCCATTTTATGATGACCACGATCAGCCTACGTGGTTCGTGTTGTAATAGCACTACTCCACCCATCGAGCTAAACAAGCTTAGTTGTACAAATTCGAATCTGATATTATGCTAATATTAGTAAAACTGAGACATGTTTAATTGGGCAGCTAAATGTTCCTACTTCAGTTTCGAAATGCATGTGAGCCAGATATGGAGAGACCAGAAGGAATAGTATTTCTCTGTGCGCTCTGGTTCATCAAATTACAGCATGCATGGCATCTCTCAGAAGAATTGCAGAGATAGCACAAAGGGGTTTACAGGGAGGCAGTATTTGATTAGAATCACTTCTCCATTACAAAGATAATCTCACTTGTTTTTATGTTTTTATGCATGTCAAGTATTGAACATGATCAAAATGAATATGAGAATGGGTGCACGAGAGGAATATTGCGGAACAATCCACTGGCTAACAAACTTGGCATGGTGGAGGATGGCCTATCTTATTCACCCATCAAAATGCTTGCTCTAACTTGGCAAGGTTGTATTGGTCGCACATATTTTGCATATGACCTCTTGCATTACTTCTACTTTGTTACACCACCATCTGCTTAGTTTAAGCATCATATATGAGTACATGCCATACCTATCCATTTTTTGTACCTATTCCATGTGTCATCATACTATGTTTTTCCAGTCAAATGTTGTTCTTTCGTAATAGATGTCCAAAAGCAAGAGGGTGAGTGCAGATCCTCAAGGAGTACAAACTAGGTATTTGGAAAAGGTAGTGATACCTGTTAAATTAGATAGATCAGCAGCCACAGAAAACACAGGCCCAACTGTACCACACTTTACCCCTACTCCACTGGCCAAACCCCTATTAGAACTCCAAAGAGCCCAGCGTCAGGTACTATCTATGATATCAACTCAAATTTGGAACTCCTAAATTTCTGCATGTGCTTTACCTTCTCTCTTGTATGAAAACTAATTTCAGATGAATCTCCTTGCTCAAAGGATCATAGGATCTCACAACCATACTGGGCACAACATTGCTCTTGCCAGTACCTCTTGCCCTTTGTCAGCATACTTACACTCATTGTTGTTTGATTATGTAGCATCACTGTAAATGTTCGCTTCTTTATCCTCCCTTTGCTTGAAATTATAAGATATATATTTACTCTTAGATAAATGTAGAATTAACACAATGTTTATGAAGTTTTGGATTGCTCATGTAACTACCTGTTGTCATGTACTCCCTCTGTATCGAATTAATTGTTGATCAATTCGATGTACTTAGAACTTAATAGTGCTAGATACATCCATTTGAGCGACAAGTAATAACGGACGGTGGTGGTATTACTGTACTTGCATTGCAAGATAGTTGATTGTCTAGCATTACTCTGCATCTTATCTGCCCTGCCCTCCACTTTCTCCAAATTATCAGATCTACATTTACTCTTACCAAAATGTTGAATAAAGCCAATGCCACTGCACACGTTGATATCTGCATTCCTCTTGTCAGTACCTTTTGCCTTGTAACGCTGTACTTAATTAATTGCTATTTGATTATGTATCATCACTCTGCACCTGAGCTTCATTATCCTCTAATTCTTCCAATATTATTTGATCTATATTTACTCTTTGCAAAATGTAGAATAATGGCAACGCTTATAAAGAAGTTTCTTCGGGGAATTTATTGAATTATCCTTCCATCGACATGGGGAAGGGCTTTGTCCAGCCCGTGGTAACATGTAATGTAAGTTCATACTTCTGAAGCCTTCAAACTTTGTTCTAGTATAGATTTGGATAGGCATCATTTCCTCCACTACAGTTTACTTTAGTGTTTACATCTAATTGGATGTTTGCAACAACTACCAGTTTTAAATTGTAGTTGTAAAAACATGTTCCTTATGCAGAACAGATCCATTTATTTGCTTATATAATTGTGAAACCTGTTACATGTCTCCCTGTTTCTCTTTCAGAGTCGTATCTCTTATGCCAGGCAGAACTTTAGGGAAGATAGCGAGCCAAACCATCTTGAAGAGAGCGAGATGACCCCAAGGTCCTGTCTTGATGAAGACAGTGAGTTGAAGCTACTCACCAGCAGCTGTGAGACAACCTCTGTGCAATCGCTGCCTCAATCAGTTCGACTTCTTCAGTCTCAACTTAAAGCGTTAAGGCTTGCTTCAGCTCAGCTCCGACTTGATGTCAATGATGCAATGAAGATCTTAGAGGACTGCCTTGCGGGCTTTGGTGCTATACAGCTAGGGATAGAGCATCTATCATTGACACAACTGAGGTCTCATCAGCTTGTTCGGCTGCTTACGGTGCCCGTCCCGGCCAGGCCTAATGCCTTGTGAAGTGCTCTCAGTTTTGTATATTCTTTTGTCGGCGCGTTTATATGCACTGGTGGCGACCTTTGATGCCCAGTGTATGTAATCCGCGGTCACGGTGCGCATTATTATCACCGGTGGCGAACTTTGATTTCCAGTGGATGTAATATGCTGTAATTTCTTTATTGTATAGTCTAGGTTTATTCCTGGTCGGTATGCTGTAATTTAGGCTGGAAGGTTCAATGGATCTCAATGTTGTCGGTCTTCAGGCCGGCCCATTACTCATATGGGCCAAAACATGGGCATATAATCATCTTGGCCATTAGCAGGTCTAAACGTATAGTAGTTTTCCGCCTTTAATAGGCCGAGTAAAGTTCTGGCCAGCTAGGCCAGAGAATACCATGGGCTTTTAACAGGCTAAAAACTAGATTGGGCTAGCGTTGAGCCGAAAAATTCATGGGCCAATACAGGCCAAAACTGCCTAAGGCCCATGTTTGGCCCAAATAGGACGAGCCGTTACCAGGCCAAAATATATCTCGGGCCCTTTTTGGCCCAATAAAATTATGGGCTTTAAGCAGGCCGGTATCAATGCGGGTCATAGGCCCAACAGTGTCACGGGCCATTATCAGATGGGCTGTAGGCAGGCCAGATTCAACGCGGGCTGTAATTAGGCCCAACTGTTAAACGGGCCATTAACAGGCCGATAGGCCAGTTGGGCTAAAATTTATCCACGAAGACTATGGGCCGTTAAGAGGCCTAAAGTTACTTCGGACAAGAAATAGCCCAGTTTCTGCATGGGCCATTAAATGGCCTAAAGTTAAATCGGGCTGACAATGTCCCACATGCACCACAAACCACTAACAGGCCGAAACTATTATCGGGCCAAACTGGAAATAGGCATTTAACAGGCTGAAATACAAACCTGGCTTAGAATGGGCCCTAAAGAACAGTGGCCTGTTAACGGGCCTGATCCGATATGGGCCGTCATTTGGACCAAAACACGACAGGCTGTGAACGGGCCTGATCTGATATGGGCCTCAATTTGACCCAAAACATGGCAGGCTGTTAACGGGCCAGCCCACTAGTGTCTAAAAAAATATGGTGGTCCTTTAGCTGAGCCGGCCTTTTTACCTTAAATGGGCCACTATTGGGTTGTGCCACATGTCGACATATCATAGGCGTCTTCCATCCATTGTAGGGATGACATCTGTCCCAACGATGAGCTGACACGTCCATTATCCGACGAATGAGAATTTTAGACGTGGAAAATCCCCATTGGTCGGGGCTGTTAACGGGTTATCGGATCCAAACCGGAACCCGATAGCTTAAAGGCGACCCGTTACAGTGGATGCCACTTGTCGGTCACCCTTGACGAAAGCACTTCTATGACGCGCGATTTATCATCATGGAAGTGGACACTTCCGTGATGATAATTTTGGTAATGTCATGGAACAATTCTACGACAGCACAGGTATGACTATCTTGATTCTGTCATAAAATCGTCATGGATGTACATGCATGACAGAAAACGTGACCTATTGTGACAAACACGTATCATCACGGAAGTATATATTTTTTAGTGTTAGGGTGAGATTGAACATAAACCCTCAAATCAGCTCGAATAAAAATGAATTCACGACGATTTCGGCCAGGTGATTAAAGGAGGCGGATGAACTGGGATAAGAGATGAGATAATATCTCATTAAATTAGTTACCTTGTTGTCCATGAGAAAGAACCCTCAGTACGACGGATTCCCCAATCGAGCGCAGCCGGGTCGACCGCGAGTAGCATCGAGAAAGTCGATGGCGATAGGCGGCGGCAAGCGGAAGTGGCGAAATGCGATGGGGTTTGCCGACAGCCTGGCGGCGGTGGCAGGCGTCGAGCTAAGTGGTTTCCGCCGCAATAGGCGGTGCCATGCATAGACATGGAGGAGATTGTGCAGGTGTGAATGGGGACCGGAGGGTGTGGCGGGCGGTGATACGTCTCCAACGTATCTATAATTTATGAAGTATTCATTCTGTTTTATTATCATTCTTGGATGTTTTACAACCATTTTATAGCAACTTTATATCATTTTTTGGGACTAACCTATTGACCAAGTGCCAGTTGCTATTTTTGCTTGTTTTTTACATCGCAGGAAATCAATATCAAACGGAGTGCAAACACCGCGAAACTTTTTGAGGATTTTTTATGGACTAGAAGACTCCTGATGGGCCAAAGCAGCACCTGGGGGTGCCCCGAGGGGGGCACAACCCACCAGGGCGCGCCTGGGGGCCCAGGCGCACCCAGGTGGGTTGTGCCCACCTCGGTGGCCTCCCGCACCGCCTCTTCGCCCTATAAATTGCCAAATATTCCAAAAACCCTCGCAGTACCCCTAGATCAAAAGTTCCGCAGCCGCAAGCCTCTGTAGCCACGAAAAACCAATCTAGACCCCGTTCCGGCACCTTGCCGGAGGGGGGAATCATCACCGGTGGCCATCTTCATCATCTCGGCGGCCACCATGATGAGGAGGGAGTAGTCCACCCTTGGGGCTGAGGGTTTGTACCAGTACCTATGTTTTTAATCTCTCTCTCTCTCTCTCGTGTTCTTGAGATGCACAATCTTGATGTATCACAGGCTTTATTAATATAGTCGGATCATATGGTGTTTTCCCCTCTCCATCTTGTTTTGATGAATTGAGTTTTCCCTTTGAGATTTCGTTTTATCGGATTGAATACTTTTATGGATTTGAGAGCACTTGATATATGTCTTGCATACGAATACCCGTGGTGACAATGGGGTATTATATTGATTCACTTGATATATGTTTTGGCACTCAACTCATGGATTCCCGAGGTGACATTGGGGTAATCTATGCATAGGGGTTGATGCATGTTCTTGTCTTTGTTTCTCCAGTAGAAATCTTGGGGTACCCTTTGAGGTTCTTTGTATTGGATTGAGCATTACGAATCTGAATTTGCTTTGGTGTTATTTTAGTACGAACTCTTGGATAGATCGAACGGAAAGAACAACTTTAAGGTGGTTTCGTACCCTACAAACAATTTCTTCTTATGTTCTCCGCTAGATAAGAACTTTAGAGTGATTCTTCGTTGCACGTTGAGGGATGGTTATATGATCCAATTAGATTAGCATTGTTGAGAGATTGCACTAGCGAAAGTACGGACCCTAGGCCTCATTTTAAGGCATTGCAATACCGTTTGTGCTCCGTTTTATCAGTTGCTACCTTGCTGTTTTTTATTGTTTCTATTACAAAAATCAATATTTACTATCATTACTACACTTGTATCACCATCTCTTCGCCAAACTAGTGCACCTATACAATTTACCATTATATTTGGTGACACAAGAGACTTTTTATTATTTGGTTGCAGGGTTGTTTGAGAGAGACCATCTTCATCCTACACCTCCCACGGATTGATAAACCTTAGGTCATCCACTTGAGGGAAATTTTCTACTGTCCTACAAAACTCTGCGCTTGGAGGCCCAACACGAGTCTACAAGAACAAGTTGTGTAGTAGATATCAGTAATCAGTTCGCCATCTTCTTTCATTTCATCAATGTTGTACTTTATGCCATCAGGCATCTTTTTGACCGGGCCTCGTACCCTTGTAGAAGATTTGCTCGATCCGGAGGGGTAAAAGAAGAAAGATTCATTAATATTTATTGATACAAATCAATTAATACATGTAATGATCACCAGAGGCCTTTGTTAATTGAAGAACATTTCATTCGCCATCATTGCTTGTGTGCCCTTTGTCTGTTGGTTCTTCCTCAATTCCCTCATCGGAATCGTTCCGATATTGTGTGCCGTCATCTGGTTCAATATCAAGGTTTTGGGAGGAGCGTATCATGTCGAACATGATATCCTCTTGATTTTGGTCATCTCTGCCGCTATCGTCCATAGCTTAACTAATCCAGAAGAAAGATATAACAATTTAGTATTCGAATTAGAATGCATTCAATAAGCAAAAATTGAATCATAGTAGTGAGCCGCCGACGAGGTTCAATCTGAGGGGCGATGGATGGCGAGGAGGATTAATTTTTTTAGCAAGATGATCCTATAATATAACTAATACATCTCGAATAATCCAGTTAATGCATCATCAAATATTATCATTAATACATCTTGAATATTATCATATAATATCACTAATATAGCTCGAATATTATTGAATAATCCAGTTGACTCACGGTTCCTGAGGCGCGGGCGGTGGACACCCAAAGAGAAGGAACCATCACAAGATCATAGCTTGGGTGAGATCCCTGAAGGAACCATCATAGGATATAGTAGATGGGCAAATTTGAAAAACTCTTTATTTGGTTTTCTTTTCCTTCTTCATTTTTTTCCTTTGTTTTTTCTAATGTTCGTTTTCGTTTTCACTCTACATTTTCCTACATATCAAAAACAACAAAAAGTAAAATTTCCTTCTTCTTTTTATATAGAACCCACACTTGAACAACATTTCAATTCATCCATTTAACATCCATCTATCTAACATTTATATTCATCCATCATTCTAACATACATCAATATAACATCTATCCATCTACATATCCATCTAACATTCATCTACACACAAAAATACATAAATCCATCTAACTTTCATCTACACACAAAAATACATAAATTCATCTAACATCCACATGTCTGCACAAATCCATCTAAAATTAATCTAGCAAGCAGCAGTGATGGTGGCCGGCAACCGGAGCAGAGTAGTGCATTGCGGGATGAGACCGGAGAGGGAGAGGAGGAGGGTATACCTAATGGCCGACGATCGATGACGGCGAGCGACCGGCCACGCGGCGAGGATGGTGGCACCGGAGGTGCGGGCGAAGGGCTCGAGCTGGGGACGGCAAAGTCGAGCGCGCGGACGACAACTGGACCGGAGCAGAGCAGATCAGGCGATGGTAACGGCGGGTCAGGCGTCGACGACCACCGGACCGGAGCGGAGCAGGGCTGCCTAGCGGCGTGGTGGTCGATCTGTTCTACCGGGCGGTTGCTGGAACCGGGATCGGCTAAGTCCTATATGTATATATATATGTATATATATATATATATGTGTGTGTATATATATATATATATATATGTTTGACCTTTAGTCCTGGTTGAAGCCACGCACTGGGACTAAAGGCCTGTTTCGGGCGGCCCAAATTCAGTGCGGGAGGAGGACCTTTATTCCCGGCTGGTGGTGGCAACCGGGTCTAAAGGTCTTTTTCCAGTTTTTTTGTTTTTTGCTCTATTTTTTTACTTTTGTTTCTACTTACAGGCAATATTTATAGTTTTTGAGTGAATCTTTTTTCTTTAGGTCACAAAAATTATAAACTTTCTGTTAGTGCCAGTAGTTTTCAAATTTGAATAGTTGAAATTTGAGTGAATGACTTGTTTGTGAGATGGGGCACCTAGGTGCCAGGGCACCTTGATCGTTTTGGAAACCGTGATATAATTAATTTGTTTTCTAACTATTCTTCATGCAATACTTTCCATGCTTACGTTTTATTTTTGGTTCTAACTATTAGGCATGCAAGACTTGCCATATGATAAAACATATTAATGTTGATTTTGTTTGAATTGTTGCAGGTATATAATACGCGTATTTTTGTTTTCTAACTATCTAATACGGGTAATACATTTTTTTTGTTTCCTTATTATCTAAAATGGGTATCATATACTCTCTTTTTTGCATGGTATGGGTATCATATACTTACTAACGAAAGAATGTGCGTACGCGGGTATGTATATACACAATAATTTGTATTTTTGACTAATTGCATTTTACTTTTGTTTCCTAACTATCTAATACGGTTATACAATACCTACTGATGAAAATATTGTAATACCCGGTCGACGTATATAACCGGCCATATGAAAAAGGGTAGGAAATGATTGTACATACCTGATCGACGTATATAACTGGCTATGTGAAAAAATGTAAGAAAATATTATACATCCAATAATATACTTCAAGTGCGAATACTCAAGGTGTCTGCACACTTGTATACCCGGATGTGCGAAAATGCTTGGAAAATATTGTACATAACCAATCAACATATGTACCTAAAGTAAAATATGGCTACATATAAACTACAAAAATATATCTACGATATTTTGGGTTATGTATGTATATACCTAGTGATTTATCCAAGGTATTAGATACTCGGCCAAAAATAAAGGAGAGCACACAAAAAATACGACCTCCATTATACGCAAAAAATACCCGCCTATGTGACGTATGAGACATGCATGGGCTTAATTTGGGTGGGTATTAAGTGTTCATATCGAGCAATAATTAGCAATAATTCTTTCCTAATACTAATTATCAATTAATGCTAATACTAATTACACGTGCACACATCTTAGTGTCATCCAACGATTTCTAGGCAAGGTGCCCAGGCACCTAGGTGTCCCATATGAGCGTCCTATATATATATATATATATATATATATATATATATATATATATATATATATATATATATAAGCCACGCACTGGGACTAAAGGCCTGTTTCGGGCGGCCCAAATTCAGTGCGGGAGGACCTTTATTCCCGGCTAGTGGTGGCAACCGGGACTAAAGGTCTTTTTCCAGTTTTTTTTTGCTTTATTTTTTTACTTTTGTTTCTACTTACAGGCAATATTTATAGTTTTTGAGTGAATCTTTTTTCTTTAGGTCGCAAAAATTATAAACTTTCTGTTAGTGCCAGTAGTTTTCAAATTTGAATAGTTTAAATTTGATTTCTTTGAAATTTGGGTGAATCACTTGTTTGTGAATAACTTTAGTTTAAAAATAGATTTTTGAGTGATTCTTTTTCCTGCTGTTTAATATTAGTGTGTTTTATCAGTATGTTCAATTTGGTAATTTTTAGTTTATTTTAAATAGGTGTTTTTAATCAAAAATAGATTCTGTTTAGCTCTTTTAGTTTTATACCTTCATTTGTTTTAAATATTTTAGTTTATGATTTCTTGTTATTCTTTTGCCAAATTATATTACGTTTCTGTTATTCAACATAAGGAGTTTTAATTTTTACCACATTGCCAGATGGTCATGAGCATCACCCCCATCAAGTGGCACAAGTTGGAGAACAAGTTGACTTGATCAAAGCTTGTCAAAACCATTTCTGCCCATTTCTAGGGTTTGAAATATTTCAAAAGTTTTGATCAAGTTAAACTATGAACCTATTTTTATTCACATTCTTAATTTTGCTAGTTAATACATCGCCTTCATGTAACTGCAGTGATTCTAGATCAAATCCATCATCAGAATAGTTCTCTCCCATAACTATGGCTTTCAACCCAGAATCTAAGGTGCAAATTATTCGGTTATATCTTGTATATGCTGAACAGTTACTTGAACAATCCTACCATCTGATATGTTGTCCTCAGTTTCACCAGAAAGCAACCAGAACTCCTCAACTGGACTTGGCTCGGCATAAGGGGTCCTCCAATCAGAGAAACCACACAGTAGCTCCAAATTTATGTCATACAACCACTAGTAGAAAACAGGCCTTTCGTCCGGTCCATTAGTCCCGGTTAGGTTTTGGCCCCGGACCAATGGTACCATTAGTCTCGGTTCCAACAGCTATGATTTAGTCCCGGTTCATTTTCTACCTATAGTTCACTAAAGGGGTGGTGGCAGGCTGGCGTCAGGCTAGGGCCCCCACGAGCCCCTTTAGTCCCGGTTTTTATCACAAACCGGTCCCGGTTTTTATCACAAACCAGAACTAGAGGTAGACCTCTAGTCCCGGTTTGTATAACCAACCGGGACTAAAGATGTCCCTATATAAACCCTTCGTTCAGCACGAGCCCATTTCTCTGTTTTCTCCTTTCCCCTCTCTGTTCTTCCCCTTAGCTCGAGCTCATCCTCTTAGCTCGAGCTCATCCTCCATTTCTTGCCAAGATTTGTCAAGATTTGAGGCACTCCATCTCTCCAAGTGTTCACAAAGGTTAGCAACTTTGTCCTTTCATCTCTCATTGCTAGATTAGCTCGTGCAATGCTCTATAAGTAGAGTAATTTTTGGGTTTTAGTTTGGGAGTAATTATGTGGGAGTTTATTTGATTTATATGCAATTTGAGCTCAAATAAACTCCTTAGTTTGCATATGTGTAGTTGTGGTTTTCTTAGTGCCTTCCCATCCCCGTCCTAACTGTCGTCGATCGCCTGCACCATCCCGTAGCCGGCACCACCTTGGTGAGCCTCTTGTTCTTATCCTTTTTATAAAAAAAAATCTTATTTGTATGATTTAGATAGTTACTTGTATAATTTTCTTACTTGTATGATTGTTTGTTATAAATAGTTCCATGATCTTGATATCCGTCCCCGTCGGCCCTCATCCGGTTTATGATTCGGATGTGGTATATTCTCTTTTATAACTCTTTGTTGCATTTCGCATATATGACAATTATACCCATCAAGTTGACATAGATATTTTTATCTAGGAGGTATGTGAATCGGAAATTGCAACCGACCCTCTTGTCGAGAAGTTAAATTTAGTTGAAAAATAAAACGAGTATTTGAAAGAAAAATTGAAAAGAATTGAAGAAGAGAAGATGAAATTGGAGGTGTATGTTGCCGATGTCGTCGATGATCACAAGATCAAGATGGATGCAATGCGCTTGAAGATTAGAAAGATTTGAAAATATGCCGTTAATAAAGAGGCTTGGTATCACTATGTTGTTGGATCAATTTGTTACCTTAGTTGCAATCTTGATCGCATTTGTTGTTGCATTTAAATGCTTTAGCTAGATAGTTTGTATGTTGTTTTATGAGAATAAGTGTGTATGAACTTTATGTATGAACTTGTATTAATTTGGTCTTTTCGGTGTTGTGTAATAAAGATGAGCCGGCAATTGATATACAATGACCGACGCTCTCCCCAGTTGATTGATGGCGTGCATAGTTTTCTGAGTGCGGCTGAGGCAAACGAGGGGGATGGTTTTATGTATGGTCCATGTGCTGTCTATAAGAATGATAACAATTACTCTAGCTCAAGAGTCATTCACGTCCACCTGTTTACGTCCCGTTTCATGTCCGGCTATAACTGTTGGACCAAGCACGGAGAAAGAGGGGTTCTAATGGAAGAGAATGAAGAAGAAGAGGTTGATGACAGCTATCCCGGCTTCCCTGAATACAATGGTAGTACAATGGGGGAAGAAGATGAAGAAGAGGCATCAGATGAGCCCGCTGATGATCTTGGTTGGGCCATTGCTGATACAAAGAGAAACTGCACAAGTGAAAAGGAGAAGTTGAAGTTGCAGCGCATGTTAGAGGATCACAAGAAATTGTTGTACCCAAATTGCGAAGATGACAAGAAAATGCTATGTACCACACTGGAATTGCTGCAATGGAAGGTAGAAAATGGTGTATCTGACAAGGGATTTGGAAAGTTGCAGAAAAGGTTAAAGAAGATGCTTCTAAAGGACAAGGAATTGCCCGACAGTATGTACAAGGCAAAGAAGGCTGTCTGCCCTCTAGGATTAGAGGTGCAGAAGATACATGCTAGCCCTAATGACTGCATCCTCTACAGTGGTGAGGAGTATGAGAATTTGAATGCATGCCCGGTATGCGGTGCATTGCGCTATAATATCAGCCGCGATGACCCTGGTGATGTCGAGGGCGAGCGCCCCAGGAAGAGGATTCCTGCCAAGGTGATTAGGTATACTCCTATAATACCACGGTTGAAACGTTTGTTCCCAAACAAAGAGCATGCCAAGTTGATGCGATGGCACAAAGAAGACCGTAAGAAAGACGGGAAGTTGAGAGTACCAGCTGACGGGTCGTAGTGGAGAAAAGTCGAGAGAAAGTGGCGGGGCTTTTGCAGATGACGCAAGGAACATATGGTTTGGTTTAAGTGCAGATGACATTAATCCTTTTGGGGAGCAGAGCAACAATCATAGCACCTGACATGTGGCTCTATGTATCTATAACCTTCCTCCTTGGTTGTGCATGAAGCGAAAGTTCATTATGATGCCAGTGCTCATCCAAGGCCCCAAGCAACTTGGCAATGACATTGATGTGTTCCTAAGGCCATTAGTTGAAGAAGTTTTATAGTTGTGGTATAAAAAAGGTGTACGTGTGTGGGATGAGCACAAATGGCAGGAAGTTGACCTACGAGCGTTGTTGTTTGTAAACATCAATGATTGTCCTACTCTTAGTAACCTTTTAGGATAGACAAACAAGGGATGCCAGGCACACATGCACTGTTTAGATGATACCTGAAGTATATATTTGGATAAATGTAAGAAGAATGTGTACCTGGGACATCATCGATTTCTTCCGATCAAGCATCTCTCAAGAAAGAAAGGCAAGCATTGCAAAGGTGAGGCAGATCACCAGAAGAAGCCTCGCCACCGTACTGGTGATGATATACTTGATATGGTCAAGGATTTAAAAGTAATATTTGGAAAGATTCCTGGCGGACAATCTGTTCCGAATGACGCTGACGGACATGCACCCATGCGGAAGAAGAAATCTATATTTTGGGACAAACGCTTTTGGAAAGTCCTAGAGGTCTGCTCTGCAATCGACGTGATGCACGTGACGAAGAATCTTTGCATGAACCTGCTAGGCTTCTTGGGTGTGTATGGGAAGACAAAAGATACACCAAAGGCACGGGAAGACCAGCAACATATGCACGAAAAAGACGGCATGGATCCGAAGCAGTATCGAGGTCCTACCAGCTATGCTCTTACCAAAGAAGAGAAGGAAATCTTGTTTGAATGCCTGCTCAGTATGAACGTCCCGTCTAGCATCTCGTCGAATATAAAGGGAATAATAAATATGGCAGAGAAAAAATTACAAAACTTAATGTCTCATGCATGACTGCCCCGTGATTATGACACAATTGTTTCCGGTTACATCGAGGGGCCTTCTACCGGACAATGTTTGATTAGCCATTGTGAAGCTATGTGCATTCCTCAATGCAATCTCTCAGAAGGTAATCGATCCAGAAATCCTACCAAGGTTACAGAATGATTTGGTGCAATGTCTTGTTAGTTTCAAGTTGGTGTTCCCACCATCCTTCTTCAATATCATGATGAACGTCCTAGTTCACCTAGTTGACGAGATTGCCATTCTGGGTCCTGTATTTCTACACAATATGTTCCCCTTTGAGACGTTCATGGGAGTCTTAAAGAAATATGTTCATAACCGTGCTAGGCCAGAAGGAAGCATCTCCAAGGGCCATGAAATAGAGGAGGTCATTGAGTTTTGTGTTGACTTTATTCCTGACCTTAAGCCGATTGGTGTTCCTGAATCGCGGCATGAAGGCAGACTGGGTGGAAAAGGCACGCTAGGAAAGGATTCAGTAATATGTATGGGCAGGCAATCTTGGGCGCAAGCAAACTACACAGTTCTACAAAATTCCACCTTGGTGGCTCCGTATATCGAGGAACACATGGATATTGTACTCTCCAAGAACCCGGAGCAGTCTGAGCCTTGGATCAAATGTACACACATGGCTTCATTCCGCGGTTGGTTGGAAACACGTCTCAAGCATGACGACACTATTGGAGATGAGTTGTACTTGCTGGCCAAGTCACCATCTTCGACTATATTGACTTTCAAAGGGTACGAGATAAATGGGAATACATTTTACATGATCGCCCAAGATAAAAAGAGCACCAACCAAAACAGTGGTGTCTGCTTTGATGCAACAAACACCAATAGGCCAAAGGACACATATTATGGTTACATAGAGGAGATATAAGAACTTGACTATGGACGAGATTTGAAGGTCCCTTTGTTTTGGTGCAAATGGGTCAATCTGACAGGAGGCGGGGTAAAGGAAGACTCGCGGTACGGAATGACAACACTGGATCTCCACAATTTAGATACACAGATGAACCATTCGTCCTAGCCAATCATGTGGCCCAGGTTTTCTATGTGAAGGACATGTCTACCAACCCGAGAAAAAGAAAAGATAAGGAAGCGAATACATCATACGATGAGCCAAAGCGCCACATAGTTCTTTCAGGGAAAAGAAACATCATTGGAGTGGAGGACAAGACAGACATGTTAGAAGATTATGAAAAGTTTCATGAAATTGCTCCCTTCACAGTGCAGACTGACCCAAGCATCCTGTTAAATGATGAAGATTGTTCATCGTTACAGCGCAAAGGGACACACACGAAGAAAAAGTTTTATACCCCAAGATCCCACTCTGGGATGTGACCGGCTTCACTGTCATCACTTTCTTCTCTAGTGAGTTTTCGGACTTATCTGGAAAGTCCCACTTGGGACAAATCGGAGGGAATCTTTGTAAGAGTTAGGGTATATATGTGCTTTGGCATTTGAAACGCAAAGAAACATTATGTAGGAGTTAACCAATGCAATGATGTCCAAGTAACTGTTCGGCATATACAAGATATAACCGAATAATTTGTTTTTGCTGTATTTATTGATTTTTTTTAGCTAAATGACCCTGAAATTGAAAAGCGCTACAAATGAACACTGAAAAGGTTGAAACTTGGCATGGTATCATCATTTCACCCACATAGCATTTGCTAAAAAGTTGAGAGGGTTACGGCAAAAACTGGATGCACTTCGTGTACAAACTGGACAATCTCTTTCGAAGTATCAGGGTTTCGGAGGAAAACTCATCTGTTACAAAGGCATTTCATTTTTTTAAACTTATTTCAACTCCAGACTTTTGTGCGTTCAATATGCACCATTCAAAGCCACATCATCAATTTTCAACCTTTTCTAACTTCATTCGCTATTTTTCATGCATTTAATGATTTATTTGAGCTAAATGACCCTGAAATTAAAAAGCACTACAAATTAACTCTGAAAAGGTTGAAACTTGGCATGGTATCATCATTTCACCCACATAGCATGTGTTAAAAAGTTGAGAGGGTTACGGCAAAAACTGGATGCACTTCGTGTACAAACTGGACAATCTCTTTCGAAGTATCAAGGTTTTGGATGAAAACTCATCTGTTACAAAGGCATCTCAATTTTTTAACTTATTTCAACTCCAGACTTTTTGTGTGTTCAACATGCACCATTCAAGCCACATCATCAATTTTCAACCCTTTCTGACTTCGTTCGCTATTTTTCATGCATTTAATAATTTTTTTTGAGCTATAAAACTAAAAGAGCTAAACAGAATCTGTTTTTGATTAAAACACCTATTTAAAATAACCTCAAAATTATCAAATTGAATATAATGATAAAACACACTAATATTAAACTGCAGGAAAAAGAATCACTCAAAAATCTATTTTTAAAGTAAAGTTATTCACAAACTAGTGATTGACACAAATTTCAAAGAATTCAAATTTAAACTAAACTATTCAAATTTGAAAACTACTGGCACTAACAGAAAGTTTATAATTTTTGTGACCTAAAGCAAAAAAGATTCACTCAAAAAATCTAAATATTTGGCTATAAGTAGAAACAAAAGAAAATAAATAAAGCAAAAAGAAAAAAAATGGAAAAGACCTTTAGTCCCGGTTGCCACAACAAACCGGGACTAAAGGTCCTCCTGCCGCGCTGAATTTGGGCCACCCCAAAACAGCCCTTTAGTCTTGCCCGTGGCTGTAACCAGGACTAAAGGGTGGATCTTTAGTCCCGGTTTGTGCCACGCACCGGGACTAAAGGTCCTTTAGTCCCGGGTCATGGCTCAAACCGGGACTAAAGGTGGATCCTATATATGTGGGACTTGGCGTTTTCAGCCTCCACCGCCGGAGATCAAATCCAGAACGATGCCGCCAGGCTGCCTGTCTTCAACATCGCCATCGCCGTCACCTCGCCTCGTCGTCGCGCCGCTCCTCGTCTCCGATCTCCTCCTCGCCGCCCCTCTCTAGTGAGCCCCCTTCTCCTTCTTCCTACCTTCCACGCGCTCCCATGCCCTGCCCACGCCCACGCGCTCGACGGCGCCGCCCACACTCCGCTCACATGCTCGACGGTGTCGCCCACACGCACGCCCACACCCATGCGCTTGACGACGCCGCCCACACGCAAGCCCATGCCCACACGCTCGACGGCGCCGCCCACGCGCTCGACTGCACCGCCCACCACTAGCTAGTTTTTTCTTATTTTTTTAGTTCCTGAACACCTAGGACGAACACGAGGCAAAGGCGTTGTTCTGTGGGTTGAGGGGTTTGCGGAGTGGAACGCCACTTACGGAAGCCGTGCGAGAAAGAAGAAGCCGGAGGAAGACAAGAAGAAGCAGGATGCAGACCGGCTTCAATAGGTACAATCAAAGCACCCGGATTTGGAACGCGCTTTCATGCAGTAGCAGGAGCAGATCAACACACTTAGACTGGAAAGGGAGTCTCAGTGGCAGCAGCAAGCAGATCCAACATTGGATAGCACCATCTCATCTATGCCGAAAAGCAGCGTCGGTTCCATGGGGGTCCCGGCCGATGATGCACTGTTGGCTAGATACCCTGTGGATGATATCAAAGAGACGACAACTTGTGAGCTACACATGAAACTGAAGAACATATCCATGACGGTGGCGGTCGGCTATGCTTTACAAAATCCCCCTGAAGAAATCTTCCATGGCAATCCGATTCCAGCTGGCTATGCACGTGTCGGGGTGGATGAAGTGATGTCGGGATATGACTCACTAGAGCTTGACTTTCCTGGAGGTCAAGAGGAGCACACACTGGGAGAAGCCATACATGGTATCATTGTATGGAGAAAGGATTGCATTGTCTTTCCAAGCTCAATGTCAAGGGCACCGACTCCTCCTCCAAGTCCGCCGCGTCGGCCGACTCCTCCTCCAAGTCCGCCGCGTCAGCCGACTCCAGCCCACCCCGAGACGGAGCCCAGCGCGAGTCCGCAATATCGATCTCTGCAGCGTCAGCGGACTCCCAAGCAGAAGGGAGGACCAAAGAAGAAACACGAGCCTCCTGCCAAAAAGAAGTTGGCTTACTAGATGACTATCGAGGAAAACAAAGCCCAAGTGGCTCCCGAAGTGAAGGCCCATTTTGCAAAGAAACCGCCCCCGCCGCGAAAGGAGAAAATACCTGAGAAAGTCATACGAGACTTTGTGGATCTTGCTAAACCAGCTGTGGAGAGAAGGCGATCTGACTATGGATGCTTTATTAGCAAGTCATATCATGCACAAAAAGATAAGGAGTCGAGCCTTACAGGTAGTAATAAAAGCAGGAAAACTGTTCCCCAGCTCGAAGAAAGGCAGTGCAATCGATCCCCCCACTCAATGTGAGTACCGATAAGCCGGTAATAACCGATGCTGATAGACATGCGGCTAGAGAGCTGGGTATCACTGTTGAACAACTCCTAGACATTGAGGAAATCCCCATGATGGCTCCAGTGGATCTAGCATGGAAATATGTCCCCGGGAACCCTCTGGTCAGGCCTGAGGAGGTCCCGCTTCTATCAACACAAATGCGCAGATCGCATGACTGGTACATGAGAGAAATAAAGAACGGGCGAGGGAGCCTCATGGTGAAAGTCAAGCCAGAGCATTACTTCAATGCAATGGATTTGTGGATTGAGTGGGAAGAAAAATTTCAGTTATTCAATCAAGACGCACTCGACAAATCTATCATCAGTTGCTATTGTCTGTAAGTGATTTCTTTCTGTAATTTACGTCTCTAGCTCAGCTCGTTCATTGCCTGTAATTTTCCTCACTATATTCTTTTGTGTGGTATTATGCAAAATGAAGATTTTTGAAATGAACCGAGATGGATTCTATGGCATTGGGTTCATTGACCCAAATACGGTTTATGAAGATGTGTTAAAAAAGCACCCAGATGACACAGAGGCCAACTTGCTAATGTTTTTGAAGGAACTAAATGCCAAACCTGAAATAGTATTTCCTTACAACTTTAGGTGAGTGTCTATTTTGCTTACTCGATGTTAACTGTAGTTGATGAGTTATGCATGCCCACTTATACAAACATGTGCGCAGTTTCCACTGGATCCTGCTAATCATTAGGGTTGACACGGGAAAAGTTGAAGTACTGGACTCACTAGGCAAAGACCCTCAAGAATACTACAACCTGTATTTGATGCTCAACAGGTAATTTCAATCATTATCGCACTATGTCGGCCTCTTTAGTTCATTTCATGATATCAAGTAATTAATTATTAACTCGTTTATTCATTTTCTTTGCCAGGCAGGGCTTGGATAAAGTTCACCGAAGAGATAGTCGGTGCATGGGCACCAAAGCTGAAATGGGTGCGATCCAAGGTAATTAAGTAGTACTAGCTACGTCTGTGCATCTATTTAATTCTAGTTTCAATACCATAATGTATCTGATTGAATTCTATTCTCGTAAAGTGCATGAGGCAGGAAAAGGGGAATAATTTATGTGCATACTACGTTTGCGACAACATTCGAGTTATGATGTTCGAAAGGAGCACATCTGCAAGTACACTATTCACAATTTTCATATATCATGATCTAATATATATACACACAACTAATATATTCATATTGATCTCCTTCTTTCAAGATTATGGAGATGCGGGATAAGCTCCTACCAAAGGACCGCACAAGAGCACTTGAAGAGGAAATTGTGGGATTTTTGCTTGAGCAGGTCATAGCACCCGACAGAGAATACCATTTGACTTAATGCCTGCATGTAATGATCTGCAAATTGTAGGAGAAATTGTACATACCAAATTGTATATATATATATATATATGTGTGTGTGTATGCATGGTTGTACGAGAAATTCTATGATATATGATTAGTTCTACGAGAAATTCTATTATATATGCATAATGTGTACAGTATGTAGTAGCGTAAAATATGTTTGAAATGAAAAAGAATTAAATGGAAAACACAAAATGAAAAGGAAAAACAAACCATAAACCTAATACCCTAAACCCCTAAACCTTTATCCCTAGCCCCCGGTGCGCACTGCCGGCCACGTGGAAGGGATTTAGTCCCGGGTCGTGGCCAACCGGGACTAAAGGATGGGGGCCTTTAGTCCCGTACTTATTAGTCCCGGTTGGTGAACCGGGAGTAAAGGCCCTTACAAACCGGGACTAATGGTCGATCCTCCACTAGTGAATGTTTATCTCTTATCATCTCCGATGCTTCTATTGTATTCATGTATGTCAAAATGTTTAAGCCATGTTTATATTAACCTTGTTATTTTATATGGAGCCCCACCAATCGGGACTAACCGCATATGATCAACCTTGCAAAATACATAGTGAAATATTTTGTTTGGACATAATTGCATTGATTAACTCATACAAGATGTTTCTTCGCGTTTCAAATGCCAAAATGCCAAAACACATATGTACCCCAACTCTAACAAACATTCCCTCCGGTTAGTCCGAAGTGGGACTTTCCAGCTATGAGTCCGGAAACTCACTAGAGAAGAAAGTGATGACGGTGAAGCCAGTCACATTCCAGAGTGGGATCTTGGGGTATAAAACTTTTTCTTCGTGTGTGTCCCTTTGCGCAGTAACCATGGACAATCTTCATCAATTAACAGGATGCTTGGGTCAATCTTCACTGGGAAGGGAGGAATTTCATGATACTTTTCATAATCTTCTGACATGTCCGTCTTGTCCTCCACTCCCACGATGTTTCTTTTCCCTGAAATAACTATGTGGCGCTTTGGCTCATCGTATGATGTATTCGCTTCCTTATCTTTTCTTTTTCTCAGCTTGGTAGACATGTCCTTCACATAGAAAACTTGCGCCACATCATTGGCTAGGACGAATGGTTCGCCTGTGTACCCAAGATTATTGAGATCCACTATTGTCATTACGTACCGTGGGTCTTCCTTTACCCCGCCTCCTGTCAGATTTGACCCATTTGCACCGAAACAAAGGGACCTTAAAATCACGTCCATAGTCAAGTTCCCATATCTCCTCTATGTAACCATAATATGTGTCCTTTGACCTATTGGTGTTTGTTGCATCAAAGCAGACACCACTGTTTTGGTTGGTGCTCTTTTTATCTTGGGCAATCGTGTAAAATGTATTCCCATTTATCTCGTACCCTTTGAAAGTCAATATAGTCAAAGATGGTGACTTGGCCAGCAACTACAGCTCATCTCCAACAGTGTCGTCATGCATGAGATGTGTTTCCAACCAACCGCCAAATGAAGCCTACGTCTAATCCATGGCTCAGACTGCTCCGGGTTCTTGGAGCGTAGAATATCCATGTGTTCCTCAATATACGGAGCGACCAAGGTGGAATTTTGTAGAACTGTGTAGTGTGCTTGCGCCCAAGAATGCCCGTCCATACATATTACTGAATCCTTTCCTAGCATGCCTTTTCAACTCAGTCTCCCCTCATTCCGCGATTCAGGAACACCAATCGGCTTAAGGTCAGGAATAAAGTCAACATAAAACTCAATAACCTCCTTTGTTTCATAGCCCTTGGAGATGCTTCCTTCTGGCCTAGCACGGTTATGAATTTCTTTAAGACTCCCATGAACCTCTTAAAGGGGAACATATTGTGTAGAAATAGATGACCCAGAATGGCAATCTCGTCGACTAGGTGAACTAGGACGTGCGTCATGATATTGAAGAAGGATGGTGGGAACACCAACTCGAAACTGACAAGACATTGCACCAAATCATTCTGTAACCTTGGTAGGATTTCTGGATCGATTACCTTATGATAAATTGCATTGAGGAATGCACATAGCTTCACAATGGCTAATCAAACGTTTTCCGGTAGAAGCCCCCTCAATGCAACCAGAAGCAATTGTGTCATAATCACATGGCAGTCATGAGACTTTAAGTTTTGGAATTTTTTCTCTGCCATATTTATTATTCCCTTTATATACTGAGCAGGCATTCAAACAAGATTTCCTTCTCTTCTTTGGTAAGAGCATAGCTGGCAGGACCTTGATACTGGTTTGGATCCATGTCGTCTTTTTTGTGCAGACATTGCTAGTCCTCCCGTGCCTTTGGTGTATCTTTTGTCTTCCCATACACGCCCAAGAAGCCTAGCAGGTTCACGCAAAGATTCTTCGTCACTGTAAGTGCATCTAGTGCCCCTTAGTGATTTTGGTGTATTGAAGACTTATAGGTTAAGGGTCTAATGTGTTTGTGAGTGTACACAGGTCTATAAGTCTATGAGGAGTTTGTTAATTACGATGAATGTCGACCCCTAAAATTGAATGTCTTCAACTGAAGACTTTGGTTTTCTTGAAGACTTTGAAAGTGAAGAAATTGGTGTGACCCTGAAGACTTGATATTCATGCGAGGATTATGAAGCGTGAAGACTTTTATTTTCGTAGTTTCATTTTCTTCTTCTTGAGTCACAGGAAACACCGTACTATTAAAGGGGGTCGAGGTAAAACTAAGGAAAAATTTCCAAGTGATGCTCAACTCAAAATCCTACACCTACCCAATCCTTTCGAGTGAAGCCATTGGAAATCTCATACAGTTTAGTCAAGTTCTTCAGTGACAGAGACGAAGTTCTTCTATTCTCTGAGGAATTTGTCCTGACTGAGGAGTTAGGAATTCGCCAGTGCGGATTGCCTACAAGTGAGGTACATGATAGCCCTAAGGAATTTGATACTCAAATTTCCGACCGTTGCTGTGCTACGCGCCAGCTGTCCAAAATATCTACCCACCTAACGGTCATATCATTGAAGGGCATTTATGTCTTATCATGTCGGGTTGCTCCCTAGGCTATAAATAGCCGCCCTCTTCAACCACTAGCTGGTTGGCTGCTCCGAGAGATAGATTGACACTTGTCATTTAGAGCATCCCATCCTCCGAGGACTTTGAGCGAAAATCATCAAGTGAGGAAAAACCCAAAAACCCAAACACCTACATACCCAAAGTGATTGAGCATCACTGAAGAGATTGTTCCTGTGTGGAACCGATGCTTGTTACCTTTGAGGACTGTGCATCCTCCAGACGGTTAGGCGTCATGGTCTAGAGCATCCAAGAAGAAATTGTGGATTGCCGAGTGACCGAGTATGTGAAGGTTTGGAAGTCACCTGAAGACTTACCACGAGTGGTTGGGCGAGGTCTGTGTGACCTTAGCTCAAGGAGAATACGGTGAGGACTAGGTGTCCTGGACTGTGTGTTCAGGACTGGGTGTCCGGGAATGTGTGTCCTCAGGTTTAAATACCAAGCCGCTCCATCCAGACGTACAACTGTAAACAGCAGTTGGAACTGGTCTACCAAATCAGTGTCTTCACCGAGCTACTGGTTCTATTTCCTCAACCCTTTCATTTCCTCGCATACTTGCTATGTATTTGATCATTACTGTTTGAAGACTTTGTCTGAAGACTTTCTCAATTTCCTCAGTTCAAATTCTTCAGTCAGTTTGTCTTCAGCCTGCTTATCCTGTGTTTATGCTACTCGTACTCTGTGCTTGTTTTCATTTCATCATGATGACTGTGCTACTGCTCTGTTATGCTTGCATCTGAGTACTCATTCCGCTGCTAAGTAGTTCGTCGCTCAGGAATTTCCTCACCTTGAAATTCCTCAGTGACGAATTTGTAAAAATCGCCTATTCACCCCCCCCTCTAGTCGATATAACGCACTTTCAATTGGTATCAGAGCGAGGTACTCCCTTGTTCTGTGTGATTTTGGTTTAACCATGTGGAGTTTTAGTTATGTCGACTGCAGGCATGATCAAGGTCTCAGCTGGGTGTCCTACCTTCGATGAGACGGACTACCCCTACTGGAAGAACAAGATGCGCATGCATCTTGAGGCAATTGACAACGACCTCTGGTATGTTGTGGAAAAGGGTGTTCCCTCTGTCACTCCTTCCATAAACGCTGCTGATGTGAAGAGATTCAAGCAACTCGACTCTCAAGCGAAGAATATCATATGTGGCCATCTGAGCAAAGGGCAGTATGGCAGAGTGAGTGCTTCGGAGACAGCTAAGCTTATCTGGGATAGGCTGTCCAAGGTCAACGAAGGAGTCTCAACTCAACGTGACTCTCGAGTTGACGTTCTTCGCAATCTCTTCAACCGCTTCAAAAGACTCGACAACGAAAATGTTCAGCAAACCTTTGATCGCCTCATTGACATTTCAAATGAGCTTCAAGCACTGGGTGCCACTGACATCACCGACCATGAGGTGGTGAAGAAATTGCTGAGGTCACTCGATTCTTCATTCGATACACTGGCACTGATGATTCAAGAACGTGGTGACTACAAGTCACTTGATCCTGCTGATATCCTCGAGAGGCTAAATACTCATGAATTCCAACTAGCTAAGAAGAGAGATCTCTACGGACCGAGCTATGGTGGATCTCGTGCACTGAAAGCCAAGGCAGTCTCTGAATCTGAAGACGAAGATTCTGGTAGCAGCCTTGGTGATCCTGAAGAACTGAGTTAGGATCTAGCAATGCTCGTGAGGAAATTCCAGAAGTTCTCTAGACGTGGCCGATTTGGAAAATCCTCAAGAGGTGATGACATGAAATCAGATTCCTCATCCCGTGATTACAAGAAGAGAACTTGCCATAAATGCAAGAAACCTGGTCACTACATTACTGATTGTCCTCAGTGGGAGAAGGAATCAAAGAAGAAGAAATACAAGGATGATAGTTCAGATGACTCTAAGAGGAAGAAGAAATCTTCAAAGTCCTCATCGTCAAGATCTTCAAAGTCTTCATCTCACAAGAAGGGCAGCTCCAAGAAAGCTCGGGCATTCATTGGCAAGGAAATGGACTCTGAAGCTGAATCTGAGGAACATGAGGAAGAGGAGGCATCTGAGGAGTCAGACTCTGGTGTGGCGAGCCTAGCCCTCGCTACTGCTTACGTTAGCAAGTCCATCTTCAACACTGAGGAAAATGGCTTCCCCAACACTGCTGATGACGGCAACGATGACTATGCTCCCACCTATTGCTTCATGGCAAAAGGTGCCAAGGTACTCAAATATCCCTCCTCTGAATCAAGTGAGGATGAATCTGATGATAACCTCAAACCCAGCTATTCCAAACTTGCTAATATTGCTGTTAAACAACAAAAGGCTTTGGAAAAGGTTCAAAATATGCTAGACAAAAGCGATGATCTGTTAGGTGAGGAAATGGATCGAACTCAAACACTGACTGATAATCTTCAGCAACTACAGTCTAAGTTTGACAACCTTCAAGGTCGTCATGAAACTCTCCTAGCCGATCATGAGAAGCTTTCTTATGAATTTCTTCAAAGAAAGCAAGATCTTGAGAAGCTAAGGGTGAGTCATGAAGATCTTCAGAAGGAAAATGATTCTTTGCTTGCTCAACAGATTAGTTCCGCTCAGGAAGAATTTATTCCACCATGCTTGAAATGCATTGAACGTGAAACTACTAATTCTTCACCTGAATGTTCAAATGCTTCCATTGCTGCAAATTCTTCAACTATCTCTGTGGTCACAAATTCCTCATCTGAGGATACCACTAGTATCACTGACGAAAATGCAGGGTTGAAGGAATTGTATGTGACAGGCATGTACAAAAGCCTCAAAGGGCATCAGACTCTTTGTGATGTGCTCAAAAAGCAGATCTTGAACAGGAACCCTAGGAAAGAGGGTATTGCCTTTGAGAGGAAACTCAATGCTGATGGAACCTACTGGAAACCGGAGGAGTATCCGAAAACCTCATGGGTTGCTGCGAAGGGACCTCCCGTAGATCCATCCACTTTATCTGGCTTTACTTGTGAATCCTCATATTCATCTGATGAGTCATTTGACTCCAACTATAAACTGTTCAAAAATCAGAATGGTGAGGTATTTGCTAGATATGTTGGATCTAACTGCAGGAATGGTCCCCCTATGAAGAAAATCTGGGTTCCCAAAAGGTGCCTTGAAAGTCTTCAGGTGAATGTCCTGATGACACCACCTGTGAAGAATAAGAACCCCAGATCAAATTCTTCATATGAACCAAGGTCTTCATATGGATCCAAGTCCTCTTATGGATCAAATTCCTCACATGGATCCAAGTCCTCACATGAACATCATCGTGCTAACACTTCTGTTTCGCAGGGAAAGCCTAAGGGCTATGAATATATGCATTATTCTTCAAATCATTATGTTCATAAGTCCTCGAAGAATTTCTCTGCTTATTCATATGCTTACCCTAACCCCTCTTATGTGAAACGAAGTGGTCTGGCGTCTATGCCACCTTTCTCTTATGGAGCTCGCAGAATGATGAACTCTTTGCCACCCCTCCAGATGTGGGTGGTGAAGAAAAGGAACTAATCTCTTATGTAGGGTCAGGTCTCCAGACGAACTATATCGTCTGAAGAATTTGCTGGAGACCTGAAATGCTTGAAAGGACGCAAGCTAATCATGAAGAAATGATTTATTCATTTCTCACGTCCTCACATTGCTATATATACATATGTTGCTTTAATTGATGAAATATGTCTGATGAATTTGATGTCATATTCTTCACTCTGAAGTATATGAGTTCGTAAGATGCACTAATTCATCTACAGGATGATTTACCCAAAGCTACTGAGTGGGTCCTCGATAGTGGATGTACAAATCACATGACCGGTGACAAGAGCTTACTGATGAACACTCCTTTATCTCCATCACACTTGAAGCATATCACCTACGCTGACAAAGGCAAAAGCAAGGTATTGGGTCTAGGTAGGGTTGCAATCTCAAAGGATCGACACATGGATAAAGTCATGCTTGTCGAGTCCCTCGGATTCAACCTCATGTCTGTCTCAATGCTTTGTGATCTTGATATGGTTGTTGTCTTTGGCAAATATCGTTGCTTAGTGCTCATGGAATCTGACAATTCCAAAGTCTTCGAAGGCTTTAGGAGAGGAGACTTGTATATTGTTGATTTCTCTGCAGGACCACAGCCTGCCACTTGTCTACTTGCTAAAGCTTCAGAAGGCTGGCTATGGCATCGACGACTGGGTCATGCTGGCATGAGGAACTTACACACGCTCGTGAAGAAAAAGCACGTCATTGGGATCGAGGGTGTCAAATTCCTCAAAGATCATCTTTGTGGGGCTTGTGAGGCTAGAAAGATGACCAGAGCCAAGCACCCCTCGAAGACTATCATGACTACTTCTCGTCCTTTTGAATTGCTTCATATGGATCTCTTTGGCCCTACTCATTATGCCACACTAACAAATGCAGCATCTCTATATGGCTTTGTCATTGTTGATGACTATTCTCGTTACACATGGGTGCATGTCATTACTTACAAGACTGAAGTGCAGGAAGTCTTCAGACGATTTTCCTCAAGGGCTTCGACAAATTTCGGCGTGAAGATCAAGCATATACGTAGTGACAATGGGACTGAGTTCAAGAATACTGGTCTTGATGACTATCTCCATGAACTTGGTATTACTCATGAGCTATCTGCCCCATACACTCCTCAGCAGAATGGCGTTGTGGAGCGCAAGAACAGGACTCTTGTTGAGATGGCTCGCACCATGCTTGATGAATACAAGACACCTCGTCACTTCTGGCCTGAGGCAATTGATACTGCATGCCACATCATCAACAGGGTATATCTTCACAAATTCTTCAAGAAGACCTCATATGAACTCCTCACTGACAAGAAACCCAATGTGAGTTATTTCAAAGTCTTCGGTGCTAAATGCTGGATTAGAGATCCACATCACAATTCTAAATTTGCACCGAAAGCACATGAAGGTTTTACGCTTGGTTACGGAAAGGACTCGCACACCTACAGGGTCTTCAATGCCTATCACAACAAGGTTGTTGAAACTGTAGATGTGCGGTTCGATGAAACTAACGGCTCGCAAAGAGAGCACCTACCTCCTGTGCTAGATGAAAAGACGCCTGAGGAAACCATCAAGTTCAAAGCTACTGAGGATGTCATTCCTACTGAAGAATCTGCTGAAGAAATCATTCCAGAACATGAAGAACAGCATGCTGGCGCATCTGAAGAAAATGGCTCTGAAGAAAATGCTGAGCCAGATCAAAGTCGTCAACCTGCTCATCCCCGCGTTGCAAATGAAGTACAGATTGAGAGAATCATCAACGACATCAACGCACCAGGTCCTCTGACTCGCTCAAAAGCTTCACATTTATCTGACTTTTGTGGGCATTTTGCTTTCGTCTCTATCACAGAGCCCACCAAAGTTGATGAGGCATTTCTGGAGCCTGAATGGATTCAAGCAATGCAAGAGGAATTACATCAATTCAAGCTGAACAATGTGTGGGAGCTTGTCAAGCGACCGGACCCATGCAAGCACAATATCATCGGTACCAAATGGATCTACCGCAACAAGCAAGATGAAAATGGCCTAGTGGTGAGGAACAAGGCTCGTCTTGTAGCTCAAGGCTACACACAGGTTGAAGGAATTGATTTCGATGAGACTTTTGCACCTGTTGCTAGACTTGAGGCTATTCGCATATTGCTTGCTTATGCTAACCATCATAATATCATCTTATATCAAATGGATGTGAAAAGTGCATTCCTCAATGGTAAGCTTGAGGAAGAAGTATATGTTGCTCAACCCCCAGGTTTTGAAGATCCTAAACATCCTGACAAAGTCTTCAGACTCAATAAGGCCCTCTATGGCCTCAAGCAGGCCCCTTGGGCGTGGTATGATACTCTGAAGGAATTCCTCATGAAGAAAGGCGTCAAACCCGGTTCACTCGACCCAACTCTTTTCACCAAAACCTATGATGATGAATTATTCGTGTGCCAAATATATGTTCATGATATTATCTTTGGCTGTACTAACCAACTTTACAGTGATGAATTTGCTTACATGATGAGTGAGGAATATCAAATGTCCATGATGGGAGAATTGAAATTCTTCTTAGGTCTTCAAATTCGTCAACAACATAATGGCATTTTCATTTCTCAAGAGAAATACCTCAAGGACGTTCTGAGAAAATTCGGTATGCAAGAATGCAGAGGCGTCAAAATACCTATGCCCACAAATGGCCATCTATGCACTGATGAAAATGGAATAGACTTCGATCAAAAGGTATACCGCTCCATGATTGGTTCTTTATTGTACCTATGTGCATCTAGGCCGGATATTATGCTTAGTGTTTGCATGTGTGCCCGTTTTCAAGCTACACCGAAGGAATCACACTATAAGGCTGTGAAACATATTCTTCGAATGTCCTTTGAAAACGACACACATCCTAACACTTATGCAAATTGATGACTTAGATGTGCAACACACGAAGAAACGTTTTTCTTCAATCAATGAAGACTAACCCTCTAAGTATGAAGAAATTAATGAAGAATTTGATTCTCAGAGCCCTACGACAATTGTACGCGGTGTCTGAAATCATCATTCTTACACGGTGGGTCACGCCACCACAAAAAGTTGAAAATCTTCAAAATTTGAGTTTTTCATCATTGTGCAAATTCTTCAAATTTTCAAATTCTTCAACTTTGCAAAATCTTCACTCTTTCCGTCTGTGTTCTTCATTGACTATATATATATATATATTTGAGTTTTCTGTCCTCTACAGCATTCACTTATTGCTAATTCTTCAAGTTGTGTTTCTTCTAAGTGAATGTGATCGGACCCGTTCCCCCTCTATGCTAAACTCAATCCAGTCCGTTCACAAATTCTTCATGTGCGTTCTATTTGAAACCCGTTCAAAGTCTTCACTGTGTCCTTGACAGCTGAAGAATTTGCGAACGAAACATTAAAATATTCTTATCTGAATTTTCGGCTTTTGCCGTTCAAACCGTTCCTTATCCCTCGATAAGATTTATCTATTCACCCTCGATCTAACACGATCTCCTCAGAGCTCATTTACCCCGCTCGATCTTACTCCCTCGCTCGAGCTCTCAGACCTAGCGCCGCCGCTACACTCCATCGTCGCCGGTGAGGAAGAGCTTCACTGCCTCGACCTCGTCGCCGTCGTACTCACGCCGGCCGCGGAAATCCTCACTCCGCCACCGCCGTAGCTGTTTTCCATCGCCAAGTTAGGGCGTGGAAGATCTGAACGGACGAACATCTCCACTGCCACTCTCAGTTCGTCGTGTTCTTCGTCAAGGGTAAATAAAATTTATTTTTACTGCCCTTGTTGATTCTGATGATTTCCACAAAATCTTCAAAAGGTGTTTATTCTTCAACTTTCATGTTCTTAAACACCGACTTGCTTCTGTCCTTGATCAGTTTCTCTAAGGAACGTTTTTCTTCAAGATTCCTCAATTATGTGGATTTTCAATCTACACAACTCTGGAACCTAAGTCAAAATGCTTAGTGAAATTCCTCAAGACACCCCTGGTCATCTTCCTCAAACTTGATACTTTTGAAAATCTTCTGAGAACGCAT
The DNA here is from genome assembly GCA_011799875.1 of Thinopyrum elongatum. NCBI lineage: Eukaryota > Viridiplantae > Streptophyta > Magnoliopsida > Poales > Poaceae > Thinopyrum > Thinopyrum elongatum. Next base: position 54,268,745 of record CM022299.1, on the reverse strand, counting down.
ATGACCTCTCCAAAACTCTTCGCACCTATATTCTGTTCACAGGTACACATGTCCGCTGCTGAATCTCTAGGTTCTCATCAACTTAACTCATTTGCAGCGTTCCTTGAAGAAAAATTGCACACCTCATCAGAGAATTCGATTGTTCAAAACCCTCAAGTGAAGAAAATGGCTGATGGTAAAAGACCTCAGAAGGGAGGAAAGAGGCCAGAAACAAATACTGCTTTTGAGATCCCTGATGACATCTATAATGAATATTGTACTCCTGATGAAGCAACTCATGGCAAGGAGAACAAAAATCAGCGCAAAGTGCGCATTCAGAAGATTGAGAGGAGATGGGCAAGAGAATGGAGGGAATATCGCTATGTCACTCCCAAGTACATGAAGAAATTTGCTGTTAACCCTCCATGTCCAAGACCTCCATTGGCTCCTGGCCAAGAAGCTGATCCCACTAGCATCAGAAGAGGTGAGGAATTTCCTCAGGAGTGGGCTAAGCGTCAAGCCAAGCTGGCCAAAGTGGCTAAAGAGGCAGTAAAGAAATTCAATGAAGATTCTGTTGCTGCCGCCGCTGAGGCCTCTGCTATCAAGCCTAAGAAGGCTATGCTGAAGAAATCAGCTGTTAAGACAAGTTCCTCAGCTGCAATGCCCTCACGGCCTGTTCCTCAAGCAAATTCCTCAAAAGCAGCTCCAACTCCCTCGGTTGCAAAATCCTCAGCTGCTCTTGCAAAGTCCTTAGCACCTGTGCATCTTGCCACATGCCAAAGGACTACTGGAATCTCAATTGCTTCAGGAGTCTCTGCAAGTTCTTCAGCTCCACCTCAGTCTTCAACGACTCCGACCTTGATGAAGAAAAAGGCCACTGCTGGATGAGGCACAAGGCCAAGTCCTCACAAGAAGCAAGTCGCCTTTCAGGTTCCGTCAAGCGAAGACGAAGCTGATGATGAAGAATTAGCTGAGCTCATCAGAGATCGACAACAAAGGGCCGCTAGAGCCAAAGGCAGTGCTGTGCCCCTCATGTTGGATCCAAGGAAGATCCTTGATTTTATTGATCTATGGCACAAGAACCCTAACACACCTTTGCCTGAATTAAACCTCACTCCTGGTCAAAGTCACATGTTGACGGCCTTCATAAATGAAGAAAAATGGAAATTTGAAAAGGCCAGGCAGGTGAAGAAGGCTCAGTACAAGAAGGAGCATTTTCTGAAGAACAATGTTGTGAAAATGTCTCCTGAAGAACTTGTGACTATGCAGGCTGAGATCAAAGCACTCAGTGATGAATTTCATGCATTCCATGCAGATTGGCTAGGTGCCAAAGTCAGATTCGTCAGAATGGCAAAAGGATTTACTCCAAGTGTAGCAGCTTCATCGCAACCCAAATTTCCTCAGACTGGAACATCTGTTCAGTCTGCTGAAGAAAATGAAAGCGCCAGAGCTGATGAAGAAATTCCAGTCTCTGAAGAAAATGCCAGGGCAACCTCCAATATTGCGCCTGAAGAGCAATCCAGGCCAGTTGAAGCATCTTCTACTGTGCTTGAGGAATCTGAACAAGCCAGGGCAACTGCATCAATTGTGCCTGAAGAAATTCAACCTATTTCCTCTACTCCTCCTGCACCGATGACAAGCATCAACCTTCCTTCTGCATCAGAAGCGAAGAAAACCAAGGCTGCGGAGCGAGCAGCTGTGAAGAAAAGGAAAGCATCTGCATCTTCAGAGTCTTCAGCCCCCAAGAAATTGAAGACTTTGAGGAGTTCATCTGAAAACCCATTGATGCTATTCCAATATCAACCATGCCATCAAAGGAGATCATTCCCTTTGGTGAGGAATATGAAATTCCAAGTAAATCTGATGAAGAAAATCCTTCTGCTGCTTCGACAGAGCAGATGGATGAACAAATTGAAGTGGATACTTTCCCTTCAACCCCACTGGTATCATCGCCCATGCCTCAGTTCACAGCTGAAGAGGCAGGCGTCGAAGGAACTGAAGAAGATAAGGATGTGGATATTGGGTCTACAACACCTATTCTGAATGATGACTTTTGGGAAAGTCATCACCCCAATTCACCTCTGACAACCCCTCTACATCATGTTCCTCAGTCTCCTGTGCAAACTGAAGAAATTCATACGGGCTCTGATGAACGTCAAGCTTCACTTCATTCTATTCCTGAAGAAGTTCCAGTCACTAGCGCTGATGTACATATGTCTGAAGAAATGAAGGCCAAGGCTGCTGCTGAAATTCCTCAACCAGTGGCTCCAGTGGCTACACCTCAAGAGGCTGTAAATTCTTCAACTGTTAATCTTCAGCCCAAGCCACAGAACCCTCACTCCAAGAAGCAGAAGTTTAATGCTGAGGATTTCTTCAACGAGCACATATTCTTCACTGACTACAATCCCTATGACTCTGCTCGTCTTCGTCGCAAGCGTTTCTGGACTGCAAGCCAGATGAACTTCTACTCCTCATTGTTGGTTGATAAGGATAAGATCTTTGAACATGAGCAAATTCCTCATGTAGATATGGAATCGCTGCCCTGCTTCACACCAGTCCTCAGTGTTCTTCATGACGCTGGGTTACTCCATTTCTGCAACGACATCTGCGATTGGAATGAAGAACTCACTCTTCAATTCTTCGCCACGCTGCACATTACTGGAAATGTTGATGATGTCAATTCATCGGTATTGGACTGGATGACCGATAATACTCATTTCAAAGCACCGGCCTCTGAATTGCTTCATGCCGTCCCAGTCAGTCCTCCCAGCTAGGCTTCTCTATGTTGAACCTGAACTGTCTGATCATCTGATGCAAGTGCTGATGAAGCCTTTGAAGCCAGGCCAAGCTCCAAGGACCAAATTCCTCGTCAAGGAATTGCTCTATGTGCCAAGGACAGTCTATCGCATATTGACCAAAACCCTCAGTCCAATGAAGGGCCACAACTCTGATGATGAAGAAGTTGTTGGCATTATGAAGAATCTGCTGTTCAATATCATTCATGGTATTCCTATCAACTACCACGATTTCTTCATGAGGACTTTGGCCAATGCTGCACTGTCACCTTTTGAGTTGAAGCCTTATGCTCCTTGGATCATGAGATTCATCAGATCAAGGTCTTCAATTCATTACATGGCTGACTTTCAAAATCATCTCAGCTATTTGCCCCCTATTGAAGTCCTCAAACGGACTATTTCCTCAGCTGACGAGAAGGGCAAGGCTGCTGTTATTGATGAAGGTACTCGTCCATTGGATGGATAGTTTCGCAAAGCTACTTCCTATTCCACCAATGATGACTCTGCAACTCAAGATTCTGCCGCCAAAGCTTCAGAACATCATCCTCAAGCCACAGCTCCGCGTGTGATGACTGATCGTGAACTTCTCCTTAGTCTTCATCAGAAAGTTGATCAAAATCACAAGTGGGTCAAGCGTCAGTTTGGTGCAATTCTTCAGAACATGACAGTCACTCAAAATACTGTGAAGAAGAATCACTACTACTTGCATGAAGTCTTTGACCGCACATGGGCGATTCTGTCTAATCTTCATAGTGCTGAAGAACTCAAGGAGATGGGCTTCCAACAGGACTTTGACTGGTCCCAGCCACCTTCGAAGAAATTCAAGAAAGTCAAAGTTCCTCAGCTTGTTGCCAGTTCATATTCTTCATCGCGCGAGACGGATGAAGCTGAAGACTTGAACGACACTGCGGCAGGCCCTACCTCAATAGACGACCCCAACAATGCTGGCGCTCCTCCATCGACATCATGATGATATTCTTCAGGGGCGTTAGTCCTCATTTTTCGTCCCTTTTGGTCATTCGATGACAAAGGGGGAGAAATTTGAGTTTAGTCTTCAAGCGGGTCTTATATATGGGCTATATTTCTGTTAAGTTTCTACTCTTGCTCTTCTGAGGTGTTTGCTCTGATGAGTTGTAAACTTAAGTCCTATCGTGGTCTGATACTTTTGAACTGCTTTCTGCATGCTTATTTCCTCAAGTACCTTAATGCACGCATGCTGAATTCCGTCAGACACCATATTTCATCATGCATTTCGAATTCTTCATATCATATGATAAATGCGTGTATGAATTTCAAGATATAGGAGGAGATCTCCATGATATTATTCAACAATGTGCATTTGCTATTTCAAAGCAAATTCTTCAAATATGCACATCTTCAGGGGGAGTTCTTCTATATCTTGCAGTCAAATTCCTCAATATTAGTATTTACACTTCATATGTTTATCCCCGTTGAAAACTTAACCTATATTGTCATCAATCACCAAAAAGGGGGAGATTGTAAGTGCATCTAGTGCCCCTTAGTGATTTTGGTGTATTGAAGACTTATAGGTTAAGGGTCTAATGTGTTTGTGAGTGTACACAGGTCTATAAGTCTATGAGGAGTTTGTTAATTACGATGAATGTCGACCCCTAAAATTGAATGTCTTCAACTGAAGACTTTGGTTTTCTTGAAGACTTTGAAAGTGAAGAAATTGGTGTGACCCTGAAGACTTGATATTCATGCGAGGATTATGAAGCGTGAAGACTTTTGTTTTCGTAGTTTCATTTTCTTCTTCTTGAGTCACAGGAAACACCGTACTGTTAAAGGGGGTCGAGGTAAAACTAAGGAAAAATTTCCAAGTGATGCTCAACTCAAAATCCTACACCTACCCAATCCTTTCGAGTGAAGCCATTGGAAATCTCATACAGTTTAGTCAAGTTCTTCAGTGACAGAGACGAAGTTCTTCTGTTCTCTGAGGAATTTGTCCTGACTAAGGAGTTAGGAATTCGCCAGTGCGGATTGCCTACAAGTGAGGTACATGATAGCCCTGAGGAATTTGATACTCAAATTTCCGACCGTTGCTGTGCTACGCGCCAGCTGTCCAAAATATCTACCCACCTAACGGTCATATCATTGAAGGGTATTTATGTCTTATCATGTCGGGCTGCTCCCTAAGCTATAAATAGCCGCCCTCTTCAACCACTAGCTGGTTGGCTGCTCCGAGAGATAGATTGACACTTGTCATTTAGAGCATCCCATCCTCCGAGGACTTTGAGCGAAAATCATCAAGTGAGGAAAAACCCAAAAACCCAAACACCTACAAACCCAAAGTGATTGAGCATCACTGAAGAGATTGTTCCTGTGTGGAACCGACGCTTGTTACCTTTGAGGACTGTGCATCCTCCAGACAGTTAGGCGTCATGGTCTAGAGCATCCAAGAGGAAATTGTGGATTGCCGAGTGACTGAGTATGTGAAGGTTTGGAAGTCACCTGAAGACTTACCATGAGTGGTTGGGCGAGGTCTGTGTGACCTTAGCTCAAGGAGAATATGGTGAGGACTAGGTGTCCTGGACTGTGTGTTCAGGACTGGGTGTCCGGGACTGTGTGTCCTCAGGTTTAAATACCTAGCCGCTCCAACCGGACGTACAACTGTCACAGCAGTTGGAACTGGTCTACCAAATCAGTGTCTTCACCGAGCTACTCGTTCTATTTCCTCAACCCTTTCATTTCCTCGCATACTTGCTATGTATTTGATCATTACTGTTTGAAGACTTTGTCTGAAGACTTTCTCAATTTCCTCAGTTCAAATTCTTCAGTCAGTTTGTCTTCAGCCTGCTTATCCTATGTTTATGCTACTCGTACTCTGTGCTTGTTTTCATTTCATCATGATGACAGTGCTACTGCTCTGTTATGCTTGCATCTGAGTACTCATTCCGCTGCTAAGTAGTTCGTCGCTCAGGAATTTCCTCACCTTGAAATTCCTCAGTGACGAATTTGTAAAAATCGCCTATTCACCCCCCCTCTAGTCGATATAATGCACTTTCAGTCACATGTATCACATCGATTGCAGAGCGGACCTCTGGGACTTTCCAAAAGGGTATGCCCCAAAATATAGATTTCTTCTTCCACATGGGTGCGTGCCCGTCAGCGTCATTCGGAACAGATTCTCCGCCAGGACCCATTCCAAAGATTACCTTTAAATCGTGGGCCATATCAAGTATATGATCACCAGTACGGTGGTCAGGCTACTTCCTGTGATCTGCCTCACCTTTGAAATTCTTGCCTTTCTTTCTTAAGAGATGCTTGATCGGAAGAAATCTACGATGTCCCAGGTACACATTCTTCTTACCTTTATCCAAATATATACTTTCGGTCTCATCTAAACAATGCGTGCATGCGTGGTATCCCTTGTTTGTCTGTCTTGAAAGGTTACGAAGAGCAGGTCAATCATTGATGGTTACAAACAGCCATTGTTCAGGAAATCGGTAACTGGTAGCTGCTCGGTCGGCTTGGGAGTAGTGATTAATCGGTGAATCGGCCTATTAACTGGATTAATAGGTCACCCATTAATCGGTAGATTAAATAGTAATTGCCAACATATATCTAGTTTTTTTATGTATTATACCATACTCTCATGCTCTCAGCTATGTAATATACCAAAATATGCTATTGTTTGTTCGAACCCAAGCTATAGGAGCGAGAGGGAGATGGGAGGGGTTACAGGGAAAAAATTTGGGCTTTGTTTGCCCAGAAGTTAATGGGTCAGCAGCAATTAATCGGCCGAAAAACCGATTAATTGGCCTAACAGGCCAATTAATCGCCCTGACAAGTTAACACGATGAATAGGCACTATTTGATTCGGTCACCCTACGAGTAGCGATTAACTGGCCCGTTAACTGATTAATCAGATGAATTCTTGAACAGTGCAAACAGCAACGCTCGTAGGTCAAATTCTTGTTGTTTGTACTCATCCCACACACGTACACCTTTTAAGTCCCACAACTGTAAAAGTTCTTCAACTAATTGCATTAGGTACACATCAATGTGGTTGCCAAGTTGCTTAGGGCCTTGGATGAGCACTGGCATCATAATGAACTTCTGCTCATGCACAACCAAGGACAAAGGTTATAGATACATAGAGTCACACGCTAGGTGCTATGATTGCTACTCTGTTCCCCAAAAGGATTAATGCCATCTGCACTTATACCAAACCATAATTTCCTTGCGTCATCTGCAAACTCCGGCCACTTTCTCTCAATTTTTCTCCACTGCGACCCATCAGCAGGTACTCTCAACTTCCCATCTTTCTTACGGTCTTCTTTGTGCTATCGCAACAACATGGCATGCTCTTTGTCTTGGAACAAACGTTTCAACTGTGGTATTACAAGAGCATACCACATCACCTTGGCAGGAATCCTCTTCCTGGGGCGCTCGCCCTCAACATCACCAGGGTCATCACGGCTGATCTTATAGCGCAATGCATCACATACCGGGAATGCATTCAAATCTCGTACTCCTCACCGCGGTAGAGGATGCAGTCATTAGGGCACGCATGTATCTTCTGCACCTCTAATCCTAGAGGGCAGACAACCTTCTTTGCTTGGTACATACTTTTGGGCATTCGTTGTCCTTTGGAAGCATCTTGTTTAACATTTTCAGCAACTTTTCAAATCCCTTGTCAGATACACCATTCTCTGCCTTCCATTGCAGCAATCCCAATGTGGTACCTAGCTTTTTCTTGTCATCTTCGCAATTTGGGTACAACAATTTCTTCTGATCCTCTAACATGCGCTGCAACTTCAACTTCTCCATTTCACTTGCGCAGTTTCTCTTTGCATCAGCAATGGCCCGACCAAGATCATCAGCAGGCTCATCTGAAGCCTCTTCTTCAGCTTCTTCCTCCATTGTAGTACCATCGTATTCAGGGAACCCAGGATAGTTGTCATCATCCTCTTCTTCATCCTCTTCCATTAGAACCCCTCTTTCTCCGTGCTTGGTCCAACAGTTATAGCCGGACTTGAAACCGGACGTAAATAGGTGGATGTGAAGGACTTTTGAGCTACAGTAATCTGATCATTCTTACAGACACCACATGGACAACACATAAAACCATCCCGCTTGTTTGCCTCAGCCGCACGTATAAAACTATGCACGCCATTAATGAACTAGGGAGAGCGTCAGTCATCGTACATCCATTGCTGGCTCATCTTCATCACACAACACCGAAAAGACCAAATTAATACAAGTTCATACATAAAGTTCATACACACTTATTCTCATAAAACAACATACAACTATCTAGCTAAAGCATTTAAATGCAACAACAAATGCGATCAAGATTGCAACTAAGGTAACAACTAATCCAACACATAATGATACCAAGCCTCTTTATTAATGGCATATTTTCTAATCTTTCTAATCTTCAAGCACATTGCATCCATCTTGATCTTGTGATCATCGATGACATGGGCTACATAAAACTCCAATTTCATCTTCTCTTCTTCAATTCTTTTCAATTTTTCTGTCAAATACTCATTTTCTTTTTCAACTAAATTTAACTTCTCGACAAGAGGGGCGGTTGCAATTTCCAGTTCACATACCTCCTAGATAAAAATATATATGTCAACTTGATAGGCATAATTGTCATAAACATGAAATGCAACAAATAGTTATAAAAGATATTATACCACATCTGAATATTTAAACTGAACGAGGGCCGACGGGGACAGATATCAAAAGCATGGCAGTACGTATAACAAACAATCATACAAGTAAGAAAATTATACAAGCAACTATCTAAATCATATAAGTAAGAAAATTATACAAGCAAATAAGATTTTTTTTCACAAAAAGGATAAGAACAAGAGCCTCACCAAGGTGGTGCTGGCAACGGGACAGCGCGGGCGATCGATGGCGGTGAGGACGGGGACGGGAAGGCGCTAAGTAAACCACACCTACACATATGAACTAAGAAGTTAATGTGAGCTCAAATTGCATATAAATCAAATAACTCTCACGTAATTACTCCCAAACTAAAACCCAAAAATGACTATTCTTATAGAGCATTGCACGAACTAAACTAGCAATGAGAGATGAAAGGACAAAGTTGCTAACCTTTTAGAATACTTGGATAGATGGGGTGCCTCAAATCTTGAAAAATCTTGGCAAAAAATGGAGGATTGATACGTCTCCAACGTATCTATAATTTATGAAGTATTCATGTAGTTATATTATCATTCTTGGATGTTTTACCATCATTTTATAGAAACTTCATCTCATTTTTGGGACTAAACTATTAACATAGTGCCCAATGCCAGTTGCTATTTTTTGCTTGTTTTTTACATCGCAAAAAATCAATACCAAACGGAGTCCAAATGCAGCGAAACTATTTCGAGATTTTTTCTGGACCAGAAGACACCCGGTGGGCCAAAGAAGTACCAGAGGGAAGCTACGAGGAGAGCACAACCCACCAGGGCGCGCCTGGGAGCCCAGGCGCGCCTAGGTGGGATGTGCCCACCTCGGTGGCCTCCCGCACCACCTCTTCGCCCTATAAATTCCCAAATATTCTAAAAACCCTCAGGGTAACCCTAGATTAGAAGTTTCACTGCCGCAAGCCTCCGTAGCCACAAAAAGCCAATCTAGACCCCGTTCCGGCACCCTGCCGGAGGGGGAAATCATCACCGGTGGCCATCTTCATCACCCCGGCAGCCACCATGATGAGGAGGGAGTAGTCCACCCTCGGGGCTGAGGGTTTGTACCAGTAGCTATGTGTTTAATCTCTCTCTCTCTCGTGTTCTTGATGGCACGATCTTGATGTATCGCGGGGTTTGTTAATATAGTTGGATCATATGGTGTTTCTCCCTCTCTATATTGTTGTGATGAATTGAGTTTTCCCTTTGAGATTTCGTTTTATCGGATTGATTACTTTTATGGATTTGAGAACACTTGATATATGTCTTGCATATGAATACCCGTGGTGATAATGGGGTATTATATTGATTCACTTGATATATGTTTTGGCTCTCAACTCGTGGATTCCCGAGGTGACATTGGGGTAATCTATGCATAGGGGATGATGCACGTTTTCATCCTTTTTTCTCGGTAGAAATCTTGGGGCACTCTTTGAGCTTCTTTGTGTTGGATCGAGTATTATGAATCTGAAATTGTTTGATGCATATCGTATAATTAACTCATGGATACTTGTGGTGACATTGGAGTATCTAGGTAAAATTAGAGTTGGTTGATACGTATCATATGGTGTTATTTTAGTACGAACTCTTGGATAGATCGAACGGAAAGAATAACTTTGCGTTATTTTAGTACGAACTCTTGAATAGATCGAACGGAAAGAATAACTTTAAAGTGGTTTCATACCCTACAAACAATTTCTTCTTATGTTCTCCGCTAGATAAGAACTTTGGAGTGATTCTTCATCGCACGTTGAGGGATCGTTATATGATCCAATTAGATTAGCATTGTTGAGAGATTGCACTAGCGAAAGTACGGACCCTAGGCCTCATTTTCAAGCATTGCAATATCTTTTGTGCTCACTTTTGTTACTTGCTACCTTGCTGTTTTTTATTCTTCCTATTATAAAAATCAATATCTACTATCCATATTACACATGTATCACCATCTCTTCACCGAACTAGTGCACCTATATAATTTACCATTGTATTTGGTGTGTTGGGGACACAAGAGACTTTTTATTATTTGGTTGTAGGGTTGTTTGAGAGAGACCATCTTCATCCTACACCTCCCACGGATTGATAAACCTTAGGTCATCCACTTGAGGGAAATTTGCTACTGTCCTACAAAACTCTACGCTTGGAGGCCCAACACGAGTCTACAAGAACAAGTTGTGTAGTAGACATCAAGCTCTTTTCTGGCGCCGTTGCCGGGGAGGTGAGTGCTTGAAGGTATATCTTTAGATCTTGCAATTGAATCTTTTAGTTTCTTGTTTTCTCACTAGTTTGGTTTATAAAATGAAAACTACAAAAAAATGGAATTGAGGTGGCCTCATATAATTTGTCTTTATCATGTCTTTCTTGAAAATGATGGAAAGGAAAATTGTGCTCAATTGATAGAAGAAGAATTCAATAAAATGTTTGGCATAAATGATGAGCATGATTTCAATGTTGTTAGTGTGAGTTCTATGAATATCCATGATGATAATGATATGCAAAGCCACAAGCTTGGGGATGCTATGTTTGTTGTAGATGCAATTTTTAGTCCCCCAAGTTTTGATGAGAATATTTACTTTGATGAAAGCATGCCTCCTATTTATGATGATTATATTGATGAAAGTGGATTTGGAGATGTCGTGATTTTATTTAATGACGATTCCACTATCTTGGAAGAGGTTTCAATTGACTATGATAAAAAAGTTGCTATCTATGATGATTATGGTGATGACATGCACTAGTAGAAAACAGGGCTTTGGTTCGAGCCAGCCCAGCCCATTAGTCCCGGTTCAGTCATGAACCGGGACCCATGGGGGGCATACGTCCCAGTTCATGCGCCCAGGGGGGCGGCCGGGGCCTCGTGGGCATTGGTCCCGGTTCGTCTGGACCCATTTGTCCCGGTTCCTAGCACGAACCGGGACCAATGGGCCTCGCTCCTGGCCCACATCCATTGGTCCCGGTTCGTGGCTTGAACCGGGACAGAAGGGGCGCCTTTATACCCGGTTCCACGCACGAACCGGGACCAATGAGGTGGCTATATATACCCCATCGGCGGCGAGCAGAGCACTCCACACTGCTCTATTTTTTCTGGCCGGCGAGGGGAGAGCTTTGTGGTGCTCTAGCTCACCTCCTATGCACATGAGGTGTTTGATGAAATGCCCGAGCCACACTAGTTAAGCTTTCTCCTCTCGAAGCTCGACCTTCAAGCTCCATTTTCCTCAAGATTTGTCTAGGTTTAGCGGTCCGTCACGTCCCGTCCCCGTCTTCACCGCCGTCGATCGCCCACGCCGATCTCGTCGCCGGCATAACCGTGGTGAGCCTCTTGTTCTTATCTTCTTTCTAAAAGGAAAAAATTCTTACTTGTATGATTTAGATAGATACTTGTCTAATTTTCTTACTTTTATTATTGTTTGTTATTATATAGTGCGATGGTTTTGGTATCCGCCCCCGTCCGCCCTCGTCCTGTCTATGATTCGGATGTGGTATATATTATATTTTATAACTATTTGGTTCATTTATTGTTTATGTCAATTATGCCAACCAACATGACATAGATTTTTTTTATCTAGGAGGTATGTGAACCGGAAATTCCAACCGACACTATTGTCGAGAGGTTAAATTTAGTGGAAGAAGAAAACAATTACTTGAAGGAAAAATTGAAAAAAATTGAGGAGGAGAAGATGATATTGGAGTTGCATGTTGCGGATGTCGTCGATGATCACAAGATCAAGATGGATGCAATGCACTTCAAGATTAGAAAGTATAGAAAATATGTCATTCAAACCAAGGCTTGGTATCATTATGCCGTTGGATCAGTTGTTACCTTGGTTGCGATTATGATCGCATTTGTTGTTGCATTGAAATGTTTTACATAGTTTCAATGTATGGTTTAATTAGATGCTCTGGAGAGCTATATGTTGTTCAATGAGAACTATGTATGTACTTTGGTTTTAATGTGATGATGAACTTCTATTAATTTGGTCACTTATCTATTCATGATGTTTTGTAATGGTTTTTTACACACTTAATTATATATAATGCACGCAGATGAACCGGCAATGGATGTACGGTGACAGACGCACCTCCGAGTACATTAAGGGCGTGCATAATTTTCTCGAAGTGGCTGAGGCAAACAAGCAGAATGGTTTTATGTGTTGTCCATGCCCTATATGTGGGAATACGAAGTCTTACTCTGACCGGAAAATCCTTCACACCCACCTGCTTGAGAAGGGTTTCATGCCACACTATAATGTTTGGACCAGGCACGGAGAAATAGGGGTTATGATGGAAGACAGCGAAGAAGAAGAGGACGATGAAAATTATGTGCCCCCTGAATACGGTGATGCTGCAATGGGGGAAGCTGAAGATCAAGAGGAACCAGACGATGTGCCCGATGATGATCTCCGCCGGGTCATTGTTGATGCAAGGAGACAGTGCGAAAGTGAAAAGGAGAAGCTGAAATTCGATCGCATGTTAGAGGATCACCAAAAAGGGTTGTACCCCAATTGCGAAGATGGCAACACAAAGCTCGGTACCGTACTGGAATTGCTGCAGTGGAAGGCAGAGAATGCTGTGCCTGACAAAGGATTTGAGAAGCTACTGAAAATATTGAAGAAGAAGCTTCCAAAGGATAATGAATTGCCCGACAGTACGTACGCAACAAAGAAGGTCGTATGCCCTCTAGGATTGGAGGTGCAGAAGATACATGCATGCCCTAATGACTGCATCCTGTACCGCGGTGCGTACGAGGATTTGAACGGATGCCCGGTATGCGGTGCATTGCGGTATAAGATCAGACGAGATGACCCTGGTGATGTTGATGGCGAGCCCCCAGGAAGAGGGTTCCTGCCAAGGTGATGTGGTATGCTCCTATAATACCACGGTTGAAACGTCTGTTCAGAAACAAAGAGCATGCCAAGTTGATGCGATGGCACAGAGAGAACCGTAAGAAAGACGGGAAGTTGAGATCACCCGCTGACGGGTCGCAGTGGAGAAAAATCGAGAGAAAGTATCGGGCTGAGTTTGCAGGTGACCCAAGGAACGTATGGTTTGGTTTAAGCACGGATGGCATTAATCCTTTCGGGGAGCAGAGCAGCAATCACAACACCTGGCCTGTGACTCTATGTATCTATAACCTTCCTCCTTTGTTGTGCATGAAGCGGAAGTTCATTATGATGCCAGTACTCATCCAAGGCCCTAAGCAACCCGGCAACGACATTGATGTGTACCTAAGGCCATTAGTTGAAGAACTTTTACAGCTGTGGAATGGAAACGGTGTACGTGTGTGGGATGAGCACAGACAGGAGGAATTTGACCTGCATGCGTTGCTGTTTGTAACCATCAATGATTGGCCTGCTCTCAGTAACCTTTCAGGACAGACAAACAAGGGATACCACACATGCACGCACTGTTTAGCTGACACCGAAAGTATATACCTGGACAAATGCAGGAAGAATGTGTACCTGGGGCATCGTCGATTTCTTCCGACCAACCATCAATGTCGAAAGAAAGGCAAGCATTTCAAAGGCGAGGCAAATCACCGGAAGAAGCCCGCCATGCGTACCGGTGATCACGTACTTGCTATGGTCAATGATTTACACGTAATCTTTGGAATGGGTCCCGGCGGACTATCTGTTCCGAATGACGCTGAGGGACGCACTCCCACGTGGAAGAAGAAATCTATATTTTGGGACCTACCCTACTGGAAAGACCTAGAGGTCCGCTCTTCAATCGACGTGATGCACGTGACAAAGAACCTTTGCGTGAACCTGCTAGGCTTCTTGGGCGTGTATGGAAAGACAAAAGATACACCGGAGGCACGGGAGGACCTGCAATGTTGGCACGAAAAAGACGGCATGCCTCCAAAGCAGTATGAAGGTCCTGCCAGCTACGCTCTTACCAAAGAAGAGAAGGAAATCTTCTTTGAATGCCTGCTCAGTATGAAGGTCCTGTCTGGCTTCTCGTCGAATATAAAGGGGATAATAAATATGGCAGAGAAAAAGTTCCAGAACCTAAAGTCTCATGACTGCCACGTGATTATGACGCAACTGCTTCCGTTTGCATTGAGGGGGCTTCTACCGGAAAACATTCGATTAGCCATTGTGAAGCTATGTGCATTCCTCAATGCAATCTCTCAGAAGGTGATCGATCCAGAAATCATACCAAGGCTAAGGAGTGATGTGGCGCAATGTCTTGTCAGTTTCGAGCTGGTGTTCCCACCATCCTTCTTCAATATCATGACGCACGTCCTAGTTCATCTAGTCGACGAGATTGTCGTTCTGGGCCCCGTATTTCTACACAATATGTTCCCCTTTGAGAGGTTCATGGGAGTCCTAAAGAAATATGTCTGTAACCGTGCTAGGCCAGAAGGAAGCATCTCCATGGGCCATCAAACAGAGGATGTCATTGGGTTTTGTGTTGACTTCATTCCTAACCTTAAGAAGATTGGTCTCCCTCAATCGCGGTATGAGGGGAGACTGACTGGAAAAGGCACGCTAGGAGGGGACTCAATAATATGCACGGACGGGCATTCTTGGTCTCAAGCACACTACACAGTTCTACAGAACTCTACCTTGGTGACCCCGTATGTCGATGAACACAAGAACATTCTGCGCTCCAAACACCCGGAGCAGTGTGACGACTGGATTACATGTGAACACATCAGGACTTTCGGCAGTTGGTTGGAAACACGTCTTAGAGGTGACAACACTGTTTCTGATGAGCTGTACTCGTTGTCCAGGGGACCATCTTCGACTGTATTGACTTACAAAGGATACGAGATAAATGGGAATACATTTTACACGATCGCCCAAGATCAAAAGAGCACCAACCAAAACAGCGGTGTCCGCTTTGATGCAGCAACCAAGAGCGGAAAGGACACATATTATGGTTACATAGTGGACATATGGGAACTTGACTACGGACATGATTTTAAGGTCCCTTTGTTTAAGTGCAAATGGGTCAATATGTCAGGAGGCGGGGTACAGGTAGACCCATAGTACGGAATGACAACAGTGGATCTGAACATTCTTGGCTACACAGACGAACCATTCGTCCTAGCCAATGATGTGGCACAGGTTTTCTATGTGAAGGACATGTCTACCAAAGCGGGAAAAAGAAAAGATAAGGAAGCGAATACATCATACGATGAGCCAAAGCGCCACATAGTTCTTTTAGGAAAAAGAGACATCGTGGGATTGGAGGGCAAGACAGACATGTCTAAAGATTATGAAAAGTTTCATGAAATTCCTCCCTTCAAAGTCAAGGCTGACCCAAGCACCCTGTTAAGAGATGAAGAATATCCATGGTTACGGCGCAATAAGCAAAGGACACAAGCGAAGAAAAAGTGAAGACTTTCTCTCCAGAACTATTATGATGATGCCTTTGATCTAGAATATCACTGCAGTTACATGTGAAGAAATGAAATCCCTTTGTAACAGACGAGTTTTCGTATGAAACCCTGATACTTCGAAAGAGATTGTCCGTTTTGTAAACGAACTGCATCCAGTTTTTGCCGTAACCCTCTCAACTTTTTAGCACATGCTATGTGGGTGAAATGATGATACCATGCCAACTTTCAACCTTTTCAGAGTTCATTTGAAGTGCTTTTCAATTTCAGGGTCATTTAGCGCAAAAAATCAGTAAATGCTTGAAAAACAACAAATGAATTCAGAAAGGGTTGAAAATTGATGATGTGGCTTTGAATGGTGCATTTTGAACACACAAAAACTCTGGAGTTCAAATAAGTTCAAAAAATGAAATCCCTTTGTAACAGACGAGTTTCCGTATGAAACCCTGATACTTTGAAAGAGATTGTCCGTTTTGTACATGAAGTGCATCCAGTTTTTGCCGTGACCCTCTCAACTTTTTAGCACATGCTATGTGGGTGAAATGATGATACCATGCCAACTTTTAACCTTTTCATAGTTCATTTGAAGTGCTTTTCAATTTCAGGGTCATTTAGCGCAAAAAATCAGTAAATGCATGAAAAATAACAAATGAAGTCAGAAAGGGTTGAAAATTGATGATGTGAATTTAAATGGTGCGTTTTGAACACACAAAAAGTCTGGAGTTCAAATAAGTTCAAAAAAATGAAATCCCTTTGTAACAGACGAGTTTCCGTATGAAACTTTGATACTTCGAAAGAGATTGTCCGTTTTGTACACGAAGTGCATCCAGTTTTTGCCGTAACCCTCTCAACTTTTTAGCACATGCTATGTGGGTGAAATTATGATACCATGCCAACTTTCAACCTTTTCAGAGTTCATTTGAAGTGCTTTTCAATTTCAGGGTCATATAGCTCAAAAAAATTAGTAAATGCATGAAAAATAACTAATGAAGTCAGAAAGGGTTGAAAATTGATGATGTTTCTTTGAATGGTGCATTTTGAACACACAAAAAGTCTGGAGTTCAAATAAGTTTAAAAAAATGTCTTCAGAATTTTTTTGTTCGAAACTTTAATAGGAAACTAAAATAACAAAATCTGTTTTTGATTAAAATAGACATTTCAAATAACCTAAAAATTACCAAATTGAATTTAATGATAAAACACAGTAATATTAAATAGCAGGAAAAACAATCACTCAAAAATCTATTTTTATATTAAAGTTATTCACAAACTATTGATTCATACAAATTTCAAAAAATTCAAATTTAAACTATTCAAATTGAAAAACTAATGGCACTAATAGAAAGTTTATAATTTTTATTACCTAAAAGCAAAAAGAATCACTGAAAACAGTAAGTATTTTGTTGTAAGTAGAACCAAAATAAAATAAATAAAACAAAAAAACTGGAAAAAAATAAAAAAATGCCACCTACTGGGCCACCACGGCCTGAATACGACTAGCAACCCAACCATGGGCCAGGATTCAGGCCCGCAGCAGGCCCAGTAGGCCCACAGGCAAGGATTGATAGAGTAGGCCCGAAAGCCTGCAGTTGAGAGGAGCTCGAGAGGGTGGGCGCAGCAGCGCTTATAAACCACTCTCAAGCTCTCTCAACTAGCGAGGTGGCACTAAACATCCCACCGCACCACGCCAGCGCAAGGCCTTTGGTCCCGGTTGGTGGCACGAACCGGGACCAAAGGGGTGCATTGGTCCCGGTTGGTGCCACCAACCGGGACCAATGCACCCTCTCTGTTTCCCGCCCTTTGGGCTGCTAAAAACTGACCTTTGGTCCCGGTTGGTGGCACGAACCAGGACCAAAGGTGGTATTGGTCCCGGTTTGGGCCACCAACCGGGGAAAACTGACCTTTGATCCCGGTTGGTGGCACGAACCGGGACCAAAGGTGGGTATTGGTCCCGGTTTGTGCTACCAACCGAGACCAAAGGTTGTGGTATACAAGGCCACACTTAGAAATTTTTCCCCAAATCTCCCATTATCTCCCACGACGGCCGAACCATAGCACGACGGCGCCAGGCTGCTGCGCCGGAGATCGCCGTCGCTGAGCCCTGCCCCGACACCGCGTCCTGCCCCGACCTCGCCGCGCCCTGCCCCGACCTCGCCGTCGCCCTGCCCCGACCTCGCCGTCGCCGAGCCCTGCCCCGACGCCGTCCCCGCTCCCCTGCAACACTATGAGCCGCGCCTCGCCGTACCCCTCCTCTCCTCCTCCCCCCCGCGCTCCGGCCGCTCCGACCACCGCCCCTGTTTTTTTTTCTTTTTTTTCCTTTGTTCAAGTTGAATTATGTAATGGAGATTATTGTAGATTATGTAATGCTCTATATATGCTATGTATATGCTCTTTTTGAAATTTTAGGTATATGCTCTGTATATGCTCTTTTTTGCATTTTTAGCAAAATATTGGAGATTATGTAATGCTCACAAAAAAGTCTATTTTTTGTTCATAAGAATTTTATGTATGTATGTTCATATGCAAAAGTTACATTTAAGAAAAAAAGAAAATGTATATATATTCGTATGCAAAGAATATGCAAAAGTTAGATTTTTTTATGTTCATAGAATTTTTTTTGGTGATATTGTAGAATATGAACCTTTTGAATATGGATGGATGGATGGATGAACATTTTGTTAGATAATATTTTCTGTAGTATATATATGAAAACTTGGTCAAATTTTTTTGTAGTAGATGATGATGATGATATGAAAACTTGGTCAATTTTTTTTGTTCAGAGCATGTTTTTGTTCATGATGAGTGTGGTGGGGGTCGATGTACATATGTATATATATGATGTAATTTTTTTGTTCATATATATATATATAATGTAATTTTTTTCAATGTATATATGTATGTGGTAGCTATATATGCATGATGAGGGGGGTGGGGGTCGATATACCCCCTCCCCGATAACTTCGACATGAGGGGGGGGGTCGATATACCCCCTCCCCGATAACTTCGACATGAGGGGGGGGTCGATATACCCCCTCCCCGATAACTTCGACATGAGGGGGGGGTCGATATACCCCCTCCCCGATAACTTCGACATGAGGGGGGAGGGTCGATGTACCCCCTCCCCGATAACTTCGACATGAGGGGGGGTCGATATACCCCCTCCCCGATAACTCCGACATGAGGGGGGGTCGATATACCCCCTCCCCGATAACTTCGCCGCATGCTCCCCCGAGCTCGGCCTTGCTCTTCCACTGCTCCATGGTCGCCGCCCCCCGTCGCCCAAACAAGTCTATGTGTTATTTTATATCGCGGTGGACATATATCAAAGTTTGATCATATGTCAAAGTTTGAATTTTGACATATGCAACATTTGATCATATATCAAAGTTTGATCATATGTCAAAGTTTGAATTTTGACATATGCAACATTTGATCATATGTCAAAGTTTGAATTTTGACATATATAGATTTATCAAGAATGCCCCCATTATGGATGTGCACAAGTTGATCCAAATTTTTTCTGATCTCATATAGATATATATTCTTCTATATGTCACATTGTCTGTCAAAGTATTGAAGAAATCCATGGCTTCATCATTAGTCAGAAGTAACAGGCGTATGATGCTACGAAGCTCTTCAAAGTTGTTTTGGAACGGAGTTCCTGATAGAATAATTCGCCTTTTGGTACGAATTTTAGCAAAGGCCTTCCAAATAGCGATATTCGGAAGGCTCTTGCTGAACTTTATACCAAAAAGCAAATTATTCTATCGGGAACTCCGTTCCAAAACAACTTTGAAGAGCTTCATACCATTATACGCCCGTCATTTCCGACTAATGATGAAGTCATGGTTTTCTTGAATTCTTTGACACTAGGCAACGTGACATATAGAAGGGTAGATGAGATCAGGAAAAATATGGACCATTTTCTGCACATCCAGAATGGCGTCATTTTGTTAAATCCCTTGTCGGTCCGGACGTCGGACATTCATGAGAGAGGCGGTCCGACCCAAACCCTAGAAGCGTTGTCGAGGCCACCCCAAACCCTAGAAGTGTTGTCGAGGCCACCCCAAACCGTAGAAGCATCGAGCTAGCTAGGTCTACGTTTGCACTAATATATCCATCTGTCATGTTTGTATATTAATTGCCATGTTGTAATATTTGCAGAAACTATGGAGCACCGAGACATCGAAGCAGAACAGTTGTTGGGGGACATAATCCTCGGCGTAGGTGATGTCTTGTCGTTTCTCAACGACACCGATGGTCTGGAAGGAGAGTGTGAAGCAGGCTCCGGTGATCGAACAATGGAGGTGGAAGGACATGATTATGATGGCTCCGGTGACGGAATGCCGGTGGAAGAAGGAGACCGTGATGACTACTCCGGTGAGCGAACGGAGGAAGGAGATGTTGCAAAGTCCGGCGAGGTATATATATTAATTAAGCCTGTGCTGACTAGCTAATTGATGCATTAATTGTTTTGGTATGTACACATATTAACTCTCTTCTTTCTTCTTTTCTAGCCCTCCGGATCGAGCCAAACTTCGGTAACGAGACGAGGCCCGAAGAAAAGGTTGCACCAGGATGAAAGGGTCACGATCACAGCAATCAAGGGCGATGGCCAACCGATTGAACCCAGCCGGACCAAGGAAGCATTTTCTGCTCAGTGCGGGGTTCTTGTTAGGAACATGATCCCGATCAACATCCACCAATGGAATAAGCATAAGAGCAAAGACCCTCAAGTGTCTTTTGTCAACGATAGACAGAAAGATGATCTTTGGACCGCGCTGAAGGCAAATTTCACCCTACTGCCAGAGGTGGATCCGGATAAGCCAGTTATAGAGCCATTGGTCAAGGCTCATGCTCTTAAGAAGATGGCAGATCTATTCAGGAGGTGGAAGAATGAGTTGAAATCAACGTTTGTCGACAAAGGGAAGACTCCAGAATTCACCGGCCGATTTGAGAAGATAAGAGATGACTGGCCCGCATTTGTGGCCCACAAGACATCGGAGAAGAGTAAGAAGATGTCAGCGAAAAACAAGAAAAATGCTGCAAAGAAGGAGTATCACCATCGCACGGGGTCAGGTGGCTACCTCAAAGCCCGGCCGTTGTGGGATAAGGTTGAGAAGGACGTGCTTGATAAAGGGGTCAAACCAGAGACATTGAACTGGCCAGACTGTTCAAGGACTTGGTTCTTCAGGGTTGGGGGAAACTTGGACCCTGAAACAGGGAAGTGCCATTGGACGACGGAGCAACTTGAAATACCCGTCAAGAAGCTTCAGAAGTATATCGCCACAGCGCAGCAAGGGATGTTCGTTCCCGACAGAGAGAACGACGAGCTCACACAGGCCCTCGGGAATCCTGAGCACCCGGGACGAACACGAGGCACGGCAGGCTCTGTTGCGTGGAAGGAAGGGTTTCCCAGCGCAGGCGGTTAAAAAACCCGGGAGAGGAGGAGGAAAGTGGAGCAGACCGAACTGCAGAAGCTGAATGCAAGGGTACGAGCGCTAGAGGAACAAGCACTAGTTCAGAGGCAGCGACCTGCCGAAGCTACCCCAGAAGCTACCCCGCCATCTCAGCAGAGAAGCAGTGTGGCTTCCACCGAGCTCCTTCAGCAGCCTCACTTCACAGCTCCCAGCTACCCCGTGGATGCTATCACGGAGGCTCAAGATTGCCACCTTATGGCACAATGGCAGCACCTCAAAGTCAAGGCGGCTGTCGGCTCTGTTGCACCTCCTCAACCCGGCGCAACTTTTCACTGCCTTCCGATTCCAGAAGGCTATGCTGTTGTGATGGTCGATGAAATAACGGAGGGATTTGAGGAGCTCGAGCTTGACCACCCTACCGGTGAAGGGTAGACTCAGCTGGGTCTTGCTCTGAAGACTCCATGTCTATGGCGGAAGGAGCTCATCAACCTTCCGAACTGGACGCCTCCGCCTCCTCCTCTGGCGAGTCAGGGCACTCCGCCTCCACCTCCGCCTCCTCCTCTGGCGAGTGATCAGGGCACTCCGCCTCCTTCTCCGGCTGCTCCGGCGCGTGGTGGCACTCCGCCTCCTTCTCCAGCTGCTCCGGCGTGTGGCGGCACTCCGCCTCCTTCTCCGCCTGCGCGGGCGCGTCCGAGCAGCCCGCCTCCTTCTCCGCCTCGTCAACAACAGCGAAAGACAGCCGCCGCCGCTCCGGCTGCTCCGGCGCGTCGTAGCACTCCGCCTCCTTCTCCGCCTCGTAAGCAACGAAGGAAGACAGCCGCAGCCGCTCCGGCTGCTCCGGCGTCTAGCAGTACAGCCAGAGGCGGGAGGCAATACAAATTCGGTCCATCTCTCAAGCCTCTAGAGAAGTTACCATACGAGATAACCGAGGAGGAAAACGCGGAGATCTGTCAAGCCCAAGTGAAGGACTTTTTTGCAAAGAAAAATCCACCTCCGGAGGAGAAGATGGATCCGGTGAAATTGAAGCGCACTTTGAAGAACCTGAAGCGACCACCACCGCCTCCACCGGATGACAACCATGTCCGCGCTCTGAAAAAGGCAGTGGAAGGAGCGCGCTGGTCGGGAACTACTTCAGGTGACAAAAGGTTACAAGAACGAAGAAGAGGGAACAATTCCCCAGCTCGGCGAACAGGCAAACCAATCGTGCCCCCCGCTCAAGGTGTCTAGCGATATCATCGCAAATCTGCCGGGGATGCTGCCCGGTACCAATCCTGGTGATTACCTGCCCGACGATGCACATTTTGATACAATGGAGGTGGACGAACACAAATACCAGTACGGGAAGCCTCTCGTCAGACCTGGTGATCCTCCTCTAACAACGATGATGCGAAGATTCCATAAGTGGTACATGGACACCTGCAAGTCTGGGATGGATATTTTGACACTAAGAGTTAAAGAGGAGCACGAACTCGTTGGAATTGATCTGTTGTCTGTTCCATTTGAGGAGTTCTTCTAGTTTTTCAATCAAAAGGACCTCGATAAAATAATCATCACTTGCTACTGTCTGTAAGTACTATACTTCTGTAATTAATTCTCTATATATAGCTCAGCTCTTTCATTGCATGTATATATAATTATCCTCACTATATTATGCAGATTAAAGATCGTCGAATGCAGAAATGCACAAATCTATGATATTGGGTTCATTAACACAAATCTCATAGATGAATGGACGGTTACATTTCATGCGGAAGAAACCGAGGCCAACTTGCTACAATCGTTGCTTAAAAATCAAAACAAAGATAAAATACTCTTTCCTTACAACTTCAAGTGAGTGTTACTGTCTTCTGCATATTTGGTTTCCCTTATTACTCGAGGTCATAGTAATGTAATTGATGAGTTATGCATGCATGTGCAGCTTCCACTTTATTCTCCTAGAGATTAAGTTTGAGCAGGGACTAGTAATCGTTTTAGACTCAAGACGAAAAGATCCCAAGGAGTATGCGGCCATGACTGAAATGCTCCAGAAGTAAGTTCAATCGATCATTATCGCACCATATCGGCAACTTTGGTCATTTCCTGATATCAAGTAATTCTTTTCTTTGTCTCACAGGGTTTGGAAAGTGTTCACCACAGAAGCTCCGGGACTGCCGGGGGAGCTGCGATTTACACACCCCAAAGTAAGTACTACTAGCTAGTTCCGCGCATCTCCCATTGATTCTAGCTAGTTTCATCAATACCATTTATAATGCTTGATTATCAGTTTGATTGACCTTTATTTCTCATAAAGTGGTTGTGGCAGGAAGGCGGGAATAATTTTTGTGGATACTACATTTGCGAGTACATCTACAACGCGATGACCTCTAAGCGGGGCTACTCTGAAAAACAATATGTAGTGCGTAGGCAATAATATTCACAATTTTATTTTATTACCATCATTTGTGTTGAGTTTCATTCATATATATGTATTGACCCCCTTCTTCAAATTAGATTTGGCAGATGCGGGATGAACTCCTACCACAAGATCGCATAAAAGCAATTCAAGAGGAATTGGCGGGATTCTTTCTTGACCACGTCATCAATCCAGCCGGAGAATACCATGTGGAACTTGACATCAAATGTTAGGGATTGTAAGAGATCTTATATTGTATATATGTAGCTAGTAGCGTCGGATAGATATACGAAAACTTGTTGTTCGACCAATCTCTCGGAGAAGGAGGAGGTCGATCACTTCTCTCTGTATATGTTCATGACGATCTTGTGTACTTAATGGTTTCCTTCATTTGCTTACCAGCTAGCGTGTTGAGTCCTCTCTATACGTATAGTACGTAGCGTCGACCAAGCACGGAGATAAGAGAGGACACTTCTCTCTAGCTATTAGCTAGCTAACTTAATATATGAAACCCCTAAATTAACCCTACAAACCCCCCCCCCCTTCAAAAAAAACAAAAACCCCAGCTCCTGAGCTGCTGACACGTGGATGATCTTTGGTCCCGATTGGTGTTACCAACCGAGACTAAAGGCCCTCCTCACTGGGCTCGCCGTAGCGGCCACGTGGAGCTCCATCTTTCCCGGTTCGTATAAGAACCGGGACTAAAGGTGTTGGGCTTTAGTCCCGGTTCCCGAACCGGGACAAATGGGCCTTATGAACCGGGACATATGGGCCTTTTTCTACTAGTGATGTATGCTATAAAGAATAATGGTAACCATGAAACTTGTCATCATGATTTTAATTTCCAATCACATGATAGTTATTTTGTTGAGTTTGCTCCCACTACTATTCATGTGAATAAATTTTCTTATGTGGAGAGTAATAAAATTTCTATGCTTATGTATCATGAAAAAAATGCTTTATGTGATAGTTATATTGTTGAATTCATTCATGATGCTACTGAAAATTATTATGAGAGGGGAACATATGCTTTTACATATTGCAACAATATCAAGTTTCCTCTCTCTGTGTTGAAAATTTTGAAGTTTTGCTTCTTTTGCTTTCCTATGCTAGTTGATTCTTGCTCCCATAAATTGTTTGATCACAAAATACCTATGAATAGGAAGTGGGTTAGACTTAAATTTGCTTGTCATGTGCTTCATGATGCTTCCGTTATGTTTCAATTCTTAGCTTTTATGCGAGCATCATTGAAATCATCATGCCTAGCTAAAAAGGCATTAAAGAAAAGCGCTTGTTGGGAGACAACCCAACATTTACCCCTACTATTTTTGAGTGTTCACTTGATTAGGCTACTGTAGTTATCTTGTTTTATAGCTTTTGCTTCAATAAAGTGCCAAGTAAAGCCTTTGGGATAGTGTGGATGATAGTTGACTTGATTCTGTGGAAAAACAGAAACTTTTGTATCCACTGCAGAAATTTCTGTCTATTACTGGAACGTGGAAAAATTCTTAGTTTTTTACAGTTGATGGATATACAAATTTTCTACGTTGTCCTAATTTTTAAGAATTCCTGGATTTACAGAAGTATGAACTTAATTCAGAACTTTACATACTGTTCTGTTTTTGACAGATTCTGTTTGCAATGCATAGTTTGCTTGTTTTACGGTTTCCATGGCTTATATTGCTTATTATAAATTGTGGAAATTGTAGAGTACAGTAGGAATTGTGTGAGAACAATTATGAATCTTGTCTTTGAAATTACCAAAGTGAATGATTTGTCTTTATCATACTAACCCATCTCACGAAGTTCCGTTAAGTTTTGTGTGATTGAAGTTTTCAAGTTTTGGGTGAGATATCGATATGAGGAGAATAAGGAGTGACAATAACCTAATATTGGGGATGCCCAAGG
Organism: Thinopyrum elongatum; assembly: GCA_011799875.1. Taxonomy (NCBI): domain Eukaryota; kingdom Viridiplantae; phylum Streptophyta; class Magnoliopsida; order Poales; family Poaceae; genus Thinopyrum; species Thinopyrum elongatum. The sequence continues at coordinate 54,243,237 of CM022299.1, read as the reverse complement.
CACCCCCAAGGCAATATTCAAGGAAGATCCAAGCAACTAAGCTTGGGGATTCCCCGGAAGGCATCCCCTCTTTCGTCTTCAACATTATCGGTAACCTCACTTGGAGCTATATTTTCATTCGTCACATGATATGAGTTTTGCTTGGAGAGTCATTTTATTTTATTATGATTTTCTTTCTGTTATTTAGTATAATGTTTTGCATCTCTTACTTCAATAAAAGTGGCAAGGATAGCCTTCACCATTCTTATTTTGCAAATATATGAGTTGCTGTTTCAAAACAGAAAGTTTATCGCTGTTGCAATAATTCTCCAGAAAAGTCAGAAAGTGATAAAATGTTGAAAATTTTTGCACATTAAGCTCTCATAAATTTTCTACAGTGTGGTAAAGTTTTAGAAGTTTTGGATCTAGGGAAGTATGAGTACAATTGCACTCTTTACAGACTGCCCTGTGTAGACAGATTGCTGTTATGGTCGCATTGTTTGCATATGTTTGCTTGTTTAATGATTATATTTGAGGATAGGAATATTAAATATGCAGAGGCATTTAGCATGCAATGTTGAATAATCATTTTAGTGATTTGCTACAGTAGATAATGATAAGGTTTTTTGCATTGATTTATACTAACTTATCTCACGAGTTCTTGTTGAGTTTTGTGTGGATGAAGTTTTTAAGATTTAGGGAAACCGTGATATAAAAGGAATTAAGGAGACACAAAAGCTCAAGCTTGGGGATGCCCAAGGAATCCCAAGTTAATAATCCAAGAAGTCTCAATCATCTAAGCTTGGGGATGCCCCGGTAGGCATCCCACCTTTCTCCATCAACAATTATCGGTTAGCCTCGGTTGAGCCTAAGTTTTAGCTTCTTCACATGATATGTGCTATTCTTAGAATTTCATTTCATTTTTTTTTCTTGCTATTTTAATAAAATACTTAGATCTGAAACTTTTAAACAAGAGAGAGTCCTCACATAGCTTACCATTTACTTAACTACTTGCTTGATCTTCACTTATATCTTTTTGGAGTAGTTTGTCTTTCGCTCTCGTGCTTCACTTAAATTTATTTGAGAGCTTGTTAGTAGCAATGGTAATATATAAATTTAGTCCCAAAGTTGAGGGGCCTAGTAACACAGCCCCGGATCCCATATGAAGGTCCTATGTTGGAACATTAGGGGCTTCGGCAACTTGGGCCGACGGCGCCAAATGATCGACTATATTAGGCAGGAAGAGATCGATATAGTAGGTTTGCAAGAGACGATGCGACATGACTTTTCCATTCAGGAACTCTAGGGCCTATCGAGGAGCCCATTCATTTTGCAATGGCTACTGGCATTTGGGCTCTCGGGAGGCCTCCTGTTGGGGGTCATGGAAGATCTCTTCTCAGTTGAGGATATGGATCAAGGAGAATTCTTCCCTAGTATGGCTGTCACTGACCGACGTGTGAACCTCAGTTGGGAGGTGATCATTGTCTATGGCTCTACTGACCATGGGCGGTCAGCTGATTTCTTGGGCAAACTAAAGGCTAAGGTGGAGCGCTGCACGACTCCGGTTATCGTGGCCGGTGACTTCAACCTTATTTGGAAGGATGCTGACAAGAGCTCCCTGTCGGTGTCAAAACCGGCCGATCTCGGGTAGGGGGTCCCGAACTATGCATCTGAGGATCGAAGGTAATCAAGGGACAAAGGGAACATGATGTTTACCCAGGTTCGGGCCCTCTTAATGGAGGTAAAACCCTACATCCTGATTGATTGTATTTGATGAGTATGGGGTTACAAGAGTTGATCTACCTCGAGATCATAATAGCTAAACCCTAGATGTCTAGCCTATGGGTATTATGATAGCCTCTACGGACTAACCCCTCTGGTTTATATAGATACAGGAGGGGGCTTGGGTTTGTACAGAGTCGGTTTACGGGAAGGAAATTACACATCCGGACGCCAATCTTGCCGTCCACGTAAGGGAGAGTCCCATCTAGACACGGAGAAAGGCCTTCTACTTTATATCTTCACGGCCCATCGGTCCGGCCCATGTCACATAGCCCGGACGCCCGAGGACCCCTTAATCCAGGACTCCCTCGTAGCCCCCGAACTTGCCTTCAATGATGACGTAGTATCCAGCTTATGTCTTTGGCTTTGCAAGGCGGGTTCTTCATTTGTACTTCGGATTGACGACAATCCGGCTCTGACCTCGATGTGCTGCTTTTATGATTCTTTTCTGTAGTCGCTTCGATTTCCGCGCGCCAGGTGTATACGAACAGTGTGTGATTTTTTGCAAATAAGCCCCTCACCATGCTCGGACGGCATCTATATAAGGAGAGCTAGATCCCCAAATGCCATCTCATATCACGCAAAAGAAACACCGTCGAGACTAGCTGTGAACAAAGCTTTCCAACATGGCCAGCGCTCCAGGCTCATCTTCGCGTCCTCATGGCCCTCAAGAGGGTGATTGGCAGAGTTGTTCCGTACCTCATCTTCAGCTGAGTCGACTCCAGACGTAGGGCTACCTTCCCCTCGCGGATCTAGTCCCTGTTCGAGCGGGATTGGCCTCAATTGGTAATGATGTGATGGCTGAGAATTTCCCCAACCCCAACAAGGAGGAGAGGGTGTGCTTCGTCCCCTTTCTGCTGCGGGGCCTAGGATTTCCAATCCATCCCTTTCTCAGGGGCCTATTGGAATTTTACGACATCCAACTACACAACCTTATGCCAGATTCGATTCTGCACATCTCAGGTTTTGTTGCCCTCGGCGAACTATTCTTAGGCATCGAGGCCCATTTTGAACTGTGGAGGAAGTTCTTTTGCCTTGTTCCCCGCCATCGGGGAGGCTCTATTTTTGAAGTGGGCGGTGCCGAAGTATGGCGTATAGCCGGATCCGGATACCTCATAGGAACTCCCAAGGAGGTATAGTATCAATGGGCTTCGGAATGGTTTTATATAGACGACATCCCACTCCCGGACCCAGTTCGGCGCGGCCTTCCTGAATTTTCCAGTGCTCCTTTAAAGAATCGTTTCAACTGGTGTCCCCGAAGTCCCAATGAGGAAGACAGTGCGGAAATAAAAAGGTTGGTTAACAAGATTAGGTTATTAGCCCATACTGAGCTCTCGATAGTCGAGGTCATGGCTATTGCAATAAAGAGGTGCGTCCAGCTTCTTCAATCCAGAGTAACTCCCTTATGGAGTTATAATGGAGAAGATGACGCTGCCCGTTACAGACGGAAGGGTCCGAATACCCCTGCCGAACTGGCCACAATCCTGGCCGATCTGTATAAGGGTGAGAAAGAAGACTTCCTCCGCTTAAATTGCCGGGAGGGCTATTCCATGTACAACCCCGTAGAATGGGTAAGATTTCGATTGTCTGTGCTGCTTTATTGCTGTCACAGACACTAATCAACTTTGCCCTTTGTTACCAAAAAACAGTCATGGAGGAAGATGATCGAGGACGTCCACTGTCTCGCTCCACAGCCAGAGAATCATAGCCGTGATGGAGACCCTGGCTTTCACGAGGATCCGGACATATACATAGAGTTCGATGATGGGGTATTCTATCAAGCGAGCCTTGACGGCTTAAGAGTGGCTATCACCGCTGACTACCCCCGCCTCTATCCCTTCTGCATCGTAAGTATTCGGAGGGCTCTTGAAAGGAAACCCTTATCTGCACTTTTGCTTATTACACCGTTGCGGACTTTTAACAGGATCGGCGTTCGGCAGACCGTACCTCCTCGAGGGCGGCCCCTACGCAGGGTAGCCGTTCAAAACAAAAGGGGACCGGGGGTGCTGCAGAAACCCCACAGTCTTCCAAGAGGTATGTCCGCTTAATACATGGCTAGGCATGAGTCCGGATTGTTTAAAGTCTCCTTCTTATCTTTGATGTCAGGATAAACACGCGGCAGACGGTGGGCAAACGCCCTGCTAGCCGAATGTCCGCCAATCCGATGCCGGACTCGCGAACTAGGATGAGAACCGAGGCAATGCCAGATCCGAATCCTCAAGAGGATTCGGACGACGTATCTGTCATGAATTCCGAAGTGGAGAGTGTGATGAATCACCGTCGATTAAAGGAAGCCATGCGTGCCCCGGCTTTTTCCGAGCAAGAATTTACCGCACTCAGCGCGGTGGATGCATATATCCGAGCCGCTCGAGACGGACTTGCCGGAGTCACTCAGCTGCTCTCAAAGGACATACAGGTAAGCGTTTATGCAATTTTGGATAGTCATACGCTAGTAGCCCCCGAGACTTGAAGCGGTGAGGCAAACCGATTTAAGGATCGATATACCCTGCAAGCCCTTAAAGAAAAGAACACGACACTAGCCCAGGAGCTGAAAACAAACCAAATGCGGCTGAACACTGTTACCGCAGAACTGGCGGAGATGAAAAAGAGCGCAACGGGTGCGTCCAGGGAGGAAAATCTCGAGGAGGAAAAGGACAAACAATCCAAAGAGATAGAGAGCCTGAAGGCTCAGTTATCGGCCGCTCAGAGAGAAAATGAAAAACTGAAGGGCGGCATATTCGGTATGTCTTCCTCTATTATTTAGAATCTCCCTAGGTGCTCATGTTGAATCCATAATTCGGAATATCATGACCCTGTTTGCCGCAGGTCTGTTAACTGGTAGGCCAAAAGAAGAAGTATCCGGATTTCAAGGCGACGTGCTAAAGGAGCTGTCCGCGGTACATGCTCGGGCCCGGAAAGCCATGAAGAGTATGGTGAAGGCATTATGGCCATTCGATACCTCTCGAGAAAGTATGGAGGGCTTGGCAAATGTTTCCAAAGGTGCCCGACGCCAGTTTGAGCTATGGAAGACATCCCCCTTCCGTGAAGGCGCACGAGAAGCCTGGGCCATGGTGAAAACATGCTTCACCAAGCTAGATCCAAATCATATGGCCCGAGTGGGACCACAGGGACCATACGGGAAAGAGATTCCAGTGAGCTTGGTGTATGACCAAGTAATGATAGCTGCGAAGTATTCGCAGGAAGACTGTAGGTTAGATAGCCTTATAGATGGAATAGATAAGGAATAGGTATTTGATGCAATGTATTAGAGTACGTTATGATCAACCTGTGCCTTTATCTGAACATATGAAAAGTTTTGTCATCGCAGGCTTTCGGCTTTATCCTCTGGACCCAAAATGGTGGAGTGATTCCGGATACTATTAGGAACGAAAAGAAACATTCACTATGTCCAGAAACGAGGCAACCCAGTCATTGTGCTCGAATAGACAAAAATTTGTAGTTCAGGATGTATGTTATATTACATATGTAAGAAACATCTTCCAAGGAAAATAGTTCCGTTAATGGTTCCTTTCCTTGGGTTGGCATGCAGTAATTATGCGTGCCGGGGTTTTGGTCCGTTATACGGAAAAACTATCCCATAGTATTTGGAGTGGTCACCAGAATGTAACAATCTGTTGTTTGATTGCCGAGCACTTATTCTCTTAAGAACGCTAGCTTTCGGCTTCACCCGTCTGAGGTACATGTCTGGTGACCCGGTTGTAACAATCGCAGAGGTGCTCCCTTTACGCCCTAGCCGAACAATCAGGAACGTAGGGCATAAACATAGGAGCAAGGCAACCCAGCTTGGCAAAAGCTTAAGTCATAGAGGTGCATATAATGGCAAAAAGGATGTATATGAGCAAACGACATTTAAATTTTGAGCTCCAGGCTCGAAATAATAATAAGCTTCGGTTAAAGAAGCCCCCAGTCATGGTGGGATGTATACATTTTAGGATGTTTTACCCCCCAAGTGTTCGGCTGATCCGAACAAATCCTGGGAATCGTATAGAAACGAGAAAACAAAAACAAAATGAAGAGGAGAAAAAAAAGGAACGAAAAAAAGTATGACCAAACTTATGCGTAGAATCTTTGGAGCTGAGCAGCGTTCCATGGATTCGGCTCTAGGCGGTTATCCGATGCATTACGAAGGCGATAGGCTCCTCCAGTGAGAACTTCATCTATAATGAAGGGACCTTCCCATTTTGGTTTGAGCTTGTCCTTCTTCTTCTCTGGGAGGCGTAAAACGAGTTCGCCGACATTATAAGTCTTGGCCCGCACTTCTCTGCTTTGGTACCTCCGAGCTTGCTGCTGATAGAATGCGGAACGGGCTTTTGCAACATCCCGCTCCTCCTCCAGGCCGTCTAGGTAGTCCTGCCGATCGATCTTGTCTTCTCTCTCTTCATACATGCTCACTCTAGGTGAGTCATGAATAATGTCGCAGGGCAAAACAGCCTCTGCACTGTACACCATAAAAAAGGGGGTGTATCCGGTCGTGCAATTGGGCGTGGTCCGTAGCCCCCAGAGTACGGAATCATGTTCTTCGACCCAGTGCTTATCTGACTCCCATAGGGATCGCACGAGTCTGGGTTTGATGCCGCTCATTATCAGCCATTAGCTCGTTCGACCTGACCGTTTGTTTGAGGGTGATATACGGAGGCGTAATCGAGCTTGATGCCCAAGTTAGCACACCAAGTTTTCACCTCATCGGCTGTGAAGTTAGAGCCATTGTCAATAATGATGCTATGAGGGACACCATAACGGTGTACAACGCCGGATATAAAGTCCATCACCGGTCCAGCTTCAGCCGTTTTTACTGGTTTGGCCTCTATCCATTTAGTGAATTTATCCACCATAACCAGCAAATATTTCTTCTTATGGCTTCCCCCTTTAAGGGGTCCGACCATATCCAGCCCCCAAACCCCAAAAGGCCAGGTAATGGGGATTGTTTTTAAGGCGGTGGGCGGCATGTGACTTTGATTGGTGAAAAGCTGGCATCCGACGCAGCGCTGTACAAGAGCCTGTGCATCTGCTCGGGCCGTAGGCCAAAAGAAACCTGTACGGAAGGTCTTACTTATGAGGGCCCGAGCGGTGGCGTGGTGGCCACCAAGACCAGCATGTATTTCGGCGAAGAGCTGCCGTCCCTCCTCTTCAGAGATGCATCATTGAAGAACTCCGATAGTACTTTTCTTATAGAGTTCTCCTTCATGAACCTTGTAGGCTTTCGAGCATCGAACTATGCGGCGGGCCTCATTTTGGTCCTCAGGGAGCTCTCACCTATCAAGGTAGGCTAGGAAGGGCTTGGTCCATGGAGCAATGACAGCCATGATTACATGGGCAGAAGGTGTCTTTCGGTGCCCGAGCCCCCGACGATATCAGAATTGTGTTCGGCATCTAAGGGTATGATCGGCTCCGGACTAGTATTGCCGCTCTCGTCCTGCCATACCATGGATGGCTTGAAGAGCCGTTCCACAAAGGTGTTAGGTGGGACGGGGTCGCGTTTAGCGCCCATTCGAGCAAGGATGTCCGCTGCCTGATTACTTTCTCGAGCAACATGATGAAACTCGAGCCCCTCAAACCGAGCTGATATTCTGAGTATGGCGTCGTGGTATGCCGTCATCTTTGGATCTTTTGCATCGAAATCTCCATTTATTTGGGATATTGCGAGGTTCGAATCCCCACGCACCTTTAGGCGTTAAATCCCCATGGAGATGGCTAGCCGGAGACCGTGCAGTAGTGCCTCGTATTCAGCTGCATTGTTGGAGTCCGTGTACATTGTTTGCAATACGTAGCGGACTAAGTCCCCCGTGGTGGAGGTTAAGATGACACTGGCTCCCAACCCGGCTAACATTTTGGAGCCGTCGAAGTACATTACCCAGTTGGAGTATGTGGTGTATTCTTTAGGGAGTTCGGCTTCCGTCCATTCGGCGACGAAGTCGGCCAACACCTGAGAGTTAATAGCTCAGCGTGGTTTGTATGTTATTTCAAATGGTAAGAGCTCGATGGCCCATTTGGCTATGCGGCCGGTGGCGTCCCGATTATTTATGATATCATTGAGTGGTACTTCGGATGCCACCGTGATCGAACACTCTTGAAAGTAGTGCCGCAGCTTCCGGGATGCCATGAAGACCGCATACGCTATCTTTTGGTAGTGTGGGTATCGAGATTTGCACGGTGTAAGGACCGCTGATACATAGTATACTGGTTTTTGGACTGGGAATTTATGTCCCTCTTCCTCTCGTTCAACGACGAGCACAGCGCTCACCACCTGGTTGGTTGCAGATATGTAGAGCAACATAGGTTCGCCGACGCTTGGTGTGGCGAGGATTGGGTTGCTTGCTAACAAAGCTTTTATTTCTTCCAATCCGGCTGTTGCCGCATCTGTCCACTCGAAGTGGTCGGTTCGTCGGAGTAGGCGATAAAGTGGCAGTGCCTTTTCTCCCAATCTAGAGATAAATCGGCTCAAAGCTGCCACGCACCCAGCTAGTTTTTGGACCTGCTTTAGGTCTGTTGGGGTTGCCAATTGTGACAGGGCTTGGATTTTTGCTGGGTTTGCTTCGATTCCTCTATTGGAAACAATGAACCCGAGTAGTTTACCGGCTGGAACGCCGAAGACACGTTTTTCCGGATTGAGCCGTATGTCATATGTTCGGAGTTGTCGAATGTCAGGCGTAGATCGTCCACCAATGACTCGACATGTTTAGTCTTGATGACTACATCATCTATGTATGCCTCCACTGTCTTGCCAATCTGTTTCTCCAGACATGTTTGAATCATGTGTTGGTAAGTGGAGCCAGCATTTTTGAGTCCGAACGGCATGGTGTTGAAGCAGAAAGGCCCGTATGGGGTAATGAATGCCGTTGCGGGCTGGTCGGACTCCTTCATCTTAGTTTGATGGTATCCGGAGTATGCGTCGAGGAAACACAGTGAATCATGTTCGGCAGTCGCGTCAATGATTTGGTCAATGCGGGGCAGTGGGAAGGGGTCCTTAGGGCAGGCTTTATTGAGGTCTTTGAAATCGACGCAAAGGCGCCAGGTTTTATCCTTCTTCGGTACCATGACCAGATTTGCTAGCCAGTCCGGGTGCTTGATCTCCTTGATGAACCCTGCTTCGAGAAGTTTAGCGAGCTCCTCCCCCATAGCTTGTCATTTGGGTTCAGAAAATCGCCGCAGCGTTTGCTTGACTGGTTTGAACCCCTTTATAATATTGAGGCTATGTTCGGCCTGTCTGCGTGGGATCCCGGGCATGTCCGAAGGGTGCCAGGCGAATATATCCCAATTTTCGCACAAGAATGCTCTCAGTGCGGCGTCGATCGTTGGATCCAGCTGTGCTCCAATGGAGGCTGTCTTGTTGGGATCCGTCGGGTGCACTTGAAATTTTACTATTTCGTCTGCTGGTTTGAAAGAAGTGGACTTCGGCCTCTTATCAAGGATTACATCATCTTTGTCCACTGTGGAACACAGAGTGGTTAGCTCCTCGGCCCTAGGGCTTCGGATAGTGCCTCGAGGGCCAAGGATGCCATTTTGTTTTCGGCGTGGAGCGCTATATCCGAATCACTGGCGATGGTGATAGCTCCATTAGGCTCTGGCATTTTGAGCTTCATATACCCGTAATGGGCTATGGCTTGGAAGCATGTGAAGGCGTCTCGCCCCAACAGGGCGTGATGTCCACTGTTGAAAGGTGGCACGTGGAAGAGCAACTCTTCGGACCTGTAGTTCTCCGGCGTGCCGAATACTACATCAAGTTTAATTTTCCCCGAACATCATGCTTCACGACTGCGGATAATCCCTCGAAAGGTGGTGATGCTTTGCTCGATGCGACTCTTGTCCATTTGCATTTTATCGAGCGTGTCTTCGTAGATGAGGTTTAAATGTTTTTTGATGCACAAGTAGTATCTCTACTTAGTGCGGAATTTTTGGCTAGCAAAGATGGGGGCAAGCACCACATGTTAAAGGATCTATGACAATATAAATTTTATGTGAATATGAACAAACATAAATCATTACGTTGTCTTCCTTGTCCAACGTCAACAATTTTGGCATATAATATTTTGATGGGGGCTCACAATCACAAAAGATGTCCAGGATAGTGTATTTGCATGTGAATCTTCTCTTCCCTTATTAATTCTTTCATGAATTGCATCATTGACCAATGCTATGTTTGTCAATCTCCAATAAAATTTTCTACTTATACTCTTCCTTATGTGATGTCATTACTTACCATAAAATTAGCATATGATATTTTTCATTTATTTCCTTTCTTTTTATTTAACATGAAAGTAAAGAAAACAAAATACAAACTAAACTTTATTATATACATCTTGCACACGATTACAAAGATAGATCACTAAGCAAACTCTTGAAAAGAAAGGATCGAACTAAACTTTTATTCATCTAAAGCAAAAGATAACTATCGATCGAACTAAGATAAGTAAAGGCAAAAGATAGTGGAGGTGATATGATACCGGGGCACCTCCCCCAAGCTTGGCACAAGCGAAGGGGAGTGCCCATACCCGATTACTCAATTTTCCTTTGGTGAAGAAGAAGGAGGTGGTGGTGATGAAGCAGTAGCAATCTTATCCTCGGGTTTCCATGGCAAGGGCTCACCATCATAAGAGGAGGAGTGAGTCTCACGGGTCCTGCAACTGGCAGCCAAACTCATACCTTTAAACCTTGCCTCATATTCAAAGACATGGTTTTGGAGATCATAGATCTGGCTTTGGAGGAAGTTGATTTGCTTGTTGAAGGTGAAGATGATGTCCTTCATGGACTTTCCATCCACCTTGAGATCACGGGTGTAGTCCGCGATCATGAGGTGATTGGCATTGAGTCCACGTTGTACCATCCCCTTGCACCGGAAGACTTCCTGCTCCATAGCTTCAAGCCTAGCCTCCACGGATCCCGTCCCCTTGGGGCCTTGCACATCGCGGATATGCAGCACCCCCTCATGCATCTGGATAGCCTGAGGGTGCTGCATCACCTCCCGCAAATATGGGTTGACGACATTCTCGAAGAACTTGTCCTTGGAAGAGCTTGAAGCGGCCATGGTGGATTGGATCTGTCAGAAAACAGCATGGAGAAGAAAACAGAAGATTTCTCCGTGATACGGTGGTCAATAGGTTCAGGGGGTATATAAAGTTTTTTTATCTTGGGAAACAAGCAAACAGAAGAAAAACGGAGTCCGGAAGGTACCCGAGGTGGGTACAACCCACCTAGGTGTGCCTGGTAAGCCAGGCGTGCCCCCTGGTGTCTTGTGCCCACGAGGGTCACCTTCCTGGTAGTTTCTTATTTTCCTAATTTTTTAAATATTCCAAAACTGACAAAAAATATTTTTACGGATTTTTCGGAGTCTGTTTACTTACCGTATCACATACCACCTCTTTTTCAGTTATTCTGGAGTGTTCCGGAAGGTTTCCTTTATGTGTTCTTCCGTTGTCATAGTTTGGATAATATTGCTTTCAACATTAATGGGCGTACCTGAGATATAATGTTTTATTCGTTGCCCATTAACAACCTTCGGGTTAGTACCTTCGGCATTATTTATCTTGATGGCTCTGGATCGATAAACCTCCTCGATAACATAAGGTCCTTCCCATTTGGAGAGGAGTTTTCCAGGAAAGAATCTGAAACGAGTTGTACAAAAGAACATATTCTCCAACTTTGAACTCACGCTTTTGGATTCTTTTGTCATGCCATCTTTTAACCTTTTTTTTAAATAACTTGGCATTTTCATAAGCTTGGGTTCTCCATTCATCTAGAGAGCTAATATCAAATAACCTCTTTTCACCGGCAAGTTTGAAATCATAGTTGAGTTCTTTAATTGCCCAATATGCTTTATGTTCTAACTCAAGAGGCAAATGACAAGCTTTTCCATAAACCATTTTATAAGGAGACATACCCATAGGATTTTTATATGCTGCTCTATAAGCCCAAAGTGCATCATCTAACTTCTTAGACCAATTCTTTCGGGACCTATTGACAGTTTTTTGTAATATTAATTTTATTTCTCTATTGCTAAGTTCAACTTGACCACTAGACCAAGGATGATAAGGTGATGCAATTCTATGGTTAACATCATATTTGGCAAGCATTTTACGGAAAGCACCATGAATAAAATGTGAACCACCATTAGTCATTAAATATCTAGGGACTCCAAACCTTGGGAAAATGACTTCCTTAAGCATTTTAATAGAGGTGTTGTGATCAGCACTACTAGTTGGAATAGCTTCTACCCACTTAGTAACATAATCAACAGCAACCAAAATATGTGTATACCCATTAGAGGAAGGAAAAGGTCCCATGTAATCAAATCCCCAAACATCAAATGGTTCAACGGCAAGAGAATAATTCATAGGCATTTCCTGACGCTTACCAATATTACCATTTCTTTTACATTCATCACAAGATAAAACAAACTTACGGGCATCCTTGAAGAGAGTATGCCAATAAAAACCAGATTGCAATACCTTGTGAGCAGTTCTATCTCCCGCATGATGTCCTCCATAAGCTTCAGAGTGACATTTCCGTAGGATTTGTCCCTGTTCATGCTCAGGTACACAACGTCTAATAATACCATCTAGTCCTTCTTTATAAAGATGTGGGTCATCCCAAAAGTAATGTCTTAAATCATAGAAGAATTATTTCTTTTGTTGGTATGTGAAGCTAGGTGGTATATATTTAGCAACAATATAATTGGCATAATCAGCATACCAAGGGGTGTTATGAGAAACATTTATTGCAGCTAATTGTTCATCAGTAAAATTATCATTAATAGGTTGTGGGTCATCAAGAATATTTTCTAACATAGACAAGTTATCAGCCACGGGGTTCTCAGCTCCCTTTCTATCAGTGATATGTAAATCAAATTCTTGTAACAAAAGAACCCACCTAATGAGTCTAGGTTTAGCATCCTTCTTTTCCATCAGATATTTTATAGCAGCATGATCGGTGTGAACGGTCACTTTAGAATCAACAATGTAAGATCTAAATTTATCACAAGCAAACACAACTGCTAAAAATTCTTTTTCAGTAGTAGCATAATTTTGTTGAGCACTGTCCAGAGTTTTACTAGCATAATGAATAACATTTAATTGCTTATCGACTCTTTGTCCTAGAACAACACCAACAGCATACTTACTAGCATCACACATAATTTCAAAAGGCAAGTTCCAATCAGGTGGTTGAACAATAGGTGCTGAAATCAAGGCTTTCTTAAGTGTTTCAAAGGCTTCTACACAATCATCATAGAAAAAATGGAACATCCTTTTGTAAAAGATTTGTAAGAGGCCTAGAAATTTTAGAGAAGTCTTTAATAAACCTCCTATAGAAACCAGCATGACCGAGGAAACTACGAATACCTTTGATATCTTTAGGGCATGGCATTTTCTCAATTGCATCAACTTTAGCTTTATCCACCTCAATACCTCGTTCAGAAATTTTATGTCCCAAGACAATACCTTCATTAACCATAAAGCGGCACTTCTCCCAATTCAAGACGAGATTAGTTTGCTCACATCTCTGCAAAACTCGATCAAGGTTGCTTAAGCAATCATCAAAAGAAGTTCCGTAAACGAAAAAATCATCCATGAAAACCTCAACAATCTTTTCACAAAAATCAGAGAATATAGCAGTCATACATCTTTGAAAAGTAGCAGGTGAATTGCATAAACCAAAAGGCATATGTCTATAAGCATAAGTTCCAAAAGGGCAAGTAAAGGTGGTTTTCTCTTGATCAGGTTGTGAGACAGGTATTTGAGAAAAACCGGAATATCCATCAAGAAAGCAAAAATATGTGTGCTTTGATAGTCTTTCTAACATTTGATCAATAAAAGGCAGAGGGTAATGATCTTTTCTAGTAGCTTTATTTAGTTTTCCAAAATCAATTACCATTCTGTAGCCAGTAACAATTCTTTGTGGAATAAGTTCATTCTTATCATTAGGAACAACGGTAATACCTCGTTTTTTAGGGACACAATGAACGGGACTTACCCATCTACTATCAGCTATGGGATAGATTATACCTGCTTCCAGAGGCTTCAGTATTTTTGTTCTTACCACTTCTTTCATTTTAAGATTTAAACGTCGTTGGTGATCAACAACGGGTTTAGCATCAGGCTCCATATTAATTTTATGCTGATAGAGAGTGGGACTAATGCCCTTTAAATCATCAAGAGTATATCCAATGGCAGCTCGGTGCTTCTTCAGAACCTTCAATAATCTTTCTTCTTCATGTTCTGAAAGGTTAGCACTAATAATAACAGGATAAATCTTTTTCTCATCAAGATAAGCATATTTCATAGTGTCTAGCAATTGTTTTAATTCAAACACAGGATCACCTTTAGGTGGAGGAGGACCTCCTAGAGTTTCAATAGGCAAATTGTGTTTAAGAAGATGACGTTGTTCAAAGAAAATCTTATCTATTTCATTTCTTTCATGCAGATGCATATCATTTTCGTGGTCTAGGAAATATTGCTCTAGTGGATCGGTAGGAGGCAAAACAATAGAAGCAAGACCAATTATTTCATCCTTACTAGCCAATTCTTCCTTATGATGCTTCCTACTAAACTAAGAAAAATTAAACTCATGAGACTCATCACCAAAACTAACACCGACGATTTGTTTCTCACAATCTATTTTAGCATTGACGGTGTTCAAGAAAGGTCTACCAAAGATAATGGGACAAAAGTCATCTTGTGGGGAACCAAGAACAAGAAAATCAGTAGGGTATTTTATTTTCCCACACAAGACTTCAGCATCTCTAACAATCCCAAGTGGTGTGATGGTGTCCGTATTAGCAAGTTTAATAGTAACATCTATGTCTTCTATTTCAGCGGGTGCTATATCATCCATAATTTCTTGATATAAGGTAAAAGGAATGGCACTCACACTAGCACCTATGTCGCATAAACCATGATAACAGTGATCTCCTATTTTAACTGAGACAACAGGCATGCCAACAATGGGTCTATGTTTATCTTTTTCATCGGGTTTGGCAATTCTAGCAGCTTCATCACAGAAGTAAATAACATGCCCATCTATATTTTCAACCAAGAGATCTTTAACCATAGCAACACTAGGTTCTACTTTGATTTGTTCAGCAGGTTTGGAAGTTCTAATATAACTTTTGTTGACCACAGTTGAGACTTTAGCATGTTCCTTTATCCTAACAGGGAAAGGTAGTTTTTCATAAGCAGTAGGCACCACTGGATCAACATTGTAAATAATAGTTTCATCTTTACCTACTACTGGTTCTTTAATTTCTTCTTTGATAGGTGGGTGATATTTAAACCACTTCTCCTTAGGGAGGTCAGCATGAGTAGCAAATGATTCACAAAAGGAGGCTACTATCTCAGAGTCAAGTCCATATTTAGTGCTAAACTTCTGAAAAGCATCGGTATTCATAAAAGATTTAACACAATCATACTTGAGCTTAATACCTGACTCTTTAGCTTCATCTAGTTCCCAATCTTCAGAGTTGTGTTTAATTCTTTCTAAAAGATCCCACCGGAAGTCAATAGTCTTCTTCATAAAGGAACCAGTACAAGAAGTATCAAGCATGGATCGATCATCATGAGAAAGACGGGCATAAAAATTCTGACTAATAATTTCTCTTGAGAGCTCATGATTGGGGCATGAATATAACATTGAATTAAGCCTCCCCCAAGCTAGAGCGATACTTTATCCTTCACGAGGCCAAAAATTATATATGTAATTCCGATCACGATGAACTAGATGCATAGGATAAAAAATTTGGTGAAATTCCAATTTCAATCGATTCCAATTCCAAGATCCAATATCATCGCATAGCCTATACCATGCCAATGCTTTTCCCTTCAAAGATAAAGGGAAAACCTTCTTCTTAGCTTCATCTCTGGGTAAACCTGCAAGCTTAAATAATCCACAAATTTCATCGACATATATCAAGTGCATATCAGGATGTTCGGTTCCATCTCCTGCATAAGGATTAGCTAGCAGTTGTTCTATCATACCTGAAGGAATTTCATAACCAATATTTTTAGTAGGTGCAGTAGGTTGAGGGGTAACTAATTGGGGTTTCATTCGAAGTGAAGATACCCCGAACAAACCCCTCAAAGGATTGTTCTCCATAGTAACAAGTGACAATAAATTACAGCACGTAGTAATAATTTTTCCTTACCGATTTCCACTTACCAAGAGCGCTTCACTCCCCGACAATGGCGCCAGAAAAGAGCCTTGATGACCCACAAGTATAGGGGATCAATCATAGTCCTTTCGATAAGTAAGAGTGTCGAACCCAACGAGGAGCAGAAGGAAATGACAAGCGGTTTTCAGCAAGGTAATGTCTGCAAGCACTGAAATTATAAGAAACGAGTAGTTTGGTAGCAAGATAATTTGTAACGAGCAAGTAACAGTAATAGTAACAAAAGTGCAGCAAGGTAGCCCAATCCTTTTGAGGCAAAGGACAGGCCAAAACAGTCTCTTATGATAAATAAAGCGTTCTTGAGGGTACACGGGAATTTCATCTAGTCACTTTCATCATGTTGGTTTGATTTGTGTTCGCTACTTTGATAATTTGGTATGTGGGTGGACCGGTGCTTAGGTTATGTTCTTACTTGAACAAACCTCCTACTGATGATTAACCCCCTCGCAAGCATCCGCAACTACGAGAAAAGTATTAAGAATAAATCTAACCATAGCATTAAACTTTTGGATCCAAATCAGTCCCTTACGGAATAGCGCATAAACTAGGGTTTAACCTTCTGTCACTCTCGCAACCCATCATCTAATAACTACTCCACAATGCATTCCCTTAGGCCCAAAATATGGTAAAGTGCCATGTAGTCGATGTTCACATGACACCACTAAGGGAATCACAACATACATATCATAAAAATATCTAACACATATCAAGTTCACATGATTACTTGCAACAAGATTTCTCCCGTGACCTCAAGAACAAAAGTAACTATTCACTAATGATAAGCATGCTCAAGATCAAAGGAGTATTAAATAGCATAATGGATCTGAACATATAATCTTCCACCAAATAAACCATATAGTAATCAACTACAAGATGTAATCAACACTACTAGTCACCCACAAGTACCAATCTATAGTTCCGGTATAAAGATTGAACACAAGAGATGAACTAGGGTTTGAGAGGAGATGGTGTTGTTGAAGATGTTGATGGAGATTGCCCTCCCCAAGAAGGGAGAGTTGTTGGTGATGATGATGACGATGATTTCCCCCTCCGGGGGGGAAGTTCCCCCGGCAGAATCGCTCCGCCGGAGGGCAAAAGTGCTCCTGCCCAAGTTCCGCCTCGAGACGGCGGCGCTTCGTCCCGAAAATCCTCTCCTTATTTTTTCTAGGTCAAAATGACTTATATACCAGAAGAGGGGCACTGGAGGTGGGCCGAGGAGGGCACAACCCACCAGGGCGCGCCGGGGCTCCCTGGTGCGCCCAGGTGGGTTGTGACCACCTGGTGGGCCCCCTCTGGTAGTTATTTGCTCCAATAATTCTTATTTATTCCATAAAAATTCCTCGTGAAATTTCAGCTCATTTGGAGTTGTGCAGAATAGGTAGCCTGACATTGCTTTTTCAGGTCCAGATTTCCAGCTGCCGGAATTCTCCCTCTTTGTGCGAACCTTGCATATTATGAGAGAAAAGGCATTAGAATTACTACAAAAAGCATTATTACGCATAAAAACATCATAAATAACAGTAGGAAAACTTGATGCAAAATGGACAGCGGTCGATAAGAAATCAGCTGAGACCAAAGAAGCGATACGACCTGAGTTGGTGAGCGAGGCAGTCAAAGCAGCGGTAGCTGCCGCAAGAGAGGAAATGGTATGTTCTTTTGGTGCCTTGATTCCGGCTGTCATCAATTGCGTGAAGCAAAATCCAGATAAAAAGGCAGTGGACTTTCCCCTTCCCAGCTTCGTCGGGAGCAACTCGGTGAGCGTTGCAGCAGCACCTGCTCATGCAATCGCACCTGCTCCCGCAACTACTCCCAAAACTACTCCCGCACCTGCTCATAGCAGCCCGTCCTCCGTCTCTGTCGTGCTCAGCGGGGCTTCGTCTTTGGCTGAACTCGATGCCCTAACGGTAACTACCTGTCACACCAGCCCTCTTCAATATATATATAATCACACAGGCCGACGAAACCCCGTGCACCATATTGTACAACATCAGCGGCCGGAAGGTGGACGTGGGAAAGGCGACGATAGTGAAGCTGAAGGAACAATTGTTCCACAGCTGGCCGATGCCCCCTGGCGTCTTCAAGGTTTCCGTGGCCAATGTCAAACCGGGCTACGAGAATTTGGCTCCTCTGGTACCACAAGGGGGAGACGACAACGAGACCCCGCAACGGCTTGGCAATTGCTGGAGTTGGGTCCTGTTGTGGCCGAAGAGTCTCCTTCGTCTGGAGGCAGCCGGGAGCACACCAACGACCAAGCAGCCTCAGCAAGGTATGAACACCAACACGCCACCTACCCAATTAGCGGCGCCTGTCGTGTCGGGTGATAGCGGATGGCGTGAGGAAGAGGCTCCATTAGTGGTTGATGACATCGCCGTCGTCTAAGAAGCAATGGATGATGCCATGGATGAGGATTATGACCCTCTATGATATCTCAATACCGGCGGCTATGACGACGGAGGATTGATGGCTCAGCAGTATGACTCAGGGTTTGAGCGTGTTGAGTTGATGCTTGAATTGCCAGAGCAGGATCGTCTTAAGGCTGATTGCAAGAAGTCTCTCTTCCTGCAATCCTCGCAGGACACCCCTCCAGATGCCGCCTCAACCCAGCAACAGCAACATGAGGTTCGTGCGGTAATGTTGAGCCCGATAACACTAGGGGCTGTGGTCAGCGAAGGTATGATAGGCTCACTTCTGGTACCAAAGAAGCAGAGGAAAAGACCGAAGAAAGGCCCTAATGGCGCCAAAGCTGCTTCTATGAGCCAGCCGCCTCCGTAGCCTCGGGTTGTAGACCGTATGCCGATCAAAGGTATGGTGAAATACCATATCCCCGGTGATTCAATCCTACCTAAGGCAGCAGTAGAGGCCATGGACGGCGATCTAAGGAGACTTCATGATGATGTGTTGTTGAGAGAGAAAAGACTTATCGCCTCGAAAAATCCAGGATACCCACTCTATGTGGTTAAAGGGCCGCAGCAAAGGTCGCACGTCGAGACATTCCCCGCGGATAAGTTCTCCTTCGATTCAATTACATCTTCGACATGTTTCACATGACAAAGCTGGATTTGACGTTCGTTTGCCTTTATGCCTTGTACATGAACTACATCATCAGGCGCGAGCAAATATCTTATATCACTACAAGAAATATGCCAACTTGCGACCATCACTATTGGTCGCTGAATGGTCATTGTTTTTCATTTGTGATCTTTTTGTGACCAAAAACAGATGGTCAAAAGCTGACCGTCTTTAATATAAATTAACGACCTTCTTTCTGATAAGGTCATTGAAGGCAACGACCAAAACAAAAGGTCGTTGATCCTACAACCTTCTGTTTTGGTCGCTAGTTGTCTACCCAGGCCACGTCGGATCCGACGTGGCAAGCTGACGTGGCAAAATTGCGACCAATCGAATTGGTCGTTGGTAAGATTCAACCCAGTCCAATTCGGTGTTCTACATGGGCCAAGCCCAAAAAATTCAATATTTCTATTATTATTTTTCCTATGAATTCTATTGGGCTACATGGGCCAAGCCCAATATTTCAGCCTTTTTATTTTTGGGCTTTGGCCTTTTACAGTCTATTGATTTCCTATTTTTGGAAAATATATTTTGGAGCTGGTCCCACTAGTCATGTTAATCTCATATATTGATCCCACACATCAGAAAGTTACAAACTAGTCATATTATTTCATAAGTGGGTTGCACTGGTCAGGTTCCCATCTCACACACTATCAAATCACATTCATCATCAAATATTCCAAACAAATAAGGGAACATGTGAAATTCATCAAATAACAATAATTAGTGTATTACAATTTATGTAGACTATTACAACCTAGGTATACCAGCTATTACAATATTACAGTCAAATAGAACAGACAACTCTTTGCTGAGTAGCGCTTCATGGCTTCGCGCTTTTCTTCACATCTTCGCACTTCCAAATTTCTTAGGCCTGGAGCTCCTGCAAAAGAGGAACCAAGTAAAGAAGTTACACGCGGCTATATTTGCTACAGATCAGCTATCAACTCGATATTTATGTACACCACACAGAAATTGTTTCCGGTTAGTACAAGTTCATTTAATACTCAGCTCCTTTATTTGTGTCCATTTAGTGCAAGTTCATTTAATGATGCAAGCAAGCAACAGTATTAATCAAGCTCCAAATAGTTTGATTTGCATCATAAGGTACCCCCCTCAGCCAGTGGTTACACAAGGAACTAACAAAACAATGATGATGACACAGAAGGAACAATCCAGTGAAGTATTTGATTATTCCCTTGTATCCAAGGGACACAATTCCTGAAGTAAAATTAAGCCAAAAGATATGCTCCAATGAGATCTAGCCAGCGGGCATTGGTATGTGTAGGTACCAATGGAAGG
Source organism: Thinopyrum elongatum (assembly GCA_011799875.1). Taxonomy (NCBI): domain Eukaryota; kingdom Viridiplantae; phylum Streptophyta; class Magnoliopsida; order Poales; family Poaceae; genus Thinopyrum; species Thinopyrum elongatum. The sequence goes on along the minus strand of CM022299.1, from coordinate 54,222,929 downwards.
GTGTACCTGGATGTATAGCATGAGAAGGGAGAGCTGGAGCGCCCACCTGAACTGCAGCTTGCCGGTAAACCATGTAGGCGAGCACCACCCGACACTTGCACATGCCAAAAAGGATACCATGTCGTCCAGAACACTCATGTGCACCTACATCAACCAGAGGCACCGAAATTGAGAATGAGACCAAAATTTACATTAAACAGAAAATTAAAATATAAGTGTGGCATCGCATAGCTAAAGAAACCATATAATGTACCATAACATTTGCAAAAATGGAGCTGGTTCTCTCTAGGATTACTAGTCAGCTCACACTATAAACAAAAACATTTATTCATCTTATATAACAAAAAAAACTCAGAAATGTCGATCGACTGCTCCAGAAATGCAATATATAAACCCAGCTGGAATGGATAACTACAAGCTACAGCACCTCAAAATGGCAGTAGCTAAAACGCAAGCATTGTTCAAAGACAAACAACAAGAATCATCAGTAATGGATTGAACTCAATGCTCTATCTTCATATTAGCTAACAGAACATTTGCAAGAAAGAACATGCTTCCACCTTTTTTCAACAGAACTTTTAAACTTAATAGTAATGTGTGTTCTTATCCATGGCATTATTAGTTTTAACCAAACCAGAGCAAGTAAAGGAGCTAATAGTCCAAATTTAGGTCATGTTATCATGTCAGGCATTGCATAAGGACATCTAGGGACATATATAAAACATCAGATTAATGTAAGTTCTTCCATTATCAGAAAAGACTATGAAACAGACATTCTGGAACCAACTAAAATCTAATATAAGTTCTTCCATTATATTTACCTACCTAACTATCGATTTCTCAAAACCAATTGGAAGTAACAACCAACAAAAATTCTATTTAGCATGTGTGAAAACCGGAGTTGTTTCAGTTCATAGAGCAGATACCCGGAGGAAATATGCAAATGTCTGATCTATAATTCACAATCATAGCACACGAGGGGGCTAAATAATGGCAACCTGATTACCAGCAGGCACAGAATCAAGGCAAAACACATCCAACAGACATAATGCCGAACCAGCAGCAGAGCGAAAGTGAATAATACCGAGGTGGAGATGTTCCTCTTGCCATCGGTGGCGCGGGCTAGGCACCGGTACTCAATAGGATCCCCCTTACTCGCCATCTTCTTCAACCTAGCCTGACACTTCATCGACGGTGCGCACATTGAACAACTCGTCACATCAGAGTCGCTGAACCAATCAAATCTACAACCCACACCACACGAACCAGCTGTAATTGTAGGGGGCACTCACATCACTTCATGGTGACCCACACGGAGCCCTTCTCCGTGCTCCGCTCGTACATGCTGGTCAGCTCACTCAGGAATGGATCTGCCTACATCAGCACCTGCACAGACCATGCAATGCAGGCAAACATGGTCATAAACAGTTCGACAAAGCAGGGCGGAATTTCCACTCCGTTTTCTACCATCGATCTGAACTATGCGACACCCGGAACTACTAGAAGCGGCCTAATCTGCTCCAAATTCTAGGGCGAAAACATAGGGGGATCTAGTTTGCCGGCGAGTTCTTCTCGCCAGATCGCCATTCTCGCAGGACGGGCATGAAACACGGCGCAGAAGGGGAACAGCATCAGGAAACAGTAGATCTAGAGCAAGGAGGGGGTCAACGGATTTCTTACCAGGATGAGGTCGAAGAGGGTGGCCAGGTCGACCTTGACGAACTCGGCGTCCCAGTTCTTGAGGTTCTCGGCAGTGGCCGCATCCGAGACACCGGCCCCTCCAGCGGCTGCAGCTCCATCAGCGGGCTTGGCCTGGATGTGCTTGTTGCAGTACTCGATGACCTTGGAGAGGATCTCCCGCGGTAGCCATCACTGCTGCTGCTGGATCCGAGCTTGGGGGATTGGGGATCGGGGAGACGAAACCCTAGCTGCGGCGGAGGAGGAAGAAAAGCTGGGAGCAGGAGCGAGGTTCGGGTGCAGTGCGAGAGAAGGAGGGCGCCACCACCAGTGACGGGAAGAGAGGGGTGAGGGAGAGGGTGGCGGAGTAGATCTGGATCGGGGACAGAGAGAGGGAGGCGGCGGGTGGAAGGAAGGGAGGAGAGGTGAGAGAGAGGTAGGGTTTGGTGTGGTGGGTTTTTTTCTCCTTTTCTTCGCGTGGATGGATGGATGGACGTGGGATTGCTAGCAATGGATGGTAGGATGTCTGCCATGTCATCGATCCGTGCCACAAATGGTTCCAACAATTAGAATCCAGTTTATGTAATTGTGTTTTTTGGTTTTGTTTCTTTTATATTTTTTACCCTTTTATTTCGGGTAAACACTCAATATATTAGCCTCATGTTGTATGTTTAAATGACCCAATATTGTGCACATATGTGTATCTTAGGATTTCAAACAATGATGATTTTGTGGTCTTCATTTGCATTGCACACAAAAATCATTTTCCATTTTTCGAGTGCCTGAAATGGTGTTTTTTTTGTGAAGGACCTACCATATATTTGTTGCAAAATGGTAGCACACCATTTTTAGAAAATATTAGGCCATATTTAATTACAATTGACCAAATGGTTGGGTGTCAAAATTTTTATCCACCTCTCGTGAAAAAGACAAATTTCCGCCAATTCAGTAGGAACCGCGTCAAATTTGAACTACAACTGCCTTATAGTTTGCTCTTTATTTTTTCCAAAAATAATTTCTAGGTACATAAGTATATATTTAATCAGAGAAACACCAAAATTTTTCCAAGATTCAACCACTAGCTAGGAACGGTCATGCCCGCCATTTTGACCGCATTTGGAAATGGGCATGGAAAATTAAAAAAAAATCAAAAAATTGGAAAACCTTCACATTGTGTCATTATATGTGACCAAGTTACCAGGAAAAATAATAAACTTGTAATACGACAATTATTTTAAAAAGTGTTCTCAGAAATGAGCTATCATGTGTGGAGATTCATGGCTTTCAAGCCAAATGATCAATCTTATGGCCACATTCATGTCATAGTTTGTTCAAATGATCTAATATTGTGCACAAGGGTGCATCTTGGAATGGCAAACAATGTTGCCTAAGGAAGTTTTCATTTTCTTTGCACGGAAATTTCATTTCCCATTTTCCGAGTGCCCAAAATGAGTTTTTTTATGAAGGACCAACCATATTTTTGTTGCAAAATTGTACCAAATAAATTTTATAAAATACTAGGCCATATTTAATGCAAAATTGGAAATGGTTGGGTATCAAAAGCTTTTATCCACATCTTGTGAAAACACAAATTTCCGCCGATTCAGTAGAAAGCGGGTCAAATTTGAACTGCAGCTCCTCATAGTTTGCTCTTTATTTTCTCCAAAAATTATTTCTAGGTACATAAGTATCTATTTAATCAGAGAAACACCAAATTTTTTCCAAGATCCGACCACTAGCTAGGAACGGTCATGCCCGCCGTTTTGACCGCATTTGGAAATGGGCATGGAAAATTAAAAAAAAAATCAAAAAATTGGAAAACCTTCACATTGTGTCATTATATGTGACCAAGTTACCAGGAAAAATAATAAACTTGTAATACGACAATTATTTTAAAAAGTGTTCTCAGAAATGAGCTATCATGTGTGGAGATTCATGGCTTTCAAGCCAAATGATCAATCTTATGGCCACATTCATGTCATAGTTTGTTCAAATGATCTAATATTGTGCACAAGGGTGCATCTTGGAATGGCAAACAATGTTGCCTAAGGAAGTTTTCATTTTCTTTGCACGGAAATTTCATTTCCCATTTTCCGAGTGCCCAAAATGAGTTTTTTTGTGAAGGACCAACCATATTTTTGTTGCAAAATTGTACCAAATAAATTTTATAAAATACTAGGCCATATTTAATGCAAAATTGGAAATGGTTGGGTATCAAAAGCTTTTATCCACATCTTGTGAAAACACAAATTTCCGCCGATTCAGTAGAAAGCGGGTCAAATTTGAACTGCAGCTCCTCATAGTTTGCTCTTTATTTTCTCCAAAAATTATTTCTAGGTACATAAGTATCTATTTAATCAGAGAAACACCAAAATTTTTCCAAGATCCGACCACTAGCTGGGAACGGTCATGCCCGCCGTTTTGACCGCATTTTGAAATGTGTATGAAAAATTCAAAAAAAATCAAAAAATTGGAAAACCTTCGCGTTGTGTCATTATATGTGACCAAGTTGCCAGTAAAAATAATAAACTTGTAATACGGCAATTATTTTAAAAAAGTGTTCTCAGAAATGAGCTATCATGTGTGAAGATTCATGGCTTTCAAGCGAGATGATCAATCTTATGGCCACATTCATGGCATAGTTTGTTCAAATAATCTCACATTGTGCACAAGGGTGCATCTTGGAATGGCAAACAATGTTGCCTAAGGGAGTTTTCATTTTCTTTGGACGAAAAATCAATTTTCCATTTTTCGAGTGCCCAAAATGAGTTTTTTTGTGAAGGACCTACCATATATTTGTTGCAAAATTGAACCAAATCAATTTTATAAAATAATAGGCAATATTTAATGCACAATTGACCAAATGGTTGGGTGTCAAAAGATTTGATCCACCACTGGTGAAAAAGACAAATTTCCGCCGATTCAGTAGGAAGTGGGTCAAATTTGAACTGCAGCTACCTCATAGTTTGCTCTTTATTTTTCCCAAAAATCATTTATAGGCACATAAGTATCTATTTAATAAGAGAAACACCAAAAGTTTTCCAAGATTCAACCACTAGCTAGGAACGGTCATGCCCGTTGTTTTGATCGCATTTTGAAACGGGCTTAAAAAATTCAAAAAAAATTAACAAATTGGAAAACCTTCGCATTGTGTCGTTATAGGTGACCAAGTTGCCGGAAAAAATAATAAACTTGTAATACGGCAATTAGTTTTAAAAAGTGTTATCAGAAATGAGCTATCATATGTGAAGATTCATGGCTTTCAAGCCAAATGATCAATCTTATGGCCACATTCATGGCATAGTTTGTTCAAATGATCTCATATTGTGCACAAGGGTGCATCTTGGAATGTCAAACAATGTTGCCTAAGGGAGTTTTCATTTTCTTTGGACGAAAAATCAATTTTCCATTTTTCGAGTGCCCAAAATGAGTTTTTTTGTGAAGGACCTACCATATATTTGTTGCAAAATTGCACCAAATCAATTTTCTAAAATACTAGGCCATATTTAATGCACAATTGACCAAATGGTTGGGTGTCAAAATATTCCATCCACCTCTGGTGAAAAAGACAAATTTCCGCCGATTCAGTAGGAAGCGGGTCAAATTCAAACTGTAGCTGCCTCATAGTTTGCTCTTTATTTTTTTCCCAAAATCATTTATAGGAACATAAGTATCTATTTAATCAGAGAAACACCAAATTTTTTCCAAGATTCAACCACTAGCTAGGAACGGTCATGCCCGCTGTTTTGACCGCATTTTGAAACGGGAATAAAAAATTCAAAAAATCAAAAAATTGGAAAACCTTCGCATTGTGTCATTATATGTGACTAAGTTACCAGGAAAAATAATAAACTTGTAATAAGGCAATTCACTAAAAAAGTGTTATGAGAAATGAGCTATCATGTGTGAAGATTCACGGATTTCAAGCCAAATGATCAATCTTATGGCCACATTCATGGCATAGTTTGTTCAAATGATCTCATATTGTGCACAAGGGTGCATCTTGGATTGGCAAACAATGTTGCCTAAGGGAGTTTTCATTTTCTTTGGATGAAAAATCAATTTTCCATTTTTCGAGTGCCCAAAATGAGTTTTTTTGTGAAGGACCTACCATATATTTGCTGCAAAATTGGATCAAATCAATTTTATAAAATACTAGGCCATATTTGATGCAAAATTGACCGAATGGTTGGGTGTCAAAAGTTTTGATCCACCACTGGTGAAAAAGACAAATTTCCACCGATTCAGTCGTGTCGGGGCACGACACCTATGGGATCCCGAGAGATCCCTTTACGATTCGGCGGGGGGAGAGGTATAATCAAAGAGCAGAACCAATGATTGACGCGTGAGGTTTTTACCCAGGTTCGGGCCGCTGATCAGCGTAAAACCCTACTCCTGCTTTGTGTTCTTAATGATGTTCTTGAGCCCAGCCTTCAGGAGCGCTCACAATGAACAGTATTCTCAAAGAGCGGCTACGCATGTAGAATGTGCCAGAGGTTCTCCTCCTCTGTAGTAGTTGCCTTGGGCCTCCTTTTATACGCACAAAGGGGTCTCCATAGTGGCAAAATGTACATACATTGAGGTGTAAAGTAGCTACATGGTATCATACCTAACCCCTAACGGATTAGGACAAGCGCATTTAATGCACCGTGAGGTGTCCGTTTAGGTGTCCTCACTTTCTTGTGGATGGAAAAAGGGGCCATCCCATCAGCAGCGCTTAAGCTCTCCTCCACTGGCGCGTTGCCACGCATCCAGGGAAGGACCCAGAATGTCAGACTTGTTACTGTGCCGAAGCGGTGGCACAGTGGCAGAATCTCGCCAGGCGCCGAGTCTTGCCGGGCTCCAAGCCTTGCCGGGCTCCACAGGCCATCCCGGCAAGGATCTTGCCGGGGAAGCCGGCCTTCGGATCCCAGCTTTGCTTATCTGCTGATCCTCAGATCCCTGACTTGATGATTTCCTTGATGGCTTGAATCGACCTCGAGCTGTTCCCGGCAAGCCTTGCCGCGAGGATGGCTACAACTGCCCGTGCACAAGTACGGGGTACTAGTGGCCCAATACTTAGTACACCGACAGGAGCCCCCGGGCCTAGGCCATACACGAGTGCGAGGCGTTGTTGGGCTAGGCCCAAACAGTGCACGGGCACGCATGGCAGGGAATTAACTGCTCGTAAATATCTCGTTTTACTGTGCCCCCCACTACGCGCACGGAGCGCGCGATGTGGGAAGCGTGCCAAAAAGGCTGCAACTGCCTCGCGCCTATAGAGGCGCATTCACATTGGGGAATAAAAGAGGCGGCCCCGCTCCTTCCCCATAAAAAAGGAGAAGTCGCAGAGGCACAAACCTATTTACCCCCCTCTTCTTCTCAATCTGGCCATCGCCATTGCCTTCCTCCTCTCGAGCTCAGAGCAAAGCCTTTTCCTCTTCCGCCCGCTGCTTCCACGCTCGCCCCACTCCCAGCTCCCATCCTCACAGTCGCCATGCCGCCCAAGGCCAGCAAAGGCAAGGGCAAGGAGGCGAAAGCCGAAGTTCCGGAGAGCGAACTGGCAAAGATGTGGAAGAGCCTCGTCGTCTTCCCTCCAACGCTCGATGCTGAAGCTCTGAAGGGGCGATACCAATGCATGTGGGCGAAAGGGACACAAGCTCACCCCGCCACACGTGTAATCCCAGGTGCTTGTTCCAAAGGCGGATCGGACAGATACCCTTTCTTCACTGCATATTTCTATTGCGGGCTCTGTCCCCCCTTTTCCGACTTTTTCAATGATATCATGTACACATACGGCTTTCGTCTTCTCGATTTCACGCCGAATGCGGTACTTTGCATGTCCATATTTGCCCATCTCGGTGAAAATTTTGTTGGCGTGATCCCCAATTCTGCTCTTTTTCGCCATTATTTCTTCCCTCGCATCCAAAAAGGAGAGGCCCTTTCTGGTTCTATTGCCTGGATTCCAAGGGCTTGGAATAAGGAAATATACCCAGAGGGAGTTTACCGCGAAAAGTGGGACGAGTGGCGGGCTGAATGGTGCTGGATCCAGGAAGCAGATCCCCATCCATTTTGTCATCCCCGGCAACAGAAGGTGGTCCGCGGCAAGGATTGGAGCGACCCCGCAGCGGAGGACGAGAGGCTCACAATCGCCACCACCAGGATCCTTTGCCTGAAGGCTGCCGGACTGACGATGGAGATGATCGGCTTCGACTTTCTCCGCCGCCGCATCGCCCCTCTGCAGAACAGGGGAAGGCCAGCTTGGGAATACAAGAACGCGGCAGATATCATGAGATTGCGCCCCGGGCTGAACAACAATCTGACCGCTATGCAGCTTGGCGCTCTCCGTCAGAAATTATTCCAGCGCGAGGACAAGCACCGGCTGCCGGCAAGGATTGTCCCCTTGTGCAACAATTCTGCCTTGGGGTCAATCATTTCCTTCATGCCGATGTTCAACGCCCACGCCTTGACCCGACCTGGGCCGAGCCAAGCGAGGAGGAAGCGCAGAAGTTTTTTGACAATTTGATGGAGAGGCCTGTCCGGCAAGAGTCAGATTTCATCCGAGCCACCACCGACCAAGAAGTAGCTTACATTGCTACTAGAGTGGAGGAGGCAAATCTTGCCGCGGAGGCCGGCAGCGTCGGCTTCACAGAGTGGGAAGCCAGCGATGCAGAGGTGGTAGTGGAGGTAAAGCCTGCCGGGGAGGGCAAGGTTGCCGGGGAGGAGAGCAGTGCAGCCGCTGAGAGCTCGTTCGGCGAGGACACGGCCGAAGAAGAGACGCGAGAAGAGCCCCCACCCCCGAAGAAGACGAAGCGTGTTCTTCGGAAGGCTGCATCTGGCATCCTGGCAAGCCAGCCTTCTTCGAGCAGCGAAGCCCCCGGCAAGAAAGTGGCCGGCAAGACTAGACCGCGGCAGGGGGCTCGTCAACAGCCTGCCCGGCGCGCGAGACCCACACCAGCGGCCACTGCTGGGGCGGCAGGAGGGTCTCGTACTACCGCACCAGAAGCTGCCCCGGCGCCTACCACAGCCAAGCGGCCTAGGACTCCTCCTCTGCCTCCCCACTCAGACGTCGTATCGGAGGTCGACTTCGACATCTTCGGCTTTAGTCTGGAGCGAGAGGAGGAAGAGTGAGTACTTTGCCACAGCTTTTACCTTCCAATCTTTGATCGATCTTACTAAGTTGCTCTTATTGTCTCTGTAGTGACAGAGAAACATTGCTGGAGAGGATGACGAAGAGGTCATGGACTTCTACGGGTGACGAGCCCCCGACAGGCTCCACTAGCGTGCCAGAAACCGTCGTTGTCAGCCCGGAGTCCAGTCCTCAACGCAGCCCCCAGCGCAGCCCCCAGCACAGCCCCCAGCGTAAGTTCATTGTTCTTTTTTTCGCTGGCGGGTGCCGAGGCTTTCATTCTTGCCGCTGATATCTTTGGGTTCGCAGGAGAACAACGGCAACAAGGAGAAGACATCCCCATTTTGCCTCCTTCATCGACCGCTCCGCCCACAAGCACGTCCCCGGCAAGAGATCCTGCCGACGAGCCCGTCCTAATTGAGGAGGAGCCGGCAAGCGCGGACTACGGCAACATGCCCCCGGCAACCGGAGTTGCCAGGAGGGGTGAAGCCACCTCCCGACAGCCCGACGCAGGTACTCGATTGCCTCAGAGTGCTTGTTACTCTTTTTCTCTTATCTCTCTGTCTTTAGTCACTTCAAACTTCAAACTCGATCTTATTATGTTTTCCTCCTTCGCCCTTCAGAGTTCCCTGTGATGGAACACATGGACGTCGACGTTGTCATCGAGGAGACCGCCAGGGATGCCGCCGCCGAAGCAGGCAGGATCGCTGCCAGCGAGGCCACCAAGGATGACACTGTCGAGGCTGGTGGTGCTCTTGACGGGGAGGCCGCCAAGACAGCACAAGAGGAAACCGCCGAAGAACCTGCTGAAGGGGGCGACAGGGAGGCTGAGGACCGCACTGACAGCATTCCTGCCGCAGGAGCGCCAGGCACTGCACCGGCCACAAAGCCCCCTGCCACTGGTGAGGCGGCCACTATAGACCAGCCATCAACATCTGAAGGCCCCTCATCCAGCAAGTACCTCAAGGTTGGCGAGAACCTGTGCATCAACTTGCCGGGGACGGCAAGCACTGGGGCACCAGCCGAAGGAGAAGTTTTTGAAGAAATCATTGCTGCTGCCGGGCTCGAAGTTGTTGACGACCCCAGCACTAGCAGCGGCAAATCTGAAGAGGATCAGCTCCTTCAGGCCATGGGCGAGAATTTCCGCAAGCTCCAGGCTCTCCATCGCGCCCGGAAAGACAAAGCGGACTCCAGAATGGCAGTTGTCGAGGCGGCCGAAGCAGATTTTCAAAGGTGCGTCGCACAAATGCAGATCTGGCACACCGAGGCCCTCCAAGAGTTGGTTGCCTCCGGGAACAAGTGAGCCAGCAGTGGAATGAGATCCTCCTGAAGCAATTAGATATGGAGAAGGCGCATGATGAAGCTACTCAAAGGATTGCTACCGAAGATGCCCTCCTGACGGGGCGCCGCGTTGCTCTTGATGCTCATGAGGAAGATCTCACCGCACGTGAGCAGGCGCTCGCCGCCAAGCTTCGTAGCAAGGATGAGGATATAGAGAATCTTGTCGCGCGGCGGACCCAGGAGCTGGAGCAAAAACATAAGGAGGCGCTCGAAGCTCTGACTGCAAGTCATGCCGGCAAGCTCAAGGAGGCCGTCGATGCTGCCGAAGCTGCAGAGGCCGCCAAGAACGAGCTGAGCGACAAAGTGAAGAGGCTGGAAATAGATCTCGAAGAGCACGGCAAGGAGCTCTCGACGCTCAAGGGGGACAAGGAAAAAACCCTCCACTCCTTGGCGGAGATGCAAGTTGCCCTGTCCGACAAGACCAAGCAGCTCTCCTCTGCGGCTGATAATATTGCGGTTCTAGAGCTGGAGCTGACCATGCTGCAGAAGTCTCTCGAGACCGGCAGGGCCCGTGAGAAGGCTTTACTCAAGGATCTCCAAGGAGAGAGGAACCTGCTCAAGAGTGCCGCCGCCGCCCAAACCGAGTACGAGAAGGGAGTGGAGATCTGGACTGGACGTCTCATTGCCACCGCGGAGAAGCTTACCGCAGAACTGTCAACCATGGGCCTGTCGAACTTCAAGTATTCTTCCGAGGGAAGAATATCTCCAAGTGCCAGGTTGACGATGTTCTTTGAAAGCATCATCAACGCGTTGAGGGTGCTCCAGTCTAGCCGGGCGACCCAACTGGCCAACGAGACTCGCCGGCTTTGCCGGGCCGTCCTCCGCAAGGTGCTCATCAAGGTGGTGCACAGCAATCCCGGCATCGACCTCTCCAACGCGCTCGGTCATCTGCCAAGGGATGCAAATGTTGAGGCGCTTGAAGAGTGCATTGCGCCTATCCTTGAGAAGGTGGACTCCATCAGAAGGATCGAAGGCCAGCGCAGGGATTGAGTGCTTCCCTTTTTTTTCTTGCCGTCGTCATCTCATGTAAAAGACAATTAAGTCTCAAGTTAGAATTGCGGCAACTCACGGATGTAATACAATTTGCCTATGTTTAGGTTCATGCTTGCTATTTTCCTTGTCTGATTCCTTTATGTATGGAGTTCATCCTACGCTTATTGAAAAACTTGCCGGCGCGCAACCTGCCGCGAGCGTTGGGTGCGGGACTTCAGCAGCCTGCTGGAGGCGTAGCGGCCGGCAAGACTCCTTGGTGTTCTCAGTGCAGCCACTTAAATCGCTGAGCGGGCTCGAAACAAAATAAGGGCGCGACCGATTACAACAAGGGTTCCTTCGCGTGCAGATTTTCCATACAAGAGTCGGAATCGTCCAAGGAAATAACTTTGTAATAAAAGAAAAACTTGCTCTGAGTTTTATGACTAGCTTTCTTCTTTGTCCTTCCTCCCGGCAAGCGTCGATTCCGAACGTCGCCAACTGGTATTCATATCTCCCTTTCCCCCCCCCCCCCCGGCAAATGGCACGCAAGGAATCCTTCTGTCTTTTGAGAAAAGAAAGAAGAGAAAATAAAGACATGAAACCTTGGCGGTTCGTTAGAACTTACCGGGATTAGGTTGTCATACAACATCTTAGACAAACATGCATATATATAAATATGAACATGGGAATCAATAAGGGAATGTACAACACTTAAATCTATTCATCTGTGCTCAGGGTCTGCGCCTGGCTTTGTACAAAGGATCACATGCCTTGCCGGCAAGACTTGTACAAAAGGGTGGTTGCCGGGAGCCCCCGGTAACCGCGCCTTATGGGTAGAACTTGCGAAGATGTTCGATATTCCAGGAATTACTCACTGGAATGCCATCTTCGGTCTCCAGGCGGACAGCGCCAGGCCTGGTGACTCGTACTACCCGATAAGGGCCTTCCCACTTTGGCGTCAACTTGTTTGAATTCTTGGCGGACTGAATCCGCCGAAGAACAAGGTCGCCTTCCTCAAGGCTTCGGGCATGAACTTTGCGGCTATGATAGCGGCGCAAAGCTAGCTGGTAGCGTGCAGCTCGCACAGCAGCCTGAAGATGATTCTCCTCAAGGAGCACAGCGTCATCTTGCCGCAGTTGCTCTTGCTCGAGCTCATCATAAGCGAGCACTCGAGGAGATCCGTATATGAGTTCCGTGGGGAGAACTGCTTCCGCTCCGTAGACCAGAGCGAAGGGCGTCTGGCCGGTGGCTCGATTTGGTGTCCTTCTGATTGACCAAAGAACCGCCGGCAACTCATCAATCCAGCGTCTTCCGCACTTTTTCAACCTGTCAAAGGTTCTAGTCCTGAGACCGCGCAGCACTTCAGCATTGGCCCTCTCCGCTTGGCCGTTGCTTCTTGGGTGAGCAACAGAGGCAAAACAAATCTTGCCGCCAAGGTCTTGGACGTACTGCATGAAGGTGCGACTTGTGAACTGCGTGCCGTTGTCGGTGATGATCCTGTTGGGCACACCAAAACGGCAAACAATTCCCTTGAAGAACTTGACAGCTGATTGCGCTGTCACCTTCCTCACTGCTTCCACCTCCGGCCACTTTGTGAACTTGTCGATAGCAACGTACAAGTACTCAAAGCCCCCGGTAGCACGGGGGAAAGGGCCCAGTATGTCGAGCCCCCAGACCGAAAATGGCCAGGAGAGAGGGATTGTCTGAAGAGCTTGAGCTAGTTGATGTAATTTCTTCGAATGAAACTGGCACGCTTCACACTTGGTTACTAGTGCAGTCGCATCCTGGAGAGCGGTAGGCCAAAAGAAACCTTGCCGGAATGCTTTCCCGGCAAGCGCTCTTGACCCTATGTGAGAACAACATATGCCCCCATGTATCTCTGCCAACAGCTCTAGTCCATCCTCCCGAGGAATGCACTTCAATTTCACACCGTTTGGTCTCTTTCTGTACAGGACGTCATCGACGAACTTGTACATAACAGACCGACGAGCTACTCTCTCTACTTGTTCCTGTTCCTTAGGGAGTTCATCTGCCTGAAGGAAATGGATAATGTGCTGCACCCATGCTGGAGCCTGAGGCTCGACAGCTAGGACTAAAGGCATCTCCTCTGCCGGGGGAACGTTCGTCTCGACAGCAAGGGCCTAAGGCCCTGCCGGAGCCTGTTGTTCCCCGGCAGGCATGTCGATCCCGGCAACTTCCTTGCCGGCGGCTCCGGGGAGCTCTGCCGGGAAGTACTGGCCAGAGTTCGACTTTCTTCTCTTTTCTTGCCGCATCGATGGCGCCACGGATGGTTGAGTCAATTGGAGCACAAAAGTTCCTGGTTCCACAGGCAACTTGAGGGCGGCACGCTTTGACAGGTCGTCATCAATATTGTTCTCGGCACGAGGAACGTGTTCCATTTGGAGACCGTCAAAGCGCTCTTCCAATTTCCTCACTTCATCTACGTAGGCTTGCATCAACGGACTTTGATAACTCTTGTTAACTTGCCTGACGACAAGTTGTGAATCGCCTTTGATGACGACCTTTTTGATACCAAGGTCCGCCGCGATCCTGAGACCGGCAAGCAAACCCTCGTATTCTGCAGTGTTGTTGGTCGAACTCTCCCGGGGGAAGTGCATTTGGACTACGTACTTGAGGCGCTCTCCGGTGGGTGTGACAAGCAGCATGCCAGCACCAGCGCCTTGCAGCGAGAAAGCCCCGTCAAAGTACATAACCCATTGCCGATCGATTTCCTTGCTGGGGAGAGTTGTTTCTTGAACTTCTTCGTCTGGCGTTGGGGTCCATTCTGCAATGAACTCCGCCAAGGCCCTGCTCTGGATCGTTGAAGTGCTTTCAAACTTAAGGCCAAAGCTGGACAACTCCAACGCCCACTCCACGATCCTGCCGGTTGCCTCCGGATTTTTCAAAATCCGTTGCAACGGAAAGCGAGTGACGACGGTGATCTCATGTGCTTGAAAATAATGGCGCAGCTTCCTCGAGGCCATAAGGAGGCCGAAAAGCAACTTCTACACACCAGAATATCTTGACCTAGCTCCTTGTAAAAGAGAGCTAACAAAATAAACTGGGCGCTGCACCACCTTCTTCTTCTGCACGGGTTCTTCTGTTTGCGCAGATCCTGTCTTGCTGGGATCAACCCTTGCCGGGGAAGATCTTGCCGCGTCATCTGGCGGTCCTGCCGCTAGTGTTGCTTCCTCATCAGCCTCTCTCTGCGCCACTAGCGCAGCTCTAACCACTTGATTTGTTGCTGCCAGATACAGCAGCAACGGCTCTTGTGGTTTAGGTGCGACTAGCGTCGGCGGAGAGGAAAGTTATTTCTTCAAATCTTGCAGCGCAGCCTCCGCCTCCGGAGTCCATTTCATCGGACCTGCCTTCTTCAAAATTTTGAAGAACGGCAGGGCGCGCTCAGCAGATTTGGAAATAAACCTGCTTAGAGCAGCAACACAGCCGGCAAGACGACGCACATTCTTGACGCGTCTCGGCGCTTCAATTTGCTCAATAGCTTTGATCTTGTCGGGGTTCGCTTCGATTGCCCGGCAAGATACAAAGAATCCGAGGAGCTTGCTGGAAGGAACACCGAACACGCACTTCTCAGGATTGAGCTTCAAGTTGATCTTGCGCAAGTTTGCAAATGTTTCTTCTAAATCTTGAATGAGCGTTGCTTTGTCTTTGGTTTTGACCACTATATCATCCATATACGCCTCCATATTTCTATGGAGTTGTGGCTCAAAACCAATCTGGATTGCTCTGGCAAATGTTGAAGCAGCACTTTTCAACCCAAAAGGCATTCGTATAAAACAATACGTACCACATGGGGTGATAAAGGCGGTCTTCTCCTCATCTTCTTTTGCCATAAAAATCTGATGATACCCTGAATAGGCATCAAGGAAGGACAGGAGATCACAACCAGCGGTGGCATCCACAATCTGGTCGATGCGCGGCAAGGGAAAGGGATCTTTTGGACAAGCTTTATTGATATCTGTATAATCGATACAAAGCCTTCATTTCCCATTCGCTTTCCGCACTACGACCGGATTGGCCAACCAGGTTGGGTGAAGCACTCCTTTGACCAGTCCTGTCGCCTCCAGCTTTCTGATCTCTTCGGCAATGAATTCTTGCCGCTCCAAGGCTTGCTTCCTGACCCTTTGCTTGACGGGCCGTGCATGAGGACAGACAGCAAGGTGGTGCTCAATTACCTTCCTAGGAACACCGGGGATGTCAGACGGTTTCCATGCAAACACATCGACATTCGCCCGCAGGAAAGCAACGAGCGCGCTTTCCTATTTGTCATCTAGGGTGGAACTAATGGTGAAAGTTCCCCCTGTTCCGTCCTCTCTGACAGGCACCTTCTAGGTCTCCGGCGGAGCAGCCTTGGACTTCTTGTTCTTGCCGGTGGAACTCTCTGGTACGTCCTCGATGGAAGCGCGGCACTCCGAGGAGGTGCGCTTGCCGGAGTTCGCGCCAAGGTTCCTGCCGGTCTTCTTCTTCCCCCCGGGAGTTCCAGCGGCAGGAGCAGATGCCTTGATGGCAGGTGCTGCAACTGCTTCCCGATAAAGTTGGTCGGCACAGATGAGCGCATCCTTCTTATCGGAATGGATAGTGATGACGCCCAACGGCCCAGGCATCTTCAAGACGTTGTACGCGTAGTGTGATGCCGCCATAAACTTAGCCAGCGCTGGCCGACCAAGGATCCCATTGTATGACATGGGGATCTTGGCGACATCAAACACCACCTTCTCGGTCCTGAAGTTGAGCTCACTGCCAAATGTTACTGGCAGCGTAATCTTGCCCTTAGGCTGGGTTCTTCCTAGATTGACCCCTTGAAACATACCCGTTTCCTCGAGGTCCTTGTCGGGAATTTGGAGCTTTCTGAGCACATCCGGTGAGATTAAGTTTAGGCCGGCCCCGCCGTCAACTAACATTTTCGTCACCTTGAGGTTGCGAATCGTTGGCGAGACCAACAATGGCAAGCACCCGACCGCAGTTGTGCGATCGGGGTGATCCTCGGCGTCGAAAATGATAGGCGTGCTGGACCACTTCAGGGGCCTACATGCATCTGGGGATGGCTCTGCTGCATTGACCTCCCGCAACCACTGTTTGAGTTGGCGGTGGGAGGAATGCAGCGAGGCACCCCCATCAACGCACATGGCCTCCGTAGCCTTCTGGAATTCTTGCTCACTGGATTCATCATCTCCTTCTTTGTCTCGGCCCCGAGCGGGCCGATCCTTTTGCTGCTTGGCCTTGCCGCGGCGACCCCCTCGGCCACCGCGCTTCTTGCCGGACCCCTCAGCACCATCTTGGGCCTTCTCCTTATCTCGCCTCTCGTATTCGGCCCTCTGCTTCTCGGCAAGCTGCTCAACTTGCCGGCAGTTCTGGAGATCGTGGCCCTTGGTGCGATGGATCTTGCAATACTGATTGCCGGAGTTCTCCGACTTGTCGGCAGCCGCCAAGGCCTGACAGGAAGGGCACCCGGCAAGATCCTTGCCGGGGTCGCCAACCTTGGCCTTCTTGGCGGCGCCGGGGTTGTCGGATTCCTCGACAGCAAGCACGGCCTTGCCTCCGCGCTTCCTGTTCCGCTGCCGGCCTTTCCTTGACGGGGCCGCTGCGTCTTCATCTTCGGACTCGCCCGCCGTGCCAATAGCCTCACCAGGGAGTTTCCTCCCCTCCTCAGCTCCAGCGCACTTGTCGGCCAGAGCGTAAAGCTCGGCGATACTCCTGACTTTGTTCATTGCCAGCTCTTCCCACATTTTGCGGTTACGCATGTTCTGGTGGAACGCGCTAACGACAGCGGCAGGATGAACCTCACGAATATTGTACTACACCCGGCTAAATCTCTGGATAAACTTGCGCAGGGACTCGCCCTCCTTCTGAGGGATGATGTGCAAATCGCTCTCTTGGCAAGGAGCTTGGTGGCCTCCAACAAAGGCGCCAACAAACTGATGGCACAGATCTGACCAGGAAGAAATAGAATTCTCCGGCAGATGCATCAACCACGACCTGACGTTGGGTTTGAGCACCAACGGGAAGTAGTTGGCAAGTATCTTGTCATCTCGGCCCCCGGCAGCCTGCACCGCAATGGTGTAGATGCTCAAGAACTCCGAGGGTTGGGTCTTTCCGTCATACTTCTCCGGGCCCTCTGGCTTAAATGTTCGGGAATTGGGCCACCGGACTTGCCGCAGCTCACGGGTAAATGCCGGAGTTCCTACCTTATAAGGCAAGTCTCCTACGTCCCCTGGCGCAGGCTCGTCAACAGCCGGCCCCGCGCGCTTATCAGACTGATAGCGCGCTTCCCGTCGCCGCTCGATGGTAGTTCGAGCGTCCTCCTTGCCTCGCTCCTGGAAAACTTGGTGCTGATCGCGGCGCATCCGTGGATCGGACGACGCCGTGGAAACTTCTTCATGGCGGTCGACTTGCTGAGTTGTCGGCCGCCGCTGGTGCCGCGGAGGGGAGTGCACTGTGGTTGCACCACCTCCGGTTTTCTCTACATCGGCTCGTGCCGGTTCGATGGGCCTCCGCTGTGAGGGCCCTGCCTCTTGCGGTCCATCTTTGTTGGCGAACCGATGAGGCTCTGGATGGTACCTCGCCACTCCTCCATCTTCTCCGGGGCAGGAGGAAAATCGAGGAGCAGCTGCGCAAGTGCCAAGGCTTCCGCTGGCGTAGGTGGCGGCGACAAGTGCGAGGTACGTGAGGTGCTCTGACTCCTAACCATGTTAGAAGGAGCACCACCACGGTCACGCGACCGTGCGCCACCTCCGCCGGCAGCTCGTTGTGCATGCTGGTCCCGCGCATCTTGGGATCTATGCGCAGAAACCTTTTCATGGGGACGCCCTAAACCACCAGCACCATGACGTCGCTCATCATGCACGACCTGGGTAGGTCGTGAGGCTTGGGCCGGCGCGGGAGCTCCAACAGGCGCCCTTCGATCTCTCGAGTTCGTTGTGCCATCCGTAGGCAACACAGCGCCATCTCTAGATCCAGCGGCGTGCAGGTTACCACTGCCACTGCGAACGATACCGCTCGCTTGGCTTGGATCACCAGAACGCCGCGGGGGTTCTAGTCCTCTTCCTTCTGCACCCACGCCGTCGCCTGTACGCGAAGGTGTAGGCAAAACGGACGTGGACGGTTGCGCCATCGCAGCGCTCTTCTTCTTGGGTGGCATGATGATAAAGATGATGAAGAAACTAAGATGCCGAGCACTAGATCAGGTTCACGCAACCTTCAATCCCCCTACCTGGCGCGCCAAAGATGTCGGGGCATGACACCTATGGGATCCCGAGAGATCCCTTTACGATTCAGCGGGGGGAGAGGTATACGCAAAGAGCAGAACCAATGATCGACGCGTGAGGTTTTTACCCAGGTTTGGGCCGCTGATCAGTGTAAAACCCTACTCCTGCTGTGTGTTCTTATTGATGTTCTTGAGCCCAGCCTTCAGGAGCGCTCACAATGAACAGTACGTTCAAAGAGCGGCTACGCATGCAGAATGGGCCAGAGGTTCTCCTACTCTGTAGCAGTTGCCTTGGGCCTCCTTTTATACGCTCAAAGGGGTCTCCACAGTGGCAAAATGTACATACATTGAGGTGTAAAGTAGGTACAGGGTATCATACCTAACCCCTAACGGATTAGGACAAGCGCATTTAATGCACCGTGAGGTGTCCGTTTAGGTGTCCTCACTTTCTTGGGGATGGAAAAAAGGGCCATCCCATCAGCACCGCTTAAGCTCTCCTCCACTGGCGCGTTGCCACGCATCCAGGGAAGGACCCAGAATGTCAGACTTGTTACTGTGCCGAAGCGGTGGCACAGTGGCAGAATCTCGCCAGGCGCCGAGTCTTGCCGGGCTCCAAGCCATGCCGGGCGCCAAGCCTTGCCGGGCGCCAAGCCTTACCGGGCGCCAAGCCTTGCCGGGCTCCACAGGCCATCCCGGCAAGGATCTTGCCGGGGAAGCCGGCCTTCGGATCCCAGCTTTGCTTATCTGCTGATCCTCAGATCCCTGACTTGATGATTTCCTTGATGGCTTGAATCGACCTCGAGCTATTCCCGGCAAGCCTTGCCGCGAGGATGGCTACAACTACACGTGCACAAGTACGGGGTACTAGTGGCCCAATACTTAGTACACCGACAAGTTGGAAGCGGGTCAAATTTGAACTGCAGCTGCCTCATTGTTTGCTCTTTATTTTCTCCAAAAATTATTTCTAGGTACATAAGTATCTATTTAATTAGAGAAACACCAAAAGTTTTCCAACAATCATCCACTAGCTAGGAACGGTCAATCCCGCCGTTTTGACCGCATTTTGAAATGGGCATGAAAAATTAAAAAAAAATCAAAAAATTGGAAAAACTTCGCATTGTGTCATTATATGTGACCAAGTTGCCAGTAAAAACAATAAACATGTAATACGGCAATTATTTTAAAAAAGTGTTCTCAGAAATGAGCTATCATGTGTGAAGATTCATGGCTTTCAAGGCAGATGATCAATCTTATGGCCACATTCATGGCATATTTTGTTCAAATGATCTCACATTGTGCACAAGGGTGCATCTTGAAATGGCAAACAATGTTGCCTAAGGGAGTTTTCATTTTCTTTGGACGAAAAATCAATTTTCCATTTTTCGAGTGCCCAAAATGAGTTTTTTGTGAAGGACCTACCATATATTTGTTGCAAAATTGGACCAAATCGATTTTCTAAAATACTAGGCCATATTTAATTCACAATTGACCAAATGGTTTGGTGTCAAAAGATTTGATCCACCTTTGGTGAAAAAGACAAATTTCCGCCGATTCAGTAGGAAGAAGGTCAAATTTGAACTGCAGCTGCCTCATAGTTTGCTCTTTATTTTTTCCAAAAATCATTTATAGGCACATAATTATCTATTTAGTTAGATAAACACCAAAAGTTTTCCAAGATTGAACCACTAGCTAGGAACGGTCATGCCCGTTGTTTTGATCGCATTTTGAAACGGGCTTAAAAAATTCAAAAAAAATCAACAAATTGGAAAACCTTCGCATTGTGTCATTATATGCAACCAAGTTCCCAGGAAAAATAATAAACTTGTAATACGACAATTAGTTTAAAAAGTGTTCTCAGAAATGAGCTATCATGTGTGAAGATTCATGGCTTTCAAGCCAAATGATCAATCTTATGGCCACATTCATGGCATAGTTTGTTCAAATGATCTCATATTGTGCACAAGGGTGCATCTTGGAATGGCAAACAATGTTGCCTAAGCGAGTTTTCATTTTCTTTGGAGGAAAAGTCAATTTTCCATTTTTCGAGTTCCCAAAATGAGTTTTTTTGTGAAGGACCTACCATATATTTGTTGCAAAATTGGACCAAACCAATTTTCTAAAATACTAGGCCATATCTAATGCACACTTGACCAAATGGTTGGGTGTCAAAAGATTTGATCCACCTTTGGTGAAAAGACAAATTTCCGCCGATTGAGTTGGAAGCGGGTCAAATTTAAACTGCAGCTGCCTCATAATTTGCTCTTTATTTTTTCCAAAAATCATTTATAGGCACATAAGTATCTATTTAATTAGAGAAACGCCAAAAGTTTCCAAGATTCAACCACTAGCTAGGAACGGTCATGCCCGCTGTTTTGACCGCATTTTGAAATGGGCATAAAAAATTCAAAAAAAATCAAAAAATCAAAAAACCTTCGCATTTTTTCATTATATGTGACCAAGTTACCAGGAAAAATAATAAACT
Source organism: Thinopyrum elongatum (assembly GCA_011799875.1). Lineage (NCBI taxonomy): Eukaryota > Viridiplantae > Streptophyta > Magnoliopsida > Poales > Poaceae > Thinopyrum > Thinopyrum elongatum. The sequence continues at coordinate 54,202,127 of CM022299.1, read as the reverse complement.
TGTAATAAGGCAATTCTCTAAAAAAAGTGTTATGAGAAATGAGCTATCATGTGTGAAGATTCATGGCTTTCAAGCCAAATGATCAATCTTATGGCCACATTCATGGCATAGTTTGTTCAAATGATCTCATATTGTGCACAAGGGTGCATCTTGGAATGGCAAACAATATTGCCTAAGGGAGTTTTCATTTTCTTTGGACAAAAAATAAATTTTCCATTTTTCGAGTGCCCAAAATGAGTTTTTTTGTGAAGGACCTACCATATATTTGTTGCAAAATTGGATCAAATCAATTTTCTAAAATACTAGGCCATATTTAATGCACAATTGACCAAATGGTTGCGTGTCAAAAGTTTTGATCCACCACTAATTAATCAGAAATACATGGTTTGATGGCGATACATTGAGGTTTGGATGGTGGCCAAGGGCCCCAACTCCAGAGCGCGTAAACTCGCATGCCCGCCGCGTGGTCACCGCGTGACCATGGCGTTGCCTCATGTTCTGGGTGGCCTAGGCATGTCTAGTGGGTTGGGCACTCCGCCGGTAGGTGTTAGGAAGAAGAAGGCAATAGAAGAATCTCACGAGGAGACTGTACTAAGGTCAAACATGAATTAGCAGCCAAGTGTTTGATTAGTGGTAGGGAAAATGCACATGGCCAATGGGCCTGAGGTTTGGCCGAGGATGATCATCTACTAAGGACACTTTCTTGGAAAATTTACAGCTCAAATGGAGGAGCCTAGGCGTCACTTGCTTTGCAAAGTACCACACTAGACAGAAATATGAATGTTGAAGCTGGACTCAACTGAATGAATGGATTCATCTGAGGTTTGGAGGAGGATGATAATTTGGGCATATGAAGACACTATAAAATATTTATACCATTTGGATAAATAAAAATGGTACTTCCTTCACAGTGCTCTCCACTGAACTGAAAATTGGGAAAAATGTTGAGAGAAATTGGATAGATTAAAGGAGCTAAAATTTGGTGGAGGGAGGTTATATGGGTAGGGTCATGTCCTGGTAAATTTTCAGAAATTAAAAATTAACATAAAATATAGTTGCTTCACAAACTGAAAATATTACCAGAAACAAAGATTTGATGGTGAGCTCACATGGATTGTTAGATGAGGCTAAAATTTTGTGGAGAGATATGATTTGGGAATATAGAAGATGTGGCAAAAATTCAGCTCATTAGGATATGCCTAGCTAGTACTTTCTTCACAACGGTTCTAGCTGAACAGAAACTTTGGAAATTTGCCGAGGAAGATTTATCAGGCAAATGGAGCTGAATATTGTCATGAGGCAATGATTTGGATAGTAAAGAATGCCCAATTTTTTTGGGAATTATGGGAATGACATAAATATAGGCTGCTTCACAACCTAGGGCAAAAATTGACACATAGACATGACATATAGGCAAAACTGATGAGGTGGCGCCTAGTCATAGCAATGCACCACAATTTACAAGGCTATGACCATCTATATTGGTCGTTATCAGCTAGAAATAAGGCAGCGGATCTGTGCTGTTTGCTTTACGACCATTTCGTGTAAGTAAATTACGACATTTTTGACCAAAATGGTCGTTATAGTTTAGGGTTTGGAGCCCCCAGAATAACTTTTGACCAATTGGTCACAAATGGTCGCAGATTTATGACCAATTCTTCCAGGGTCACTGACAGAAGGTCACAAATTGACATATTTCTTGTAGTGTATCTGTGTCGCTGACCCGTACTTTATGCACGAGGGCTTCTTGGCAGTTTGCGCAGAGCACCATGAATGTGCTAGGAACTACATCACCGATTTCATGGTCGCCAATAAGGACAAGGAGACGATTCTCCTACCTTATCATCCCATGTAAGTTATCCGCGGATATCCTTCCTTTGATTTCAATCATTCATTTGCACGCGTGGATGCTAATTTGAGGTGTACTTATTTTGCGCAGCGAGGGGCGCGCCGTCCTCATCATTCTTTACCTTCGATTCTCCCACGCTCTTTACTTGGACTCGTCGAACAACATAAAGAAAAAGGATTAGACACACATCAAGGTTGTTCTCGACAGTGCTATCTTAAGCTATGGCCATCGGGGTGGAGAGATCACGGTCAAGACGACAAAGAACCGCGCGCCCTACTTCGGCCATAAGACCGACTTCTTCTGCATCGAGCAACCGAAAGGTACTCCTAGTGATGGATTCTATGTCATCCACCACATGCTGGAGTACAGAAGGGATTGCCAGAACCTTCGCATGTCACCTAAATCCAGCGATGCCGATATTCTGATGTGGGCCAAGAAACTAGGAAATGTACCGTATCATCGACTCCAAGCTGAGTTCTATCACATCCAGCGTGAACTTGCCCAAGTCATCATGAAGGATATCGTCGAAAAAACAGGGATGTTCTACAAAGAAGGGAAAATGTCGCGGGAAGATGTCTGAATACGCGTAGCCCCTCAGTGTCTTGACATGAAGCCTTTCACTTAGCTCGAGGACTTCATCCCTGATTTGGATGGATGGCACGACATGTTGGAGTGATTGACGTTGAAATGAGTCCGTTTAGTCACTACTTTCTCTATGACGAAACTTTGAATTTATGTACGACGAAACTTTGTGATGTAACTAAACTGTCCTCAACTAGCGTAGATCACTCTAGTTAGGGCAGTTTGGGTACGATGAACTTTGTTATTTATGTTTACGATATGTTGCTTCTATTTTTGCTAACTCTGTCTCTTTTTGTTGCTCAACTATATATTATGTTGCATATTATCGACTCATGTGACGATGCAGGTACATAGATCATCAATGACGAAGAAGTGCTACGCCGTGTATGTAGGGAAGGTTACAGGAGTGTACGACGAGTGGCCTGAGTGTCATGCCCAGGTGTACCGGCTTCCGGGCGGCAGCCAGAGAGGGTTCGACAGCAGAGTCGAAACGGAAGATAGTTACTTGAAGTTCACGCTAGCGTGAGAGAGGGATCAGAACCGGCGCCTCAAGAACTACTATATTATCGCGCTCTTGCTCATAGTGATCGCTCTTCTCTTCTATATCTTTGTTTAGATATAGATGATGAAACATGTGTCTGTGATGACCATGCAGTTGTTTGTATTCAAAACATGTCACTTAACTTGTATCGCTATATCGCGATTATGATGAGACGACATGATTTGTGTTGGATGATGTGATGATATGATCAGACTATTATGTGTATGATATGATGAGTATATTGCATGTTTATGATATGATTAGAATACTGTATAAAATCTGTACAAATACAACATAAATACGTAGCAGAAAAAAAATACCTATTACCAGTAGCGCTGGTCGGCAAAAAGCAGCAGCGTGGGTGCACCAGTAGCGCTGGCTTGTTCCCAGCGCTACAACTATCTAGCAGTAGCGCTGGACCATCCCACGCTACTACTAGATAGGGTTAGTAGTAGTGCATTTCAGACCAGCGCTACTGCTACTAGTTAGTTGTACCGCCGTACTAGTAGCGCGGGTACCCGCGCTACTGCTAGCCAAAAAACCAGCGCTACTAGTAGGGTTTTGCCTAGTAGTGCATGCTTGTGCTGTGGCCCCAGCCGTCGTTTCGCGATTGAGACTTGGATGCTTCTTCTATGGACCAGTGCTTTATTTATAAAGCGAGGTGAAAGCCTATTTTCAAGACGATGATAAAACACGCACATCTATTTATGGTACTCCCTCCGTTTCATAATTTAGTGCATATAATTTTTTTAAGAAGCCAAATCTCACCAACTTTGACCAAGTTTTTGAAAAAAAACATTTACATCTAAAATGCCAAATATACATATCATTATACTCATCATAAGATGTAGTTTCATATATTATATATTATGTATTCTAGATATAAATAGTTTTCTCTATAAATCTAGTTAAAGTATACAAAGTTTGACTGTTTAAAAAATCTATATGCACTAAATTTTGCAACCGAGGAATTGTTGTTGAGTATGGACAAATGAGTGAATTTACAATGTTACCAATCATGCTGCAACCCCAATTATTAGTGCTACCAAATGACAAAACCTATAGTAACCGACAGTTGTCACGTGTTTGGCACAGAAATGGCTGTTCATGTTTCAGGCTCTGATCCATCGAATTATGGCACTTGTCTGCTCTGTTACAGTATTGAGAGAAAATATGCGGTGCTCCCATCATTTACATGCTCCTATGCTTCAATGTCTAAAAAGTCAATGTTAAATATTTAATTTTTCTAATTTTTGAATGTTCACAACAAATGTTTTACATCCGCTAAAAAATTCATTCCCAAAATGGAAATATACAATGAGAAACAAAAAAGAGAAATCTTCATGTGAATAGTACCATTTTAGCTTTCGTCTTCTTGTGACACTATTCATGTGCAGTTTGTCTTTTTTGTTTCTAAATGTGTATTTCGTGTTTGGGTCTGAAACTTTTAGGGGATGTAGCCATATGCCTTGTGAACATTCACAATTTTGCCCAGAATTCTTTCAAACACCTAAAATTGTTGTTTTAAACATTGAAGCACGGCAGCATGTAGATGTTGTATCGGGAGAGCAAATTAGAGTACATGCCACTTGCCACTTTTTAGCCCAACATCTCCACCTCTATCCTACGAATTCCCGCGGAGGTTGTTCAATGAGATAAGTGGTTGGAGAAAAAACAAAAGCTGAGAAATAGGTTGAGATAAGGGAACCGTGCCAGTCCGTGGTTGTGACAAAAAAAGTGATGCCAGAGCAGGCCGTACGAGTGACAATTGACCACTGCCCGGAGCAAAGTTGCACCCACTGAAATTTCCGCATCATGCAGATCGCCAAAGCTGTCGCCGCCAGGAGACGCGAATCTGCCAGATCTTTGCGCAAAACTATACTGCTCCAGGGAAAGAAAACAAGCAGTAGTATTGACAAACCAGGTGCGGGGGTAGCTCTCCAGGGAAAGAAAACACGCAGTAGTATTGACAAACCAGGTGCGGAGGTAGCTCGGAATAGAAGGGGTCCTGATTTGGATCGATACCATTTCTTTTCTTTGGGCACGCAAGCAACCGTGAGATAGATACAACATTAATCAGAGCTTTCGCGGAGCTGGTTCTCAACTTTTTGGCTGTTAATATCATCTCGGCGTGCCCACCCACCATCAACCCTTCCCACCATTCGTTTTTGTATGAATATGTTAGTAGTACAAAAACTGATAAAAGTGCTTTGCTATCATGGTCTCTTCAGTTAACTAGTCAGTCTACTTGGTCATTGGGCCCTTCAAATTGACGTTGCATTGGTGATGACTTCGTCAATCTCGAAAAGATTTGCGAGCTCAGTCTTTCGGAGGTGCTCATAAGGATAAAGTGTGCGTGCGTTCATAGGAGTGAGTATATGTGCATGTGTGTTTGTATTGCGTCCAAGAAAACTAGGGAGAAAATATCAAGCTTATGGTCTTGGGAGAAATAAATTGCTTTTTGGATGGAGAAATAAAATAAATATCAGTGAACCGCATACAACTCAGCGGCACCCAAAAGTTGTCACTTGTACCATACGCGTTTTAACTAATCTTCTGAGAAGGATTAGAAAAAACACTGCTCTCGCCCCCGCGTCATTCTCTAGGGGCGACACGGGCGGATCCAGATCCCGCTGTCGCCCGGCCTCCCTTCCCTGCTCCTCCACCATGCCGCCACCGGTTGCTCCCGTCGGGCGAAGCCTCGTGCTGGATGGCGGCGGCGGGGCAACCCTTCTCCTCTCCTTTCCTACCCCCCTCCTCCTCGTCCCCGAGTCCCGGTTGTCGGTGTCAAAACCGACGGATCTCGGGTAGGGGGTCCCGAGCTGTGGATCTAGGATAGATGGGGAACAAGGGACGATGAACACGGTATTTACCCAGGTTCGGGACCTCTCGAAGAGGTAAAACCCGACGTCCTGCTTGATTGTATTTGATGTATGGTATGGTTACAGAGTAGATCTACCTCGAGATCAGGCGAGCTAAACCCTAAGGCAATGAGGTCATTAATGTAGCTCTAGCCCTAAAGACTAAAACCCTCCGGTTTATATAGACACCGGCAGGGTTAGGGTTACACACGACAGGTTACAAAGAAAGGAAGATCCTGCCTAATCTTGGCTTGGAGGACACACCACGACTCCGAAGATTCCTTATCCGGTCATGGATCCACACTCCAGCTTGGGCCCCATAATAGCCCATCAATCCGGCCCAAACATAACAGGCTAGCAGCCCGAGGACCCCTTAATCCAGGACTCCCTCAGTAACCCCCGAACTTGCCTCCAACGCCAGGGGTCGTGTCCGGCATCCGCACACCTCGTGGTCTTCGGCTTGCGAGGCGAGACCTTCGTCGTGTCCTGTACATGCTCGGAGTCAAGTGGTGTTCGGAATCTGAAGCGTCCATTTTACTTATCTCCGAAGGCAAAAACCAGTGTGAATAGTGTGACACCCTGATTTTTGCCAACTTTTTCTTTTCAAAACTTGACTTGACTTTATTTGAATTTGAATGGATTTCAAATTCTTTCACATGGACTTGGTCATTTTTGAATCTTTGTCAAGTGGTTCCTAGCCTCATCATCTTGCAAATGTCTTGCCAGGAACCTCAAGTACTCAAATTTCCATTCAAATTATTTTCAAAAGCTTTTTTCTTTTAATTGGGAAATTAGGGCATTGGCATAGGTTGTGAAGCAACCTATAGTTTTGATGCTCCTAAACTTCTCAATTAATTCCTAAAAATCTCTTGGACCATATCTCCACCAAATCTTCAAAAACATTCCTTGGTCATGTTCAAATGTTTTGCTTAAAAATCCTTTTTCCTCTCTGTCCAGAACCAGCCATTGTGAAGGAAGTGCATTTTTGGTTTGTCCAATTGCTACCAAATTTTTACAGCATTGAGACAACACCAAATGCGCACTCTCCACAAATTTTCAGCTCTCCAAGAATTATCATGTGATCAGTACTTCCATTTGCAGATTCAGGCTAGTTTTGTGCATTTCACATGAGCTACCCTCAAACTTCAACCAAATGAGCTCAAACTTGGTCAGCTTGTAGATCATTCGACCAGGAACACACCAGACAACTCTCTTGGCCTCATCCCATCCTCTCCTCTCCTCCAGAACCTCCCCAACATTTCTGTTAGCAACTGTTGTCGATGAAACCTCTCTTCTCAGACCACTTCTAGCCAAACCAAGTGCAAAGGTGACATGATCCTTCGAGGCACGACGCCTCAGACAACTTTGGCCAGGCCAACGTGGCCACGGGACATGTCCTGGCGTGGTGAGCACGGGTGTGGCATGCTGTTGCCGCGCTCTATGACGCGCCCAGGCTCGGGTCATGTCCGAAACGACGACTCGCGCAGAGCGGCGCTGTCCAGACGTGCCGACTACCTTCCCCGTGGACGCGTGGACCAGCTGGAGCCCTCACCTGCGCCGGAGATGCCCTGGACGGCCGCCGCGTCTCCGCCGCCCTGTTCTGCCCGTGGAAGCACAGTGGCCGTGCGGCGCGTCGCCTAGCCCCCGCCTCGTCACTTCGGCATTGAATGCCCCTGCCCTCACCCATCCTCTCACCCACGTCGAGACAGCCAGCAGGGCGTACGGGCGCCGTCGCCATGGCACGCTTCGACGAGCTTCGGGAGAGATCGCCGCGCCCTCCTTCCGCCTATAAAAAGCCCCGCCCGGGCTCTCCGAGCTCTTCAACCCACTCCTCCCCCTCCATAGCATCTTCCAGCAGCAAGAACCCGAGGCACTGAGGCCTCCGGCCTCGAGCTCGACCGGAGCTCTGCCGCGATCCCCTCTCCTCCTCCAGCTCGCTCCAGTCCACCTCCGCTCCACCCGAGCCCTCCATCGTGATCAGATCGTTCCACTGGTGCTCCCAGAGCCGCCGCCCGGTCGAATAGCTGCCGGAACCGCCATCGCCGGCGAGTGCCGAAAGCTGCCGCCGCCGGAGACGAAGGGGGCGACGTCATCTGTCCACCTCTGACCGAGCTGCGGGTACAAGGAGAACCGCCGTTCGATGCTCGATCCATCCCCGTCCTTCTCGAGCCCAGCCGCCGTCCCTATCGCCGGTGAGCACCGCCGGAGCTCCGCCCCTCTCTGTTCCTCTCTCTCCCTCCTCTATTTAAACCGAGCGGGCCCCGCTGTCAGCGACTCAGCACACGCGCGCGAAGGGGTAAGTGAAGGCGCATTCGGCCTTTACGCCTTCGACGTGGCCCGCTGTGAGTTTTTCTATTTTTGGTTTTATTTTCAGCTTTGACCAGTAACTTTGACTGCTTATATCTTTTAACAGAAAGGTCCAAATGACCTGATTCTTTTTGCATTGTGTTCATAATGGAATTCTTTATTTTTCCACCAAGTTTCATATTTTTATCCCACTCACAGAATTGCTGGTGATTGAAACAGTGTTATGTGACATTTTCTTTTACTATTTTAAAATATTTTCAGAGGGAGAAACTTGTGGATTTGAAGGTCAGGAGTTTTTGGACCACCCAACTGATCAAGGCAAGCCAGGATAACCATGTTTTGAAGCATGTCATGGCATTGCATTTTCATATCCATTTTGCACATTAAATTTAACCCCAAATAATTCCAAGTAAATTAATAAATGACTAAGATGACCAACTAAGTTAACATGAGTTGATAACCTGCTGAATGCTTAATGAAACTTAGTTGGTTGATCGAGAGTCACCTGTCCGGGTTAAAACGTGCAGCCACATTTGCCGGTATGGGACGGCCTTGACTTGGGCTGGCTACGTGCTCTTTCACCGGTACCTCCAAAGAGGGAGGGTTATGCGTGCGTGCTACCCTGATCAGGTAGACGACGATAACTCTGTGAGCCCAGTTGAGTTATTTGCCGGCGTCCCCGTTTGGGACAGTTAGTTTGGCCACGACGGTGGCAGGTGTCTTGAGGACACGGGGCCACCCAGGGCTTGACTCCAAGAGGGAGTGTGATGGCCGGTGGTACGATGGAAGAGTCACGGGTCAGACAGGTTTCGTCGGAACGTCGTTGGTCCACCCGAATGGGAGCACGAGGCCATGAGTTCCGTGGTGTGGGTAAAGTGTACAACCTCTGCAGAGTGTTAAATCTATTCGAATAGCCATGTCCACGGAATTGGACAGCCCGTCCAGACCTCTGTAGGAGATCAACCGTTATAAGGATACTGATGAAAGAACTTGTCTTACGTGCGGAAGTACTCAGTGAGGTGGAGTACTCCGTGGGTTGTGAAGCAACCCGGATATGAGTAAGTTGATGATCGTGATCTCAGCAATTAAGACTCAACATGTTTATTGCCATGCTATTACTTGCTGCATTATTTGGTTGTCAGGTGCTTGCGAGTACATTCAAAGTACTCACCTGGCGTATCATGCCAGATGCAGGAGAAGACTGAGACGCAGGTCTTGGAGGTTCGTGTTATAATGCCTAGGATGTGTCCACAGCAATGTCCCTGTGGATGGAGTTGCTGCCATATTCCGCTACGCTTTAGCCTTCCGCTGTAGTATCGCTAAGTTATGCCGAGGCCCATCATGTTTGATAAATAATGTACATACTGTATAGCACTTGTTGTGCTCTGGCCTCGAGGATCTTCTAACCTTGTACTCTTTATTATCAATAAAGTCAGCTATGTTTCTGTTGCCAAGATGTTGAGTGTTTCCAGAAGACAATGGTCTCTGGGCTGGGAACACTGGCATTCCGGTTCTATGAGCCGGGGTGCCACAAATAGTGTCCTCATCTGACAACTTTTTCCTCTTTAACGAAGGGTCGCGACCGCTCATAATACCGAGCGGCCTGACTGTTCTCAATGCGCGGCTCGAGGCCACCCCCTATTGGCACGTCTCATTAAGGCAGAGATCATGCCCCGTTTTTAGGGGATATGATCAATGATCTTGATTCCCCACTCGCGCATAACGTCGCGCGAGTATCGGGAAGTCGAGAAGTCCACGGCGTGAAAAGAGGAACCCTTGGTTCTTCTGTTGCCTATAAGAGGGGGATTGCTACAGTTAGCATCCTATGCCTTCTTCCGCCTTCCGCTGCTGCATGCATAATCCTCAAGAGCTCCAGCACCCTGTCCTTTCTGCTCCGCGGTGAATCCCATCCTCCCCTCCCCAGCCATGGCCGGATCCGGTGCAAACGACAAATGGGATGTCTACGTCATCACCAACAACGACATCTTGGAGCTGAAGCGGGTCGGCTACTTGTTGGCCGACATCGCTCACCGGGCCCCTGAAAAGGGCCAGCTCATCCCCACGCCCAAGCCGGGTGATTGGGTTGTATTCCACCCCCATTTCATCCAGGGGCTTGGATTTCCCCTACACCCCTTTATGAGGGGATTGACGTTCTTCTATGGGCTAGATTTCCATGATCTAGCCCCCAACTTCCTCCTCGACATCTCGGCCTTCATCATCGTCTGTGAGGCCCTCCTCCGATTCCAGCCGCACTTTGGCCTGTGGCTGAAGGTGTTCAACGTCAAGCCCAAGGTGGTTGGCAGTGCCCAGGCAGAATGCGATGGGGCCATGATCAGCAAGCTGACTCGGGTCCAGTGGCCAGAGGGCAGGTTCATCGATGACCATCAAGGTGTGTCAAAAAGAGTGGCTTTACATCAGAGAATCAAGGGAAGCTACCTGGACGGCAGCTCCCGAATTCAGATCTGGACCCCCAACAAGATTGGCCTCGTGGACTACAAAGAGTCTCGACTGGGGGTCCACTGCGGACATGAAGCTGCTGCAGAAGTGCGTCGTCAACGTGATGGAGACCGGCGCCAAGCTGACCAACGTGGTCCAGATAATGCTCAAGCGTCGGCTCCTCCCCTGCAAACAAAGGGCTGACCCGATGTGGGAATACAAGCCCGAAGACCCGGCCACCGTGCAGTTCCTCTTCGGCACAACCCATGACAAGGCATGGGGTCTGTTGTTCAAGCCTCAAGAGGAGTGGCCGGGTCAGGAGGAGGACATCGGCCTTGACACGGCGACCCCCCGACGGAGGTGAGTGGTCTTTCCCCTGACATGTGTTCGGATAATCATACTGTGCATAATTTGTTCTAAACCTCTTTTCACGGATTTTTGCAGGGTTGGCTCAAAAAGGCCGAAAAGATCAGCAGTGAGGCGCCGCTGCCTGAAAAGCCCCGATCGGCTCAGCTAGAAAAGTTGCTGGCTGTGGTGCCTTACAATGCGCCCGACAAGAAGGGCAAGAAGAAGGATGTGCCGGAGGCCAGGGAGGGCATCCGCCGAAGAGCTCATCCGGACACCCGGTCCGGAGGTGCTACAGCCCCGTCTGCTCAGGACGGGGACGAAGACGTGGACGAGGAGGAAAGCGGCTCCTCGCACTCCAAGAAGAGGGCGGCGTCCGAAGACGCCGAGGAGGTACAACCCCCTCAGGCTCCGAAGAGGCAGTGTCGCCCTAAGGTGATCTTGCCTGACAGCTCGGACTCCGATGACTCCGAATCGTCCGAAAAGGTTCCGGAGAAGGAACCTAGGGTCAAGCACCCAGCTGCCAGGTGCGTACTTTGGCATTTTTAGTTGCTTTATTTTTATCAATCCCTTACTCCAGGAAGCTGAACATGTGTCATCACAGCCCACCGCGCGGCCATCCCGCCGAGCAGACCACGGAAGGGACGTCCCCACCCCTCGAACTGGCGGACAGCGGGTCGCGCTCCGCACCTCCCCTGATCCCCAAAGAGGTTGGGGAAGTCCTGTCCCGAAAGAACCCCTCCCCCTCCGAACACAGGGGAGGAGGGCGACGCTGTCATGGCTGAGGATGATGCCTCGGTCGCTAAAGATCAAGAGGGTGAGACCCTTCTGGCAAATGCGGGTGGGAGGTCCGGACCATCCGGAACACCCTCAGTCGTCCGCACCTGAGCCCCCAAGGCACTCGACGGTGCCGGTCCCTCCCTCTTTGAGGGCCCGACGCCCGCGCCGAACACCTTCAACCAAGCGGCGGCGGGCTCGCCGGACGTGCTGGAGGAGTTGGTGAATAACTCCGTCATCCTCGACGGGCACCGCACCCTTATGGGTGCGGTTCTACAGGGTGTTCGGTCCGTCCAATCCGGACTGAACGACGCTGTCCAAGGCCAGCTAACAGGCTTTGAGGTAAGTCAAGTAATACCCTTTTCCCGTAAAGTGGTTTTAGCCCTTGTTTTTACTTCTTAAATAGGCCGTATGTATAGCAGCCCCCGAGACTCTATAAGAAGTACGAAGAACATTGCCGAGGGTCCAATTTCTCGAGGCCAATAGTTAAAGTAGTGTGAACTTTTTTGATGTCTCAGGCATCTTCTGTGGCCGCGGCTGCTAATGCCGCGGCACTAGAGGAGATGGATCGGAAGCTCAAGCGCTCCGATGGAGAGCTTTACCTTGTCAACAAGCAGCTTGACGAGGCGCAAGGTAAGCCCTTGTTAAGATGTATGATTGCTTATTGCCGTATATTAACTTTCCAGACTATATGCTAATCGTGTAATGTGCGGATATTGCAGCTGCCGCCGCCGAGGTAGAGGGCTTGAAGGTGGCTTTGGAGAAGGCGAAGGCCGAGGCGGCCGCAGAGAAAGCGGCCGCCGCGAAGGCGATGGCCGGGCTTGAGAAGGCCAAGCTTGCTGGTGAGAAGCACGAGGCTCGAGTACCCAAGGTGCAGGTGGAGCTCAAGGATGCTGTCAAGAAGTTTGAGGCCCTTGAGAAGGAACAGGAGGAGCGGTCTTCTGAACTGTCCAAGATCGAGGAGGTGAGGACCGAAGTGCGAGGTGTCCGGGAAGAGCTCCGCCAAGTGGGGCAAATCGCAGATGGTAAGAAGTGCTTACTACAGAGTGTGTTTGGAGGCAACAGGTTCGCCTTGCTGACACGGGTCTGGCGCTCTGCACGCTTTTTTGCCGAGCTTCCGAATAGTGCGGCTGCTGCGGTGGAGCACTATGCGATGCGGGAGGAGAATTCAGAACGGTGGCTCTTCTGGTCACAATTTCAGGCGCCCGAACACCCTCGGCTCCTCAGCAACCAAATGAAGCAGTTGATGGAGCTGCACCGAATGGCCGAGCCAGCCTTGACGGACCTTTATGTCCGGCTATGGCCTGGTGAGCCTATTTCGGACAGCTACTTTGGCTAGGTGCAGAGGCTGCATGAAGCATTGTCGCGGATCGATGACGTGAAGCGATCCACGTGCCTGGAGGGTGCGAAGCTGTCCTTCGCGAAGACTATGGTGCATTGGCCGAGGATCAAGCCGTTGGATATGGCCGTTGGTCCTCCGCCTGCTGGAAAGGAGCACCGCCGCCCCGAGATGTACTTCGCCCAAGTTATGGAAGGTTCTCGGGCCATAGAGGGTCAGTGTTCGAGGGATGTAATCATCGAATGATTTATTATCCTGTTGCCACCCGAACATGTTGCTTTATTGTGCGGCCCGTTTTGTATTTATTGTTTTAATTTTGACTCATGTGCGGCTGTTTAGTTATTCTGAAAGTTACCAGTCGTCGGCTTCAGCCCCCAAGTAAATGTTACGATGGGTGTTTCGTCTCTGCACTGTTACCCTTAGCCGACGTCTCGGTGCCCGAAGGCGGTAGTGCGAGATGGAGACTAGGCAATCGGACTATGCGGTCTTATTGCTTTCACTTAGCCATAGGAGCTTGACGGCAGGGGCTAGCGACTAGCCCCCAAGTTTTGGTGATGTATGCAGGAGCCGAGGCGTGCCTTTGTAGTCACGTGGTTTGTGCTAGGACGAACCCTTCGTATGACACGGGTAAATCACCAACGATTTCTTAGTTTAACACTTGTCGTCGGATCGCTGACCAGTTCTTACTTACTATGACGGTCAGTTTTCAGCTTTCTCCCCCGAGGCACTTGACTGGACTAGCCAGAAGCACAATCGCTGGGGTTCTCCCTTTACCTTCTTAGCCAAACATGCGGAACGTAAGAGAGCAAACACAGGAGCGAGGCAACCCAACTGTTGACCCAAGACATAGTTCGAAACTAATGCATATAGTGCATTATCCGAGACGTCGGACACTCGACGCGAGGTGGTGCCAGACTTAGTATGTAGAGCTGAGGGGAAAAATCAGGCCTTCCGTCAAGTAACTGGTTTAATACACGAGATGTGTATACCCAGTCGTTCTTAGAGCGGAAAAAAGGAAAAGGATAGAGAAATGAGCCTAATAATGCAGATGCCTGAACATCACGACAGATGTTTTTATTTTCCATAAGCTCTGGACGTCAATCCGTACAATTCAAACTGCTGAGGTGTTTATAATAATGAAGAAAAGAAAATTTTATAGAGGAAGGTTTACACAGGGCCTTGATGTGTGGGTCGAAGCCTCAAGTGTGCCCTGCTGCACATCTGCGCCTTTCCTTCTGCGAGGTGTAGGGGAGCAAATTCGATATCCATTTAAAACGCCATGTCCGGGCGAGGGGTGCCTTCAAAAAGGGACCTTGTGATGTAAACCTGCCATTGTAGCTTGATGTTAAGCGAGTCCGGAGTCCTGCCCGTTATCGTCCAAGGAAGTGGTGATATAATAGTTCGGTTGAGCCGAACACGTGGTGTTACAGGCCCCCACGGCCGCCCATGGTATCTTTAGCACAAAGTTGTGCTGACGAGGCACGTAACGCGTGGGGAAGGTGGGTGTACCGTGGGGGCATATACCTATTTGCGGCGAACGCAGGCGGCTTCCCATGATGGGGATCGGGCTCGAGCCCGTTTAAGTGTATCTTTTGCCTTTACGGCGGGCTGATACCTTGGCCTATTGGCAACGGACTGGTCTTCGACTGCCAGTGCCACAGTGTGCTCCTCGGTCCGGAGCGAGCGTTCCATTTTGCCATTTATCGTGATGACGCCTGCAGGCCCAGGCATTTTTAGCTTGAGGTATGCGTCGTGTGGGACAGCATTCAACTTGGCAAACGCCGTTCGGCCGAGGAGGGCATGATAGCCACTGCGGAATGGGGCGATGTCGAAGATCAAGTCTTCGGATCGGAAGTTGTCCGGAGAGCTGAATACTACTTCTATCGTTACCATGCCTGAGCATCGGGCCTCTACGCACGGAATAACCCCCTTAAAGGTGGTGTGGCTAGGTTTGATCCTTGATGGATCGATTCCCATTCTCGTCACTGTGTCTGCGTAAATCAGATTGAGGCTACTGCCTCCGTCCATTAGGACTCTCGTGAGGTAGTACCCATCGATAATGGGGTTGAGTACCAGGGCCGTCGATCCTCCGTGAAAGATACTGGTCGGATGGTCCCTGCGGTCAAAGGTGATCGGGCAAGCAGACCACGGGTTGAACTTCGGCGCTACGGGCTCGACAACGTAGACATCCCGCAGCGTGCAGTTCCTCTCTTTCCTTGGTATGTGGGTGGCATAGATCATATTCATCATCTTGACCTCAGAAGGGAAGGGTTTTTGGCCTCCACTGTTTGGCTTGCGTGGCTCATCGTCGTCCTCGCTTCATGGGCTTTTGCCCGAGTCTTCGGCTGTGAGCTTGCCGGCTTGCTTTATCACCCAACAATTACGGTTGGTGTGATTAGCGGGCTTTTCGGTGGTGCCATGAATCTGGCAGGGCCTGTCCAGGATTGTGTCCAATTTAGTTGGCCCATCCTGATTGCCTTTAGAAGGCTTTTTCCGTGACCCGGACTTCGGATTACGAAATCTGGCATTTACTGCCGTCTCGTCGGTTTCGCCGTCGTTGTGGCGACGCTTGTTCTTGTTGTGCCGTGGCTTTCCATTCCCATCCCGGACCTCAGAGGTGCCGGGGGCTTCCTGGTTGGTGCTTCTATGAGCCAACCAACTATCCTCCTCGGCACAGAAACATGTCATGAGGGAGGTAAGCGCCGCCATTTTCTTCGGCTTGTCCTGGCCGAGCTGCCTTACTAGCCATTCGTCTTGAATACTGTGCCTGAAGGCGGCTATGGCTTCAGCGTCTGGACAGTCGACGATTTGGTTCTTGGTCAAAAACCGGTTCCAGAATTGCCGGGCTGACTCGCCGGGTGTCGGTGTCAAAACCGGCAGATCTCGGGTAGGGGGTCCCGAACTGTGCGTCTAAGGTCGATGGTAACAGGAGACGAGGGACACGATGTTTACCCAGGTTCGGGACCTCTCGATGGAGGTAATACCCTACGTTCTGCTTGATTGATCTTGATTAATATGAGTATTACAAGAGTTGATCTACCACGAGATCGTAATGGCTAAAACCCTAGAAGTCTAGCCTATCTGATTATGATTGTCATTGCCTCTACGGACTAAACCCTCCAGTTTATATAGACACCGGAGGGGACTAGGGTTGTACAAAGTCGGTTACAGAGAAAAGGAATCTTCACATCCGAACGCCAAGCTTGCCATCCATGCCAAGGAGAGTCCCATCCGGACACGGGAGAGAGTCTTCTGTCTTGTATCTTCATGGCCCATCAGTCTAGCCCACATTATGTAGCCCGGACGCCCGAGGACCCCTTAATCCAGGACTCCCTCAGTAGCCCCTGAACCAGGCTTCAATGACGATGTGTCCGGCGCGCAGATTGTCTTCGGCATTGCAAGGCGGGTTCCTCCTCCGAATACTCCAAAACAGACTTCGAGCACAGAAAACATATCTGGCTCTGCAAAACTAGCACCACATATAACCGCAGAGAGTATAATATTTCACGAGTCCAATCCGCTGACAACTTTTTGTAATGCGACACCACGTTCCTGCACGGTCATTATTTCGAACCGTTGTTTAGCCTCCCGCTCCACACTTTAAGATGCGGTTCCCAGTGGCACGCCTTGTTACAGCAGAGATCGTGTCCCTTTATTACGGGATTCTCATCAATACGGGCGTGGGTAATCCAACCATGCCCTCTGCACGGCCCTTGGGAATAGGCGAGTTTTAAGGCGAGTGGGGAGGCACTTGATATTAAACTGCCTCTATAAGGAGATAAGGATTCACCCCTTTCACCCACGCCTTCTCTTTCTCTGCCTCTCCATTCTTGAGCTCCAACGCCCAAGTTCATCTTTTCTGCCTCAAAGAAGCACTCCGACCATGTCCGGATCCGGAGCGCAAGGTAAGTGGATGGCCTCCTCCGTCAAGGAGAAGGACATCACGAAGCTCTGGAAGGCGGGATATTTGGCCAAGGAAATTGCCCACCGGCTTCCGGCCAAGGGACAGATCATCCCCACCCCCAAGCCTCATGAGAGGGTGGTGTTCATCCCCCACTTTGTCCGCGGGTTAGGGTTTCCACTCCACCCTTTCGTCCGCGGACTCATGTTCTACTATGGGCTAGATTTCCATGATCTAGCCCCAAATTCTTTCCTCAACATCTCGGCATTTATTGTCGTGTGCGAGGCTTTCCTCCGCATCCCACCCCACTTCGGACTGTGGCTCAAGATCTTCAATGTGAAGCCGAAGGTAGTGGATGGCCAACACGCAGAATGCGGAGGCGCCATGGTGAGCAAGATGCCCAAAGTCACATGGTCCAAAGGTACCTTTGTGGAGACCGTCAAAGGGTGGCAACAACTGTGGTTCTATATCACAGAGCCCCGCGATGCCACCTGGGCCGCGGCTCCCGAATTAAAGTCCGGAGCCCCAATGCGGCTCACCTCCTGGCTAGAGAAGGGCCTGAATTGGTCATCGTCGGACAAGCTGACAGCGCTGCAGGCGCGTATCCAGAGCATGGTGGACAAGAACATCAAGCTTGTCAATGTGATCCAGGTGATGCTAGTTTGCTGGATCCTTCCATGCCAAAGCCGGACTTTCCATCTGTGGGAGTTCGATCCGGCCGAGCACCAGACCTTGCAACAGTTCTTCGGAACTACGCACGAAGACATCTGGAAGGTGCTTTTTAAGGCCAGCGAGAAATGGCCGGAGACGACCGAGGACCGCGGGCACGACCTGGCCCATCCCGCCAGTCCGGTAAGTTTTTCGTGCTTTCAAGGTGTATCCTTTACTTGCTTACTCAGGGAAAATGCCTAAGCGTCCCTATTTATTTTTTTAGGTCTGGACGAAGAAGGCAGAGCGGATCAAGTGTCCAGCTACGCTGCCCGAGGAACCAGCCATCCCGCTTCTGATGAAGATGCTGGTCCTGGCGCCCAACCAGGCGCCGGAGAAGGAGGCCAAGAAAAAGGCCAAGGAGACCAGAAGTGGTCTACGTCGCAAGGGAACTTCGGACGCGACGTCCAAAGACGCCGAGACTCACTCCTCCGCCGCAGAGGACGACAAGGAGGAGGAGGAAAACAACTCTCCCCCTGAGGGGGGAAGGAAGAAAAGGGCGGCCTCCATTAATCTGGAGGCAGAGGCGTCCAAGAAGGGGAAGGTCTCCCTCGCGGATCACTCCGCGTAGGACGTCGACAGCAGCCCAGAGCGGCGCCCCCGAGATAAGCCCCTGGCCGGATCGCGAGTACTCAAAGACCCTGACGCATTCATATATCCAGCCTCTTTTCTCCACAGTTTTAACGTGTTGAATCATGTACTTGCAGTCCGGTTCGTTCCGACCTCGAGCGATCCTCATCCTCGGGGAATTCGATGGACTCGAAGGTGATGGACAGCGGGTCCCTTCCGACGGCCTCCTCTCCCAAGGCCATGGATGACACCGAGGTGTTGTCCCAAAGGATCCCAGGCCAGGGAGAGACGCAGCAGGCTGTCAGCGCGGCGCCAGAGGGTGAAACCTCGGCCGCCGGACACATGGGGGAGCAAATCCCCATGGAGCCTGGCAATGGGGGCCAGGTCCAATTCGGCCCTCAGCCGAATACGGTCCCAGAGACCTATGTGGCTCCAGAATCTGGCAAGCAGCCTCCTTCGAAAGAAGGGGGCGTGCCCATTTTGCCGGTGACCTCTGTCCAACCAGAGGCACCGAACACCCTCCTGGAAGCGCTGCGAAGTGCTTCCATTGTAGAGGAACACCGTGCCCTCATGGGTACGGTGATTGAGAAGATTCAGTCCACGAAGAGCGGACTGACCGAAGCCTGCACAAGCCTTCTAACAGGTTTTGAGGTATGAAACACAATTATGTAAAAAGAATATCACAGTATAGACAGTAGCCCCTGAGATACTGTCCGGTGTTCGAAAAGAAAAGCCGGACAGAGGATCAAACAATTTTCGCAGGAGACTAACCATACATGTCTATGTGAAAAAACAGGCGTCGCTGCTGGCTGCGACCTCCCATGCTGCCGAAGTCTCCGGACTGAAGCAGAGTCTGGAGCGGGCCGAGGAAGAACTCGGCCGTGTGAAAAAGCAGCTGGAGGACAAGCAAGGTATGCCATGACCTTCTGTATATTAGAAAGGATAGATGATTTGCATTGACCATAGTGCCATGATATTTGTAGGAGCGACGACTGAGGTGGAGGCCCTTAAAAAGGTGCTGGCCGAGGCCCAGAAGAGAGCGGTAGAGGAACAATCTATCCGCGAAAAGCACGAGGCCAGGTTCAGTGAGGTCCAACAAGAGCTCCAGGACGCTGTAAAGAAATGCGAGTCCTTGGAGCGCAAGATTACGGATCAAGAGTCCGAGCTTGCTAAGGCCCACCAAAGCACACAAGAGGCCCGGGTTGAAGCCCAGGGCGCCCTCCAGGAAATCCAAGAGGCTAGGAAAATCGCGGCGGGTAAGGCCTTTATAATGCAAAGCAAATTTGTGAAGAAAAGGTACCTCTTACTGACCCGGATTTGGAGTTCTCCAGGAGCGTTTGCAGATCTGCCGCGCAGCATTGCAGATGCTGCAGAATTCTTCCGAGCCGAAGAGGGGAGCTCAATGGAGAAGCTGTTCTGGTCGCAATACCTTGCGCCAGAGCATCCGGTGCCCCTCAGCGATCAGCTGAAACAGCTGACCGAACTGCATAGGGCGGCTGAATTGGCCATGAAGGATTTGATAATCCGTCTATGGCGTGCCGAAGCCATACCCCAAAGCTACTTCGGGCTCGTGAAGCGACTGGTTGTTGCCTGCCCTCGGCTTGATGCCATCAAGCGGTCGGTCTGCATCGAAGGTGCAGGGATGGCCTTCGCCCGTGTCAAGATGCAGTGGGCGAAGATGAGCGCCGTCACGCTCGCGACCGAGGGACCGCCCGCGGGCAAGGAGCACCGCACGCCCGAGCGATATTTTGATGATGTCCTGGAGGGATCCCACATTGTAGCGGAGCAGTGTGCAAAAGACATTATCTTTGGATGAATATGTTATCCTGTCCTGCATAATGAAACAAAACTAATATGTAATATAATGTTAGTTGTTTATATCAAGATTTTTCCTCCTGTGCACCGTTTTATTAAATCTGAGAGTTGGCCAGTCGTCGGCTTCAGCCCCCACGTAGGTAGTACGGGGGTATTCGGGATAAAATCTAAACACTCTTTATCCAAAGTTTGGTCCTTGAAGGAGGTGTTCAGCTCAACGAACCAGGCAACCGGATTATGTGGCTTTATCACCCTCACTTAGCTATAGGAGTTTTATAATAGAAATTTAGGCGCAGCCCCTAGTATTCGTCAATCCGAACTAGGGTGCTGTAAACACCGGATCGGGTAGAGACCGATTCGTCGCATAATGCGGAAAAAATGGCAAAAGATTTGTAACCTCCGAAGAGCTGACTGGCTCACGCCGCATCATGACAGTCAGTTTTCGGCTTTCTCTACTGAGGTGCTCATCCGGACGAACCAGGGCACAATCGCAGTAGTTCTCCCTTTACTACCCTAGCCGATATAGCGGAATGTAAGGTAGTAAGCACAGGAGCCGGGCAACCCAACTATTGACCAAAGACATGATTCGAAGCCAATGCATATAATGCCAAATTCGGGGTGCCGAACTATACTGTAAAAAGTGTTCGAACTTTGTTGCCGTAATATGGGGCGCAATAAAGCCCCTGGCAAATTTAGGCCGTACCAAAGTGTACGGGTGCAATGGATAAGATTATCAAGAAAAAAAATGAAGTACTAAGCTAGTGCCGCAAAAGTTGGGCCGCGAACTATTTCCATAACAAATTTATGGATACGTCAAAGCGTATAAGTAGTGCAATAAGCAACATGGCTATTTTACATGCCGTGACCAAGGGAGAGCTGCGTGAGGGTCCTGAGAACAGGTAGAGTGATCGTCAAAAAGACTTCCTAGAGATTCCCGTATACCGTAATGCTTCTTGCTGTCTTGGTGTATCTATCCTTCGAAAGGACCGATGATAGGGCCGTCTTGAGGGGCCTGTGGAAAAGAAACCTGAAAAGGATGAAAAAGAAAAAGTGAGAGTACGTGTGTCCAGGGGAGGTCGAGCCGCATTATGGACCACAATATAATTACGCCTCCGTCTATGCCCATGGTATTTTAAGTGCGTAGTTATGTACACGTGGTAAGTATGCCGCCATTTGGCTGGGACAGAGACGGAGGCCGGATTGCTAGTCTAACTCCTGACGAGCCGCACTATTATGCTGCGGAGTAGTCCGGATCCGCTTGACAGTGTCCGGGAGCTTGGCCGCTGAATTAAGATTCTGTTTGGAAAGGCCGCTCTGTACTTCCGCTACCAAGGCCGCGGTGTGCTCCTCGGTACGCAGGGAGCGCTCCGTGTTTCCATTAACTGTTATGACACTGCATGGACTCGGCATCTTGAGCTTGAGATAAGCATAGTGTGGCACCGCATTGAATCGAGCAAATGCGGTTCGTCCGAACAGTTCATGATAGCCGCTGAGGAAGGGGACGATATCGAAGATCAACTCTTCGCTTCTGAAGTTGTCCGGGGATCCGAAGACAACCTCCAGTGTGATTGAGCCCGTACAGCGGGCCTCTACACTTGGTATGACTCCTTTAAAGGTAGTTTTTGTGGGTTTGATCCTTGAGGGATCGATGCCCATTTTACGCACAGTATCCTGATAGAGCAGGTTCGGGCTGCTGCTACCGTCCATGAGCACGTGTGTGAGATGGAATCCATCAACAATTGGATCGAGGACCAGTGCGGCTGAACCGCCATGACGAATACTGGTCGGATGGTCCCTGCGATCGAAAGTGATCGGGAAGGACGACCATGGGTTGAACTTTGGGGCGACTGGCTCCATCGCGTAGACGTCCCTGAGCGCTCGTTTGCGCTCCCTTTTGGGGATATGAGTGGCGTATATCATGTGCACCGTTTTAACCTGGGAAGGGAACTTCTTCTGTCCTCCTATGTTCGATGGACGGGACTCCTCGTCATCGTCCTCGCTTTGCGACCCCTTCTCCTTGTGTTCGGCATTTAACTTGCCAGCCTATTTAAAAACCCAACAGTCTCTGTTGGTATGATTGGCTGGTTTATCAGGGGTGCCGTGGATCTGACATGGACGACCGAGTATGCGGTCCAAGCTGGATGAGCGCATATTGTTTCTTTTGTATGGCTTCTTCCACTGGCCGGACTTGGAGCCACTGAAACCAGCGTTGACCGCCGTGTCATCGGCAGTGCCACCATTGCTTCGGCGCTTGTGCCTGTTGCGTCGGGGCTTGCCATTGCTATTCTTGGCTTCAGAGGTACCGGCATCACTTGCCGTGTTATTGCTACGAGCTAGCCAACTATCCTCGCCCGCACAAAAGCGGGTCATGAGTGCCGTGAGGGCTGCCATGGACTTCGGCTTTTCTTGGCCGAGGTGACGAGCCAGCCATTCGTCGCGGATGCTATGCTTAAAGGCCGCTAAGGCTTCGGCATCCGGCCAGTCGACGATCTGGTTCTTTTTAGTTAGGAACCTGGTCCAGAATTTCCTGGCTGACTCTCCAGGCTTTTGAACTATGTGACTTAAGTCATCGGCATCCGGAGGTCGTACATATGTGCCTTGGAAGTTGTCGCGGATAGCGTCTTCCAAGTCCTCCTAGCTGCCAATAGAGTTTTCAGGCAGACTGTTTAACCAGTGCCGAGCTGGCCCTTTGAGTTTTAATGGGAGGTATTTGATGGCGTGAAGGTCATCACCGCGGGCCATATGAATATGGAGAAGAAAATCCTCAATCCATACCGCGGGATCTGTTGTTCCATCGTATGATTCGATATTTACGGGTTTAAACCCTTCTGGGAATTCGTGCTCCATTACTTCATCAGTGAAGCAGAGGGGGTGTGCGGCGCCTCTATATCGGGCCACGTCGCGACATAGCTCGGATTGAGTTCGTCGGCAGTCTTCGACCCGGGCGTGGTTATGTTTGTCACATCTGGCTTGATAGCCGTCGTCGCGCGCCAGGGCATGCCCCCGCGATCCGTAGATTGATCTGGACTAACCTGCTCTATTGTCCAGGTCCTGCCGCAGGTCATATGTATGACCCCGGGCTGTTATGTCTCTGCTTTTGCGGCGAGGTAGTATGGGCTAGTGTTCGGCTTGAGTTGCCGCTTTGTCCCGGCCACGTGGTGGTCGGTCAGCCGCATTATGTGTTGATGGCATGGGCTTAAGTGCCTCGTCGTTGAATTGGGGTAGCAGTTTACGCCTCGGATAACTTTTAATGGGGCGCTCGAGTCCGTATTCCTCGGCTGCCAGGACATCAGTCCATCTGTCGTTGAGTAGATCTTGATCAGCTTGAAGCTGCTGCTGTTTCTTTTTCAGGCTCCTCGCAGTGGCTATTAGCCGGCGCTTAAAGCGCTCCTGCTCGACGGGTTCCTCAGGCACGATAAAGTCTTCGTCGCCGAGGCTCACCTCATCTTCGGAGGGTGGAAGATAGTTGCTGTCCTCCGAGTCTTCGTTTATGGCCTGTTCGTTACTGCTGGCTTGCCCATCTTCCCTGTCGTCCTGTTCGAAAGTCGTCTCGACGGGATCTTCTTTGTCTTCGGCCTCATCCGGAGTATTTTTTTCTCTCGTGCCGGTATTGCTGTCTTTTCCACGGCGTGATTTAGAGCGGCGCCGCTGACGTCGGCACTTTGGCCGTGTCTCAGGAGGTTCATCCTCGACAGGATCTTTCTTATTATTGCCGTTATTCTCTTTGGGGGTATCCACCATGTACACGTCAAACGAGGAGGTGGCTATCCTGCGCCCAGTGAACGGCGGGTTTTGGGCCTGCTCCTCTCCGACATCATCGTCCATACCGTCGATGTCTTCGGAGTCATAATCGAGCATGTTGGTTAAGTCTTTGATAGTGGCAATGAAGTGGGCGGTGGGTGGGAAGCGAAATTCTCCATCATCAGCCTCCAGTTCAAACCGGATATAGTTCGGCTGTGAGTCCCCCGCTAAGGAGAGGGTTTTTAATGAGTTCAACACATCACTCAAAGGCGAGTGCCGGAAGATGTCCGCGGAGCTGAACTCGACGATCGGCGCCCGATCGAACTCGATGGGCGCGGACGCACGCGGTTCGGAACCTATGGCCGGAGATGAATCCGAGGTTCCGGTGACACGGATCTCATTCGAAGTTGGGTCTGTGTGCGGCTCCAACGCCGCTGAGTCTACGGATTCCGTGGCGGGGTTGAGCTTCCCGTCCTCGGATGGTGCAGTCTGCTCTGGATCTAGGGCCAGAGCAGTTACAGGAGCTATCTCCCGGGCAGGTCTGATGACAAATTTAGGTCATGTTCATCATGGGGGTAGGGAGCGGCTGCCATGGGCTCGAATCCGTCGAAGATCAAGTCTCCGCGGATATTAGCAACGCAGTTCAAGCTTCCAAATCTGACCTGATGGCCACGGGCGTAGCTGTCGATCTGCTCTAGATGGCCAGGCGAGTTGGCCCGCAGTACGAAGCCGCCGAATACGAAGATCAGGAAGGGGAGAAAGACCTCCCTCAAGGCAGCATCATTGTGGATGATTGATGGAGCCATCGAGTCTTCTAGCGACGACACAGCGGAACTCTCAATGAAAGCACCAATGTCGGTGTCAAAACCGGCGGATCTCGTGTAGGGGGTCCCGAACTGTGCGTCTAAGGTCGATGGTAATAGGAGACGAGGGACAAGATGTTTACCCAGGTTCGGGACCTCTCGATGGAGGTAATACCCTACGTCCTGCTTGATTGATCTTGATGAAAATGTGTATTACAAGAGTTGATCTACCACGAGATCGTAATGGCTAAAACCCTAGAAGTCTAGCCTGTCTGATTATGATTGTCATTGTCTCTACGGACTAAACCCTCCGGTTTATATAGACACCGGAGGGGACTAGGGTTGTACAAAGTCGGTTACAGAGAAAGGAATCTTCACATCCGAACGCCAAGCTTGCCATCCACGCCAAGGAGAGTCCCATCCGGACACGGGAGAGAGTCTTCCATCTTGTATCTTCATGGCCCATCAGTCTGGCCCACATTACGTAGCCCGGACGCCCGAGGACCCCTGAATCCAGGACTCCCTCACCGGGCTGCTGGATTACGCGGCTCAGGTCATCGGCGTCCGAAGGCCAAACATAAGTACCCTGAAAGTTGGCTAGAAAAGCATCCTCCAGCTCCTCCCAACATCCTATGGAGTCTTCGGGGAGGCTGTTTTGCCAGTGTCGAGCCGGACCTTGAGAATGTGTAGGTATTTGATGGCATGAAGGCCGTCGCCTCATGCCATGTGAATGTGTAGTTGGAAGCCTTCTATCCATACGACCGGATCTGTCGTCTCGTCGTAGGGCTCGATATTTACGGGCTTGAGGCACTCCGAGAATTGGTGCTGCATCACTCTATCTGTGAAGCACAGAGGGTGAGCGGTGCCCCTGATTCGGACTACGTCGCGTCGGAGACCATCTGTCATCCGGGATCGCTGTTGTTCCCGAGCTCTGTCGTTTCGGTCTAGCCAAGCTTGGTAACTGTCCCGTCGATCGGGAGAGTTGTCTTTGGGTCCATAGATGGATCTTGTCAGACCTGCGCGTGCATCTAGGTCACGTCGTAGGTCGTACTCATAGGTAGGGTGAACTAGCTCCTTGCCTGGATGGCGAGGTGGAGCAAGAGGTTGTTCAGTTTTATGGGCCACCCTATCCCGTCCTTGAGGGGGGCGGTCCGGCTCGTCCGCTTTAGTGTGCCGTGCAGGTGCTGGCTCTATGGCCTCATCATCAAATTGTGACAGAAGCTTTCGCATTGGGTAACTTTTGGTCTGCCGCTCGTAGTTGTACCCTTCTTCGGCAACTAGGACTTTAGTCCATTTGTCATTGAGGGTGTCTTGCTCGGCCTTTATTCTCTGTTGCTGTTTCTTCAGGCTATGCATGGTGGCAATGAGCTACGGTTTGAACCGCTCTTGTTCTAGCGGGTCTTCGGGGACGATGAAATCCTCTTCGCCCAAGCTAACCTCCTCTTCGGAGGGAGCGAGGTAGTTGCTGTCTTCGGAATCACCGAGGTCCTCTAGGTTGAGCGGGTCTTCCTCCTTGTGATCGGCTTGAGGTTGCTCGTCAGCGCTGTGGTCCTCGAGGTTGTCCGCGTTATTCAGAGTGCTGTTCTCTCCGGTGTCCGTGTTGCTTACATGGCTTCGGCGTGCCTTGGAGCGACGGCGTACTTTTCGGCGCTTGTGCGGCTCATCGTCGGGCTTGCCGCTATCCTTCCTATGTGTGCGGTCGTCTTTTGGTGTGTCCACCATGTAAATGTCGTAAGTGGACATGGCCGTCCAGCGGCCGGTGACGGGAAGCGCGGCGTCGGTGTTGACGGTGGCTCTGCTGTCCACTTCCATGGAATAGGCATTTTCCGAAGTGTAGTCTAACATGTCGGTTAAGTCCTTGACCGTGGCTACGAGGTGGGTGGTGGGTGGGACGCAAAATTCCCCGAAGCACGTCTCAAAGGGCTGCTGAACACGAGTCGAGGGCAGATCCTCCGGATTAGCCATCATCTGGATTCGGTCCAACATATCGCTTATTAAAGTGAGGGTCGTCGGACTGGTATGCGGTGGCCGCAGGGGGCCAGCTTCCGATGTGGCGGGGCAAGGACTGATCGGGGCCAGAGCTGGATCGTGGTCTTCGAGGGCCGAGTTAACCTCGAGGCCCGGGGCCAGATAGTCATAAGAAAACCAAGGATGAGTCCTGGTCTTCGGATACTGCTTCGGTGTTGGGGCTTGAAGCCGAGTTGTGGAGGGGGAGATCTGCTAGGGGTAACCCCTAGCCATCGAACATCGACCCGTCGCTGGGGTTGAAGGCCACAGGCGTGTTGCAAGGAGAGAGTTCGGCCGAAAGCGACTCTCGGCATCCGAACCTGGCTTCCGTATTGTGGCCTGAAGACGAGTCTCTGGCGGATATTGCGGACACGGTCGAGAGAGTTCCTGGCCTCTGTTTGAGGTGGAGACGTCTTAGCTCGAGGCTGGCTGTAGGATGGGGGCCGATCCGTAGATTGGATCGACGAAGGGTTCAGGAGCACGCATAGTGAATCCGGTGAAAACCAGATCGCCGCGAACGTCCGCAATGAACTCCAGATTGCCGAATCGAATTCGGTGCTCAGGCGCGAAGCTGTCGATCTGATCTAGATGACCAGTTGGGTTGGCGTGTAGCACGATGCTGCCGAACGCGAAGAGTTGGCCAGGAACAAAGAGGTCCCCGGAGCCAACGCCTTCTCCGATGATTAGGTGAGCCATTGATCCTTTTGGCGACCCAAGAGTGAAAGTCTCAATGAAAGCACCAATGTTGGTGTCAAAACTAGCTGATCTCGGGTAGGGGGTCCTGAGCAGTGGATCTAGGATCGATGGGGAACAAGGGACGCTGAACACGGTATTTACCCAGGTTCGGGCCCTCTCGAAGAGGTAAAACCCTACGTTCTGGTTGATTGTATTTGATGTATGGTATGGTTACAGAGTAGATCTACCTCGAGATCAGACGAGCTAAACCCTAAGGAAATTAGGTGATGAATGTAGCTCTAGCCCTAAAGACTAAAACCCTCCGGTTTATATAGACAACGGCAGGGTTAGGGTTACGCGCGATCGGTTACAAAGAAAGGCAGATCCTGCCTAATCTTGGCTTGGAGGACACACCACTGCTCCGAAGATTCCTTATCCGGTCATGGATCCGCAATCTAGCTTAGGCCCCATAATAGCCCATCAATCCGGCCCAAACATAACAGGTCGGCAGCCCGAGGACCCCTTAATCTAGGAATCTTCTTTCTTGTTGTCCGGTCGCCGCTGCTAGTAGGGGCACTTCTTTCTTGCTGTCCTGGAGGTCGTACCGATGCTTGGAGGGTGCGGATGTGCGACGGTGCCGGTGCCGCCCCTCCCCATGGCCTAGTGGAGTGCCATTCCAGAGCCCGCTCATGCCCAAAACTGGGGCCGGCGGGGTTCGTCGGATTGGGTGGTCACTGCAGTTCCGGGGCTGGGTCCCCACCTTCCTCATGAGGTGATCACGGCTGGGGTGCCGGTGGCCCCCTTGCCCGGCCTCGGGCCGGGGGCTTGCTGCCCAAGGTGTCCGCTTTCTACCCAGATCCGGGGCAGGGACAATCCATGGAGCAAGATGGGCTGCATGACCAGGTGGTCGTGTTTGACGTCTTCTTCCATGGAATGGTGCTCCCGTTGCCGGCTGGCATCTCGTGCTTCTTCCTGTTGGCAGCTGGTGAGGGATGATGGTGAGGGGTCATGTGGGTCTTCTCCGATGGTGATATCTCTGTTGACCGACAACAGTGATTGGGCTAGGGAAATCATGGACGTTTCTCTCTTGGGAACGTCGTTGTGGAGGCCAGGTTGTCTCCCATGTGCCGTGCTGTCATCAACGGACATTTCAGATCCTAGCTTGGTAAGTAAAAGGCATTGCATCAATGGTTTGGAGATATTTCTTGGATTCACAGACAAAAAACCAAAGGATCAGAAGGGGTTCCCTTAGTATTTTTATCTCTACAGTATATTTCTTAGTATTTAACTAGGGATTCATCATGACCCCCACCCCCCACCCCCCGTCAATTGGAAAACGCATGGCTTCAGCCGTGGATCATACGCGAGCATCCGCCGTCTTGTCCGAGCGGCATGTGTCCTGCGTGGGTCCCACTCAGCACTAGAGATAACGAGCGGTTCCTCTATCTCTTCTTTCTCTCCTTTATATCGGACAAATGGATAAGCCAAAGAACAGTTCCTTCTTCCCGTCTTAGATCTCTCCCTCTCTCTCACGAATGGATAGGGAGTAGCCAGTGATGGGAATCGATGTCATTGCAGCCGGGTCATGCATGGGCACCGCCGCTGCCACCAGCCTTCCACAAACGTTGGCCCTCATGGTGTGCCCGAGCTCAAGCTACATCCACCATCCCAGGGGAGCACCGGTGTCCATATACACTATGGAGAGCTGCGTCTGCCATCACCTCGCCATCCTGAGGGAGCACTGACGTTTCTTTCGGCTGATGTGGCCGCTGCTTGCTGCTCACTGTCCGCTACCGTGAGTTTCTACAGCAAGGTCTCTGTTGAAAAAAAATTGTGTTGTTATTTCAATCTTAGTGGGGGAAAGTTGATACAATGGGACATGATGAAAGATATGCATAATGTTGTGTCTTCAGAAGAAATAGGAAAGATAAATGTATGTAGAAACTTATATGGAAGCTGATGATGGATGCTTTCTAGTTAAACCTCCAGATAGAGCACTGAAAATGCAACATGTTCCTTTCCCTCATAAATCCATGTAGAAGATTAAGACCCCCTTGAAAATCAAGGTTTTCCTGTGGTTGGAAGGGGTTGGACAGTTGATGAAACATGTGACGTTTGTTCCAGAAAGAAAACTATGGAGCCTTCACCTGCTCTCTGGCAAGGTATGTTTGGATGGTTTGTGAAATATCCATTCGCTAGCGGTGGGCTTAAACACAGTGTGTTTTGGGTTTTGTGGAAGACTAGAAATAATGCTTGTTTCCAACTGTTGTAATGTTGACTATTTGCTCCACAATGGATCAATGGTCTGGTAGTTTTGTAGAGAAACACATGACGTGAAGTACTTTGGCGCAGCTCCCAATGGTCGATTCTTTCAATTGAACGCATGGCTTGCAGCATGAACATATGGACCTATGGTGGTGTGTAGTTAGCCATAGGTGCGTTCATCAGTTGGTTTCTTGATTGTTCATTCAAAACTTACACTACTACGGAAAAGCCTAGTAGTAGCGCTAGTTAAACAGCTAGTAGTAGCGCGGGTGCCCGCGCTACTACTACGGTGCTACAGCTAACTTGTAGTAGTAGTGCGGGTGCACCCGCGCTACTACTACGTCTGTTAGTAGTAGTGTGGTTGCCACCCGCGCTACTACTATTAATTTCAAAAACAAAAAAAATTCTCGATCCCGTGCATGCTGTGAATGGCAGCAATTGTTCGATCCAGCAATGGCAGGGGTCGCCGGAGGTGCAGAAGGGTAGCGGAAGACCACATCTAGCGACGGCTGCTGCAGAGGGCCCGGATCCATGGACGAGCAAGGCGGCGCGTGGGGCTCCTCTTCGCAGCAAAGGCAGCGAGCTCCTAGTCGTCCATGATGAAGACTTGCATGGGTAAGGACATGGGAGGGTGAGTCAAACCAGAGGGAGAGAGAGAAAAAGAAAAATGAGGGACAGAGGAAGGAGATGGAGGTAGCAGTGGCGTTGGTCACTGGTGGTGAGGTGCTCCGGCGTGTTGGCATGGAGATGCGGGGAAGACCGGCGAGCTCCGGGACGCCGGCGGCCTCTTTTGGCACCATGGAGGAGGAGGCGCGGATGGGTAGGAGGTCCATGTGATAGCCTAGGGAGAGAGAGGGGGGAGAGTGACGGGGGAGAGGAAAGGATTTGGGGGAGGAGATGGGGATTTCAGGGGTCTTCAAAAACCATGTACTTAGTAGTAGCGCGGGTTCATACCCCTCGCTACTACTATGGCATGTGCCTAGGGGGGGCACGGTAGACGCCACTTAGCAGTAGCGAGGGGTATAAACCCGCGCTACTACTATCAACTTAGTAGTAGCGAGGGGTATAAACCCGTGCTACTAGTAAGTAGCAATAGCGAGGGGTATAAACCCACGCTACTAGTAAGCGTCTACCTATAAGCTTTTCGCTAGTAGTGTTAGTGGTTTGCATCTTCTACTTTCCTTTAGTTACCTGGTCCCATGTTTTAAGGATGGTGATAGCCGGCCAAGATTGTATTATTTCATGTAATTAGAAGACATGGTGGTTCATTAATGAAATCAGAGGCATCCCCATCTTTGGATAAAAAAACAATTTAAAAAATTAGCCCCTAATTATATGCTTGTAATGTATACTACTATGTTTTTTCATACCAATTAATTGAAAGTCACATGCTCAAGTTTTGAGAAAAGAAAGCCATGTTGTTCACCAAAATGTCGGCAAATGATAATTCTACAAAAACATTATTTATAGTTCATACGTCTTTTGCACGCGTGGAGATTGTCCACTACTTCTGGGACCGAAGCCGGTGGTCAATATTTATGGGGTTTGTTGTCAAGAGTTGATGTTTTTCGAATGTCCAGATGTAGGCCAGACCACGCAGCCCTTGGACAACTCTTTTCTGGGCATTGTGAGGGTGACAAATGGATTAATGACTGAGGCACAAATAGTGCAACACCTCAGAGAGCTTGCACCAGGCAGGTTTCAGTGGAACCTTGTGAGGCTCGAGGAGCAGACTTACAACGTGGAGTTTCCTACCAAGGAGGATCAAACCATATTCTGAAATTCGGTATGTATAGGGTGCCCAGTACCAACTACATTCTGGAATTCGAGGCCTGGAAACCGAAGAAACCGCAGGGGACACCTTTAACCCAGATTTGGGTCCGTTTCTCCGGGGCACCTCCTAAACCACTAAATAATTTTCTTGCGACTTGGATTCTTGGATCCCTCATTGGCAAGACGAGAAGGTTGATATGCCTTTTACCCGCGCAAATGGCATGGCAAGGTTACTTGTCAGTGTGGTAAGCATCGAGTTCATACCACATGTGGTGAAGTGGACTCATGCGGGGGTAACTTATGACCTGGACGTGGAATTTGAGAACGCACCTATGTTCTAGGAAGGTGATGAGCATCAAGGCATGGATACAACTAAGGGTGATGGTACTTCTAGGGGTCAGAAGGATGCTGACCATAGTTCACGGGGGGCGGCCAAGGGACATATGGCGTAGCCTGGGATGGCAGAGGAGATAGCCAAGGGTCCCGCACAGACACCACCACCTACGAACTCTCTTCGGTTTGGGTCTTTTGGTCCGTCTTCGGCCCCTAGCCGCTTATGGAGCCACAGGGTTGACTCCGAGGATCCGTCAGAGCTTTTGTTGCCACTGGTTCTGACTGAGGATGATAGCACTAAGACGGTTGGGGCCCTAACTGAGCAACATTTTCGGACGGGTATTGTACCGATGGATGGCAGCACTGTTAGGACTAATGACACATCAAGACAGGAGGTCTTGGAGTCGGGCGACGTGCCGTCAGAGGGCCGAAGCCTGGATGACTCGCAGACATATTGGCTGGGTCTGTCCAGCATCTTGCGGTGGCAGTTGGGAGGGAGAGTCGTGGGTAGGTGGCCCATGAGTCACCCTCTGCTGTGAGCCGCCCGGAGCCTGCGCAGGCCCTGTCTACTCCGGTACCAGCGGGCGCAGGCGTGGCGGATACAGCAGCGAGAATGACACTACTGCAGGATGCTGCTAAGGCGACACTATGATCAGAGACCCTTTGACGAAACTGTGTGTGATGCATTAATGGCAAACGGTGATGTAAAATAAAATTCAAAAAATATGCAAAACGTTTGCGATGAAGGATGCATCAAACACGGTTCAGATTTTAGTTACGTGTGCGATGCGGGGCATACGGTTCAGTTCAATGAACTATTTGTGATGAGGCAGAACAAAAGAAACGGGCAGCCAGATGAAGGTGTGTGCGATATACGGCATACAGTTCACTCGGATAAACTGTTTGTGATGATGCGGAATAACAGAAATGGGCAGCTAGATGAAGGTGTGTGCCATATACGGCATACAGTTCACTCGGATGAACTGTTTGCTTTGAGCCAAGAGAACAGAAATGGTTCAACTTAACAAGATGTGTGTGATACGCGGCAAACAGGTCTGTAATCGAAAATGTGTGGGAAGACCGATAACAACACAGATGATTCCTGTTAACAAGCCGTGTGTGCTGTGAGCAAACGATTGCTGGTATACAATTGTCAGTGATTGATGAAATCATCACCGACGGGTTCCATTTTTTAGTCTGTGTGCGATGTGATTTGCTCTGTCTACAGAGCATCAACATATATACTTACAAAGGTAGCATTTCATAACCAAATTAAGCATACAATTATAGAAGTGACTACACACATAACATTTCCACACACCAAAGTAAGCAATTACATGCATACTAAACTAGGAGAAACGAGGATCTAATCATCTACTTGTTGAGACGACGCTTTCCATTGCTCTGCTTCTAGCTGGATCCGTGGCCGTTTTGGGGAAGGAGGCACTTCCGCATGTCAACGATCCACCTGTACATCTCGTAGCTCGTGTATGCTTCCTTGGCCACGTACACGACATGAGCTTTGTCGAGTTTCCCCATCTAGGCCGAGTGCCAGGCACGCTTGTCCTTGTTGCAGGAATCCATCATGTCTCTGTAGTAGGGATCGATGATGGCCTCGGCGAGGTGAACCAGTGAGTCCTTCTCATGCTCGTTGCTGCCCCAGATCTTGTATTGGCCCTGGATGTCGACAAGATTCTGGCAGGCGATGCCCAAATTCTAGAAACCTTTACATCATTGGTGATGTCTACCGTAGCGAACATGTAGTGGGGCCTGTTGACAATCCTGGCGAAACGCTCGCAAGGCCTTGTGGCCAGGCCGTAGTGGTAGACGAAGACGTGATTGCGCACACACATCTGGGCGACGGCGACCTTGGGAGGAGACCCGGCACGAGCGCGGGTGTACTCGAGGTCGAACCGAACCACCTTGTACTTCTCCTCAGCAAGCAACAGCTCCATGATGTGGATGGAGTGCTCCAACCAGACCGGGTTGTTGGTGTACACCACCGAGAGCTCCATGAACCTTCTGTGGGTGTCCTCCACGGCATGCATGGTGAACCGCTGCTCCTCGTCGGCAGCCGCGCGGAGCGCCATTGGAGCCATGCAGGATACCCTGAAAGAATTTGTCATGGTGGGTGTGCTTCTTGCAATGGTGGGGCGTGATCTAAAGGTTGAAGAGACACAAGGGTTAAATGGCCGTTGTAATAAATGGGGGCTGGCCGGCATGTAATCGTCACGTCTTGTCACCGCGTTCATAGCGGAGGATTCCAGTGCACGCTTGACAACACCGCACGCGTTTCGTTTGACCACACGTGGGCTCGAAGAGGCACCAAATGTATCGTCGGTGAGCCTGTTCCCGCGCTACCGCGCAAGCTTCCCACCCAGCTAGTTTGGCCACGCGTCGGCTAGAAGAGGGACAAATCGTGGGTGTTTATTGGCAAAAAGCTTTGTAAAAACAAAGTGTGTGGAATGACTTCGGTCATAAGTTTACCCGTGGGTGATGAGGTCAAAGTTACACAGAAGGGTGATGATGGACACTCGAGTGCGATAATTAATTATGCGCTCTACAGGGCACATGGTTGAAGAAACCAACTGTGTGCAATTATGTCGAAGATCGCAGTCGAGTTAGCTGTACATATCGTGTGCTATGAGATCGACAAGGTAAACAGATTCGAGAATGGTTAATAAAATCTAAGTCCATTGCATATTAAGGTCAAAATAGTGCTACCAATATACGAGTCTCATACGATGCCATTTCAACGATTGTACCACAAAAGCTCAAAATGTTACAAGCTTCAAATTCCAGAGTTATATGGCTCAAATTCGAAAATTACAAGGTTCAAACTGATATTAGAAATGAAATTCAGCTCATCAGCTGCAAAAGCTCGCGCTGATCCGCTGAACATGGATATAAGAGAGGTTCAAACTAATATTACCACTTGTAAGGCTGGTTTCGAAAACTCATAATTTTCGCAAAGGGGCTAGCCACTAAGAAGTCATTTATGGGGTTGACACGATGACTTCTAATTACTCTGTCATCTAAAGTTCCAAAATGAAATTCAGCATTTTCGGAGCCTATTTCATTCTGCCACAGGCGACGGCGCTGATCAACAAACCATTCATTTTTGCAAAATAAAAGTCGGGCAAACCTCATTACCTTCAGCACCCTTGCTCTGACAACAAAGAACCTGGCAAACATAATCTCCGGTAAAGTCCCTCGGTAGGAGTTCAAAGTAATTTCTGAGAGATGCAGATCTAGGCATTCGATGTGATTGTTATATTGTATCACATTATCCACCATCAGGCCTAATCTTATCTGCAAAAGAAGAAAACATGTTAGTGCCTACATGCAGTTTTGAACACTACTACAGGCCTATTTGGTTTGCAGGATTTGTAAAATGCACTAGCGTGCCATCTTCGATCCGACATGATTAACATGGGCATTTGATTACAATCTAGAAAAATGTAGACTTCTTCACAGGAGGTTGTAGTGGATGAAAAGTTCCCTAAGAAAACTAGTACAGATGAATCCAAAGGAGAAATGCTTATGGATTGTAACCATATGGATCAAGCAACCAATATGGGGGGGGGGGAACATGTATGTACTGAAATCCTCCAAAAATCCTTCAGAAATCGTAGTACATTGTCATTGTAAACATGGGAAAAGGTGTCACAAATTGAACTCCCTTATGTTTAACATTTAACAGGAAAGGAACATCACCTCGATATATAGCTTCTCCAGGCACGGAAAGCATCTTAGGAAACTGACAACTTACTCCAGGTTGGGGCCGATAGATTCTAGTGCCAAGACCTTCACTGTGCGCAGTTTTGGGTTCAAGCTTGTCAGAATCATTTTCTGGATGATAGATGAACATACATCTTCAAAATTAGAAATAATGTTGATTTCTAGAAGGAGAGGTAGAAGGCGGCTATTGTGCAAAACGTTTGCGATGACGGATGCATCAAACATGGTTCAGATTTTAGTTGCGTGTGCGATGCATGGCATACGGTTCAGTTCAATTAATTGTTTGCGATGAGGAGGAACAAAAGAAACGGGCAGCCAGATGAAGGTGTGTGCGATATACAGCATACGGTTCACTCGGATGAACTATTTGTGATTAGGCAACACAAAAGAAACGGTCAGCCAGATCAAGGTGTGTGTGATATATGGCATGCGGTTCACTCGGATGAACTGTTTGCGTTGAGACAAGAGAACAAAAACGATTCAATATAACAAGATGTGTGTGATACGTGGCAAACAGGTCTGTAATCAGAAATGTGTGCGAAGACCAATAATAACACAGATGATTGCTGCTAATAAGACGTGTGTGTTGTGCGATGGGATTGCATACAGAACAACAACATATATATACACACACTTATAAGGACATGGTTGCATAACCAAATTAAACATCCAATTACATAGGTCGCTACTACAACCATGGCATTTGCACACACCAAAGTAAACTATTACATGCATAATTACATAGGTGGCTACTACACACATGACATTTCCACACACCAAAGTAAACTATATATTACATGCATGATTAATTAGGATAAATGATCATCTGATCATCATCTACTTCTTGTGATGCTTGCTGCTACTGCTCTGCTTGTGGCTCGATCCGACCTCGTCAATTTCAGTAACGAGGCACTTCCTCATGTCAACGATCCGCCTGTGCATCTCTTAGCATGTGTACACAATCTTGGTCGCGAACCTGAGGTGAGGTTCATCCAGTTTCCGCATCCAGGCCCCATGCTAGGATATGGGATGTGTTCTGTTGGCATCCTGCTTCAACTTTTTGTAGTATGGGTCAATGATGGCCGACGCGAGTTCAACCAGGGAGTCCTTCTTCGTGCTACCCCAGACCCTGTAGTGCTCACGGATTTTGACAAGGTTCTTGCAGGCCAAGCCCGTAACCCTGAGCGTTTTACATCGTCGGTGGTTTCCACCGTAGCGAACTTGTAGTCGGTGTTGTTGACAAACCTGGCGAAATGATCGGAAGGCTCTGTGGCCATGCAGTAGTGGTAGATGAGGACATGATGGCGCACGCACAACTGGGCGACGGCAACCTTCTGATCTATGTTGGGACGACCGGCGGTGTACTGGATGTCGATGCCGACCACCTTGTACTTGTCTTGAGCAAGCAACTACTCACCGGTGTTGATGTAGTCGTCAACCATGGCCGGGTCGATGGTGTACACCACCAAGAGATCTGTCTCCCTCACGTGGGTCTCCACTTTATGCTCGCCGCTAGACAACCCCTCTCTATGTGTCATCGTGGGTGTGCTTGTTGTGTTGTGGGGCACGGTCAAAAGGTTGAAGAGACTAAGGTTATAATGGCCACGGGAATTAAAGCGGAAGCCGGACGACCTGGAATATCGGCACGCCCTGATGGCAGTTATAATTTGCAGTGCGTAACTCCATCGTGCCGCACGTAACTACATCGCGTGGCGATGCGTGCGGCGCAACCGCGTGCATATGGGGCCCCCGACGTGATCGTGCGTAGGCCCAACCACTGGCAGAGTGCGCGCAGAGGGACGCGAGCAGAGCGCTCCACAGTCGCCTCAACGGCGAACAACCATATATATGCATATAGCAGTTGAACACGCATGGAAAAGCTGTCCACAAGCTAAGCGCGCCAATGGACGCGAGCAGAGCGCGCCACAGCGCCTAACGGCGAGCACAGCGCGCTGCGGTGCCTAACGGCGAGCAGAGCTTGCCGAGGGACGCGAGCAGAGGCTGGCACAGTGATACTTGGCAAATAAGACGAACTATGTGAGCGATGTCGGAGACATCAAGCACGAATCAGATTAGAGTTGTGTGTGAGATACGTGGCATAGAGTTGATCCATCCGAGCTGTTTGTGATGGAATAAGCCGTGTGTGTTGTGGGCAAACGCTTGCTGGTATACAACCTTAAATTTAACCAACAAAATGTTAATGCATGTTACAAAAATTATATATCTGGAAACTATGTTCAAATACGAATCCAACGATATAATCTTTGGCGACATGCATTCGTATTTTATTAGTTAAATCCTACTTATAAACTAGGACGGGGGTATAGTAGGTAATTAAATCGCAAATGTTTTTTTAATAACCGTATGTGTACGTGTCCTTTCGTCCTCCTCTCGCACATCTTGTCAACCCGCTGCCGCACACGGCTTCGAGTGCAAGCTTGAGCAGCGTGCGGGGGCGTTCATTTGGCCAAACGGTGGTGAGCACGTTGCCGCGCAACCGCGCAGGTTCCCGCGCAAGCTTCCCGCCCGACTCGGTGAAATCCCCCAAAATCCCAATGCTTACCAGCCTACTATATAAACCCTCACGGCCGGCGAGTCCTACGTCACATTTTCCCCTCCCTCCCTGTAGCTTATCTCGTCTGCTTCTCCCACAATCACCAATGGCACCGGTCCGTCATCGTCGCTCAGCCACTCTACCGTCATTAGAGGACAGCTCCAGCTGGGAGGCTACACCATGGCGGCGGCGCAGTCCCTGGGGTAGTGTAGTGCGCGTGGCGTCCCTGTTGGGTGTGCACGGAACACCCACCACACGCTCCGTCGCCGCTGCCCGTCGGCAGCTGTTGCCAGCCGCCATTGACGCCACACCACTGTCGAAAGCCAGGGCCATCACCCGCTCCGCCGAAGCGGCCCGAAGGCAGGAGGTGGCCGTCGTGGCCACCACCCCACTGCCGGCCACTGTGGCCATCACCCGCTCCGCCACCGCGGCCCAAAGGCGGGAGGTGGTGGTCGTGGCCGCCACCCCATCGTCGGCCGCCGTGGCCGCCAACCCATCATCGAGTGCCAGGATCATCACCCGCTCCGCCACCGCCGCCCGAAGGAGGGAGGCGGAGGTGGAGGCCCGCACATGCGTCAGTGACCTTGCGCGCTACATCTAGTTCCTACGGGAGGAGGAGGAGCGCCTCGTCGAGCACGCAAAGAGCCTTACCGCAGCCGTGGCTGCAGCACATGCCGACGCAGAGGCAAGGAATTAGGAGATCTACGAGTAGTCCGGCCGCTTTGAGAGGGGTCGTCTGGAGTGGCAGAGGGCATTCGAGGTGAGCGTCGCTGAAGGTACAGTAGCAGCAGGGACCGTATTGTAGTTGTCAGCTCGTCGGTAGGCTCCTCCTCCTCTTCCTTTTACTGAGCGCGCTCGGCAGAGGAGAGGCTACCGGAAGTAGTACAAAGCCCCTGCATGGTTGTCGATGTACTGAAGTTTGGCCCCTTTAGTACCCCTTACTTGTGCACGGGCAGTTGTAGCCGCACCTGCGACGAGGCTTGGCAGGGGCTAGTTGGAGACAGAATACAAGACAACGAAGACGGCGTCCAAGAAAGTAACTAGGGAGCAGAAGACAAGCTGGATCCTCGGCAAGATCCTTGCCGAGGTGGCTCGCGAGGCCCCGGCAAGATCCTTGCCGGGACGACTTGCGAGGCACTGACAAGAACACCACCCTTGAGGTTGAGAGCTCTGACACCATCGACAACATCAAAACCAAGACTCAGAGGCACATGCGTAGTGGCATGTAGATCTTTGTGAAGACTGGTGGCATGCAGATCTTCGTGGAGACCAGAGAGGGAGTTCCCAGCAAGGTTCTTGCTGGGGACGACTGCGAGGCCCCGGCAAGGCTCTTGCCGGGGACGATCGCGAGGCCACGGCAAGGCTCACACACGACAAGGCTCCACTGCCTTACCACCGTCCCGGCACAACAATTAGCCAGCCAACCTGGCGAGCACCTGCGTGGCGGCATGCAGATCTTCGTGAAGATCCTGCCACTGCTCCAGCACAGCGGCTAGCCAGTCAGCTTGGCACTTGCATGCCTCGTCATCTTGGGTGCGTGTCAGGACAGGGCGAGGCGGCGACGGATGGGATGGGCTCTATTTCCGTCCCCGATAAAGTTAGGGGGGCACGTAAGCAGCGCATTTAATGCGCTTATCCTAAGACGCCAGAGATAAGCACGTGCACTGTAGCACTTTACACCTCCTGTGTGCCACTGTGGCAGCCCCTTGGACGTATAAAAGGAAGCCCAAGGCATACTGTAGAAGGATTCGGACTTTTTGGACTCTACAGCCCAGCTTGCATGCAGCTAGCCGAAGCTCAAGAACACATAATATACGCACCAATCAGGACTAGGGTTTTACGCTTCTCAGCGGCCCGAACCTGGGTAAAGATCCCTCCTATTGATCTCTAGATCTGCTCTTCATGCACCCCTCCTCCCTACCAAACCGTAGAAGGGATCCACCCGATCCCATAGGTGTCATTTCCTTGACATCTGTGGCGCGCCAGGTAGGGGTCTGAGGTTGTACGAACCTGATCTAGGCGTCAGCGCGTCGACTTCTTTGACATCTTCATCGTCATGTCTCCAAAGAGAAAGAGCATCATGGCGATTGGTTCATCTTCGGTCGATCTGCCTGCACCAGCGCGGACGGATGCGGGATGGACGTGGGCGGAGGCCATGGGCTTCCACGATTCTCCGGCGATTGGAGCTACGTGAGCCAAGCGTGCCAGTTCCATTCAAAGAAGCTCCATCAGCCAGCCCAAGCTCTTCAGACGATCCCTCTTTCCTGGCCATTTTCGGTCAGGGGGCTCGACATACTGGGCCCCTTTCCCCGTGCTGTCGGGGGCTTTGAGTACTTGTACGTCGCAATCGACAAGTTCACAAAGTGGACAGAAGTGGAAGCAGTGAGAAAGGTGACAGCGCAATCAGCCGTCATGTTCTTTAAAGGATTAGTTTGCCGTTTTGGTGTGCCAAATAGAGTCATCACCGACAACGGCACACAGTTCACGAGCCGCACCTTCATGCAGTATATCCAGGACCTTGGCAGCAAAATCTGTTTTGCTTCTGTTGCACATCCGTGAAGCAATGGCCAGGCGGAAAGGGCAAATGCTGAAGTGCTGCGGGGCCTCAAGACGAAATTTTTTGACAGGTTGCACAAGAGCGGAAGGCGCTGGATTGATGAGTTGTTGGCGGTCCTTTGGTCAATCAGGATGACACCAAATCAAGCCACTGGCCAGACGCCTTTCTCCCTGGTATACGGGGCGGAAGCAATTCTCCCCACAGAACTCACATACGGGTCTCCTCAAGTGCTCGCTTATGATGAGCTTGAGCAAGAGCAGTTGCATCAAGATGATGCTACGCTCCTTGAGGAAGATTGTCTTTAGACTGCTATGCGAGCCGCGTGCTACCAGCAAGCCTTGCGTCGCTACCACAGCCGCAATGTTCATGCCCGAAGCCTTAAGGAAGGCGACCTTGTTCTTCGGCGCGTTCAGTCCGCCAAGAATTCCAACAAGTTGACGCCAAAGTGGGAAGGCCCTTATCGGGTGATACGAGTCACCAGGCCCGGCGCAGTCCGCCTGGAGAACGAAGATGGCATTCCAGTGAGCAACTCCTGGAATATCAAACATCTTCGCAAGTTTTACCCATGAGGAGCGGTTGTCGGGACCCCCGGCAACCCCCTTTTTGTACTAGCCTTGCCGGCAAGGCATATAACCCTATGTACAGAGCCAGGCGCAGACCCTGTGCGCAGTTGAATAAGTTTACATATGTACAGTTCTTGTTGATTTCCATGTTTATTTATATGCATGCCTGTCCAGGATATTATACAACGTTCGTTTCCAGCAAGTATTGATGAACCGCCAAGGTTCCATGCTCCTATTTTCTCTTCTTTCTTTTTCTCAAAGGACAGAGGGTTCCCTCGCATACAAGTTTGCTGGGGGGGGTAGAGAGAGTGGGCGCCAGCAGGCGATGTTCGAAGTGGCATCTTGCGGGAAAGAGTACAACAGCAAAAAAAGCTAAGTTGTGAAACCTTGAGTGATTTTCTTTTAAATGTAAGGTTATTTCCCTCGAATGGCTTCATTTCTTGTATGGAAAACCTGCACGCAAAGGAACGTCGTCGCATTTGGTTGTGCCCTTGCTCTGTTTCGAGTCCGCTCAGTAGTTCAAGTGGCTGCACTAAGAGCGGCAAGGTGTCTTGCCGGCAGCGACACCCCCAGCAGGCTGCTAAGGACCCGTTCCTCAAAGCGCTCGCGGCAAGGGTGCTCGCATTGGCAAGCCCTTCCAAAAAACCGTAGGGTGTATGCCATACGAGGATAATCAAACAAGGAAGATAGAATGCATTTAATCCAAAACACAGCAAGTTATGTTACATCACTGGTTGCCGCAGTTCTAACTTAAGATAAATTCGTCTTGGGTACAAGTTCACGGCGGCAAGACAAAGTGGAGCGGCTAGTCCCGGTGCTGGCCTTCTTCCCTCTTGACTTGGTCAACCATGCTGACGATGGGCGCGGCAAGCTCTTCAAGCGCCCTGCAGTCCGCATCTGCCGGCAAGCTATCTTGGCTCAGGTCGAGGCCGGGGTTCCTGTACGCCACCTTGGTGAGCACTTTGAGGAGGACGCCCCGGCAAAGCTTGCGGGACTCGTTGGCCATTTGGGTGGCTCGATTGGAGTGGAGCAGCTTCAGAGCCTCGAGGACGGCCTCGAAGAACATGGTCAGCCTGGCGCTCTCAGAAATCCCCCTATCATGGGAGAACCTGAAGTTTGGCATCCCCATGATGGACAGCTGCATGGTGAGCCTCTCCGCGGCGTCGATGAGGTATGTAGTCTAGAGATTCACGCCCTCCACGTAATCATTGTGGGTGGCGGCGGCGCTCTCAAGCAGCAACTTCTCATTCCTGAGGTCCTTGGCCAGGGTCTTCTCACGAGCCCTGCTGCCATTAAGGGATTCCTCCAGTGTGGTTAGCTTCAGCTTCAGATCAGCAATGGAGTCGTTGGCTTCGGAGAGCAGCTTGGTCTTGTTAGATATGGCGACATGCAGCTCTGCCAAGGTGTGGACAGTTTTGTCTCTATCGCTCTTGAGCGTCGAGACCTCCTTGCGGTGCTTCTCCAGCTCCTCCTCCAGTTTCTCCACCTTGCCGGCCAGCTCGTTCTTGGCGGCCCCTGTAGCTTCGGCAACGTCGACAGCCTCCTTCAGCTTGCCGGCATGATCTAGGACCAGAGCGTCGAGTGCGTCTTTATGCTTCTGCTCCAGCTCCTGGGTCCGCTGCGCGACAAGCTTCTCAATTTCTTCATCCTTGCCGTGGAGCTCGGCGGCAAGCGCCTTCTCGCGAGCGGCGAGGTCTTCTTCTTGGGCGTCAAGTAGAATACGGCGCTGCCTTAGACTGGCGTCCACCTTGGCAGCCTGTATAGCGGCCTCCTCCCGTGCCTTCTCAATATCGGACTGCTTCAGGAGGAGCTCGTCCCAACGCTGGCCTAGCTCCTCCTGGCCAACCCTTAGCTCTTGCCAGGCCTTGGCGAACCAGACCTGCGTCTGCTCGACGCGCTTTTGGAAGTCTGCCTCCGTCGCGACGGCAACCGCTGCCCTGGAGTCCAGTTTCTCCTTACGGGCACGGTGGAGCGCCTGGAACTTCTGGAAGTTGTCGCTCATGGCGTGGAGGAGCTGGTATTCTTTGGATCCGCTGCTGCTGGCGCTCGGCTCGTCGACGACCTTGAGCCCGGCAGCAGCGATGACTTCTTCGTTGAAAGCCTCCCCCT
Organism: Thinopyrum elongatum; assembly: GCA_011799875.1. Taxonomy (NCBI): domain Eukaryota; kingdom Viridiplantae; phylum Streptophyta; class Magnoliopsida; order Poales; family Poaceae; genus Thinopyrum; species Thinopyrum elongatum. Next base: position 54,158,975 of record CM022299.1, on the reverse strand, counting down.
CGGTTGGCGCTCCGATGCTTGCCGTCCCCGGGATGCTGACGAACAGATTGTCGCCAATCTTCAGGTATCTACTTGGGGTGGGGGTTTCGGAAGCTGACGGTTGGTCTTCAACCACCATCTCCCCAGCAGCTGAGGACCCCGGGACCAATGTAGCGCTAGGCGCTCCTGCGGCAGGGATGCCGTCAGTACGGTCGTCGGTCCCCTTGCCAGCCTCCCCAGCAGACCCCCTGGCGGCCCCTTCATGCGCGTCCTTGCCGGCCTCATCAGCAGCGATTTTGGCGGCCTCGGCGGTAGCGTCCTTGGAGGTCTCCTCGATGATGGCATTGACATCCATCTGATGCGCCAAGGAGGGATCTGGATGCCAAGAAGGAGAAACAAGATGAAGCCAGGGGTGGAGCTCAAAATGAGGAATAATGACGAATGCTAGGAAGCAGGCGGCTTACCTGTGATGAATTTTTGGGAAGCGACTCCCTCCCCAGCAACTTTTGTCGCCGGCGTAGGACCGCCAGCGCCCGTGCCTTCCGGCTCCTCCTCCGCGAGGGGGGGCTCGTCAGTGGAAGCCCTTGCCGGGGACCCCTCCCTGAGCGGTGTGGTCGACGAAGGCGGCATGTCGGGGGTGGCCTTCAGTGGTCCCTCCTATTGCTATCCTTCTCCTGCAAACCCCGCAAGATTAGCAACAAAGATACACACCCCAACGCCCACCGGCGGGAAATGAGTAACAGACTCACGCTGGGGGCTGGGCTGGGGGCTGCGTCGTGGGCTGGGATCCGGGCTGATTGTAATCATCTCCGGCGCACCTGAGGAGCTTGCCGTGGGCTCGTCGCCCGTTGAGGTCTTGGCCTTCTTTGCCATCCTCTGCGCCAACGTTTTCGTGTCTCTGCGGGGACGGGCCAGGGCGGAATTAAGATAAGTTGAAGCAAATCAGAGACCCAAGACATAAAGAAAGCGGCAAGATACTTACTCATCTCCTTCTTCTGGCCCCTTTTCCCTCCTCTGGCTGAAGGAGGAGAGGTCAAAGTCGGCCTCTACTGTGGTATCCACTTGAGGGGATGGGGAAGGGGAAGGGGACCTGGGCCGCTTGATTGTGGCTGGAGCGGCAGCCTGATGTGAGCTCGCCACCCCCGCTGCCTTCTTTGCCGTCGACCTCGTCTGGCGCCCGGGTTGTTGTCGAGCACCTTGCTGCTCCGCAGCCTTGCCGGCCGGCCCCTTGCCGGGAACTTCTTCGGACGAGGAGGCCTGATGTACTGGCTCGCCGGAGACGCCTCGCCGGAGGACGCGTTTCTTCTTTGGCATTGGGGGCTCCACTTCATCGGTCTCTTTAGCTGTCTCTTCGGTGAGTGAGCCCCCGGCATCTGTGCTACTATGCCCTCCGGCAGGTTCCTCCTGCTTGGCGGGGTCCTCCTCTGCATCCGTGTCATCTCCCATGAAGCCAACGCTGCCGACCTTCTCGGCAAGGGCCAGCTCTTCCGCCCTGCTGGCGATGTACGCCAACTCTTCGTCAGTGGTCTTGCGGATGAGGCGCCGTTCTTCCGGAATGGCTTTCTCTCACAAGTTGTCGAAGAACTCTTGTGCTCGCTCCACGGATGGCTCGACCCAGGTTTGGTCAAGGCCGTGAGCATTGAACACCGGCATCATAGCGATGATCGAGTTCAGCGCAGAGTTGTTGCACAGAGGGATGATGCTTGCCGGTAGCTTGAACACGCCATCTGGCCTAAACAGCTTGTGACAGAGGGCCGTGTGCTGAAGGAACGTCCAGTTGTTGTTTAGGTCGGGGCATAGCCTCATGATGTCCGCCGCATTCCGGAAATCCCAGGCTGGTCTCCCCTTGTTCTGCAAAGGGGCGATGCGGCGGTGGAGGAAATCGGCACCCACCATTTCCACGGTGACCCCGGCATCCTTGAGGCGATGAATCCTGTTGATGGCGATAGTGAGCTTCGCGTCCTGAGGGTTGAGAGCGCTCCAATCGCCGCCACGGGTCGGCTTCATTTGCCGGAGTGAACAGAATGGATGTGGCTCCTCCTCCGTGATCCAGCACCACCTGCTTCGCCACTCATCCCACTTCTCGTGGTATTCCCCATCCAGATATGTGTCCTTGGGCCCTAACCTCGGGATCCAAGTGATGCCACCAGAGAGGGCCTCTCCGGCCTGGATGCGAGGGATGAAGAAGTGGTGGAAAAGGGCAATGTTGGGGACCACCCCGGCAAAGTTTTCGCACAGGTGAGCAAAGACAGACATGCAAGTTACGGCATTTGGCGTGAAATCAAGGAGATGGAAGCCAAAGGTAAACATGATGTCGTTAAAGAAATCAGAGAAAGGGGGGCAGAGCTCGCAATAGAAATAGTCAACAAAAAAGGGGAATTTGTCCGGGCCACCCTTAGACTTGGCGGCTGGGGTCACGCGAGTGGCGGCGTGCCCATTCATCGCCCTCCCCCACATGAGCAGGTACTTGTCCCTCAAGGCGTGGGCATCGAGCGTTAGGGGGAAGACGGCGAGCTGCTTCCACATCTTCACCAGCTCGCTCTTCGGCATGTCCTTGCCCTTGCTCGCTTTGGGCACCTCCTTGCCCTTGCACACACTGGGCGCCTTGGGCGGCATGGCGACTGGGGAGAGTGGGGGAAGTCGAGGATGGCGGGAGCGTGGAAGGGGCGAGCGGATGAGCAAACTCTGGTCTGGGCTCGAGGAAGAAGAAGACGGTGGTGGTTCCTAGATTGGGAAAGGCAAGAGGGGGGGTGGGTAAATGAGCAGCACCCCTGCGGATTCCTCTTTTTATGGGGAAGGCGTGGGGCTGCATCTTTACTGTTCGATATTAAGGCATTTTCGCAGGCGTGCAGCGACCGTTCCATGCATGGCTCCCACGTCGCGCACCCAATGCGGATCATGGGGAAGTGCAATAGACGAGATGTTTATGGCAGTTAATCCCAGCCACGCGTACCCGCGCACTATTTGGCCTGGCCCAACAACGCTTCGAACTTGTGTGTGGCCCAGGCCCGGGGGCTCCTGTCAGTGTACTAAAGTTTGGGCCCTTTAGTACCCCTTACTTGTGCACGGGCAGTTGTAGCCGCACCTGCGGCGAGGCTTGGCGGGGGCAGTTGGAGACAGAATACAAGACAACGAAGACGGCATCCAAGCCAGTAACTATGGAGCAGAAGACAAGCTGGAGCCCCGGCAAGATCCTTGCCGGGGCGGCTCGCGAGGCCCCGGCCAGATCCTTGCGGGGACGACTTGCGAGGCACTGACAAGAACACCACCCTTGAGGTTGAGAGCTCTGACACCATCGACAACGTCAAAACCAAGACTCAGGGGCACATGCGTAGTAGCATGCAGATCTTTGTGAAGACTGGTGGCATGCAGATCTTCGTGGAGACCAGAGAGCGGAGTTCCTAGCAAGGCTCTTGCTGGGGACGACTGCGAGGCCCCGGTAAGGCTCTTGCCGGGGACGATCGCGAGGCCACGGCAAGGCTCACGCACGACAAGGCTCCACCGCCTTGCCACCGTCCCGGCACAGCAATTAGCCAGCCAACCTGGCGATCACCTGCGTGGCGGCATGCAGATCTTCGTGAAGATCCTGCCACCACTCCAGCGCAGCGGCTAGCCTGTCAGCTTGGCACTTGCATGCCTCGTCATCTTGGGTGCGTGTCAGGACGGAGCGAGGCGGCGACGGATGGGACGGGCTCTGTTCCCGTCCCCTATAAAGTTAGGGGGGCACGTAAGCAGCGCATTTAATGCGCTTGTCCTAAGACACCAGAGATAAGCACATGCACTGTAGCACTTTACACCTCCTGTGTGGCACTGTGGCAGCCCCTTGGATGTATAAATGGAGGCCCAAGGCATACTGTAGAAGGATTCAGACTTTTTGGACTCTACGCCCCAACTTGCATGCAGCTAGCCGAAGCTCAAGAACACATAATATACACACCAAGCAGGACTAGGGTTTTACGCTTCTCAGCGGCCGAACCTGGGTAAAGATCCCTCGTGTTGATCTCTAGATCTGCTCTTCGTGCACCCCTCCTCCCTGCCAAACTGTAGAAGGGATCCACCCGATCCCATAGGAGTCATTTCCCCGACAGTAGTAGTATTTAGGGGCTATTTTGTTAAGTTCATCTGACTATAGATGTGGTGGAACTGTTGTCAGTGTCAAAACCGGTAGACCTTGGGGTAGGGGGTCCCGAGCTGTGGATCTAGGATCGATGGTAACAGAGACGATGAACATGGTGTTTTACCCAGGTTCGGGCCCTCTCTATGGAGGTAAAACCCTACGTCCTGCTCTTGTTTATATTGATGAATAATCAAGGTACAGAGTTGATCTACCTTGAGATCATATGTTGTGGTCTAAACCCTAGAGGTATGATGAGTAATGTCATAATCTATCTATCAACGAGCCTGGCCTCGGCTTATATAATGTACCGGAGGCCTAGGATAACAAAAGTCCTAGTCGGCTACGTTGGTGGAGAGGAATCCATGTCTTGATCACCAAGTCTTGTGGAATCTTCCTCGTATATGTCTTCGGTTGTCCGAACTGGCCCATTAGTGAACCGCCACGGGGGTCCTCGGCCCAACCCACTGGTCGGGAGACGACATGGTGAGTACCCCCTAGTCCAGGACACTGTCAGTAGCCCCCTGAACCGGTCTTCAAGTTGGGGACGCTCCTCGATTCTTCCGAACTGTTCTTCATCTTTGGTCATCGGTCTTGAAAACTGGTTCAACAAATCTTCCCATCTCCGATCTTGAGGATCGCCGAGGTGTATCCGAAGAGTTCATACGTCGGGTATCCGAGGAGTCTTTTAAGTTATCGGTCTCAATCAGTGCCTTGTAAGTTTTTTACGCCACACCTGGGGTTTGAAGTGCTTCCCGTGCGACGGCACCCTCTTGCGTCCGAGCTCTAATGCCAAACTAAATCCGAGGCATCTTTTCATAGCCGAGCTCCAACACTATTCGACATTCAAGGTATCCTCTTGTGTCCGAGCTCCAACGCCGAACTGAATCCGAGGGTTCTTTTCACAGCTGAGCTCTATCACTATTCGGCATTCAAGGTATCCTCTTGCGTCCGAGCTCCAACGCCGAACTGAATCAGAGGCATCGTAGATTACCTTGGCCTCTGAAAATTTGAATGAGTTCATCCGAGCTTTAAATGCCGGAGTAGTCTTCTACGGAACGAGCCACTCGAATCCGAGCTTTATGCCGGACTGCTTCCGAGCTCCAACGCCGGACTGCATCCGAGTTCTAACTATGGTCAGCATCCGAGGTGTCATAACTACCTCGGTCTTTAAAAGATTTGAACGAATTCAGCCGAGCTTAATGCCGGAAAGGCCCTCTATGGAGCCAGCCACTGGCGCCCGAGCTTTATGCCAGACTGCTTCCGAGGTGGTGCACCACCCTGACTGCAGGCTGATTTTTTGTGAATGTTTTCAATTGGTGCAATTTATTCTCTGCCGAGATATATAGCCAGTAGCCCTCAATGTGTGTGTCGGTCTAAAACCCGAGATGCACCTGAAGAATGGCATAAAACCGGTGATCCCAGTAGCCTCTGAGACTCAGGTCGATTCACAAAATCGGCCTGAGGATCAACTCCTAGCTCTGTAGCATACTTAGGAATAGAAATGTGGTGTGCATATTCCTCGAGACTCAGGTTGGGTGCGGCCGACCATCCTGAGGATCATAATCTCCTCGGGAACTATTTCGCACTTTGTAAACTATCTGCATTGAATCGTCGATGCAGTAGCCCCCGAGCCAATGGTCGGGTGGCCACACCAGATCAGGGGATCGATGTGCCCCTTTAATATTTGTAACTGAGAAGCGCGAAGCCCAGTAGCCCCCGAGCCTTAATGTGGGCACGGGTGGCCGAATTAAGGATCAATGTCCAGATTATATCACAATTTATGTGTAATGACTCTATGTATCCAAGTACTTTACATCACTAATGCTCGGATCCGCATTGTACAAAACTTTGTTGACCGACCATCGGCTTCCACCTACTTTATAAAGCCTTTATAAGGGCAAAGATTTACGACAAACAAGGCAATCTGGCCATACAGTTTTATAAACAAAGGTACGCAGAGAGATATGTTATAAAACATCTTCTGGGAAAAATAGTTCCGTTACAGGTTCCTTTTCCCAGGATGTCATGTTGATCATGATCATGAGACCTCAACTCCGATCAATGTGGGAGGAACATATTGAGGATTTAGTTGGGAGAAAGTTCCCGAACTCTGTGGTCCATGATGAACCAGAATTTTCGTTTCCATCGTTGCCGACCAATTATATCATTTAAGATGGCTAGCTTTCGGCTTCACCCAGTCTGAGGTACTAATCTGGATGACCCGGTAGTAATAATCAAAGAGGTGCTCCCTTTACCGCCTAGCTGAACAATCGGGAATGTAGGAGTAAGCACAGGAGCCAGGCAACCCAGCTTGGCCAAAATCTTAAGTCAAATTGATGCATATTTATAGCTTTATTACGATAATTATGGAAGGCAGCGCTTGTATACTGGATACAAACACTGATGATATATGTTTATTTTGACTCCGTTGCGACCGTTTATCAGTTGAAAGAGGCCCATCGTCGGCTTCTACCCCTTTGTAGATACTACGCAGGGTGTTTCCGCAGTAACTAGACAACCCTTAGCCGACGTCTCGGTGCCCGGAGGCGGTTGTGTTAGTGGAAAGAAGGCAATCAGATATGCGGGCTTTATAACTTTCACTTAGTCATAGGAGCTTTGAACTGGGGAAGCTAGCTACGAGCCCCCGGTTTGTGTTCAGCACCGACCGAAGTCTAGCTATTAACACTTCGGCCAATATTATGAAAGGCCCATCGTTTAACATGGGGTAATCGGTATCGATCTATAGTGTGACACCGTCATCGGATCGCTGACCAGTTTACGCCCATTGTGACAGTCAGTTTTCGGCTTTCTCCACTGAGGTGCTTAACCATTCGAGCTGGAAGCACAATCACAGTGGTTCTCCCTTTGCACACCTAGCCGAATAAAGTGGAACATAGGAGGCAAGCACAGGAGCCGGGCAACCCAACTATTGACCGAAGACACAATTCGAAACCATAGCAATATCCGAGAATGTTTTTGCCGAATCTCTAAAGGTGTCCGGCATTGCACTGCGAGACTTATGCTGGAAACACACAAATAGGTTAAAAGTGCCATAGGCTCGAAAAACCAAAAACTTATGTAGAAGCTTGACATCCGGACTAAATCAAGTTTTTGGTGCCAATCCGAAAATTGGTCTTAAAATTAGTTTGCGCTTCTGTCGTGCTTTAACATGATACATCCGATCTCCAGACTTCAAGCGGGTCAGCCTTCGGCTTCAACCTCTTATCCCGAAGGCGGAGTGTTTCTCTGGCTAGTTTAGAGAACTAAACGCGAGCGGCTTTAGAGAGAAAACAGGCTATCCGGCTATTGAACACACACTCGAGTCGAGAAAGGAGTAGTAGAAAAAGACTTTGCAACGACTGAGAAAAAAACACATTTATTATAAAATGGCTCATATTAATTTAAGAGCCCCATAGTGACTTGGGTAAAAGAATTTTATATATAATGATTGTATGTACTGAAGTACTTATATAATATCTGCGTTCGCCCGAACTTTGAACGCGTCTTAACCGACCATCGGCTTCTCCCTCTTCAGCCAAGGGCCGAAAAGTATTATCTACTCCGCCTACCGAGAATATCGGCGGTGTTTCGGATAACCAGGCAATCAGGCCATGAGGCTGTAACAGACAAATCGCGCCCAGGGAACTTATGCTATATTACTTATGTAACGTAAGAAGCATCTTCAAAGAAAATAGTGCCCCCAACGGTGCCTTTTCTTTGGTCGCTCAGGATTACTATGAGACTTGTGCAATAGATTTGTGTACGCGTGAGTTCCGTCGTGTGCCGACCATAGTTGAAAACAGTAAGAGCGCTAGCTTTCGGCTTCACCCAGTCTGAGGTACGAGTTCGGATGACCCGCCCGTACAATCGTAGAGGTGCTCCCTTTACTCCCTAGCCGAACATTCGGGAACGTAGGGGTAAGCACAGGAGCCAGGAAACCCAGCTTTGCGGAACACTTAAGTCAACATGATGCATATTTTGGCATAATACACGAACAAGGAATGGTGCGATACATTAATAATCATATGCAAGAAGAATGGCTTCATAAAGGAAGCCCCCAAGTAAACGGGGTATTTGAATTTGTTTGTAACAAACAATGTTTTGACAACGAAAGTTTTTCGCAAATGACTTTTTGTCAAAAAAGTATAATGCTTGGTCGAACCGAACAAAATTTAAAACTGAAAGTTTTTTAGCATGAAAGCGACTTAGCTGGTTACTGTGCTCGATGTGATGTGGGCCGAGCTTGTAGCGGCTCAAGGTCCCAACCCCCAAGCCGGTCTTGACATACCCGAGCGAAGAGCTCGGCTTGATGAAGTGGCGATGCCGTACGGTCGATGCGGTGAGGTGAAGCCCCCAAGCCCAGCCGAGGTGACAAAAACCCTCATGACCGAGGTGATGAAGAGCTCGGCAGAAAAAAGAAGTGTTTAACAATCAACGTTTGAACGAACAACTTTTTTGTTTAACACGAATATAATGTTTGGTTGAACCGAACAAGAAATAAAATAAAATAATTAAAAAAAACTGAGCATGGAGGCGACTTAGCTGGTTAATGTACTCGGTATTGTTGATGAGGTCCGAGCTCGTGGTGGGACGAAGACGTAGTCCGCAGCCTAGCCAAGGTCCCAGCCCCCAAGCCTGAGGTAACCGAGCGAGGAGTTCGGCTTGATGAGGTGTTGAAGTCACCGGAGTAGGTTGATGAAGAGATGGCGAAGCCCCCGGTCTAGCCGAGGTGCCGGGGCAGGTCGGTAGTATGACGTTTGCAGCCCCATGCCGACCGAGGTGTCGAAGCAGGTCGGCGTGGTGGACATCGGCTTGGTCAGCCGGATTAGTATTTGGGATTTCTTCGGAATCGTCCTCCAGTACTATGGTGCGAGGAGCCAGTCCGGCCAGGGTTGACTCCTGATGTTCGGATGCCGAAGTCGCGTCCAGGATTGAAGCTGGATACGGGATAAGAGAGGCGAGTCTGGCCGGAATGGACTCCCGATCTTCGGACGCAGAGGTCACATCCAGGCTTGAAGAAGCAATAGTGCGGCGATGCCGTTGCAGGCCGGATCTTGTGACGCGGTCGATGCCCGCTTGATGAAGTGACCATGCAGCGATGCCGGTGTGCCCGCTTCATATAATTCGTGGGGCGACAATGTTGGTGATGATTTACCCTTCATGATGCCGAACTGTTGTTCGGCTTGCCAAGATAATGATCCGAAGAGGTTGAGTTCGGCTCGATGAAGCGACGACCCGTCTGGCACAGGTCGGCAGCCGTGCAGCAACGTTGTCAGGCTAGTTTGACACCGGCGCAACGGTGAAAGTTACCTCCGAAAAGGAGCAAAATTTGCGAGCATGTGTTCGGAAACAAAACACAATACCCTAGAAAGAGATTCCTCCAAAAAGGTTGTCCAATATCCCGTTCATGAAGAAAGACGAACTTGGGTCGGATTCGTATTCGCGCAGAAAACAGATGAGAAAATTGATGCGCTCATCGGAGGTTTCCCAGAGTTTGAACGGTCGGATCGAGCTGAAATTTTGAGGGGTGGTAGATACAGGAGTTCCGCAGCCGATCAACGGTTGGACCTTCCAAAGGACGTCCGAGTTAGATGCTGGACTCTACGCCCTAAACTCGTCCAGATTCCCGTCCGGACTTGATAGGGGTCCGGTATATCGTAGATCGCCGGAGATTCCTCCATTGGAAGATGACGAAATTTTACAGGGTTGTTATATACACAATTCCGCACTATGCAACCTAAGCAATTGTCAAAGCGACACTCGAGGAAGCGGCAACAGCGAATATGAATCCGCTGTATAGAAAAACAGCACGGTCGCCCGGGGACAATGTTGAAGTTGAGCCCCCGAGCTATATGGATGATTCCTCCACGATCTTGATAGAGATCGGAGTTGATGTTGATGAAGGCCCTCGTCCGATCATGACGATCTGAAGCAGAGCGCAGTCCTTGGTCAAGCCAAGGTGACCAATCGAGCCGGCGACGAATATGCCGACGTCGCAGTTGATCTGCAAGCGAGCCATTGATCCATTGCCGATCACACAGCGGAACTCTCAATGAAAGCACCATTGTCGGTGTCAAAACCGGCAGACCTCGGGGTAGGGGGTCCCAAGCTGTGGATCTAGGATCGATGGTAACAGAGACGATGAACACGGTGTTTTACCCAGGTTCAGGCCCTCTCTATGGAGGTAAAACCCTACATCCTGCTCTTGCTTATATTGATGAAGTATCAAGGTACAGAGTTGATCTACCTCGAGATCATATGTTGTGGTCTAAACCCTAGAGGTATGATGAGTAATGTCATAATCTATCTATCAACGAGCCTGGCCTCGGCTTATATAATGTACCGGAGGCCTAGGATAACAAAAGTCCTAGTCGGCTACGTTGGTGGAGAGGAATACATGTCTTGATCACCAAGTTTTGTGGAATCTTCCTCGTATATGTCTTCGGCTGTCCGAACTGGCCCATTAGTGAACCGCCACGGGGGTCCTCGGCCCAACTCACTGGTCGGGAGACGACAGGGTGAGTACCCCCTAGTCCAGGACACCGTCAACTGTACAACGTACTTAAAATTAGCTAGTATATATAGTTGAACTAGCTATTTCAGTACGTGGTTGGCAACAATTGGGGAAAAGTTTGGTCGGTTCAGCTGTCGAGTTGAACTGTTTGTATGAATTAAGAACGACTACTTAATCTATGAATGAAATCTATGCTTAATTACTGAATTTTAGTTGCAAAAAATTAGATAGCGCTAGTGATTTTTAGTTGCATATTTTGACAAATCGCAGTGTTACAAGGTTTGACAAATGGCAATGTTACTAGATCAACAAATCTCAATCTTTCCAGTTTGACAAATGGCAATATACCCAATATGACAGATGCAAATCTTACCAAATTGTCTGTACGTGGTTGCACACGGGTCATCCGGAAAAACCATTTGTGTTGAAGGGAGGTACAAATCCTTCTTGCCAAATTTTCTCTTGGCTTAGCGTCGAAGTCTCGCTTTGCATACCTTATTCAATCTGAACCGTTTGCGTTGAAGAGATGCACAAATCCTATGCGGTGAATTTTCCCTTGGCTTATTGCGGAAGAACATAGCTCTCACTTTGCATACAGGTGTTCTATCTAAAATGTTTGTGATGAAGAGCTGCACAAATCCTGCTCGGCACATTTTCCCTTGGCTTACTGGGGAAGCTGTCGGTTTACATACGGGTGTTCTATCTAAAACGTTTGCGATGTTACAGTGGCAACTATTTGTTTCAAAATGCCTTTGTTGGCTGTTATTCGAGTGTGCCTTCTCTCAAAATGGACACGAAAAATACCACAGCATGTCGGGTGCCATTCCATGATAGCATGCCAAGTTTCATGAATTTCAGACGAGTTTTGGATTTACTAGAATTTTAAAACAAAGTATCTCAACGTTTTGCCTGCAATCAACAGTGCCCTGGTGTTTGAAATTCTTTCCCATTTATTGCATGGGACCTAAGCATGCACCCAAGGACACAGATTTGATTTTTCAAAAAATTTATATGCACTGGAGCATGTGCATGTAGTTCAACTTTGAATTATGCACATAAAATGCCTAGAAAACCCACTTAATGTATAAAAATGTCCAAACAAACCCCAAAAAATTCCAAAATTTAACACAACACTCCTGTTGTTCTATGTTGACACTACAAAAATTTTGAAAGCAATAATAGGCGACGGATATCGTTTCGTCCCCAAACATGGCACGTTCCCTACTGAAACCATTAGGCTTGTTGTGAGAAGCTCTGGTTTGTGAGAAGCTTATACCCAAACCTGCCCCAAATGGGACAAAAAATTTACCACAGCATGTTGATGCCGCTCCATGATAGCATGCCAAGTTTCATGAATTTTAGACGAGTTTTGGATTTACTAGAATTTTAAAACCAGGTATCTCAATGTTTGCGGCCGAGTGACGGTGGCAGGGTGTTTGACATTAATTCCCATTTCTTGCATGGGACCTAAGCATGCAACCAAGGACACATATTTGAATTTTCAACCAATTTATATGCATTAGAGCATGTGCCTGTAGTTCAAATTTGAATTATCCACATAAATGCATTGAAAACTCAATTAATGTATAAAAATGTCCAAACAAACACCAAAAAATTCCAAAATTTAACACAACACTCCTGTTGTTCTATGTTGACACTAGGGAAAAAAATTGAAATCAAGAAGAGGCAACAGATATCGTTTCGTCCAGAAAGGTGAAACATTCCCTACCGTAACCATGAGGCTTGTTGCGAGAAGCTCTGGTTTGTGAGAAGCTTATACCCCAACCTGCCCGAAATGGGACAATATTTTTACCACTGCATGTTCATGCCGTTCCATGATAGCATGTCAAGTTTCATGATTTTCAGACGAGTTTTCGATTCACTAGAATTTTAAAACCATGTATCTCAATGTTAGTGGGCGAGTAACGGTGGCAAAGGTGTTTGACATTCGTTCCCATTTCTTGCATGGGACCTAAGGTTGCAACCAAGGACACACATTTGATTTTTCAACCCGTTTATATGCACTGGAGCATGTGCATGTAGTTCAAATATGAATTATGCACATGAATGCATAGAAAACTCCGTTAATGTATAAAAATGTCCAAGCGAACCCCGAAAAATCCCAAAAATTGACACAACACTCCTGTTGTTCTATGTTGGCATGAGAAAAATTTTGAAAGTAAGAAGAGGCAACATATATCGTTTCGTCCCCCATGGTGGCACGTTCCCTATCGAAACCATCAGGCTTGTTGTGAGAGAAGCTCTGGTTTTCGAGAAGCTTATACACAAACCTGCCACAAATGGGACAATATTTTTACCGCGGCATGTCGATGCCGTTCCATGATACATGTCAAGTTTCATGAATTTCAGACGAGTTTTTGATTTACTAGAATTTTAAAACCATGTATCTCAATGTTAGTGGCCGAGCGACAGTGTCAAGGTGTTTGACATTCATTCTCATTTCTTGCATGTGACCTAAGCTTGCAACCAAGGACAAACATTTGATTTTGCAACCCGTCTTTATGGACTGGAGCATGTGCATGTAGTTCAATTTTGAATTATGCTCATAAATGCCTAGAAAACTCAGTTAACGTATAAAAAATGTCCAAACGATCCCCAAAAAAATCCAAAATTTAACACGACACTCCTGTTGTTCTATGTTGACACCAGGAAAAAAATTGAAAGGAAGAAGAGGCGACGAATATCGTTTTGTCCACAAAGGTGACACGTTTCCCTAATAGAACCATGAGGCTTCTTGTGAGAAGCTCTGGTTTGTGAGAAGCTTATACCATAACCTGCCCCAAATGGGATAATATTTTTTACCCCAGCATGCTGATGCCGTTCCATGATAGCATGCCAAGGTTCATGAATTTCAGACGAGTTTTGTATTTACTAGAATTACAAAAGCAAGCACCTCAACGTTTGCCGGAGAGACACAGTGTCGTGGCGTTTGAAATTCATCCCCATTTCTTGAATGGGACATAAGCATCAACCCATGGACACATATATCATTTTACAACCCATTTTGGTGCACCGGAGCATGTGCATGTAGTTTAATTTTGAATTGTGCACCTGAAATGCCTAGAAAACCAAGTTAATGTATAAAAATGTCCAAACGAACCCTGAATGATTCCAATTTTTTTGACGACACACCTATAGTTGCATGTTCACTGCAGATAAAAGTTCTAGCAATTCAAACACCATCCTTTGCAGCTGTGACCCCATTATGTAATTCAAATCAAGACAAAAAATCAAGTAGATCACACACAGTTTATTATCACCAACCGTGTGAGAGGCAGCACAAAATATCTTACGGCTTACGTGAGAAGGTGCGTCGGCTACCACTAATAGGAAAAGGCCTGTTAGTGGCGCACCTGTTTTGGCCATTAATGGCGCACTATAGGTGCGCCACTATCATCACGCCACTAGTAACAAATACTAATGGCACACCCCTGGTGCGCCATTAGTATACCAGACAATAGTGGCGCACCTGGCAGTGCGCCATTAATATGTCAAACGGTGCGCCATTACTATGCCTCCTAGGGGGCCATATTTACCTTGTGCTCTGGGTTACTAATGGTGCACTTCTAGATAAAGCGCCACTAGTGTGTTTATTGCAGTGCGCCACTAAAGTGCAGTATGGTGCGCCACTAGTATGAATATTAGGAATTTTTTTTCTTTTCTAATATTTGCACAGGTTAGAAAATATATTACTGCACAGAATATAGACAGCACAACATATAAACAACAGATTTATCGAATACAATATAAGATTAGTCACCGAATACAATTCATCATATTAGTCTCCGAATTCAAAATACCGAACAAAGTTAGAACATTACAAGTCTCGAGACCGCGAGTAGCGAGTTTGTCTTCACATTACAAGTCGATATCGATCATCTAAACTACCATCACATAGAAGAGAGCTGCGGTCACGATGAGCATCATCGCGATGAAAATGGTCTTCATCCGGTTTCTCCTCCTCTCCCTCCTCTCTCCCGCTAGATAGCGCGCGTATCTAGCTTCCGCCTCCGCCCTAGTGGTGTACCCTTTGTAACTGTTACCGCTGAAACGGTGAACCTGTCTCTGACACTCCACCCAGTCATCGTAGACTCCGGGAACCTTACCCTTGTACACGACATACGACGGCATCTCTATGCACTAGACAAACAAAACGTTAGTAGCAATTCACAGACAATACATAAGCAATATATAAGTATGCAACAAAAGGATCGAAAGAGAAAAGCGACACATTAATAGCATGATTCATGGTCCTACTAATAAATAGCATCGATTACATATAAGTTGAACGACTGTCCAAACTAAAGAGGCATACAAGTTCATTAAAGTTTAATTACAACATGAGCTAATCGATATTTCAGAACTACATAGCATCACTACTTTCGACTCGACTCAGGGACCGGAGCGTGGATGAAGCCGTCGTCTTTCGTGATGGTCATGAAATCGCGGGCGTTGTCAGCCTGCATTTGTAGCGTTGTTTCTATCTCACTGTTGGACGGTTGATATCTGAGGTAGAACTGCCCCGAGGTACGAAGGACATCTTGATGGATGATTTCCGCAAACTCCGACTGGATGCGAAACAATAATTGTCTGATGTCCGCGTCCTAGATTGCCGACAAGCGTGCGGCCCAATCTTTGAGATTATTTGGTAGCAGAAGGTGATTATGGTCCCGTACGATCGCCCGCATGTGATGGAGGGCGTAGTAGGCATCCTTCTGACCGCCAGGCGGCTGCTTGACGCAGGGGAACGTCGTATTGTGGGTGAACACATGCTTGCCGTACCTACGAATTGGCCTGCTGAAGGTGCCTCCAGATCTGGCGTAGCCGGGAAGAGCTTCATCAAGAACTTTCTTGATATTTGTCTAGTCTTTCTTCGACTGACGGTCCGAGTCGAAATACGTGGCCGTGGAATATTTCGGGCTTTAGAGGATGAGTGTGCAATGTGTGTCACTGCACAAAACACGGAATGTTAGAAAAAAAAGAACGATCGAAATCTAAGAAATCATATGTTACGGGGCGGTGAGGGGATGACTTAATCGGGAAAGTAAGGCACGAGGAAGTTATACTTATCTGGGTTTGCTAGAATGACGCCTTCGAGGTATGAACTCGCGACTTGCCGGTGCCCAGCGCTGCCCAAGATCTTGGCACGCATGTAGAAGGGGTCGACTATCACGATGTCCAGGGTCTTGTCTCTAATGATCCGCATCTCCATATTCAGCGAAAATAGCCGAATGAAGGTATAGTGCAGCGGATGAAGTTTAAACATAGCGAAGATGTCATCAAACCGTAGGACGATCATACCCCCGATGGTGCTATCGAGAAAGGCCTTGCCCTCTGGCACCTTGGCCACGAAAACCGGGTATGCCACATCATTCTCGGAGAGACGCCGCTTCTCCAAAGAAAGAACACTGTCATGCAGACTCCGCATAGCACCGGTTGCAGCATTGAGCAGCTTAGTCGGTAGCATCGGCCTACCCGCCACATGCACCCTTCTCGAGATATCCTTAGGTGAAGGTGGCCCGTCCTGAGCACGGATCGTACTCGGTGCCGGCTGGCTCGCACCCTTGTTATTCTTTCTTTTTCGTCCCTTCTGCTTCTTCTGCTGTAATGGGATTGAGTTCTGCTCAGAGACCACCTTCTTGAGTGTGTTGGGGCTGATAATATTTCGCACCTTGGCTATCTGAGGCTCGGTGAAGGCGGCAGCTGGAGGCGTCTCCTTAGAACTGAACTCCAGACGACGCCTGTTGCAATTGGGTTTCTCCGTGGTACCAGCTAGATCGTGATCGACTTTTGCAGGGTTGGGTTCTTGAGAAGGAGGCCCCAAGAATTCGTCATCGTACCCATGTTCGTTGAAGTACTTATCGACGTTGGTAAATGTACCGTCGTCGTCGTCCGGATCCTGTGCCATATGCATGTCCGGATCAGCTGACGGCGGTAGCGTTGCGGCGGTCTTGCCATGGCTTGGCGCCGGCAAGAATGGCGGTGTTGTCTGTGGGGTGGTGTCCCCCACCCCCAAACGAATCTGGCTCTTCGGCCCAAGCATGGACCAGCTTATGCAGGCGCTGAGGGTCATCACATCATCTTCGTCGGCCCCAGGGGGTCGATACGGAGGTAACAAGTCGTCGCAGCCCCACAGCACCTGAACCAGTTGAACCCTATACACGGTTGGTGGCATCGGATTACGGTGGAACACGCGGTTGCCCGGTTGAACGATTCTGGCCTTGGCGACATCGATCAACTCACCGTCCACGAAGTGCAGGAGAGTGCATGGAACGTCGGCGGCGCCCTGCGCAAACATGTAGGGCGTCAGGGATGCCCAGTCAAAGGCAAGAAGATGAAGTCATCGGCCGAGAGGCTTAGTTACCGTGATGGCGTCGATCTCGGCTAATGTCGAGGCACCGCCAACGGCGGGCGTGCAAGTGACGGAGGGGCCGCTTGCTGCCGAGGTGCCGGCCGGCGTATTCTTCCCACACCCGGGTGCATTAAGCTCCAATGCCGACGCCGACGCCGGAGACACCAATGCCGCCTCCACCGGAGACACCAATGGCGCCGCCGGCGCATTGTGCGAGTTGCTGCCCGTGAAGCTGGGAATCGGGGGCGGCCCCTGTTGGCCGCCCGCCATCCACGCCTGCAGCCCCTCAATCAAGGTAGGCACAATGGCGCTGATCGTCGCTCCCAGTTGGTCTCGCACTTGCTCTTCGACTATCTCCGGAATCCGCGCCACTTGTGCCATGAGTTCTTGAACCTCGCGCACCTGGCTTTCCGAGCTGGCTGTCTTTCTCTCCTTTCGCCT
Source organism: Thinopyrum elongatum (assembly GCA_011799875.1). Lineage (NCBI taxonomy): Eukaryota > Viridiplantae > Streptophyta > Magnoliopsida > Poales > Poaceae > Thinopyrum > Thinopyrum elongatum. The sequence goes on along the minus strand of CM022299.1, from coordinate 54,141,551 downwards.
AGCGTTATAGTATTCCGACCGTTTCGTGGACAAGCCTTTGCCGGCCACACGACCAGCTGATGACGGCTTACTGAACTTATCCTTGTGTTTCATTACGTTCAACGCCCTATTTAAAGTGGAGTCCCAAGGGGAGCTCTGAGACGACCCCGCGCTACTGCTTTCAGTGTCCTGCGGAAGGAACGTGAACCATTTAGAAATTTGGCTTCATTAATTAGAATGCAACCATATGGAGCTAATTACGCGGGGGTGTATTCCTTACCAGAACAAGCTCAAGCGCCTTGGTCTTCGCATCCGTGGTAAGCTCCTTTGTTACCGGGTCCACCTTGTACCGGGCCCTGACATAGTTCCTGGTCTACTTGTCACGGTATTTATCAAATCGGGGCTGTAGGCCTTGCTCGGCACGCTCCGCGTCCTCCTTGTCCCTTATAGGTTCCGCCACTCTGTAACCGCCGGGACCAAGTGTGTGGACCCCTAAGTTCAAGTCCCGCATATCTTTCCCCCACTGACTTGATTCCTCGGATGCGTTGCTCTCGCACTTGATCTTGAACTCCAGGTAGTCAGCTTCGCTGATCGAAGGATTTTTCTCCTTGATCTTCTCATAACTATCACCTCTTAGAATCCCTCTCTTCACCGCGCCTCTCCAAGTAGCCACGGCCGTGCTCATCTTCGTGAGGGCGGCACTGTTCACTTTATTCCCTGAGAGGCGTGTGTTTGCGAACTCACCGTGGAACTTGTATCGTTCGTGCAGCTTCATGAAGAGGAGGTTGCGCAAATTCCCTCGATCACGATGCCTTAGGTTCTCGGTGTTGATCAAGACGGTGCTCCGGAGAATGCACCCGAGTTGTCCCGAGTACCCCTTGACTAATTCTTTGGACGCCGTTGGATGCCCATTGGAGGACACTTCAGTAAATTCGTCCTTGACGGTGCCGAGCACGTTCGGGCGCCGGTCCTTCCGTTGCCTCTTCGATTGGCTGCCATCTGTGCGTGCGCTGCCATCATTAGTGGTGGCATCCTCGGCGGCACCATCAGTGGTGTCATCCCCGACGCCACTAGGGGTTGTGTAGTCGGGATCGGTGTCTTCCGCGGCGTCCTCATAGCGATGAGGTTCTTCCTCCATCTCCTGGGACAGCTCCCAGAATGCCTTGCCCGAACCGCTGGGCTCATCGTTGTGGGCCATGTTTCGCTCTAAATAGGAAAAAAGTTTGGTCAAAAATTTGGTTATTGTCAAGGAACAAGATCTCTAAGTTGACCAAATAACCTAATTCTCGAGGAATGTCACCAAAAAGTTGGTTATTGTCAAGGAACAATTGAGAGATGTTTGTGATATTGCCTAGGTGTTTTGGAATCAATTGAGAGATGTTTTGTGATATTGCCTAGGTACCCCTGATCTTCTTCTAGAAATATTTTTGCTATATCAATCTCCAAAAAAGCATGTGATGCTGAATCAATACTCAATATATATATAGGTGGTGCTCTCTTTATCACATTTTTATTGGAATATGCAACATTAAACTTCTTTTACTTGAATCAGGTGCACATATTTACATTCCTATTTCATGCTTACTTGTTTGGAACTATAGAATCTACCTTGGAATCTGCAAATCTCTTAGAATGTACTAAGAGATGCCAGATTTGTTGGGGGAGTCCTATACTTAAGGCATATAAGACCTGGCATTGCCTATGCCGCAAGTGTGGTAGACAGATACATTCTTGATCCTAGGAGTGGACATATGGATGCAGTATAGCCTATTTTGCCGTATCTAAGATGCAGTCCTGGGAAGGGGTTTAAGAAGAATGGCCATCTTAATATGGATGGTTATTGCGATGCTGATTGGGCGAGTTGTCTTGATGACAGAAGATCTGCTTTAGGCTATTGTGCATTGGCTGGAGGGAAACATGGTGTCATGGCTTAAATGTATCAGGTCCTACTCTAGTTTACTCTAGTTTAGGGTGCAGTAAACATGGTGTCATACAGCTAGTTGCCAATAATTGTCAAGGAAAAATTTTGGAAATCTACAAAAATTGTTAGGAATTGTCTTAGTCAAGAAGTGCTAGCAAATGGCTTAAATGTATCAGGTCCTACTCTAGTTTACTCCAGTTTAGGTTGCAGTAAAAATGCACCACTATGGAGTATCAGGTCCCTAGCAAAAATGCACTAAAGAGCAAGCAATAATGATACTCCAATTTTCACAGATTAAAGCAATACTGACTGCAAGCAATATTGCAAAATTACAGAGAACCAAAATTGCAAAATTCAGTACTGCATAACATTACTGAAACTTTACTGTGCTTGGAATTATATTGAAACTTTACTCCATATATATATGATCATTTTTGTTTGAAAAGTTTCATTTAATTTTGTGTGGAGTAGTTTTAATTAAATAAAGTTTTTAACTGCTTGAGATGAGAGAAATGAGAAGAAGAGAGAAGGGCTACTGCTTGCAAGCACAACTGCTTGCAAGTCCTACAGTAAATGGTTTCAGTTAAACATCTATTATTTATTCCATAAAAACAGCAAATCAACTGCATTAGTCGCAAGTACCCCATATGTCCTATTTTTAGCAAAGTCATACTAAAATTCACGGAAAATTTCAGCATGACCTTTGCTGAAAATTGGACATATGGAGTACCCGAATTTGCCGGAACGGAAGTTAATCGACATTCCAGCAAACTCAAGGGCCTCTCGGGGTACCTAGAATCCCTCTCAGATACTCGATTAATCCAGTGATTAGGGGTTACAATGGTAGCAGCAATGAGGATAGGGGAAACGAGAGCCAGGGGATACGCCCTACGACGGACGGCCGGTCAATATACAGTTCTTTGATGCCCCCACGCTGGTTTAATTGGTTGTGCTCATTATTGATTTGCAATATCAGATATGAGGCCCTCTTTGATTCAAAGGATTTCTAAAGGAATTTTGGAGGATCTAATCCTTAGGATTTTTTTTCTCCATGGTTTATTTGTTTCATAGGATTGGCATCCATAGAAAGTTTTCCATACGATTCAATTGTACTAGGTTTGTTTTCATAGGAAAATTTCCATCCCCTCAAACCTCATGTGAAGAATCCTTTGTTTTTCCAGCACAATCAAATGTTGTTCCTCTGTTTTTTCTATTCCTACGTTTTACAAATCCTGCGAATGAAAGAGACCCTTATTGCTCATTACAAATCCTGAAATTAGCAATTTTTTGAACCTAATTTGACCTAAATTCGAGAGGGATTTGACCTAAACCTAGCAAAAGAGAGAAGAAGAGGGCATGGCCGGGAGGGAGTAGAGGAGGAAGAGAGGAGAAGAGAGGCAGAGGGAGGAGGGCAATGAAGATTACCTGACCACGATGAGGTGGTGGCCGGAGCGGAGACGACGGAGGGCGGAGACGGCGAGCTTGGGGGAGGCGGGGATAGACGGCGGGGAGGTCGCAAGGTGCTCGGGCCTCCTCCTCCTAGTGCTCCGGCGGCGACTCGGCGGCGGAGCGGGCGCGGGGGTCGTCGGGTGCGGGGGGGTTGTCGGCGGCGGTGGAGCGGGCACGGGGGGCGAGGGGGATCTGGCGAGGGAGGGACAGCGAGGGAGGGACACCTACATAGAGGGGGGAAGGTTAGTAATGGCGCACCATCTAGGGGTGTGCATTAACATAGTGATAGCAATGGCGCACCTTCCCTGGTGCGCCATTATTAACTTTTTTTTTTAGTTGCATCTAATAATTTTTTAGAAAATGACGATCAAATTTGAAAACATTTATGAATGTGAAAAAATATCATCAAATTTGTTATTTGAAAATATTTATGAATATGAAAAATATCATCAAATTTGTTATTTGAAAATATCATAAAATTTGTTATTTGAAAATATTTGAAAAAATATCATAAAAATTGGTATACCAATGGCGCACCACCTAGGGGTGCGCCATAAGTACCTTGATAGCAATGGCGCACCTTCTCCTGGTGCGCCATTACTAACTTTTTTTAATTATTTTTAGTTGCATCTAATAATTTTTTAGAAAATGACGATCAAATTTGAAAACATTTATGAATGTGAAAAAATATCATCAAATTTGTTATTTGAAAATATTTATGAATATGAAAAAATATCATCAAATTTGTTATTTGAAAATATCATCAAATTTGTTATTTGAAAATATCATCAAATTTGTTTTTTTTTGGATTTTTAATTGCCTTCATTTGTGAATTGGTAAAACATTTATGAATATGAAAAAATATCATCAAATTTGAAAAAATATTCATGAATTCAAAATGTGCCCATGAAATTTAAAAATATTCATGAGTTCAAAAAATATCATCAAATAAAAATTGGTATACCAGAATAAACATAAATACCAGAATAAACATAAATAAATATTCATGAGGACTAGAACAGAAGAAATATCATTTCAATAGGTCGAAATACAATCGAGAATGAAGACTACAATTTAAATACAATCGATCTTAGCTAGCTATCTTTTCACAATCTTCTTGCCCTTCTTTTTCGCAAATGGAGTTCTTCTCTTGAACGGACGTCCTTTAGGTAGGGTGGTCCTGCTTCTTCTTGTGGTGTATGGCACTTCATCGTCATGGTCATGTTCCATCTTCGGGTCGCCGTACTTGTCGAAGTCTTGCTCATTGGCGACTCCATCCATTCCGATGATCTTCCTTTTGCCTCTCCTCACGACAACACGACTGGGCTTTGACGGGTCGGTAATGAAGAAGCATTGGTCCACTTGGGAAGCCAGTACCCATGGCTCATTTTTCGCGGTGACATTTGCACCCGCGGTCTTGGATTTGGCTTCGGGTATAACCATGGTGGTGAAATACCGGTCTTCTTTTAGGACGCTCTTGGCCCATCTGACACGGAACATCGGGACCTTCTCTCCAGCGTAGCTCAGCTCCCAGATCTCCTCGATCCTTCCGTAGTATCTGTCCTTGTCGTTACCGGTGTAGGATTCCATCGTTACCCCAGAGTTCTGATAACCATCGCTCTTCATGTCCTTTTCCTCGGTGTAGAATGTGTAGCCGTTGATATCGTACGCCTCATAGGTCATCAGGTTGTGCTCGGCGCCCTGTGACAAGGCGAATATGAGTTTTTCTTCCGCGGAATAATCCTCATGTAAAGGGTACGACAAAAGCTTCTCCTTGAACCAACGCGTGAAACATGAGTTGTGCTCTTTGATTATATCTCCGTCCGTCCTCTGTTGGCCTCGGTCATTGTACGTCTTCTCAATAAAGGTTTTGTGCTCTACCACCCAAGGATCGACCACGTCTATGTGTTGTAGCGCAACTAGGTTTGCTCTTTCAAAGTCGGTGAGTCGACCCTCGAAGTCGACATGCATTTCGCGGCGACCCTCGCGGTGACCCCATCCAGCGAGCCTGCCGAGGTGCCTGTTGACGGGCAGACCAACGGGATTCTCGATGCCTAGATAATTCATGCTGTAGGATATGCACTCTTCGGTCAGAAAGGCCCTGGCTATGCTTCCCTCTGGACGTGACATGTTCCGAACGTATCCTTTGATGACACCATTCATCCTTTCGAACGGCATCATGCTGTGCAGGAACGTCGGCCCGAGTTGGATGATATCCTCCACAATATGGACCAGCAGATGCACCATAACGTCGAAGAATGCGGGCGGGAAGTACAACTCAAGCTCGCATAGTATCACCACGATCTCTTCCTGTAGCCTTCTGAGTTGCCTCACGCCAACCGACTTCCGAGAGATGACGTCGAAAAAGTTGCATAGGTCAAATAGCATTTCACGGACGTGCGCGTCCATGATCCCACGGATTGCAACTGGAAGTATCTGCATCATCAGCACGTGACAGTCGTGAGACTTCATCCCGCTGAACTTCTGCTTCGCTGAGTCTAGGTATCTGCTTATCTTCCCCACGTAACCGTAAGGAAGTTTTACTCCTACTAGGCAGGTGAAAAACTGCTAGATCTCCTCCTGACTTAGAGTGAAGCACGCGGGAGGGTAGTCATTTCCGATCTTTTTGGCATTTTTGCCTTTGCGATGACTTTCCGTGTCCTTCGCCTCATCATCATCATCATCATCATCATTAGCATGAAGCTCCTCCCTGATGCCCATTGATTTCAAGTCCGCCCTTGCTTTCGGCCCATCTTTGGTCCTCTCTGGCATGTTGAGCAGGGTACCAAGCAGACTCTCGCACACGTTCTTCGTGATATGCATGACATCAAGGCTGTGAGGCACACGGAGGATCTTCCAGTACGGCAAGTCCCAGAAAACCGACCTCGTTTTCCATACCTTCATCAGCGGCTCTGGCGCCTTTCGCTTCTTTCCCGGCGGTGGGCACTCTTTCCAATTTTTCAACAGCTCGTCTATTTCCTCGCCGCTCCTTGTACGCGGGCGTCTTCGGGGTTCGGTTTCACCATCGAACAGATCCTTGCGTTTTCTCCATGAGTCATCGTCGCGAAGCCACCTTCGATGTCCCATGAACACGGTTTTCGAAGACCCGGGATCTCTATCTAGCTAGCGATACATTGTGTCATCCATGCACCTGACGCATGCACGAAATCCGTGGACCACATGTCCCGCGACATATCCGTAACCGAGAAAGTCTTGCACCATCGTGAGCAGTGCGGCTCTCATAGGGAAATATTCTTTCTCTGCGGCGTCCCACGCATTGGCTGGCGTTTTCCACAGCGTGTGTAGCTCCTCTTTTAGCAGCCCCAGATACAGATTGATGTCGTTCCCTGGTTGTTTCGGCCCTTCAATTAGCATACTCATGTGAATGTACTTCCTCTTCATGCACTTCCAGGGGGGAAGGTTGTACATCCACACAAACACAGGCCAGGTGCTATGTGTGCTTCTCTGGCTGCCAAACAGATTGACTCCATCGGTGCTCATGCCCAGCACGATGTTCCTTGGATCGTTCCCAAATTCTGGGTGTTCGAAGTTCAACGCTTGCCACTGGCTCGCATCCTTAGGGTGACTCAGCATCTTGTCTTTTTTATTTATCTTCGGATCATTTCTGTCATCTTCTCGCTTCTTCTCCTCCCTATCCGCGTGCCAACACAGGACCTTTGCTGCCTTAGGGTCCGCGAAATACCGCTGCAGACGAGGAGTGATCGGAAAGTACGACACCACTTTTCGAGGAGCTTTCTTCCTCTTCTTGTATCGAGTGACGCCGCACACCGGACATATGGTAGACTCCGCGTGCTCGTCCCGATAAATGATGCAATCGTTCATGCACACATGGTATTTCACGTGCGGTAAATCCAGAGGACACACGATTTTCTTTGCCTCCTCGAAATTGGTCGGGCACTTGTTCCCCTTGGGAAGACGTTCGTGGCAAAATGACATGTTCTCGTCGAAGCATGCGTCGGTCATTTTGTGTTTTACCTTCATCTCCAGAGCCATGAGCGTTACTTTCAGGCGGGTATCCTCGGGCCTGCATCCTTCATACAATGGAGTAACCGCGTCTATCTCTAGTTGATACAGCTTGACTTTCTCTCGGGCGGCAGCTCTTGCGTTATTCGTCTGCTTGAGAAGCTGCTCTTGAATATGAGGGTCCTGCACCCAGCCCATCGATGGTCCATCGTCGTCTGCTCCGGCATCTTCATCTTCATGATCATGCCCTTCGTCTTGATCTTCCTCATCATCATGTCCGGCATCTTCTACATGATGACTGTGTACTGCATCTACTTCGTGATCATGTCCTGGAGATTCTTCATCTTCTCGCCCGCCCTCGCCGCGGTTGTCTTGCTGCCCTTCCTCATTTCTTGCCCGGCCCCCATGGACGACTTCATAATCATCTTCATCACCTTGCCACCGATAGCCATCCATGAAACCACGCAAGAGCAGGTGGTCCTGCACCTGTACGGAATCCGGGTCCATAAGGCTCTTTGGCATGACTTTGCCTAAAAATAGGACCAAAAAGAACGCATAGTGCCAAATTCTCGCCGAAACGGAAATGAATCAACATTCCGGCAAAATATTGGCAACTATCACATTTCAAATACCGGTACCTGCAAACACAAACATATGCAACACCACAAACATATGCAACACCACAAACATACGTAGATCTAGGCCATAAAAAGTGCATGTGCACATTGTTGGAGGGAGAAAAAAGTAGATCTACAACATAAAGAAAGCTTTCCCCTTACTTACCTATCAAAAAAAGGAAATTTAACCACTTAATTTGGGTGAATCTATGGTGCAAATGAGGTGAGGAGGAGGAGGCAGCCGAGACAAGCTTGGAGGAGGAGGTGGAGAGAATGAAGTGGGGAAAGTGAGTGTGGTAGGTGGCTGTCCAAAATATCTAGCTGCTCTCAGGTTACCAATGGCGCACCACCTAACAATGCGCCATTAGTAACCCTGGTTACTAATGGCGCACCTGTTACGTGGTGCGCCATTACTAGTTTTGCAAAAAAAATAAAAAAAAATAATTGTTAGTAGTGGCGCACCATGGTTGTGGCGCGCCATTACTAGTTTGAACTAGTAATGACGCACTATACCCAGGTGCGCCATTACTAGTTTTCAAAAAAAAAAGTAAAAAAAAATTTGTTAGTAGTGGCGCACTGAGTGTGTGGTGCGCCATTACTAGTTTTGGAAAAAAAAATTGTTAGTAGTGGCGCACCGTGGGTGTGGTGCGCCATTAGTGATATGGACACTAATGGCGTACCTACACATGGTGCGCCACTGCTATATAGCAGTGGCGCAACACATATGTGGTGCGCCATTAATGTCCATATTAGCTATAGCCCTTTTCCTAGTAGTGTACAGTCCACAGCCAGCGTGTCAAGCACACTAGCTTGCTCCCAAATATCATTTCACTGTTCAATCGTCGCCGGTGAAAGATGGGACGTGGACACGCTTCGTGAGGGCAACTTCGGCGGCCCACTCCGGCGAGATCGCGGCCACAGCAGCCAGGCGCGTGCTAACAAGCTTCGTGAGCACGGCCGCAATCTGCGTCCAGGCGGCCAAGGCAGCCCAAACGGCCGCTGTTGCTTCTCAGGTGGCGGCAGCAACATCTGCCTCGGGGATAGCAACTGGCGAGAGCGGCACAGCAGCTGTTCATTCCGCAACGGCGGCCTTAGCCCTGTTGGAGGCCGCCCACGACCATGTCGAGGCCACCCATGCCCAGCTCATGGCGGTCACCACACAAATCGAATGAAGCTTCTCCGACAATGGTCGGCAACCCACGGCCGAAGACTTGGCAATCGCCGAGAGCGTTCAAGCAGCCATCCGTTCCTGCGTGGCATACCTTGCCACGACAGAGCCCGGCCAAGCCAAGATCGCGGCCGCCCACGCCAAGCTCATGGCGGCCTATTCCAAAGATATGGCGGATGCGAATGGCGAGATGCTTGCCGAGTATGGTGTGATGGATGCCATGGAGCCCCTTCCCCAGGAGATCGTCAGGCGCGAGCTGGACATGGAGGAGGCGGCGGAGATCGACGAGCACCAGCCGTAGTAGTACTCTTTGTTTTGTTTAATTAAGAGCGCCAGTCTTTAATTTTTTAGAGTAATGTTTAGGTCAGCTAGCTCTGTTTAATTGCTGAAATTGCTCGATTAAGAAGTGTGGGTGTGCTGTAGTCTCCTTTGTGTACGCAAATTATGCAATGACATGGATGAGCACTATAACCAGGGAAATTCGAACCAAAATTTTTCACGTTCAAACTCATCACACACGGGTTAAGCTGTATGAATCGTTTGTGATGTTCACATATTGTACACAGTGCTGAATAAGGGACCGTGTCTGATGACACTTTGCGCGCCAGTTTTTTTGCTGAACCGATTCAAATTTTTCGGCTTCCGCGAAAATATCTACCTCCCCGCCCCTCCCCCTTACCAAAAGTCACATTTCCCCTTTTTTCGCCTTCCTTTCCAAGTGGAAACCTTCACTCCTTGCTTGCAACGCTGCCTCCTCGCCGGCGACCCTCCTTCATGCTGCTCGGCCTCGTCTATCCAGGCAGGTAATCCACACCCGACCACCATCCTCCTCCTCCTTCCACATCCCACATGCCCCGATCACCGGCGTGACACCTTCCACCCAAATCACCAACCCCTCCACCAAATAAGCGCTGCCCTAAGCCATGGTGCACACAGTATAGCCAGGAGTTCAAGGAGCATTTGGCAGCGGAGAAGCAAATCGCGGCCGCACGCGCGGATGAGGTCGCGATGGCTGCCATTCATGCCGACCCACAGACCTTGGAGGAGCACCTCACCGTCGAGGCCACTGTCGACGCCTCGCGCGCCGATGCCGCGACGCGGTTGGCTGCTTTAAATGACAGTTCGTGGCGTTTTCTCGAGGCCACCCTCGGTGCCTTCGACGAAGACTATGAGGTGTTTTCTCAACGTGCACGTGCTTACCTCAACTCGAGAGCCAGCAGGTTGGTGCCCGGAGTGGTTCAGGCAACTCACCACTAAGACGAGGGCACCCACGATGCGGAGGCCTTGCCCTCTTCCATGTCCAAGGAGCCAATCATCATCGATATCTCCGACAATGAGGAGTAGCTTGTCTTATTAGCTCACTATAAGGACCCATGTTTAGTTTGCTAGCTACTACCTTTCCTTAACAAATTCTAGTGAATTGTGCTATCTACTTTTACCATACAATCCGTTGCTCTAGTGTATATGTTCTATATGTCGTGCAATGTGGTGCTCACTTATTAACTATTTGGTTAATTAGTTGTTGTGTTCAGTTAACTGTTTGGTTCAATTCTGCAAATGTGATGTTCAATTCTTCAAGGTGCAATTTTGTATTGTCTTCCATGTGAGAAATAAATCGAATTTTTCTTTACAAAATACATGAGAAACAAATACAATTGCTATATTTCCAACTTGTCAAGCATGCTTGGTTTGGTTAACTGTCTGATCTTCTAGTATGTTATACATTATGCAATGTGGTGCTCAGTTAACGTTTGGTTCATTTGTTGTGGTGTTTAGTTAACTGTTTAGTTCAATTCTGCAATGCAATGTTCAATTGTTGTGGGTGCATTCCGTTATTGTATACCATGTGAGAAATAAATCGAATTTGGTTGTACTAAATACATGAGAAACAAATACAATTGCTCTATTTCCAAGTTGTTAAGCATGCTTGGTTTGGTTAACTGTCTGATCTTCTATTAGGAGTATGTTATATTGTGTAATGTGGTGCTCAGTTAATGTTTGGTTCATTTGTTGTGGTGTTTAGTTAACTGTTTGGTTCAATTCTGCAATGCGATGTCCAATTGTCATGGGTAGAATTTTGTATGGTTGTGCATGTGAGGAATAAATCGAATTTGGCTGCACTTAATACATGAGAAATATATACAATTGCTATATTTCCTAGTTCTTAATCATGCTTGGTTTGGATAAATGGGTTTTCCATGTGGCTTGAATTAATCTGATGAATCTGCAATGTGCTTATTTTTCATAACATATTTTACTAATAGCATGCAAACCCTCACTTAACCTGATCACTAACTACCTTATATGTGTTGCAGGGAAATAATGGGAAGCACTGAGGTTTACAGTCGAGGTTTGCACATGCAAGGTCCTTTGTCTAATAGCACATTATTGTGCAATTGCAGGAACCATTCTAATATTTATGTTTTTAACAATTTGGTCTTGCACATGTAGGTCCTGCTGTCAGAGGTTTTGACCCACTGTTCTTCCCTTTTGCATATGGGGAAGTGAGTTTTCCATGAATATTAGTCAAGTCAAGAAACTCAGAAAGGTTGTTAGGATAAAGAAATTAGCGACAAAAAATAATAAGATCTTTGTCTGCACAATGAAGAAGACATTAGTTCACTACAGGATGGTACTAACTATTATACCTTGCCTTTTTTATTCCTTTGCCCCATTTCCAATATAGAGAAGATATTTATGCACATCCTTGTTTTCAGGCCTTTCCAAAGCAGTTCACTGATGATTACCTCTCAAACCACCTGTATGGTCAGGAGGCGAGGAAGGTATTCATACAACACCCATGGTTCAATATTGAAGTGTTCCTGAAGAGGACGAAGGATGGACGGTCAATCATCCACAGGCACTGGCCTAAAGTTGCAAAGACCTTCAACTTCAATGAAGGCTCAATATCCGCCTTCCGCTTCAGCAGTTTTCCAGATGAGATACATCTGTGTATGTACCGTCTATGATGCTAATTTCGAAAGGTTATAGATGTTGCATGTGAAACTTGGTGCTAGTGCAGTTGTGTAATGGGGTAGCTGAGTGCTGAAGCTATATGATGTTGTACTCTGATATATTTCAATTATGAAATCCTGCTTCCGTAATATGAAAATGAAATATATTGTGTGCTTAATATGAAATGTCAATTAGATTAATAAATGGATTATTAATAATAGGACAATTAGCCTGCTAATTTTGTTTTTCTATTGCAAACGGTTATTGAGAAAACACCATGGGCTATGACCTCAGGCAACGCACACAGCTTCTAGGAATAAACCGTGTTCGATTAATGAACAATCACACACGACATCCTCTTGAAAACTGTTTGCGTTAGGCCACCTGGCGCAAACTTTTACCACATAAAAACTGTGTGTGATGGACACCCTTTGCCACACAGTTTCTTCTACGCACCATGTGTGATGAATTCAAGAACGCAAACGATAAAATTGTTAATACCATGTGCAATGGAAACGCTATCACAAACGATTTAACGGGGAAAATTGTGTGTGATGTACCTGCGAACATAAATGTTTTCCTTGGAGCGACTGTGTGGGATGTATATACAAACGGAAACGTTTAGCGGGGACTGACTGTGTGGGATGAACTTATGACCGGAAATGATTTCGCCTGTATAATTGAATTTTTTAGCACTACTGAACATATAACCGTATTTGATCGCTCGTCGGTCGCACACGACCTCATTTTGCCGAGCGTGTGTGCCAGGAGGGCATATCCCTGACGGTTTCTAGGTCATGTGGGAAGGACCCCCTATTGCAGTCACTCAATTGCGACGGTTCCAAATGCCGTCGCGGAAAGGGGTTAAAAACCGTTTGAATAGCACCTCGCTGTACTAGTGGTTGCCCACCACTGTCAATTTCGACGCATAAATGACATTGATTCTTGTTGGACCTTCTTGATCAACTACAAGTAATCTATCAAGTAAAGGTTTGTCCTCAATGACCATACCGAGGTACACATCTTGTGATGTCTTCTTACAGCACCAGCAACACAAATAAATAGTTCGGAGAGTCATGGAGGTGATGTGGAAGCTACTCAACCCATTGGTCGCTTGAAGACGAAGGTACTCGAGTGTAGTATAGCCATGGAGCAGGCGCTCCATGTCACCGTTTGGGAGGCAGAAGGCGATGATCTCGAGGTGCTTCAGTCATGGTAGAATAAGAGCGGGCACGTCATTAAGTGGGGGGGGGGGAATGGCAGTTCCTGAACTTGGCGACGCGTAGCGTGGGCGCGAGGCGGAGCGCGGATGTTGGCAGCGAGCGCATATGCCCATCATCAAAAGTGAGCTCCTCGAGCTGATCTAGGCCAGGGGATCGGAACCAGTCGTCAAGCTTGGCTCGGTCCATGCCGTTGGAACGGAACATGCCCATGCTAAGGCCTCTGGTTTGGCCAGGGTGACTACCGAGGATCTTTGAGAACGCATCCATGCTTTTGCGATAGCCATGGCAGAGCTCGTGGGTGTCGATGAGGTTGAGAGGGGTGGAGTTCAATAGGGGGCTCCACCGACGGGAAAGGACGATTGTCCGCACCCCATATTTGATTGGGAGGAGGGAGATGATGACTGTCAACATATCATCGGGGAGGCTGCTGATGAAATCTAGGCCTGCTGGAGTCGCTTGCGGTTCTTGCTTGACCAACCTCTGCTTGTTGGCAGCCCTGTTCTCCACCTCTGGAGTCTCCTCATCAACGGCTTTTTCTGATAGAAGTGGGAGCACAGGGAATATTTAGTTAAAACAGGGCAATAGAAAAGTGTATTGGTAACTAGAAGTTAGTAGGTAGGAATAGAGTAAGAAAAGTGGAATAACAATTGGTTGCTTAAATACTACAAAATCCTGTGATATTGCTGGGTAAGTCAACATGCAGATACTTGAAAAGAACACTTACTTCGACCAAAGTCTGGACAGACGATATCATCGGGGAAGTTAGCATATATCTCATGACCAGGGTCTTTTATTTGCAGTGCAATTTTAGTGCCAACTTTCAGTACATAAAACTTAGAAATTTCTGTCCAAAGGCCCTTGCCAAAATAGGAGTGACCACATTCATCAAGTCTTACGGAAGCAACGATTGTAAATCCATGGTTTGTGTTCAGTATGACATCCCTGCAGTCTTGATTTACGTAAAGGGAAAGATTGTGTACTACAGATTCTGTTGCATAGCAAGGGACGTGCTATAGAAAATGCTAGGATTGTTAAAGAATATGGTAACATGCAAATATGGGCAAAATTGAAAGAACTGTACAGCAGTTGAAATCAAAGGACAAAAATCTATAATTAAACAGATAGGGTAACCATGATGTCATGGAAATATGAGAGTAATCGAAAGAACAATGCATCATTAATTTGCCTAATATAGAAACAAGAGGAAACAAATCCCCTTTGACGTATATGCTGCATGTGGCACCTTTTATCCAAATGCAGCAATATATAGTATATGTTCAGGAAAGTAGGCCATGCCAACCAATTTAGGGTGAGATTAAACATATACCGCGCGCATCCTTAAGTCATCTGGTACGGTGAGATGGAACTCCATGGATGTCTGGCCGAGGCCACAAAGTCCTGATGTGTCCGTGCACTGTACACACTATGAATGAAAGAAAATCCTCAAATGAGCTCAAATAAAAATGAATTCATGGCGATTTCGGCCGGGTGATTAAAGGAATCAAATGAACTGGGCTAAGAGATGAGATAATATCTCATTAAATTAGTTACCTTGTTGTCCACGAGAAAAAACCTTCAATACGGCGGATTCCCGAACCGGGCGGAGCTGGGTCGACCGCCAGTAGCGTCGAGAAGGTCGATGGCGATAGGCGGCAGCAGGCGGAAGTGGCGAAATGTGATGGGGTTTGCCGGCAGCCTGGTGGCGGCGACAGGCATCGAGCTAAGTGGTTGCCGCGGTGATAGGCAGTGCCATGCATAGATGCGGAGGAGCTTGTGCAGGTGTGAATGGGGACCGGAGGGGGTGGCGGGCGGGGTGAGGATTTTTGTGACGTGGGGATGGTGAGGGTTTTCTTTTATCTATTTTGAATTGGGTGGTGAGGGTTTTCTGTCCCACAAAGAGTTTCGGAGGCAACGGTTGGCTAGAGCCAATCGTGTGTGATTGACGTAACAGGGAAAATGAAAGGCATTGCACATGGTTCCAATTTTGGGAACCGTGTGTGATTAACATACTACCTCCGTCCTGGTTTTATTGGTCGCCTTTGTAATTTGTGCCAAATAATGACAAAGATTTACCTAACAAATGTTTATGCATGTCACCAAAAATTATATCATTGAACACTATGTTCAAATACGCATCCAACGATTTAATTTTTGCTGACCTGCTCTAACATTTTGTCAATTAAATCTTTGGTCAAAATTTAACACAAATTACAAAGGGGACCAATAAACTAGGATGGAGGTAGATTCCATCAACCGAACTAATTGCATCCATATCCCACATTTAGACATAAGTAAACATAGATTAAACATACTCAGACATAGATAATAAGCGTACACAAGCATAGTTCAACCATAAGTACATAGTTCAATAGTCATTAAGCATACTCAAGCGTACATTGTTCGATCCCACATCTCATCTCATCTGCTGGCACGATCCGGAAGCTTCACCAGGTACTCAGCGTACGTGGCGTGCGCCACCCTGCGAGAATACTTCTGCCTGAAGGAGCCAACGGCTCGTCCTCTTGCATGCGCCAGAACACTTTGATACGCGTCATGAAGATTTTGGTTGCAAAATGGGCATCGATAGCCACCGTCCCAGGTCCTAATACACCTGTTATGCATTCCCTCATAAAGCTCCCTGAGGATTTGCCTCTTGTACCTCCTCTGGCCATCTTCATCCTCGCTGTCGACATCGTCAGACAGCTCCTATACATATACTAAAAAAAATGTGGCATCAAATTAATATTTACAAACTAATCTCTAGCGAACATTTGGCAGGTCCCAAAATTTGGCATCAAATCAATGTTTACATGCCATAAAGTAGGATTAGGAATTTATGGATTTTATGGCTATTTTTTAGACATAGCCAAAGATTATGGTTCGATTTTTAAGCACAATCATTTATGTACAGACCAATCTTGAAAAAAAATGGCACAAACATATATTTAGGTCATTCAAAAATCAATTGTCAAGCCCTGGCTAGGAATTATTAGCACGAAACACTAACCCTAGTCGGATTATTAGCAAAAATCATTTGTACAGATGAAACATCTAATCACTTATCATTTCGACCATTCAAACAATCAATACACTACACAGATCTAACGAATCTTACTTATATTTCATGGATTGAGAGAACATAACCATAGGATTTCTATTTCAAAAAGGGGGAGGCAGGAGTAACCAGAGAAACCCTAGGATGTATTTGACACATAAATGGGTATAGATGACTAACCGGTTGTCCGTCGTCATCGGAGTCATCGCCGGAGTGGTCGTCGGAGTCGTCGCCGGAGTCCTCACCGGAGTCGTGACCGGGGTCGTCGCTGGAGTCGGTGTGGACCTCGGGCTCCGGCTGTTGAAGCACGACGCCATCGATGACGCCAGGGTGCAACGAGACCTCGGCGGCGACGACGGCAACCTCTATCTCCATCTTCACGCCATGCTCCGGTGCTTCCGTAGCGCCGCCGTCGGCACTCCCTCCGATGGGGCGCTTCAGCGGCATCCTCATACACAGACGGCGGTGAGGACTGAGAGCGGGATTGAGGATGCAGGTGGAGAGAGAGGATTGTGTGTGCGGCGAAGATGGGGTGTGTGGCCGCTCGGGCGTGCGATTAATATGGAGTAGTGGGAGAGAGGCGGGCGGTGGTGAAACCGCTGGCTCACCTCCCGGTGAGCCAGCGCACCAGACTGCTGGCATGCCTACCATCATTTCACACAGCTACCCGCACGCCTCCCGATGACACTGCGCAGCGAGCAGGCCTCCTGTCAATTAACACACCTATACGCACACCTCCCGGTCTGCCTGCGCGGCGGACTGGTCGCATGCGTCCCGTCAACTCATGCTTGCTCGCACAGCACAGGGGTCGCGTGGCGGCACGTATATTGTTTTTCTATTTTGATGATTAATGCTGCCGCTTTATTGCTTAACTGAAGCATGACACATATCCATTTTTGGTCTAACGCCCATGGTTCGAATAAATAATTTGATTGCGATATTGGTTCCCAATTATTAATAATCTCCCGTTTGTAAGAAGATAAAGATTACATCAAAACTGGTCTCAAATTTGACAAAAAAAGTACAATGCCACTTTGTGTTGGTGTCCATATGACAACATGATAAGTTTCATGAATTTCAAATAAGTTTTGGATGTACTAGAATTTAAAAATCAAGATTCTCAATGTCTGAAATTTCTTGCACAGAGAGTAAACATGCACCCAGTGAGACACATGTGTTTTTCAAATCCATTTAGGTGCACTGTCACGTGTGCATGTAGCTCAAATTTGATTTTTGCACATTATACTCCTAGAAAATCAATCAATGTACTAAAACATCTTAATGATCTCTTTTTTTTTCAAAATTAATAAGTCCCTCCTTTGGTAACAAATGTTCACCGCGGGAAAATTTAACATGCATCGTAATTGCGGTGGATGCACGGTGTGTGTGTGTGTGCATCTGGGGGGTGGGGGTGGCTGGCAGTACACTACGAGTCGTGAGCGACCGTGTGGCCGTTTTGTGAGGCAGGTGCCACAACAGAGTCGTGAATTTGTTATTTAAAACATTACACAACCCTTTCATACATACACGTTTTGGCCACATGCAGTCGGTGGTTGTCCTACACGACACTCACTCGCGTGTGACGCTTTCTGCGGGCCCGCGAGGTTGTCGTCCATCACTTTGAACAACAGCCGGTAGAGAGGTTAATTTGACCACCAAGGTAGAATATTTTTTGTTTGTGTTATGGTGGGAGTATATAGGATACGTCGAAGAGGTAGGAGGGGACTAGCATATATACTATACGTACGCATCCGTGAGCAAGTACACCTCACTCAGTGTCGGGACTTTTCGGTTTCCGAGGCACGTGCCACATCAAAGTTGTGAATTGGCTATTCAAACATCACACAACACCTCTTTGGGCCACATGCATGCATGCGGTGGTTATCCTAGGACACTCATGTGTGACGCTTCCATCTGTGGGCCCGCGAGGTCATTGTCGATGCATGCATCACTTTGACATACATCGGGAGAGGTTAATTAATTTCACCATCAAGGAGGATTCTTTTTGGGTTGTATTATGGTAGGATCATATAGTATGTGTCGAAGAGGGGGAATGGGACCATCATATGTAGTACGCTTCATGAACCTCGCTCTGTGTGGGGACTTTACGGTTTTCGAGGCATGTGCCACATCAAAGTTGTGCATTTTGGGTATTCAACATATGTTTGGCCCACATGCAAAACGATGGTGGTTGTCCTCTCACACCCACTCACACTGTTATCAGCGATATCGATGATTTCCATTTGTGGGCCCGCTTGGTCCATCACTACTTTGCCTGACAACGAGAGAGGTTAATTTGACTTAGGAGGGGATTATTTTTATGTTTGTAATACGGTATATATATAGGTCATGCTCTGGGATGACATGATACAGTTTGAGTACACACATGCATGTGTACGCATGAATCCGGCCCTCCCACCGAGTCGAAGTGGCTAGTACCATGACACGTCATGAACCGATCTCGCTCTGTGTGGGGACTGTAAGATTTTTGACGCACGCGCCACATCAATGTTGTGAATGGTATTCAAACATGCATGCTCGCATCACCTCCATACATATGCATGTAGTGGTTGTCTTCGAACGGTAAACTCCCTCGCATGGTTATCGGCGACAAGCCTATATATTCATGCGCCCGTGTGGACAATCATGATCACTTTGACCAACAACAAGATAGGTTACCATGGCGGATTCTTCCTTTGGTTCGTGTTATCGTAGTATAGGTCATGGTGAGATTCAGACCTAATTAAGTCTGAGCGCATGCTATGCACGCATGCATGCATGAATCCCCGTCATCGGCTCGAATTGTGGTGTGACATACATATGCATCGTCAACTAACCCTCGCTCCGTGTGGGGATTTCTGGTTCGAAAGCACGGTGCCACATCAAAGTTGTTCCATTGTGTATTCAAATATCAACACCTCTCCATACATATGTTTGGGCCACGCGCAGGCAGTGGTTGTCTTTGGGGACTAGCTACTTGCATGATTATTGGCGAGCTAGCCCATCTCTGTGGTCGCATGGACGGCCATCACTTTGACCAACAACAAGAGAGAGGTTGTACAACCAAGGTGGATTATTCTTGGTCCGTTTTATGATACATCTTGGTGAGATGCCCTCTCCGGCCCGCCGACTGAATGTGTGTGTGTGTGTGCGCGCGCGCATGCGCGCGCACGCGTGTGTGTGTGTGTGTGTATGTGTGTGTGTGTGTGATGGGGGGCTGCTACTTCACACTATGCAAGGTGAACCTCCGTGGGGGGGGGGGCATGTGCTCATAGCTTAGGATTCCCCTCCTGCTGACAAGAGGGGGGGGCAAGCAATATTGTGCGCTTTGCGAGATAGGTGCCACATCGAAGTTGCATTTGATATTTAAACGTCAAACCACCCTTTTCATACATATATTTGGTCCACAAGCAAGTGTGTTCGTGTTGTGACCCTTTCTCGCGTCATTTTCGTCAAATTTATGAACATTAGACAAGTCGGATGACGCAACAGACACGGTTCACTCACACTAACCGTGTGCCACGCCGGTGCCCCTGTCACGCACATCCGCACAGTACATTGGGCTCCACGAGGCTTCCCCTCTCAAAAATATCTACCAGCCTGCAGGTTTTTTCTGTTTGATAACACACGGTTATTATGTTTCGACCGTGTGTGATGTTTTTTGTTCCCGCTCCAGCCTGCATCCCTCGAAAATATCTGCCCGCCATTTCACTCTCGCGTTTGACTCCCGCGTATTAAAATTTTTAGTAGCCGCGTCATTTCTTAAACCGCCCCTCTCCACACACACACCCCAAACCTCCTCGGGGACGCACACGCGCGCGCGCGCACACACACACACCCCCACCACAACCCCTCACTCGCTCGAAACCCTAGCAAGGTCGCCGCCATCGCCGCCTGCTGCAAGGCCTCCATTTTCAACATCTGCCGGTTTGCCCGTGCAGCTTACCCACCGATCTCCATACCCAGGCCGCCCTGACTTTCTTAGATGACGCCTGCCAAATGCCCCCTTTCCCACAGATCCCCATCCCCATCCCCCACTCTAGAGCGTCGCAGCCTAAGCCCGGCTATGCTTCCCGTGGAGCTCGAGGAGCTTCTGGCCCAAAAGAGGTGTATCGCGGTCTCTTCGCCCGACGTCGCCGAGGTGGCCGCCGATGAAGCTGACGACCATTACTGGCCGCAGGCACTCAATCAGCGGGCTAGAGTATGCAGGTATGTCGTGGACACCGACTACAACATCGAGGTTATCGACAGCGACGGCCTGACGCGGGCTATGTCACAGGTTAAATGGCCCACCCCCAACCCCTCGGGTTCAACCGCCGTCGATCTCATCCATGGCCCCGCCGCTGATCTCCTCTGGCTCGCTATCAAGAATTTGCCATCCTACATCCCCATCGAGCACCTTTTGTCATTTCTGAAGGACACATTCTGCGACGCTGGCTTGGGATCCACAGCTTCCAAGTCATACCTCATTGTCGGCGACCACGAGGAGGGCACCCTCTCCGGCTCTTCCAAGGGGAAAGAGCCCATCTGCTCTTCCAAGGGGAAAGATCCCGTCTGCGACATCAGGGAGGGCACCCTACAGCTGTGCTCTTCCAAGGGGAAGGAGCCCATCTGCGACAACATGGAGCGCATCCAGGGTCCATGCTCTTCCCACGGGAACGAGCCCATTTGTGACAAGTGAGGAAACCGATGATTTGTTTTGCCATGCCTCTTCATAGGAGGGAACCCATAATTTGTTTTGTCGGTCCCTTTTGTAGTGTAGTGAGGATATGTCCAGTTTTAATTGCTATATTTGGTTGTTTGCAATATGCCTTGTTTATTTCAGTTCTTCACAATGTGATGCTCTATATGTGTAACTATTCACTGTGCAGCCATTTTCATCAATCCAGTTTTAAACATACCGATAGGAATGCATATATTTGCTTGCCGTTAAGCCTGTTATAGCTAGCATATGCCTCTTTTAAAGTTTTTTGGTTGTTCGGTTGTTTGTAGTTAGCACATGTCCAGTTTCAAATGCTATCTTTGGTTGTTCGTAGTATGCCTTGTTTATTCCAGTTATTCACAATGTGGTGTTCTATATGTGCAAGTATGAACTGTGTTGTTCAATTTCATCAATACCAGTTTCAACAATACCACTATGAATGACTACATTTGGTTGCTGCATTTTGTAGTTAACACCCTTTCCATTTATATTTAACAATAACCAATGTACTTAGACCGGCAAAATACCATTTTGAATGACTATGTTTGCTTGTTGTTAAATGTTAGGCATGTTGCAGTTAACACACCTTTCCACTTGTTTTGCTTTACTAGCGTGCTTAAACCTGCACACTGAAGCTATCTTTAGGAGATTATTTTGTCTGCCATGGATATATTTGGTTGATGTTTAGCCTGTTGTGCTTAACATGCCTCTCGATGTACTTACACAGGACAATTTTCGGAATGACTGTTGTTTTTCATCGAGGTTAGTTTCATCCCATGGCTTATATATACTCACTGTTCAGGATATCAGTAGCTGGTACCTGATACGTCTCCAACGTATCTATAATTTATGAAGTATTCATGCTGTTTTATTATCATCCTTGGAGGTTTTACAACCATTTTATAGCAACCTTATATCATTTTTTTGGGACAAACCAATTGACCGAGTGCCCAGTGCCAGTTGCTGTTTTTGCTTGTTTTTTACATCGCAGGAAATCAATATCAAACGGAGTCCAAACACTGCGAAACATTTTGAGAATTTTTTATGGACCACAAGACTCCCGATGGGCCAGAGCAGCACCTGGGGGTGCCCCAAGGGGGGCACAACCCACCAGGGCGCGCCTGGGGGCCCAAGCGCGCCCAGGTGGGTTGTGCCCACCTCGGTGGCCTCCCGCACCGCCTCTTCGCCCTATAAATTACCAAATATTCCAAAAACCCTCGTAGTAACCCTAGATCAGAAGTTCCGGCGCCGCAAGCCTCTGTAGCCACAAAAAACCAATCTAGACCCCGTTCCGGCACTCTGCCGGAGGGGGAAATCATCACCGGTGGCCATCTTCATCATCCCGGCGACCACCATGATGAGGAGGGAGTAGTCCACCCTCGGGGCTGAGGGTTTGTACCAGTAGCTATGTGTTTAATCTCTCTCTCTCTCTCTCTCTCGTGTTCTTGAGATGCACAATCTTGATGTATCACGGGCTTTGTTAATATAGTCGGATCATATGGTGTTTTCCCCTCTCTATCTTGTTGTGATGAATTGAGTTTTCCCTTTGAGATTTCGTTTTATCGGATTGAATACTTTTATGGACTTGAGAGCACTTGATATATGTCTTGCATACGAATACCCGTGGTGACAATGGGGTATTATATTCATTCACTTGATGTATGTTTTGGCACTCAACTCGCGGATTCCCGAGGTGACATTGGGGTAATCTATGCATAGGGGTTGATGCACATTCTTGTCTTTGTTTCTCCGGTAGAAATCTTGGGGTACTCTTTGAGGTTCTTAATTTCCTTTGGTGTTATTTTTGTACGAACTCTTGGATAGATCGAACGGAAAGAATAACTTTAAGGTGGTTTCGTACCCTACAAACAATTTCTTCTTATGTTCTCCGCTAGATAAGAACTTTGGAGTGATTCTTCGTTGCACATTGAGGGATGGTTATATGATCCAATTAGATTAGCATTGTTGAGAGATTGCACTAGCGAAAGTACGGACCCTAGGCCTCATTTTCAAGCATTACAATACCGTTTGTGCTCCGTTTTATCAATTGCTACCTTGCTGTTTTTTATTGTTTCTATTACAAAAATCAATATCTACTATCATTACTACATTTGTATCACCATCCCTTCGCCGAACTAGTGCACCTATACAATTTACCATTGTATTTGGTGTGATGGGGACATAAGAGACTTTTTATTATTTGGTTGCAGGGTTGTTTGAGAGAGACCATCTTCATCCTACACCTCCCACGGATTGATAAACCTTAGGTCATCCACTTGAGGGAAATTTGCTACTGTCCTACAAAACTCTGCGCTTGGAGGCCCAACACGAGTCTACAAGAACAAGTTGTGTAGTAGACATCAAGCTCTTTTCTGGCGCCGTTGCCGGGGAGGTGAGTGCTTGAAGGTATATCTTTAGATCTTGCAATCGAATATTTTAGTTTCTTGTTTTATCACTAGTTTGGTTTATAAAAAGAAAACTACAAAAAAATGGAATTGAGGTTGCATCATATTATTGATCATCTTTATAATATCTTTCTTGAAAATGATGGACCGGAAAATTGTGCTCAATTGTTAGAAGAAGAAGTCAATAAAATGTTTGGCACAAAATATTTGAATGATGGGCATGATTGCAATGTTGTTAGTATGAATTCTTTGAATATCCAAAATGCTAATGATGATTGCACAAGTCATGACGAAAATGTTTCTTATAAGCATGTCAATTTTTGTGGAGTGCATAAAGTTTGTGAAGACATGCCTTATAGGGAAGATAGATTTTGTAAGAAGCATAAACATGATAGAACCAATTCTTTGCTCAAAGTGATAGATAAATTTGCTACAAAATTATGCGCTCTTTGTCCTATTACTTGTGAACTTTGCAATAAGGATGGTCATCTTAATTTCCAATGCATGCTTTCTCATGATCGAATCGTGTCCAAATATTGCAATAACTTGATCACCCTAGAACTCTATAATGAACTTTGTTTATTTTTCGGGAGTGAAGAATTGAATTATAAAAATAGTTGGTTTGAAGTATTCATTCTCACGGATGACATTGAAACTAAACTAAAAAATATCTATATGTTTTGCATGGTAAATTGCAATGAGAATGCTTATATTGCCAACTATAGAAAGATGGGGAAACCAATAGAATATAAAAGGAATACTAATGAAAGGGTAAAGATTTCCACTTTCCCTCCTATTGTTTCTCAGGATGAAATAGGTGACAAGGAGGAGCTCCCTATTCAACCAATCTCATCAATAAGAAGCTTGAAAAAATTAATTAAACCGACACATGATGTGGTGAAGAAGAAGAAAAGAAGAAGAAAGAATAGAGGTAAAAATGTATCTCTCCCAAATAGTGTTGCCCCTATTATTGTTGTGCCTCATGAAATTGAATCAAAAATAATTATGGAGGATGATGCACTTGATGATGATATTGCTTCTTTGTCTTATGGCACAATGTCCGAGAGCACTATTGATGATGATTTTGTTATGCCTATTGCTTGTTGTGATGATTATGTTTGGGAAGATAATGATACTTCTTATAATCTTGGAAATCTTTTTGGCACCAACTTGAGAAATTATGATGATAGCAATTGTTATACCGTTGGTGCTATTCATACTATTAATGATGAGAGTGATTATGCTTATGATATGCCAAGCCACAACCTTGGGGATGCTATGTTTGATGAGAATGACATGTTTCAGAATTTATTTTCTGCAATTAATGTTTGTCCCAAGCTTGGGGATGCTATGTTTAATGAGGATGATCTTTTTAGTCCCCCTACTTTGAATGATCAAATTTGCTATGATGATTGCATGCCTCCTATCTATGATGAGAACAAAGTTGCTACTTATGATGACTATTGTGATGATACTTATGTTATAATAGGTAGTGATGATTATATTTATAAAACTTGTCATAGTTATGATTACCCTTTTTCTGAACATTACTCTTTTAATGTGGAAACAATTTATAGTATTCGAGTTTCATATGATACTCCCACCATTGCGAATGAGAAGAAATTTTCTTATGTGGAGAGTAATAAAATTTCTATGCTTGTGGATCATGAAAAGAATGCTTGATGTGATGGTTATATTGATGAATCTATTCATGATGCTACTGAAAATTATTATGAGAGAGGAACTTATGATTCATGATGCTCTCTTTATGTTTCAATCCTTATCTTTTATGCGAGCATCATTGAACTCATCTTGCCTACCTAAAAGGCGTTAAAGAAAAGCGCTTGTTGGGAGACAAACCAACATTTTTACCTACTCTTTTTGTGTGATCACATAGTTATGCTACTGTAGTAATCATGTTTTATATCTTTTGTTTCAATAAAGTGCCAAGTAAAGCCTTTGCGATAGTGTGGATGATAGTTGACTTGATTCTGTGCAAAAACAGAAACTTTTGCGTCCAGTGCAGAAATGCTTATCTACCACTGGTACAAGTAAAAATTCTGAAATTTTTACAATTGATGGGTATACAAATTTTCTACGATTTCCTAATTTTCCAGAATTTTTGGGGTTACAGAAGTATGACCTTAATTCAGATCTTTACGTACTGTTCTGTTTTTGACAGATTCTGTTTTCAATGCATAGTTTGCTTGTTTCCTAGTTTCTATGGCTTATATTGCTCAATATAAATTATAGAAATGATAAGTTACAGAAGGCATGGTGTGAGGACAATTATTAATCTTGTCTTTGACAGTGCCAAAGTGAATGATTTGTCTTTATCATACTAACCCATCTCACGAAGTTCCATTAAGTTTTGTGTGATTGAAGTTTTCAAGTTTCGGGTGAGATATTGATATGAGGAGAATAAGGAGTGAGAAGACCCTAATCTTGGGGATGCCCAAGGCACCCCAAGTTAATATCCAAGGAAGATCCAAGCAACTAAGCTTGGGGATGCCCCGGAAGGCATCCCCTCTTTCGTCTCCAACATTATCGGTAACCTCACTTGGAGCTATGTTTTCATTCGTCACATGATATGTGTTTTGCTTGGAGCGTCATTTTATTTTATTCGGATTTGATTGCTGTTATTTATAATAATGTTTTGCATCTTTTATTTCAATAAAAGTGGCAGTGATAGCCTTTGCCATGCTTATTTTGCTAGTATACATGTTGCTGTTTGAAAACAGAAAGTTTACCGCTGTTGCAAAAATTCCCTAGAAAATTCAGAATGTGATAAAATGTTGAATTTTTTGTCACAATAAGCTCTGATAAATTTTCTACAGTGTGTTAAATTTTCAGAATTTTTTGAGTTAAATAAGTATTGATACTCTTGCATTCTTTACAGACTGTACTGTTTTGGCAAATTGCTGTTATGTTTGCATATGTTTGCTTCTTTAATGATTCTATTTGAGGATAGGAGTATTAAATATGCAGAGGCATTTAGTATGAAATTTTGAATAGTAATTTTAGTGATTGCTACAGTAGAGAATGATAAGGTTTTTGCATTGGTTTATACTAACTTATCTCACGAGTTCTTGTTGAGTTTTGTGTGGATGAAGCTTTTGAGATTTAGGAAAGCCATGATATGAGAAGAATTAAGGAGACACAAAAGCTCAAGCTTGGGGATGCCCAAGGCATCCCAAGATAATATTCAAGAAGTCTCAAGCATCTAAGCTTGGGGATGCCCCGGTAGGCATCCCACCTTTCTTCATCAACAATTATCGGTTAGTATCGGTTGAGCCTAAGTTTTTGCTTCTCCACATGAGTTGTGCTATTGTTGGAATGTCATTTTATTTTGTTTTGCTTGCTGTTTTAATAAAATTCTTAGATCTGAAAGTTTTTAATAAGAGAGATTCCTCAAATATCTACCCATTTACATAACTACTCGCTTGATCTTCACTTATATCTTTTTGGAGTAGCTTGTCATTTACTCTTGTGCTTCACTTATATCCTATGAGTAAATTGGTTGAATAAATTGAGTGTCATGAAGTTGAAATCATATCATGCCTAGTGGTAGCTTCACATTGGGTTTAGAAAGTGAATCTTTTGAGGCTTGACAATCACAATATTGGTCATACAAGCAATTCACGAATAATTAGTATAAGGAAGAGAACTTTCACATGCAAATACACTATCTTGGAAATCTTTTGTGATTGTGAGCCCCCATCAAAATATTATATGCCAAAATTGTTGACGTTGGACAAGGAAGACAACGTAATGATTTATGTTTGTTCATATTCACATAGAAGTTATATTGTCATAGATCCTTCAACATGTGGTGCTTGCCCCCCATCTTTGCTAGCCAAAAATTCCGCACCAAGTAGAGATACTACTTGTGCATCCAAAAACCCTTAAACCCAAATCTTATTTTCAAGAGTCCACCATACCTACCTAAGGATTGAATAAGATCCCTCAAGTAAGTTGTCATCGGTGCAATAAGGCAATAAAAATTGCTTCTAAAAGTGTTAGATCATTTAGTGTAAAAGAAAATTGAGCGTTGTACGAACTTGTGATGGCAAAGAATAAAAGCAAAAGACTACATAATAAAGGTTGCTATCATAAGGGTCAATATAACATGATGTTCTTTTGCAGTAAGGGGTTGAGCATACAAACAAATAAGCGCATGGCAACCTCTGCTTCCCTCTGCGAAGGGCCTATCTTTTACTTTTATGTATTTACTTTCATGCAAGAGTCAAAGTTCTCCTCTCTATTCCTTTTATTTTTCTCTTTTGGCAAGCATCATGTGGTGATGAAAGATCTAGGCACATATATCCAGTTGGATATGGGTAGCATGAGTTATTATTGTTGACATCACCCTTGAGGTGAATACGTTGGGAGGCAAAAATATAAGCCCCTATCTTTCTATGTGTCTGGTTGAAATGTTTTGCTCATGTGTATGCGGTGAGTGTTAGCAATCATAGAAGACTATATGATGGTTGAGTATGTGGAGCTCTTACTTAAACTCTGTTGAATAAGTTGAATTGCAATTGCTTGGTGACTGAGAACATAGGTTGTTGAGTTTCAAGAGAATTCATTGTTTGAACCTTAACATGTGAATTGGTTGCTACTTTAACATGAGAAATTTTATGAGAAAGAATTGCTGTTATGATGCTAGGAAAAGTGATTGAAATTATCATGGATCAAACTTATGCACTTTGCTAGCATTCACACGTCATAAATTATTTCTTTTATCATTTACCTACATGAGGACGAGTAGGAATTAAGTTTGGGGATGCTGATACGTCTCCAACATATCTATAATTTATGAAATATTCATGCTGTTTTATTATCATTCTTGGATGTTTTACAACCATTTTATAGCAACTTTATATCATTTTTTTGGGACGAACCTATTGACCCAGTGCCCAGTGCCAGTTGTTGTTTTTGCTTGTTTTTTACATCACATGAAATCAATATCAAACGGAGTCCAAACACCGCGAAACTTTTTGAGGATTTTTTATGGACCAGAAGACTCCCGATGGGCTAGAGCAGCACCTGGGGGTGCCCTAAGGGGGGCACAACCCACCTGGGCGCGCCTGGTGGGTTGTGCCCACCTCGGTGGTCTCCCGCACCGCCTCTTCACCCTATAAATTGCCAAATATTCCAAAAACCCTCGCAGTAACCCTAGATCAGAAGTTCCGCCACCGCAAGCCTCTGTAGCCACGAAAAACCAATCTAGACCCCGTTTCGGCACCCTGCCGGAGGGGGAAATCATCACCGGTGGCCATCTTCTTCATCCCGGCGGCCACCATGATGAGGAGGGAGTAGTCCACCCTCGGGGCTGAGGGTTTGTACCAGTAGCTATGTGTTTAATCTCTCTCTCTCTCTCTCTCGTGTTCTTGAGATGCACAATCTTGATGTATCGCGGGCTTTGTTAATATAGTCGGATCATATGGTGTTTTCCCTTCTCTATCTTGTTGTGATGAACTGAGTTTTCCCTTTGAGATTTCGTTTTATCGGATTGAATACTTTTATGGATTTGAGAGCACTTGATATATGTCTTGCATACGAATACCCGTGGCGACAATGGGGTATTATATTGATTCACTTGATGTATGTTTTGGCACTCAACTCGCGGATTCCCGAGGTGACATTGGGGTAATCTATGCATAGGGGTTGATGCACGTTCTTGTCTTTGTTTCTCCGGTAGAAATCTTGGGGTACTCTTTGAGGTTCTGAATTTGCTTTGGTGTTATTTGCTTTGGTGTTATTTTAGTACGAACTCTTGGATAGATCGAACGGAAAGAATAACTTTAAGGTGGTTTCGTACCCTACAAACAATTTCTTCTTATGTTCTCCGCTAGATAAGAACTTCGGAGTGATTCTTCATTGCACGTTGAGGGATGGTTATATGATCCAATTAGATTAGCATTGTTGAGAGATTGCACTAGCGAAAGTACGGACCCTAGGCCTCATTTTCATGCATTGCAATACCGTTTGTGCTCCGTTTTATCAATTGCTACCTTGCTATTTTTTATTGTTTCTATTACAAAAATCAATATCTACTATCATTACTACACTTGTATCACCATCTCTTCGCCGAACTAGTGCACCTATACGATTTACCATTGTATTTGGTGTGTTGGGGACACAAGAGACTTTTTATTATTTGGTTGCAGGGTTGTTTGAGAGAGACCATCTTCATCCTACACCTCCCACGGATTGATAAACCTTAGGTCATCCACTTGAGGGAAATTTGCTACTGTCCTACAAAATTTTGCGCTTGGAGGCCCAACATGAGTCTACAAGAACAAGTTGTGTAGTAGACATCAGTACCATATAGGCCGGGGGCTGATAAGGGACTAATCGGTGAATCGGACTTTTAACTGAATATATCTATAACCCATTTATCGTTATGTTAACTAGGGCCATATGTAATATATCTTTGGCTACATAGCAACATGCACTATACTGAATGTCTAAATATGCAATCCTAGACTACATAGCAACAAGGAAGAGTGTTACCTTAATGTTCTGATGATGTCTAGATATACGTAGAAGAGCAGCAGCAAAAACAACAACGACACAACCCTGTTTGGATACTCTAACTTAGCTAGAGGTTAGAGTTAGTTTCTACTCATGAATAACCCTGAACTAACTCTAGCCAAAGAGGTGTTTGGATGACAGGGTTACATTGACAATAAATGCACTAGGAGAACTAGCTCCAATTAGCACCTCTTGGGTGGGCTAGTTTTTTTTGGGTGGGTTAGATGGAACTAGCTCAAACTAGCCCTCATGTTTGGATATAATTTAGGGCTATTTGAGCCCAAACTACCTCAAACTAACTCTAACCCATGGATACAACAACAGTTAATCAGCCGATAATTTGTAAGAATGCAATAAACTCCCTGCGTCCCATAATATAAGATGTTAATTCATCTAATATGTGACCGAGGGAGAGGGGATGTTGTACTACATCATTGTGCAATTGTTGTTTAGCTTCTAATATTAACTTGGTGCTTTTAGGTACATATGTCATTGGTAAAGATCCAGGCTTCGACCCTATCTGCGTATGGGGCAATGAGATATTGATGAACCAGCATCAAGTGAGGAAGCTGATAAAGATTCTTAGGAAAATGGGTCAAAAGATGGCAATTAAACTATTTGTTTACACTTTATCCAAGACAACAGCAAACTGCAGGATGGTAAGTAAGAACCCTGTAGCCTTCTTTTTACTGTCCATAATGAGTTGTGTTAGATGACAATGTCTGAATCTTTTTCCTTTGCAGTGGTTCCCAAAGCAATTTACTCAAGGTTACCTCTCAAATTACATGATTGGTGGGCATGAAAAGATTATAGTATTTCTACCAGAACACGTTGATTATCTAGATGTGTTCATTAAGACAGTGAAGGATGGGCGGTCGGCCATCACAAGGGGTTGGACTAGAGTTGTGCGTGCCCTCTCCATGGAGGAAGAGACAATATGGGCATTCCGCTTCACCTTGTTCAGCAACCAGAATGTATTTCACCTCTTTCTTTACCGTCTTTAATAGTACAAGTATACAACTGTGGTTCATCATTCTTTATGTGGTGCTTATGTAATTCTTGAACATATGTACCTTTGAATCGAATAATGCATTGGTTGTTTGAACCTGATGGATATGAATAAAGCTAAAGCATACTTTCAAATTCAAATCTAGTACAATTTGAAATAGAAAAAATTAAATTATGGTGAAATTATGCTCCGCAGGTCGTTACGGCGCACACGGTTGGTAAAACACAAACGTTTGTGATATAAACCATAATCCGAGACGGTTCACAGAGAGAAAACGTGTGCGAGCATGCACACAGTTGTCGTTTGCAAACCGTGTGTGATGTCAGATAATATCACAAACGGTGCGGGCAAACTAAATGTTTGTGATAGTTGCCTTATCGTACAAGATTTGCAACCATGAACTGTTTCTGATGTGTTACGCATCATAAACGTTGCACCACAGAATAGTGTGTGCGATAGTTATCATGTACGATGATGTTACGACGGTCCGACGTTTCGTAATCCTATACGACACTCGTACAACGATTAGCTAATCATACACGTTCGGGAAAAGTGAATGTGTGTGATTGTCTGCTTATCATACACATTCTAAAATCGTGAACCATTTGTGATGGGCCGCGCATCATAAACGTAGCACCACAGAATACCGACTGCGATGGCAATGCGAGCACAAACGAGTAGGGACAACTATATGCACCAAGGCTCCCTATCCCCAACAGTTTTTGGGTCGTGTGGGAAGGACCCCCCTATTGCAGTCACTCACTAGGCGACGGTTCAGAATGCCGTCGCGGAAAGGGGTTAAAAACCGTTTGTATAGCACCTCGCTGTACCAGTATGAGTGGGGATGCTGACTGCATCTCGTTGGCCTCGCCTCCTACGCCAGGACCAGTCAGGACGGACGGGTGCTTGACGATGGAGCAGTCTTTGCGTGAGAGGACGACTGACGAGGTGATCACTTTTGGCGGGATCCAGGACCCGGTGTTGTCTGGCTGGCGTGTCAGTAACCGGATCCAGGACCAGCCCGACACGAACGACCTGCAGCTAGGGCATGCCATGAGGGCGGCCAAGCTTCAGGATGTCGAGGCTACGACAAGTATGTCAGTTAATAAGCATTGTTCCATTATGCATTTTTCTGAGCATGAGATTATAGATAAGGCCAATGACATAGGAGTGTCCCTAGGGTCTAACGGGAAGGAAATTGCTAAATCTGTTAATGATACACTTGACTTAGAGGCTGAGAGAGCATCTAAGTTGACGCGCAACATAGCGGCCGTTAGGCCTATGACCGACACGGACATTAATAATTTGGGGATATCTGCGCTAGAGAGTTTTTGCGAAGATCTAATGCCCACTTCGGAGGTTGAAGCTGAGGCAGAGGGAACGAAGTCTAAGGGATGTCTAGATCATAGTACGCTAGAGTGCGATGCACAGATGGCTACTAGTCATGTGGACATGGGGATGATGGCGGATAAACCAAATCATTCCTGGAAGAGGAAGGATTATCCAACATCGGCTGTCCGTAGAAGTGCACGAGTCAAGCTTAAGAAAAAAAATTCACAATGAATAATGAAATGAATTTTTTGGAATAGCGGAGGTCTAGCATACTTGGGTAAGAAAAGTTTCCTGGCTGAAGCATCAATTGACCATAAACTTGATTTCATTGCAATTCTAGAGACAGGTCGTGATAACTTCACCTCTTAGTTTCTCGGAACTCTATCCGGTGGGATTGATTTCGACTGGCACTGTTTACCGCCTAGAGGACGATCCGGTGGGATCTTATTAGGGGTTAAGTGTGAAACACTTGAGGTGATAACGTGGTTCGAGGGGATTATGCAGTTAAGTATCGGGTGAGGTCAAAATTGGATGGTTTCTGATGGGCTCTTGTTGCTGTGTATGGCGCAGCCCAACCCGAATTTAAACCTGATTTCCTGGCTGATCTCGTTAGGATCCACGGGGACAAGAGGTTACCGATTTTAGTTGGAGGGGATTTTAACATCATTAGAAGAAGAGAAGAAAAAACAACAATAATTTTGATGGATGTTGGTCCTTCATGTTCAACATGATCAATGAGAGTCTTAATCTGAGAAAGATTGAATTAACGGGTAGACAGCTCACTTGGGCAAATACGTTACCAAATCCAACATATGAGAAGTTGGATAGAGTACTTGCGAGTGTGGAATGGGAACAGAAGCACCCACTTGTGTTTGTACACATGTTGCAGAGGGTAATATCGGATCACACATCCTTGTTGGTTGACTCGGGAGAAGCGACACATTTGGGTAACAAGAATATTTTCTCTTTCGAGTAAGTTGGTTCAAAAAATATAATTTCTTAGAGATTGTAGCTCGAGAATGTGTTAAGCCCGTTGTTGGGCGATCCAGCATTGAGCGCTTGCAGAACAAGATCAAACACTTACGACAATTTTTACGGGGTTGGGCCAGAAGCGAAAACAGGCTATATAAACAAGAAAAAGAAAGACTTTTACATTTGATCCAAATGCTTGACCTAAAAGCGAAAACAAACCTTCTTGATATGAGCAGGCCGTGAAGTCTGAAGCCGAGGTGAAACTTCGCGCACTTCTTAGAGAAGAAGAATTGAAATGGGCCTTGCATGTTAAGGTTCTTAAAGTTGTCCATGGGGATGACAATACTCAATTTTTCCACATGATTGCAAACGGCAAACATAGGGAAAAGAAAATTATACAGCTTGAGAAAGATGAAGAGACGGTAGTGGGTCATGAGAATCTGAAGTTATACATTTCGAATTATTATAAACAACTTTTGGACCACCGGTAGAAAATGCTGTGTCCCTGGATGAGCTTGTAGTAGGTGACATTCCTCAGCTTCATCCAGATGAAAATGATATTTTATCTGCACCTTTTACTGAGAAAGAGGTGGTCGACGTGATTTCTCAGATGAAGCCAAATAAAGCACCGGGACTAGATGGGTTCTCGGTGGAGTTCTATAAGAAACGTTGGCATATAGTTAAGGAGGACCTTATGCCGATGTTCCATGATTTTTTTAATGGCCATCTACAACTCTTCCACCTTAACTTTCATACCATAACGTTGTTGCCAAAGAAAGAAGTAGTAGTTCAAACCGAGCAGTTTAGGCCAATATGCCTTTTGAATGTGAGTTTCCAAATATTTTCGAAAGTATGTACCAATAGATTGACACGGATCGCCCATTCGGTGGTCCAACCGAGTCAGACTGCTTTCATGCCTGGGAGACATATCCTCGAAGGGGTTGTTGTCTTACATGAAACTCTACATGAAATTCATTCAAAGAAACTAGATGGGGTGATCTTCAAGGTGGATTTTGAGAAATCATATGATAAGGTCAAGTGGCCATATTTACAGCAGGCCATGCGCATGAAGGGGTTTAAAGGACAATGTAGGAATCAGGTGGATTCCTTCATCCAAAAAGGTAGTGTCAGGATTAAGGTAAATGATGACATTGGTCATTATTTCCAGACGCATAGGGCCTAAGACAGGGAGACCCGATGTCTCCTGTCCTATTCAACATTGTGGCTGATATGTTGACAATACTTATAGGCCGGGCCAAGGAAAAAGGCCTCATATGTGGACTTGTTCCCCATTTGGTGGATGGGGGAGTTTCCATTCTACAATATGCTGATGACACTATTATCTTTATGGAGCATGACCTTACAAAGGCTAGAAAATCAAATTAGTGTTAAGCCTCTTTAAATAATTATCGGGTCTGAAGATCAACTTTCACAAGAGTTAAATTGTTTTGTGTTGGTAGAGCCAAAGAGGAGCAAGATGATTGCCGACAATTATTCGGTTGTGAACTGGGATCCCTACCATTCAGCTATCTGGGTATTCCAATTCATCATCATAGACTAACTAATAAAGAGTGGATATGCATTGAAGATTGATTTGAAAAAAAACTAGGCTGCTGGAAGGGTAAGCTTATGTCATATGGAGGTCGGCTGGTATTGATCAATTCAGAACTAACTAGTATGCCGATGTTCCTTTTGTCTTTCTTCGAGGTGCCTAACGGGGTACGGAAGAGACTAGACTTCTATTGAGCTTGTTTTTTCTCGCAGTCAGATGAGGTTAAGACAAAATACCGCTTAGCGAGGTGGGATATTATATGCCGACCCAAAGACCAGCGGGGGTCTTGGGATTAAGAACCTAGAGATCAAAAATCAGTGCCTACTGAGAAAATGGCTTTTTAGGTTATGAGTAGAGACTGATGGCATGTGGACATAGATTTTATGCAACAAATATCTATATTCTAAAACCCTGGCTCAGGTTACCATTAGACCTAATGATTCGCCATTTTGGAAAGGGCTCATGAGAAGAAAAGAGACCTTGTTTCATAGGGCCAAATTCGTTGTTGGTGATGGGATGACAACATGGTTTTGGAAGGATACATGGTTAGGAGAGACGCCCCTAGCCCTTCAGTATCCCTCTTTATATAATATTGTGTAACGTAAGGAGGATTACGTAGCTACAGTATTAAATGTGGTACCTCTGAATATCCAGTTCAGGTGGTCCTTAGTAGGGGAACGTTGGAATTCCTGGCTACACTTGGTACGGAGGTTGATGGATGTTCAACTTTCAAACCAACCGGACCACTTTCACTGGAAGTTAACGGGAAATGGAGTGTTCACTGTTAAATCTTTGTACTTGGATCTAATTGACTCTGGCCCAATCCCAAGATCGATACATATTTGGAAAGTAAAGGTTCCCCTATGAATAAAATTTATCGTGTGGTTTGTCCACAAGCAGGTGATCCTTACTAAAGACAATCTGTTAAAGCGATGATGGGAAGGTAGTGCACGATGATGTTTTTGTGATCATGATGAAACCATTCAACACCTATTTATAGATTGTCCTCTCGCAAAATTACTGTGGTTAACCGTCCATATAGCAGTTAACATCACCCCTCCAGCTAGTATAGATGCGTTGTTTGGGACGTGGCTAGCCGGCGTGCAACCTGATATTGCATCACGTATTCGGATTGGGATATGTGCATTATTATGGGCTATATGGAACTGCAGGAACGATATGATTTTTAACAAACAATATACTCTAAATTTCTTGCAGGTTATTTTCAGACATACGACATGGATCCGTACGTGGTTGTTACTCACTCCTATGGCCTCCAGGGAGCATTTGGTTATTCGGTCCAACCAATGGGAGATGGTAGCATGGGCTATCTTCAACCGGTTTGGATGGCAGTCTCATAATAGGATAGGTGTTTAGTCACTTTGTCCTATTTTCCAGCCGGTTATGGCATTGAGATTACTTTGTTTTATTTTTCTCTCTTTGCTCCGCTTGCGAGCTGTATTTGGATTGCAGACCTTGGTACTTGTTGGACACATTTTAATAATATGTCCGCATGCATCTCTCAGACGCAGAGGCCGGGGGTAATCCTCCTTTTCCCAAAAAAAAATTTCATCTATATACAATCCTTTTTTGTCTAGTAAAACACACAATATTTTAACCTAATAAAATACTTTTAAAAATAAGTTTCTAATTAACAAGAACGCGGTCAACCAACCGGGTGTCTCTACCTACTCCGATTATACAGCTCATTAGTCTCCTGACAGTGTTGCCAACACTCCCACGACGGTTTAGCCACTTTGAACAACACATGCACATCTATTTACGGTATTTGAATTGTTGTTCAGTATGGACAAATGATTAATGGACTACCAAATAGATGCGGTCCCTTAACTGATAGTCACATCATGTTTGGCACAGAAATGGCTGTTCACGTTTTAGCCTCAGATCCATCCAATTATGACACTTGTCTGCTCTGTTATTGTATCAGGAGAGAAAATTACTTGCCATTTTTTAGCCCAACATCTCTAACTCTATCCTACTAATTTCAGGGAAAAAAATGTTGAATGAGATAAGTGCATGGAGAAAAATATAGAGAAATAGCTAAAGTGTCCCTACCCATGGCCGTGAGCTTCATTTCTGGTGTACAACTTTCCAAAGGATATGTCATTCTGGACAAAGTTAGAGGTGTTTTCCAGCAGTGTAAGCAGGAAGGATAACTAGAAAGCAAGTGAATAGAAGGATAGGTCAGATTTCAATGGCACCAACTCACAATCAGAAAAATGTTTAATAACATTATCCTAGAAAAGGAGGATATACCCCGGCCTTTACATCTAGGCGATGCATGCAGCCATTTTATTAATTATTCACAAAGACCTTACAAAGTAATACATCAGTAAGTCTGAAGCCACCATCTTGGCAACACCTGTCGCTACTCCTATCCCTGTGATGCAGGGGTGTCGAATGTCCGAGCTGAGTTGATGAGTAGGTTGATGCTGCCATGTTTGAATCTGTACACATCTTTGCCTTGACTCTTGTTTGGTGTTTGGTGCTACAGTAGTCGAGGCTAAAGTTCTTTCATTTTTTGTAGTAACAATTTGACATGCTGATGTGCATGCTGACATGCTGATGTGAACAGTTTTGTCAACCTTTTCTTTTTTGTGTGGATGAGAAGAGATATAATGTGATGATCCAAATTGTGGAAAAAAAAGCATGCGGTATGTGCTAGTAGTTTAGAAACGTTGAACACCTAGTTGCGATGGAGCTCATGTTCAGGAACCTAGCATAGGCAATTTTGAATAGAATAGTCAGTTTCAGTGAATATCCATGGGCTATATAGATAAGATCAAGATGTTCTGCTTAAGGTCAGTTTCATGCGACACAATTCGACACTACACATATATTCATCTCAAAGTTAAAGCTGAAATGATGACTACATGAAATGGACAAATGAAGAGTGAAAGTTTTAACATTTTTTAACACATCCAACAAGCTAAAAGCAATTTCAACATGGGTTTGATGCATCGCCGCATCGGAATGGAGGTTTCAATGGGCTGAATTTATTCATGAGGGAAAAAACACCAGCTATTTATTCATACAAACCTAGATACAATAATATCAGTGCCTATGGATAGGCATGCAAATAATTTGTCTGGTAGCAAAGTTCTTTAGTACTCTAGGAATGGAAGGTCCATTTATATACAGTAAGCAATGTACTTCGGAGACAAATCCATCCATATTACACCATCCGTTCTTAAATATAAGATGTTTTAGCTTTGGCCTGATTTACATGTATGTTGACATGTTTTAGTGTGTGTGTTTACCCATTTCGGTCCATATTTAGTACACATCAAAATATCTAAAACATCTCATATTTAGGAACAGAGGGAGTATTTCTTGTAGAAAGAATGACATTTAAAAAGAAAATCACAAATTACTAAAAATAATAGTTACTTTATTTTCAAAAATGCAATTTGAGTGGAAAACAAACTACCAAGGGTCTTATTTGACACTCCAAAGCTGGCAATTCCATGATGTAGCCCAGTTAATCAAGTGTTAATGTAATTCAATGATGGCTTTAGAAGGACATCTCATTTCAAGCCTACAGTTGACAAAACAATTGACAAATATGGAGTTAGCTAGCTTAACCAAGCTGTTAAGCTGATGGGACAATTCTTTATTTCAATTCTTAAGGATAGCCAGCTGAATTTCAGATGTCTATTGAACTTTTAAATGTCATATGGCATGGAATCACTAGTAGAAAACAGGGCATCTGTCCCGGTTTCAGAGGGCCTTTAGCCCTGGTTCTTCAACCGGGACAAAATGATCGGGACTAACGCCCACCACTTTTAGTCCCGGTTGGCTTACGAACCGGGACTAAATGAGCTTCACGTGGCCGCTGTGGGGCGCCTAGGCAGGAGGACCTTTAGTCCCGGTTGGTAACACTGACCGGGACTAAAAGGCAGCCACGCGTTAGCAGCTGCCACGTGCTGGGGTTTTTTTAATGAGGGGTTTAGGGGTTTTGGAAGGTTTAGGGGTTTTCATATTGTGTTTCCCCCTTTTATTTTTGTGTTTACCCTTCAATTCTTTTACATTTAGGGTTTCATTTTTACTTAATGTTTTGCATTCAACTCGATGCTAGCTACTTCATATAGCAATGAAGGAACCATTACACAAGATCGTCATGAACATATATAGAGAGAAGTGACCTCTCTTTCTCCGCACTTGTCCTTCGTATATCTATCTGATGCTACTACATATATATAATATAACATCTCTTACGATCCCTGACATCATCTACCAAAATCCATTTGCAATTCCTGATGGTATTCTCAATCTTTAGGTAGGACATGGTCAACAAGAATCCCGCCAATTCCTCTTGAATTGCTCTTATGC
This sequence comes from Thinopyrum elongatum, assembly GCA_011799875.1. Taxonomy (NCBI): domain Eukaryota; kingdom Viridiplantae; phylum Streptophyta; class Magnoliopsida; order Poales; family Poaceae; genus Thinopyrum; species Thinopyrum elongatum. The sequence continues at coordinate 54,102,335 of CM022299.1, read as the reverse complement.
GATCATTTGGTAGGAGTTCGTTCCGCTTCTCCCAGATCTAATTTAAAGAAGGGGATCAATACATATATATGAATGAAACTCAACACAATTGATGGTAATAAAATAAAATTGTGAATATTGTTTACGTACTTTAAATTGTTTGTCAGAGTAGCCCCGCTCAGAGGTCGAGTGGCGCACGAACTCGCAAATGTAGTATCCACATAAATTATCCCCGCATGCCTGCCACAAGCACTTTACGAGAATAGATTTCAATCAAACTGATAATCAAGCATGATAATGGTATTGATGAAACTAGAATCAATGAGAGGTGCGCGGAAGTAGCTAGTACTACTTACTTTGGTGCGTGAAAAACGCAGCTCCTTTTTCTCTAGACTCGGAACCATTCTGGTGAACTTTTTCCAAACCCCGCCCGGCAAAGAAAATGATTACTTGATATCAGGAAATGAACGAAAGTTGCCGATATGGTGCAATAATGATTGAACTTACTTTTGGAGCATATCACTCATGTCCGTCCACAGCTTAGCCTCTTTATGTCTCGAGTCTAAGACAGTTACTAGTCCCGTGGCAAGCTTAATGGATAGCAGAATAAAGTGGAAACTGCGCATGCATAACTCATCAATTACACTTAACCTCGAGTAAGCGAAACAAAATATGCACAAGACAGTAACAGTCACTTGAAGTTGTACGGAAAGAGTATTTCCATTTTGTTTTGATGTCAAAGGAACGCGTTTAGCAAGTTTTCCTCAGTATCTTTGGCTCTGTTTTGTATCGTAAATTCATTTATGGTATCTGGGCTAATGAACCCAATGTCATAGATTTGTCCTCTTTTGCATTCGACGATCTTCAATCTGCATAATATAGTGAGGATAATTATATATACATGCAATGAACGAGCTGAGCTAGAGACTTGATTACAGAAATAATACTTATAGACAATAGCAACTCATGAGAGTTTTGTCGATGGCGTCTTTATTGTATAACTGAAATAATTCCACAAATTCAACGTACATCAGGTCGACTCCAATTAAGTCGTGCTCATCTTTAATTCCCAGCAAGATACTGTCAGTCCCATCCTTGTTGCAGGTTTCCAAGTACTGATGTTTCCTTGAACTACATCGGTATTTCCCCAAAGAGGAAGAGATGATGCAGCACAACAACGGTAGGTATTTCCCTCAGTGATGAGACCAAGGTTATTGAACCAGTAGGAGAACCAAGCAACACTACGTAAACAACACCTGCACACAAAGAACAAATACTTGCAACCCGACGTGTAAAAGGGGTTGTCAATCCCTTTCGGGTAACGGCGCCAGAAATTGGCAAACGGACGTGAGATAAATTATAGTAGATTGATAGATGCAAATAAAAGCAAATAAAATTCAGTGAGGTATTTTTGGTTTTTTGGAAATACAAATCTGAAAATAAAAGAGGCAAATAAATAAAAAGGCAAATAGCAAAATAGTTCTAAAAATATATGATGAGAAAATAGAACCGGGGGCCGTAGATTTCACTAGTGGCTTCTCTCGAGAAAAATAGCATACGGTGGGTAAACAAATTACTGTTGGGCATTTGATAGAACTTCAAATAATTATGACAATATCCAGGCAATGATCATTATGTAGGCATCACGTCCAAGATTAGTAGACCGACTCTTGCCTGCATCTACTACTATTACTCCACACATTGACCGCTATCCAGCATGCATCTAGTGTATTAAGTTCATGGAGAAACGGAGTAATGCAATAAGAACGATGACATGACGTAGACAAGATCTATTTATGTTGAAATAGACCCCATCTTTTTATCCTTTGTCGGTGTACAAAAGTAGGGGCCTTTTGTACCCCTTTACTTGTGCACGGGCAGTCGTAGCCACACCTGCGGCCATGCTCGGCGGGACAGTGGAAGGAAAGGTACGAGACTGCCAAGGCAGCACTCAAGCCAGAGGCATGAAGAGAAAAGGGGCAGGATGGACTTCTCCCCCCCCCCCCCAGGGGAACACCCTTGCCGGGGGGGCCTACGTAGCCCCGGCAAGAGCCTTGTCGGGGCGGCCTACCCAACACTAGCAAGGCCGCCACCCATGAGCCTGAGAGTTCTGACACCATCGACAACGCCGAAACCAAGACTCAGGGGCGCCTGCGTGGTGGCATGCAGATCTTTGTGGAGACCAAAGGCCTGCGAGTCTAGATAAGGACCAGAAGACGAAGACCCCCGGCAAGATCCTTGCCGGGGACGGCCACAAGACCCCCGGCAAGATCCTTGCCGGGGACAGCCACAAGACCCCCGGCAAGATCCTTGCCGAGGATGGAGGCGAGACCCCGGCAAGACCCTTGCGGGGAGCATCAGCGGGGCCGCGGCCAGGCCCGCACCTGCCAACGTTTCGCTGCCCCACGGCCGTTTCGATGCGACGACCAGCCCGCCAACTAGGCGAGCACCTGCATGGCAGCATGCAGCTTCTAAGCCAACTAGCCAAGCACCTGCGTGGTGGCAGGCAGGTCTTCGTGAAGGCCCTGTCACCGCACCAGCACAGCAGCCAGCCAGCATGGCGCTGCAAGCCTCGTCAGCTTGGACGCGCGTCGAAGCAAGGCGAGGCGGCGACGGACGGGACGGGCTCTGTTGCCGTCCCCAATAAAGCAAGAGGGCACGTAGGCAGTGCATTAAATGCATTTGTCCTATGATGTCAGGCAATAAACTTGTACACTGTAGATACTTTCCACCTCCTGTGTGCCACTGTGGCGACCCATTTGACATATAAAAGGAGGCCCGAGGCATACTGTGGAAGGATTCGGACTTTTTGGACTGGACATGCATAGTAGCTAGTCCAAGAGCAGAAGAACACAAGATAAACACAGACAAGCAGGACTACGGTTTTACGCTTCTCAGCGGCCCGAACCTAGGTAAAAATCCATCGTGTTGATCGTTAGATCTGCTCTTTCCGCACTCCTCATCCCTGCCGAACCGTAAAGGGGTCCATGCGATCCCATAGGTGTCGTTTCCACCGACATCTTTGGCGCGCCAGGCAGGGGGTGTTAGTTTGTGCAAATCTGATCTAGCAGTCAGCGCATTATTTTCCAGGAACACCATGGCTCCCAAGAAGAAGGCGATCGCGGCGATTGGTTCGTCTAGAGCCAGTCCGACCGAGCCAGCGCGGACGGGCGGCGGTGCAGTCGCGGATGGCAGCGAAGGTGCAGATCACGAGCATCCACGACACTCTGGCAACCGAAGCCAGGCAAGAGGCATCGTTTGCGTCCACGACGACGAGCCGCGCGCCGCTAGGTCCAAGGATGGACCCATGCTGCCTCTGGGCGGCGCGGTGACCTCCAAGGCACCCCGGCCGGCGCCCGCGCCATGGCCTTCCCAGGTCATGCGCGAGGAACAGCGCCACGATGTTGGAGACCACGGGCGTTCCCACGGAAAGAGCCCTCAGCGTCACCCTCGAGATGCGCAGGGCCAGCATGCACGCCAAGATACTGGTCGAAACGGTGCACAGCCGCGGAACCGTGAGGGGGCTCCTTCCAACATGGTTGGATGTCCGAGCACCTCCCGTTCCTCGCGCTTGTCGCTGCCTCCCATGCCAGCAGAGCCGCTAGCACGAGGGTCGTTGCTCTTCGACTTTCCTCCTGCTGCGGAGAAGTAGGAGGAGTGGAGGGCTGCTATCCACAGCCTTATTGGCCATGCCAATAAGGATGGGTATCAGGAGGCAGGCCCTTCGCGGTGTCGGTCCACCGAGCCGGCGCGTGTCGATGGCGGAAAGGCCAGAGGCGCCGCAACCACGGTGCACTCCCATCCACCACACTAGCAATGGTCGCCAGCTCGGCAAGTCGATGCCCGTGATGATGGATCCACGGCATCGTCAAACCCACGAACTCGTCGTGACCAACGTCAAGTTCTTCGGGAACGATGCAAGGAGGATGCGCGAACTACCATCGACCGGCGACGGGATGCACACCAGCAATCTAATAGGCGCGCAGGGCCCACTGCGTACAGGTCTGCGCCGGGGGATACTGGTGACCTACCTTACGAGGTAGGTTGTCCAGCCTTTACCCGTGAGCTGTGGCGGTTCCAGTGGCCCACTACCCGCACGTTCAAACCAGAGGTCCCGGAGAAGTACAACGGCAAAGCTCATCCGTCCGAGTTCCTGAGCGTTTACACTATCGCCATGCAAGCTGCCGAAGCTCGGGATGGCAAGGTGCTTGCCAACTACTTCCCGTTGGTGCTCAAGCCCAACATCAGGTCGTGGTTGATGCACCAGCCAGTAGATTCCATCTCCTCTTTGTCGGACCTGTGCCATGAGTTCGTTGGCGCATTCACTGGAGGCCATACGGCTCCTGGCCAGGCAAGTGATTTACATCTCATCCTACAGAAGGATAGCAAATCCTTGCGCAAATACATACAAAGGTTCAGCTGTGTGCAGTACAACATCCCGGATGTTCATCCTGCTGCTGTCATCAGTGCGTTACATCAGAACGTGCGCAACCGCAAGATGCGTTAGGAGCTGGCGATGAACAAGGTCACGGATGTTGCCGAGCTTTATATTCTGGCCGATAGATGTGCTCGAGCTGAAGAGGGAAGGAAGTACCCCGGCGAAGATGCTAGTGTGGGAAGTGACTCTGAAGACGAGGATGTCGTCGCCCCGACAAAGAAGGGCCGACGACGCAACAGGAAGCGCATGGGCAAGACCATGCTTGCCGTCGAGGAATCCTGCAACCCCGGCACCGCCAAGAAGGCCAAGGCTGACGACCCCGGCAAGGAGGTTGTCGGGTGCGCTGCCTGGCAGGATGTGGCGGCCGCCGAGAAGGCAGAGGGCTCCGACAAGCAATACTACAAGATCCATCGCACCAAAGGCCATGACCTCCAGAACTGCCGGCAGGTCGAGCAGCTTGTGGAGAGACAGAAAGCTGAGTATGAAAGGCGAGACAAAGAGAAGGGCCAGGATGGTGCTGACAGGCCCGGCAAGAAGCGCGGTGGCCAAGGAGGGCGTTGCGGCAAGGATAACAACAAGAGAGGCCTGCTCGAGGCCGCAACAAGAAAGAGGGAGATGATGACCAAGAAGAGGACAATGATTCCAGCGAGCACGAGTTTCAAAAAGCCACAGAAGCCATGTGCGTCGATGGTGGCGCCTCGTTGCATTCTTCTCACCGCCAACTTAAACAGTGGGCGCGCGAGATCAATGCAACAGAACCATCGATCAATGCCCAGAAGCCATTGAGATGGTCCAACACGCCTATCATTTTTTATGCCGAGGATCACCCTGACCGCACAACTGCGGTCGGGTGCTTGCCGTTGTTGGTCTCACCAACAATTCGCAACCTCAAGGTGACAGAAATGTTAGTGGACGGTGGGGCCAGCCTGAACTTGATCTCGCCCAAGGTGATCAAGAGGTTGTAAATCCCTGATGGAGATCTTGAAGAGACGGGCACGTTTCAAGGGATCAATCCAGGGAGAAGCCAGCCCAAGGGAAAGATTACACTATCAGTCACATTTGGTGGTGAGCTGAACTTAAGGACAGAAAAGATTGTCTGTGATGTTGCCAAGATCCCGTTACCATATAACGGGATCCTTGGCCGTCCAGCATTGGCTAAGTTTATGGCAGCATCGCACTACGCTTACAACACGCTGAAGATGCCCGGCCCGATGAGCATCATCACTGTCAACTCTGACAAGAAACACGTGCTCATCTGCGCTGATCAGCTCTACTGGGAGGCGGTCGTAGCACCTGCCACCAAGGCACTTGCTCCTGCCACTGGAGCTCCCGGGGAGAAGAAGACCGGCATGACCTCTTGCCCCGGCAAGACCTCCTGCACCCACTCTGACAAGCGCGCCTCTTCGGAATGCTGCGCTTCCGTCGAGGAGGACGTGCCAGAGAGCTCCACCGGCAAGAGCAAGAAATCCAAGGCAGCGTCACCAGAGACCAAGAAGGTGCCCGTCAAGGAGGACGGCACGGGCGGAGCTTTCACCATAAGCTCCACCCTTGACAGCAAATAGGAAAGCGCGCTCGTAGCCTTCCTGCGGGAGAATGTCGATGTGTTTGCATGGCAGGCATCTGACATCCCCGGCGTTCCCAGGGAGGTGATTGAGCACCACCTTGCTGTCTGTCCTCATGCGCGGCCCGTCAAGCAGAAGGTCAGGAAGCAAGCCTTGGAGCGGCAAGAGTTTATCATCGAAGAGATTAGGAAGTTGGAGGCGGCAGGTTTAGTCAGAGGAGTGCTCCACCCAACCTAGTTGGCCAATCCGTTTGTGGTGCGCAAGGAGAAGGGGAAATGGAGGCTGTGTATTGATTACACAGACATCAATAAAGCCTGTCCAAAGGATCCTTTCCCATTGCCGTGCATTGACCAGATCGTGGACTCCACTGCCGGGTGTGACTTGCTGTCATTCCTTGAAGCCTACTCAGGATACCACCAAATCTTCATGACGAAGGAGGATGAAGAGAAAACCGCGTTCATCACCCCATGTGGTACATATTGTTTTATACGAATGCCTTTCGGGTTGAAGAGCGCCGGTTCGACATTTGCAAGGGCGGTCCATATTGGTTTTGAACCCCAGCTGCACAGAAATATGGAAGCATATATGGATGATACAGTGGTCAAAACCAAGGAGAAGGCCACGCTCGTGCAGGATTTAGAGGAAACATTTGCAAACCTGCGCAAGATCAACCTCAAGCTCAACCCAGAGAAGTGCGTGTTCGACGTCCCATCTGGCAAACTTCTTGGGTTCTTTGTGTCTCAACGCGAATCGAAGCAAATCCCGACAATATCAAAGCGATTGAGCAGATTGAGGCGCCTAGACGAGTCAAGGACGTCCGTAGGCTCGCCGGCTGCGCTGCTGCTCTGAGTAGGTTCATCTCCAAATCTGCTGAGCGCGCCCTCCCCTTTTTCAAAGTTTTGAAAAAGGCGGGTCCAGTGAAATGGACTCCGGAGGCAGAGGCAGCGCTGCAAGATTTGAAGAGGTACCTCTCCTCCACGCCAATACTAGTCGCGCCTAAACCGCAAGAGCCGTTGCTGCTATATCTAGCGGCCACGAATCAAGTAGTCAGCGCCGCGCTAGTAGCGCAGAGAGAAGTTGAGGAAGAAGCAGCGGCAGCAGCGAAGCTGTCGGATGATGGGCCGGAGCTCCCCCAGGCATGGCCTGATGCCGGCAAGGCGGGACCCCCGGCAAAGCCCGCTCCCGGCAAGACAGGGTCTGCGCAAGTGGGCGAAGTCAAACATAAGAAGAAGGTGATGCAGCACCCGGTTTATTTTGTCAGTTCCCTCTTGCAGGGGGCTAGATCAAGATATTCTGGTATACAAAAGCTACTTTTCGGCCTCCTTATGGCCTCGAGAAAGCTGCGTCACTATTTCCAAGCGCATGAGATCATCGTCGTCACCCGCCTCCCTTTGCAACGAATCTTGCACAACCCGGATGCAACTGGGAGGGTTGTGGAGTGGGCGTTGGAGCTGTCGAGCTTTGGCCTCAAGTTTGAAAGTACTTCAACAATCAAGAGCCGAGCCTTGGCAGAGTTCATAGCAGAATGGACCTCAACGCCCGACGAAGAAATTCAAGAAACCGCCCTTCCCGGCAAGGAGACGAGCCGTGATTGGATTATGTACTTTGATGGAGCTTTCTTACTGCAAGGTGCTGGTGCCGGCGTGCTACTCGTCGCACCCACCGGAGAGCACCTCAAGTACGTAGTCCAGATGCACTTTCCCCAGGAAAACTCAATGAACAACACTGCGGAGTACGAGGGATTGCTTGCTGGTCTCAGGATCACGGCAGACCTCGGAATCAGGAAGCTCATCGTCAGGGGTGATTCGCAGCTTGTCGTCAAACAAGTTAACAAGGATTACCAGAGCCCGTTGATGGAGGCCTATGTGGATGAAGTGAGGAGGTTGGAGGAGCGTTCCGACGGTCTACAAGTAGAGCATGTTCCCCGAGCGGAGAACAGCATCGCCGACGACTTGTCGAAACATGCTGCCCTCAAGTTGCCAGTGGAACCAGGTACCTTTGTGCTTCAATTAACCCAGCCATCCGTTGAGCCATCAGCGGGACAGAACAAGCGAAGGAAGGCAGGCCCCGGCAAGTACTTTCCCGCTGAGCTCCCAGGAGCCGCCGGCAAGGAAGTTGCCGGGTATCCCAAGCTTGCCGGGGAGTAGCGGCCTCCGGCAGGGCCCCAAGCCCTGACCGTAGAAGCAGCTGCCCCTACGGCCAGGGATGAGCCTTTAGTCCTTGCCGTCGAGCCCCAGGCTCCAGCATGGGCACAGCGCACCGTTTGTTTCCTCCAAACAGGGGAACTCCCTGAGGAACAAGAAGAGGCAGAAAAAGTAGCCCGTCGGTCCAGCATGTACCAGTTCGTGGATGATGCCCTATACAGAAGGAGACCGAACGGTGTGAAATTGAAGTGCATTCCTCGGGAGGACGGACTGGAGCTGTTGGCAGAGATACATGGAGGCATGTGTGGCTCCCACATAGTGTCAAGAGCCCTTGCTGGCAAAGCGTTCCGGCAAGGTTTCTTCTGGCCCACTACTCTCCAAGATGCAACTGCACTAGTAACCAAGTGTGAAGCGTGTCAGTTCCATTCGAAGAAACTCTGCCAACCAGCTCAAGCTCTTCAGACAATCCCTCTTTCCTGGCCATTTTCGGTCTGGGGGCTCGACATATTGGGCCCCTTTCCCCGTGCTGTCGGGGGCCTTGAGTACTTGTACGTCGCAATCGACAAGTTCACAAAGTGGCCGGAAGTGGAACCGGTGAGGAAGGTGATAGCACAATCAGCTGTCAAGTTCTTCAAAGACTAGTCATCACCGACAACGGCACGTAGTTCACGAGCCACACCTTCATGCAGTACATCCAAGACCTCGGCGGCAAGGTTTCTTTTGCTTCTATTGCTCATCCCAGAAGTAACTGCCAGGCTGAGAGGGCGAATGCAGAAGTGTTGCGAGGCCTCAAGACCAAAACTTTTGACAGGCTACACAAGTGCGGAAGGCGCTGGATTGATAAGTTGCCAACGGTTCTTTGGTCAATCAGAATGATGCCAAATTGAGCCACTGGCCAGACACCCTTTGCCCTGGTATACGGGGCAGAAGCAGTTCTCCCCACGGAACTCATATACGGGTCACCTCGAGTGCTCGCTTATGATGAGCTTGAGCAAGAGCAGTTGCGCCAAGATGATGCGACGCTCCTTGAGGAAGATCGTCTTCAGGCTGTTGTGTGAGCTGCTTGCTACCAGCAAGCCTTGCGCCGCTATCATAGCCACAAGGTTCACGCCCGAAGCCTTGAGGAAGGCGACCTTGTTCTTCGGCACGTTCAGTCGGCCAAGAATTCCAACAAGTTGACACCGAAGTGGGAAGGCCCTTATCGGGTAATACGAGTCACCAGGCCCGGCACAGTCCGCCTGGAGACCGAAGATGGCATTCCGGTGAGCAATTCGTGGAATATCGAACATCTTCGCAAGTTTTACCCCTAAGGTGCGGTTGCCGGGAGCCCCGACAACCCCCTTTTGTACTAGCCTTGCCGGCAAGGCATATAACCCTATGTACAAAGCCAGGCGCAGACCCTGTGCGCAGTTAGAGAAACCTTTAGTATGTACAGTTTCCCGTTGATTTCCATGTTTATGTGTATACGTATATGCATGCTTGTCCAGGATATTGTACTGCTTTTTGATTCCAATAAATGTTAATGGACCGCCAAGGTTCCATACTCCTGTCCTCCCTTCTTTCCAGCCGCGGCAAGGGCGATCAATTCTGCCAAGGACTCGGCTCCGGCAAGAAGTTGGGAAGACTGCCCGGCACAGCGATCCCCGGCAAAAGAAAACAGATAAAGTTCACCTCTTGCCCATTCGTGTTCGTAACCTGTGACTTGTGCATTAGAAAACCTCGGCACTCTCTTTTAAACTCAGGTGCTCTCATCCCTGGCCCGAACGCTGCTTCGGTCAGGATGGTCGTAGTAGCCTTTGCTAAAAGAAGGTTGACAAGGGGCTGGACCCTTTGTCTGTAACCCGGCAGATGTGATTCTCTGGCAGGCACAGAGGGCACTGGCAGGATAACTTGCCGAGAGGACTCATTTATTTCCACTAAAGAGGCATTTCACCTCTGCATGGACGTATACATGCACGGGTTCCCGGCAAGGCTGGTCTTTTTCACTGACATGCTGATACAAGTACGAATGTTACAGGACACAGGCATGGGCTCGAGAGATTACATTATTTAGAAATTAAGATTTGGCAAGTGCCTACAAGTTAAAAGAAAGATAAGTGCCCGTAGTCTCCGTTCTTGCCCCTTTCCTCCCAGGTGCGGCAGGTGAAGGCAAAAAAGAGGCGACGGGGAACGCGCCGATGGAGAGCATGGCGGGGATGGCCCTCGGCAAGGCACGAGGCCGAGGATGGTGCTGCCACCGATGGTCAGCCGGAGTCGGAATCGGTGTCCTCCCGCCCACTACCATCGTAATCGATGTAGCTGTCCTCCTCATCACTGTCGCTCGAGGAGGAGGTTTCGTTGTCATTGGAGCTCTCCACGCAGCACCCTAAGCGGATTCCCGAGCGCCCGAAGACCTTGACGGAGAGTAGGCCGTTCTCCATTAATTTGAACTGGAGAACGTGCCCCTCCGACAGGCTATGGGCGCGGGCGAAGGTCTTCCACCCACGGTGGAAGTACATGACATGAGGGGCAGGGAAGTCGACATCGACCCACATGCCGCCGTTCCGCAGCTCCTCATATGCAACCTCAAGGCCTGTGGCGGGTCAAGCTCCATTACCCGAGCAAATGGGGTGGTGAGGCGGAGGTGACCGCACACTGGTTTGTACAGCCTGATGAAGAACTCATGGGGTTGGTCTCCAACATGGCCTTCCATTGGAGGGGGAGCCATTAGCGGAAGCGCGGCCAGTGCGCCACCCCGTCCTCCTCTCCCCTGAGGGCCACGGCGGCCTCGGCCTCGCCCCCTCCCTCTTCCTCTCATGGCGGGCTCCGCCGCCATGAGCTCCGGAGGAGGGGGGACACGCTGTCGAGCAGAAGCCCTCGTCGCCGCCATTGGAGCGCCGGCGCGCCCCCTCACCATGACGAGTGGAGGAAAGGGACCAAGCAGGAAGAAGATGAATGCAGAAGAACACCATCCCTCTTCCCTTTTTGTAGAGGGGCAGGGCCGGGGCTCGGCCCCCCAACCTAAGGGCTGCCGCCCCACTCGACCAATCCGGCCGCCAGAGGCGCAGGGAATCAAGAACGACCCGCTGCTCCAATCAGCAACGCCTGGCTTCCCCCCTTGGCGTTAAGGCCCGTGCCCTTCGTATCTGCCACCTACCCTCCATGAGGCATGGAGGACACGTGGCGGGTGAGCCAAAATTGGGGAGACAAGTGGGACAACCGTTTCCCACGACCCGAGTCCTCTTTGTAAATGAGCAGCGCCCCTGCGGCTTCCTCTTTTTCATGGGGAAGGTGCGGGACGCCTCTTTACTGTTCACCGTGAGGCGACGCAAGCGTGCTGCGACCGTTCGACGCACGACCCACACGTCACACACTCAATGCGGATCATGGGGAAGCGCAACTGGCGAAGAAGTTACCGCGGTTAAAACTCTGCCACGCGTGCACGCGCACCGTTCTGGGCCTGGCCCAACAACGCTTCGCGCTTATGTGTGGCCCAGGCCCTGGGGCTCCTGTCGGTGTACAAAAGTAGGGGCCTTTTTGTACCTCTTTACTTGTGCACGGGCAGTCGTAGCCACACCTGCAGCCTTGGTCGGCGGGGCAGAGGAAGGAAAGGTACGAGACTGCCAAGGCAGCACTCAAGCTAGAGGCATGAAGAGCAAAGCGGCAGGATGGACTTCTCCCCCCCCAAGGGGAACACCCTTGCCGGGGGGGGCCTACGTAGCCCCGGCAAGAGCCTTGCCGGGGCGGCCTGCCCAACACTAGCAAGGCCGCCACCCATGAGCCTGAGAGTTCTGACACCATCGACAATGCCGAAACCAAGACTCAGGGGCGCCTGCGTGGTGGCATGCAGATCTTTGTGCAGACCAAAGGCCTCTGAGTCTAGATAAAGACCAGAAGACGAAGACCCCCGGCAAGATCCTTGCCGGGGACGACCACAAGACCACCGGCAAGATCCTTGCCGGGGACAACCATAAGACCCCCGGCAAGATCCTTGCCGGGGATGGAGGCGAGACCCCGGCAAGACCCTTACCGGGAGCATCAGCAGGGCCGCGGCCAGGCCCGCACCTGCCAACATTTCGCTGCCCCACGGCCGTTCCGATGCGATGACCAGCCCGCCAACTAGGCGAGCACCTGCATGGCAGCATGCAGCTTCTAAGCCAACTAGCCAAGCACCTGCGTGGTGGCAGGCAGGTCTTCATGAAGGCCCTGTCACCGCACAAGCATAGCAGCTAGCCAACCAGCATGGCGCTGCATGCCTCGTCAGCTTGGACGCGCGTCGATGCAAGGCGAGGCGGCGACGGATGGGACGGGCTCTGTTGCCGTCCCCAATAAAGCAAGAGGGCACGTAGGCAGTGCATTAAATGCGTTTGTCCTATGATGTCAGGCGATAAACTTGTACACTGTAGATACTTTCCACCTCCTGTGTGCCACTGTGGCGACCCCTTTGACATATAAAAGGAGGCCCGAGGCGTACTGTGGAAGGATTCGGACTTTTTGGACTGGACACACATAGTAGCTAGTCCAAGAGCAGAAGAACACAAGATAAACACAGACAAGCAGGACTAGGGTTTTACGCTTCTCAGCGGCCCTAACCTGAGTAAAAATCCATCGTGTTGATTGTTTGATCTGCTCTTTGCGCACTCCTCATCCATGCCGAACTGTAAAGGGGTCTACGCGATCCCATAGGTGTCGTTTCCACCGACATCCTTAATAGCAACGATACATATGTGTCGGTTCCCCTTCTGTCACTGGGATCAAGCACCGTAAGATCGAACCCATCACAAAGCACCTCTTCCCATGGCAAGAAAAATCGATCTAGTTGGCCTAACTAAACCAAAGATTCGAAGAAGAAATACGAGGCTATAAGCAATCATGCATATAAGATATCAAAAGACTCAAATAACTTTCATGGATAAAAACATAGATCTGATCATAAACTCAAAGTTCATCGGATCCCAACAAACACACCGCAAAAAAGAGTTACATCAAATAGATCTCCAAGAGACCATTGTATTGAGAATCAAAAGAGAGAGAGGAAGCCATCTAGCTACTGCATACGGACCAGTAGGTCTACCATGAACTACTCACGCATCATCGAAGAGGCACCAATGAGGATGATGAACCCCTCCGTGATGGTGTCTAGATTGGATCTGTGGTTTCTGGAACTTGCGGTGGCTGTAATTGATTTTTGTCAACTCCCCTAGGGTTTCTGGAATATTAGGGTATTTATAGAGCAAAGAGGCAGTGCGGGAGGTGGCCGAGGTGGGTACAACCCACCTGGGCGCACCTGGGCCCCAGGCGCGCCCTGGTGGGTTGTGCTCCCCTCAGAGCCCCCCTTAGGTACTTTCTTGGCCCAACTTGTGTCTTCTGGTCTAGAAAAAATCACCAGAAAGTTTCGCTGCGTTTGGACTCCGTTTGTTATTGATTTCCTGCGAAGTAAAAAACAGCAACTGGCACTGGGCACTATGTCAATAGGTTAGTCCCAAAAAATGATATAAAGTTGCTATAAAATGATTGTAAAACATCCAAGAATGATAATATAACATCATGGAACAATAAAAAATTATAGATACGTTGGAGACGTATCAGCATCCCCAAGCTTAATTCCTGCTCGTCCTCGAGTAGGTAAATGATAAAAACAGAATTTTTGATGTGGAATGCTGCCTAACATGTTCATCACATATTCTTTTCTTTGTAGCATGGACATTTGGACTTTTATATGATTCAAAGCAATAGTCAAGTTTTGACATGAAGATATCAATACTCAAGCATATCAACAAGCAAACATGTCTTTCAAAATATCAACACTAAAGCAAGTTATCCCTAGCCCATTATGCTCAATCATTGATCCATTCATGAAATGCACTCGCGTATTAGCTACACACAATGCTCAAGTACGATCATAGTGCCCCTTAGTTTGTGCTATATAAGAGAAGATGGAGACTCAAAATAAAAATTGCATAAAGTAAAAGAAAGGCCCTTCGCAGAGGGAAGTAGGGATTTGTAGAGGTGCCAGAGCTCAAAGCGAAAAAATAGAGATAAAACATTTTGGGTGGCATGCTTTTCCTGTCAACGAAAACGATCGAGTAGTTCCCAATACTTTCCATGCTAGATATATCATAGGCGGTTCCCAAACAGAAAATAAAGTTTATTCCTTTTTCCATCATACTTTCACTTTCCATGGCTAGCCGTATCCATGGGTGCCCTCCATACCAACACTTTCCAAGAAATTTATTATTTGACAACATAAAGTAAATTCATTTTTCATTTCGGGACTGGGCATCCCTAATACCTTTGCCGTACTCTCGTGCAATGACAAGTGAATAAACACTCATCTTGAGAATAACACATCTAGCATGGAAATATATCAGCCACCCCCTACCGTTTCATGAGCGGTAGGAGCACACAAAAGAAATTTATTTTGAAATTAGAGATGGCACATACAAATTTGCTTAGAACGGCACGGAAATACCACATATAGGTAGGTATAGTGGACTCATATGGCAAAACTGGTTTAAGGATTTTGGATGCACAAGTAGTGATCATACTTAGTGCAAATAAAGGCTAGCAAAAGATTGAGAAGCATCCAACCAAGAAAAAAATTCTCATAAGCGAGCATTAAGCATAACTAACACTGAATAATGCACCACAAGTAGGATGTAATTTCATTGCATAACTATTGACTTTCGTGCTTGCATAGGGAATCACAAATCATAACACCAATATTCTTACTAAAGTATAATTACTCATCAACATGACTCACATATTATATCAACATAGCGCAAAACTATTACAAGGAATCAAGTTTATTTTGTCCAATGATCTTCATGAAAGTTTTTATTATATCCCTCCTGGATATCTATCACTTTGGGACTAATTTTCTATGTTTCTTTTGATAGCTCAAACAAATCTAAGTGAAGAACATGAGCATAAAATTTTTCTTCTCTCAAAATAATTTGAGTGAAGCAAGAGAGAATTTCTAAAAAAATTACTAACTCTCAAATAAATCTAAGTGAAGCATGAGAGCATTTCTAACAAGTCATAGCATAATTTTGGCTCTCTCAAATATGTGTGTCCAGCAAGGATTCATGACTAAAAATAAAAAGCAAAACAAGCAAAGACTCATACAAGACGCTCCAAGCAAAACTCATGATATGTGACGAATAAAAATATAGCTCCAAGTAAAATACCGATGGTCGTTATAAGAAAGAGGGGATGCCACTCGGGCATCCCCAAGCTTAGTTGCTTGCTTCTCTTTGGATAATGGCTTGGGGTGCCATGGGGCATCCCCAAGCTTAGGCTCTTTTTACTCCTTATTTCTTCATCCATCGTGATCTCACCCAAAACTTGAAAACTTCAATCACACAAAACTTAACAAAACCTTCGTGAGATCTGTTAGTATAAGAAAACCAATCTTTACTTTAAGTACTGTAGAAAACACATTCAAATTTTGTTCTTGCATTATAACTACTGTATTCTAACTTTACCATGGCTCATACCCCCCCCCCAATAAAAACCATAGATTCATCAAAATAAGCACACAATGCAAAGAAAATAGAATCTGTCAAAAACAGAACAGTCTGTAAAGATTCGAATTGTTCTCATACTTATGTAACTCCAAAAATTGTCAAAAATTACGAAAACAGAGGAAATTTGTGTATAAATCTTGTGTAAAATATTCAGAATGTTTCGTCGCTTCTGTGAATTTTAAAAATTGTTTTACTGGATGTAAAAGTTTCTGTTTTCCAACAAGATCAAATCAACTATCACCAAAGCTATCCCAAAGGCTTTGCTTGGCACAAACACTAATTAAAACACAAAAAACACAATCATAACAGTAGCATAATTGTGCAAACACCCAATAACAGAAAGTAAAAGACAAAAATAAATTTTATTCATTGGGTTGCCTCCCAACAAGCGCTGTAGTTTTACGCCCTTAGCTAGGCATAATGCATAGATCTAATTATTGTCATCTTTATTCCTATTTTCCTTAGAGGTGTTTTTGTCAGAAGGTTTTGCAAAAACAACATAAAACACCTTATCCATAGAGACTTTAGCACTATCAAATTGCTTATCATCATATCCCCCTTGATGTCCGGCAACAATCCAAGAATAGTGCTGATTAACATCATTGAAAACTTGTTGGATTATATCTAAAACGGGGACGTTCTTTTTAAGGTTCTCATCAAAGATTTGATTATCCCCAAGAAAATGTCTTAGAACATAATCACTATTATAAAGAATTTCATCTATCATGGGTTTTTCACGATTCATACCATAAAAATCAAAGATTTCCCTAGCTTCCCGTATTATGTAATCAAATTCATTCATAAGAACAAGAGTGCCCAACTTTTTAGCCTTAGGATTCTTTATGACGGGTACCTCATAAAACATTCTTTGCAAGGTAGGATGAGTGCGAATAAATTTATTTTCAAGTTTCAGAACTAGTGCTGAGATAGCTTCCGCATAAGATTTAGTCCTTTTAAGTATAGGAACATCATCAAGACTTAAATTTCCAACACAATTGAAATATTCTTGGATGCGTTCTTTTCCTATAACATTCCCTTGCCCCAAAACAAAAGTTTTAGCATCCAGATTACCAGATCGTCCAATTTTAGGAGTTAGGCCATCATCTGTTTCTACCATACCAAAGTCACTCATGATGACATGTTCAAGCAATTAAGAGATCTGATGAGAAAATGGCGAACGAAAAAGAGGGCAAATAAAACGGCAAATTTTTGTGAAGTGGGGGAGAGGAAAATGAGAGGCAACTGGCAAATAATGTAAATTGCAAGGAGATGAGATTTGTGATTAGGAACCTGGTAGATGTTGATGATGTCTCCCCGGCAACAGCGCCAGAAATTCCTTTTGATGTTGGCCTGAACTACGTCGGTATTTGCCCAAAGAGGAAGGGATGATGCAGCACAGCAACGGTAGTTTTTCCCTCAGTGATGAGACCAAGGTTATCGAACCAGTAGGAGAACCAAGCAACACTACGTAAACAACTCTTGCACACAAAGAACAAATACTTGCAACCCGACGTGTAAAAGGGGTTGACAATCCCTTTCGGGTAACGGCGCCAGAAATTGGCAAACGGACGTTAGATAAATTGTAGTAGATTGATAGATGCAAATAAAAGCAAATAAAATTCAGCGAGGTATTTTTGGGTTTTTGGAAATATAGATCTGAAAATAAAAGTGGCAAATAAATAAAAAGGAAAATAGCAAAATAGATCTAAAAATATATGATAAGAAAATAGACCCGGGGGCCGTAGATTTCACTAGTGGCTTCTCTCGAGAAAAATAGCATACGGTGGGTAAACAAATTACTCTTGGGCAATTGATAGAACTTCAAATAATTATGATGATATCCAGGAAATGATCATTATATAGGCATCACGTCCAAGATTAGTAGACCGACTCCTGCCTGCATCTACTACTATTACTCCACACATCGACCGCTATCCAGCATGCATCTAGTGTTTTAAGTTCATGGAGAAACGGAGTAATGCAATAAGAACGATGACATGATGTAGACAAGACCTATTTATGTAGAAATAGACCCCATCATGTTTCCTTAATAGCAACGATACATACGTGTCGGTTCCCTTTTTGTCACTGGGATCAAGCACCGTAAGATCGAACCCATCACAAAGCACCTCTTCCCATGGCAAGAAAAATTGATCTAATTGGCCTAACTAAACCAAAGATTCGAAGAAGAAATACGAGGCTATAAGCAATCATGCATATAAGAGATCAAAAGACTCAAATAACTTTCATGGATAAAAACATAGATCCGATCATAAACTCAAAGTTCATCGGATCCCAACAAACACACCGCAAAAAAGAGTTACATCAAATAGATCTCCAAGAGACCATTGTATTGAGAATCAAAAGAGAGAGAGGAAGCCATCTAGCTACTGCCTACGGACCCATAGGTCTACAATGAACTACTCGCGCATCATTGGAGAGGCAACAATGAGGATGATGAACCCCTCCGTGATGGTGTCTAGATTGGATCTGTGGTTTCTGGAACTTGCGGCGGCTGGAATTGATTTTTGTCGACTCCCCTAGGGTTTCTGGAATGTTGGGGTATTTATAGATTAAAGAGGCGGTGCGGGAGGTGGCCGAGGTGGGCACAACCCACCTGGGCGCGCCTGGGCTCCCAAGCGTGCCCTGGTGGGTTGTGCTCCCCTCGGAGCCCCCCTCAGGTACTTTATTGGCCCAACTCGTGTCTTCTAGTCCAGAAAAAATCACCAAAAAGTTTCGCTGCGTTTGGACTCCTTTTGGCACTGGGCATTATGTCAATAGGTTAGTCCCATAAAATGATATAAAGTTGCTATAAAATGATTGTAAAACATCCAAGAATGATAATATAATAGCATGGAACAATCAAAAATTATAGATACGTTGGAGACGTATCAAGTACCAGTCATGCAATCTTCGCATCATCGTTGGTAGATGCTGGAGCTGATCAGGTTTGACGAGAGGCTTCCCGTGCTCGTATCTAAAGGGTGCTACTACCTCAGCCATTTCAAATTGTCCATCATCGCCCATGTAATCACCAAGAGTGGTACCGGGCGCTAGCCCCGGATGATTAGTGATATCAGTAAACACCTTGAGTGGGGGGCACGATTGCTTTTCCTGTTCGCCGAGCTGGGGAATCACTACAAGAAATATGTCAACTTGCGACCATCACTATTGGTGGCCGAAAGGTCATTGTTTTTCATTTGCGACCTTTTTGTGACCAAAAACTAATAGTCAAAAGATGACCGTCTTTAATGGAAATTAACGACCTTCTTTGTGAGAAGGTCGTTGAAGGCAACGACCAAAACAAAAGGTCGTTGATCCTACGACCTTCTGTTTTGGTTGCTAGTTGTCTGCCCAGGCCATGTCGGACCCGACGTGGCGAGCTGACGTGGCAAAATTGCGACCAAATGAAAAGGTCGTTGATTAGAATCAGCCCGGTCCAATTCAACGCTTTAGTTGGGCCAAGCCCAACAATTCAGCCTTTTTAGATTTTTTTCTGTCAATTTTTGGTCGGGCTCATGGGCCAAGCCCAATATTGCAGCCTTTTTATTAATGGGCCGTGGGCATTTGTCTAAACAATTTCATTTTCCTTTTTTATTAAATAGGTCCACTAGTCATTTGTGCCCCAGTTGTCAGGTTCTGGTAACAGGTTCCCATTTGTCATGTTGTCGTAAGTGGGTCCCATCTATCAGGCTCATATTCTTCATATTTCAACAAGTATTTAGATTAGCAGAGACAAAAAACACACATGATACTTAAATAAGAGCAACGAGATCACATAATACAAGTTCTATCCGTGCCACTACAGAGGGCCATGTGTAATACAATACTTTACAAGCTCTACAAGTGTAACAAGCTCTACAATTGTAATACAGAACTGCTTCACAAGCTCCTTCCATGGAGATCACAAACTACCCGCTCCTGTCATGAACAACATACTGGACTCGCTGGACGACCATAGTCAGATGAACAACACGCCACACTCGCTCGACGGCGATAGTCAGGGCTGGGACCAAACAAAACAACAACATGGCTTCCTTTGTCATCCTGTTACATGAATCAGAGAAGAATGAGAAAAACTGGGGCAAATATATTATGAACAGACCATTCAAGAAAAGGACATTTATTTAGAATGATAACACAAATTCAGCTAGTACCATGCTTTTTGTTGTCGAGCTAGTTAAAATGAGATACTAGTTCATATAAGAAACAGAGACACAATATGAATATGCATTGCACAGGTGCAGGTTGTGCAAAAAACTGCACTGAAACACATTGCGCCTAAAACAAAATACCATTCTACTACCACGACCATACATTCAACTGGCAAGATCTAACAATACTAGTCAGCACACGCATACTAACATCACAAAAGGCAGGAGAGAATAAAGGGAACCAAGGGAGATACCTGTGGATGATAGCGTCGACGATGATCTGGATTGAGTTAGCATTGATGAGGAAGTGGATGATGTCCATGGTGTGCTTTAGATGTTTACAGCCATGAGCTTCTTGCCGTTGTTGCATCCGTTCGCTCGATGATGGGTACCAATGCATCCAAGTAGAACAAAACCACCAACATTAACCCACAGCTTCAAGTAGAAGCAAGTATATATCAAGTGACAGTGAAAACAAGTTGAGAAAAACACTGTAAATATCTATTTCATGTCATAGAGAGTTCAAACCGAATAAACCTATGCATACAAAGGTGAAATAATTCAAAGAAAGCACTCATCAGGTAGCATGCATACAAAATCTTTGTGTCGGCAGTAGTAAATACTCTCTGTGTTAGCAGTAGTAAAACTCATGCAGTTCCAAGTTAACAACTTTGAGTCAGAAAAGCTCGAAGTGTATCTTAAGAGAGACGAGAACTTAGAATTAAGGCACATATCATACTCTGAACAGCATCAGCACCATGGTAGTAACAATTAACAGTAGTAGGACATCAATGGGGCACAACTTAGTTAGCTACTAATGTTCAGCAGATTCAAAGATTGTATGTTCTAGCTAATAAAAATATAATACCATGCTTAGGAACTCGGAGCGAGAAAAAGTATGTGTCGCTTAAGAGCGAGAAAAACACTACAATGTAATACTGTTGTAAGTTCGTATCAGCGCAAAATCAGCACTGCACAATGAAGCACATAACAATTGGTACCAAGCAAGCCCTCACAGAATAAACAAAGTTGAGTTATCCATACAGCCATCTTGCAATAGACCATCGGACTATCACCACACAGAGTAACAAAAAGAGAAAACTCAAATCTCCATGGAGAAATGGACACCAACTCTGCATTATCACAATAGTATCATGTGGTCTACAAGATTCAACTCTACTCTGAACAAGTTGACCATTAAAATAAGGATAATGTGGCCTCCAGGAAAATTGGAGCTGCAGACTTCAGGTCTAATTCAAATTTTGACACACAACATAGAAGTAATTCACCATAGAGAACATATAAATGGGCATGGGGATCTGAGACTCGACGATGACAACAAACTAAAATCTCGGCCAAGTAATTAATGCCGGAGCCAATCGGACAAGCAGAAATTGTGTTGAGTAGGCTGAGATTGCCCCTAGAAAATTCAATTTTTTGCAGGTTTCCAGAATCCAGGAAGAACCCATCAATTCCGCGCCAGAGCGGGAGATATGCAGGCAAATCAAATAGTAGATTTGAGCAAGAAGGATGTACTACCTGAAATAGGAAACAAGAAGCGAACTGACGAGTCCCACCCAAACTGTGGAAGGAGCAGCGGCAGCTGCTGCAGAAGGACTCGACGGCCCAGACGCCATCGTGGAACTGGTAGGTGACGACGATGTGGTAGTGGTGGAAGCCGCCGCCGAGGCCAACGGCGCCTACGGTGTCCTCGTCGTCCTCGAAGGCGATGACGACGGACGGGTCGGCGTCGAAGCAGGTGCGTTGTAGGCCACATCATCATATTTGAGCATTAATATTTCTATATTACTACACAACAACTACAGCACTAGGAGTACACAGCAACTAGTAGCAGAACTAGAAGAAATAACCAAATTAAGTGTACACCAATATCATCAGGAACATGAGTATAACAAGCATCTTGCTTTACTGGGATATAGTGACACAGCAGAATTACTAGGATACAGTGACATAGCAGCAATAAGATAACATATTATGTGCTACAGGCTGACATTTCCAAAGTGGCACGTTTGATATGCTAAGGACTTGTTGATCTAATCCAGGTTTTCTTTTACAAATTAGTTTTGCTGTAAATTTAACTAGCGTTCAAGTTATAAATAGTTTCTTTTTACTTGCCATCTTTGTTTCTTCTCCGTGACATTTAGTAGCACACAGGAATATATCCTGCTGTGCCTATGCATTGCAAGAGCCAAACCAATACTAAATATTATCGCAAACCTAACATACTTGAACAGCTTGGTCAGGGCAAGAACAGACCTGATGAGCTCTGAAGTTGAACGAATGGTGACCGAGTTTTCAGAAGAAGTAGTGGGCTATTTTACATAAATTATGTCCTCCTCATCTGGTTCATCTCCCTCCCAGTCACCATCTTCTTCTGCTATATCTGAAACTTCTCCATCTTCTTCTTCAGCATTTCCTTCTCTCTATTCCCTTTCCTCCTTTAGTTTGTCCAATATATTAAGAATCTGCAGAGGTCAACCATACATATGAGAAAAATGTGAAAAATGTTCCATGTAACGACTTTGTGGTAATAATACAGACCCTATAGCAGATTAAAATGTCCACTCTGAGCTATACAAAAATTGAAGCAAAACCAGATTTTGAGCTGGTTTCCAGCCCTACAGGGAGGAAGTTCACACCAATTATAATATCGACCAAACATATACAATGATTCTTATACATACAACAAGTGAATGATGATATAATTTCCACCTAAACTGAACTGCAAATACACTAGAAAATATAAACAGAGAAGCAAACGATTGTCACGTACATCGTGCAAATTGCAACGGAAGAGAAACAAGATAAGTATTTCATACTATGTTTTACAACTATCACAGAAGCCAATATTGATTGACCATATATCAAATATATGCTCAGTTAAAGAAACGTGGTGTCGATAACTCTGCTCTGCAACAGCAACGATGGTTGTAGCAAATAGCAGGCAGTGAATACTAAATAAGGTGCATAGACTAAGTTAAGTGAACATAAACAGGTGAGAAATGGAAAACGGGTGAAAGCTCATGGTGATGGTGCAGCTAGATGAGTATGTTTTTGGCAACAGAGGAACAAACATTGCATTTCGTAACACGCCAATGTCTGACAAAAACAGAATCAAGCATACCATGCTTCCGCGCTCCATGGACTCATCTTCGATGAACCGAATCTCGGGCGTGAGGCGCAGCTTCATCCACTTGCCAATCTAGCTCCTAACGTACTTGGTCTTGTCCTTGAGCACGGCCATGTCCACCTTCTTCCCCCTCTCGTCCCCAACCACACGGACACATACACCTTGCACACCTGCAGACACAGACCGGAGCAGAGACAAGGAGCTCAGCATCACCCCCCACAATCCACCGTCCCAGATTGCAGCGCAGCCGCATCGTTTTGAGGGAGGGTCCGGGCGTGACCTGGAGGTCGTTGGAGAGCTCGATGTCAGCGATGGTGGTGAGGGAGGAGAGGTAGCGGTCAGCACCGAGGATGGCCTCGGGGAGGATGGCGCGCTGCATGACGGGGTCGCGGGTCAGCATGTCCGCCAGCTCCCACTGGATCTGCTTCACCACCATCCGCACCCGCCGCTCCTTGGCCATGCACCGCACCACGTGCAGCGACGTCGACGACCACAACGACGGCCATGGTAGCTACCGCACGGAGACGGGTGCCACGACGGCGAGGGCCCGCGGCAGCGGCGGGGACACCTGCGGTCGGCACGGGAACATCCTCGCTGGCTTCGTGGTGGTGGGGGATTTTGCGCCACGGTGAGGCCGTCGGCCATCGCTGTGGGGAGTGGGAAGGGGATAGTTTTGAGAACCCAACAATATCTGCCGGCTTGATTTAAAAGAATTTTCACTTGATAAGTTCAATTGGGGTGGTGAGGGAAGGGGAGGGGCGAGAGGAGGAGGGCGTGGGGGAGGCCATGAACGGCGGTGAGCTCCGTCGGAGGGAGGTGGCGGCGGCGATGGATATGGAAGGGAGGAGGCAAGCTCTCGCTCTCTCTCTCTCTCTCTCTCTCTCTGTCTCTCCATAGGGCGAGACAGCGAGGAGATGGGGGATCTGGAAGGGGATCAATGGATGCATGTGGAAAGAAAGGAGGCAGGGGGTGGTGGATGCAAAATGACCATCTAGGGTTTCGGGGTTGGTGTGGAAGGGTTGAGGACTGCCATTGGATCCGTGAGCATCTGACGGTGTTTGATGCACGATCCGCGTGATACGTCCACGGACCAATCAAAATGCAGTACGACGTTATAACCATCTAAATTGGTCGTAGTTGACTAAAAATAATTTTTTGTGTGCCCAAAATGAGTTTTTTTGTGAAGGATCTACAATATATTTGTTGCATAATTGGACCAAATAAATTTTCTAAAACATTAGGTCATATTCAATGTATAATTAATCAAATGGTTGGGTGTCAAAAGATTTGATCCACCTCTCGTGAAAAAGACAAATTTACGCCGATTCAGCAAGAAGCGGGTCAAATTTGAACTACAGCTGCCTCATAGTTTGCTCTTTATTTTTTCAAAAAATAATTTTTAGGTACATAAGTATCAATTTAATCAGAGAAACACCAAAAGTTTTCCAAGATTCAACCACTAGCTAGGACCGGTCACGCCCGCAGTTTTGACCGCATTTTGAAATGGGCATGAAAAATTCAAAAAAAAATCAAAAAATTGGAAAACCTTCGCATTGTGTCATTATATGTGACCAAGTTATTAGAAAAATAATAAACTTGTAATACAACAATTAGTTTTAAAAAGTGTTCTCAGAAATGAGCTATCATGTGTGAAGATTCATGGCTTTCAAGCCAAATGATCATTCTTATGGCCACATTCATGGCATAGTTTGTTTAGATGATCTAATATTATGCACACGCGTGCATCTTGGAATGTCAAACAATGTTGCCTAAGAAAATTTTCATTTTCTTTGGATGAAAAATCATTTTCCATTTTTCGAATGTCCAAAATGAGTTTTTTTGTGAAGGACCTACCATATATTTGTTGCAAAATTGGACCACACCATTTTTATAAAATATTAGGACATATTTAATGCACAATTTACCAAATGGTTGGGTGTCAAAAGCTTTGATCCACCTCTCATGAAAAAGATAAATTTTCGCCGATTCAGTAGGAAGCGGGTCAAATTTGAACAGCATCTGCCTTATAGTTTGCTCTTTATTTTTTCCAAAAATCTTTTCTAGGTACATAAGTATCTATTTAATCAGAGAAACACCAATTTTTTTCCAAGATTCAACCACTAGCTAGGACCGGTCACGCGCGCAGTTTTGACCACATTTTGAAACGGGCATGAAAAATAAAAAAAAATCAAAAAATTGGAAAACCTTCGCATTGTGTGATTATATATGACCAAGTTAGCAGGAAAAATAATAAACTTGTAATACAACAATTCTTTAAAAAAAGTGTTCTCAGAAATGAGCTATCATGTGTGAAGATTCATGGCTTTCAAGCCAAACGATCAATCTTATGGCCACATTCATGGCATAGTTTGTTCAAATGATCTAATATTGTGCACAAGGGTGCATATTGGAATGGCAAACAATGTTGCCTAAGGAAGTTTTCATTTACTTTAGACGAAAAATTCATTTTCCATTTTTTGAATTCCCAAAATGAGAGATTTTTTTTGTAAAGGACCTACCATATATTTGTTGCAAAATTGGACCAAATCAATTTTATAAAATATTAGGCCATGTTTAATGCACAATTGACAAAATGGTTGGGTGTCAAAAGGATTGATCCACTTCTGGTGAAAAAGACAAATTTCCGCCGATTCAGGAGGAAGCGAGTCAAATTTGAACTGCAGCTGCCTCATAGTTTGCTCTTTATTTTTTCCAAAAATCTTTTATAGGTACATAAGTATCTACTTAATCATAAAAACACCAAAAGTTTTCCAAGATTCAACCACTTGCTAGGAACGGTCAAGCCCGCCGTTTTGACCGCATTTTGAAACGGGCATAAAAAATTCAAATAAAATCAAAAAATTGGAAAACCTCTGCATTGTGTAATTATATATGACCAAGTTACCAGGAAAAATAATAAACTTATAAGACGGAAATTCTTTTAAAAAGTGTTTTCAGAAATGAGCTATCATGTGTGAAGATTCATGGCCTTCAAGCCAAATGGTCAATCTTATGGCCACATTCATGGCATAGTTTGTTCAAATGATATCATATTATGCACAAGGGTGCATCTTGGAATGGCAAACAATGTTGCCTAAGGAAGTTTTCATTTTATTTGGACGAAAAATTCATTTTCCTTTTTTTCGAGTGCCCAAAATGAGTTTTTTTGTGAAGGACCTGCCATATATTTGTTGCAAAATTGTACCAAATAATTTTTAGAAAATACTAGGCCATATTTAATGCACAATTAACAAAATGGTTGGGTGTCCAAAGCTTTTATCCACCTCTGGTGAAAAAGACAAATTTCCACCGATTCAGTAGGAAACGGGTCAAATTTGAACTACAGCTGCCTTATAATTTGCTCTTTATTTTTTCTAAAAATCATTTTTAGGTACAAAAGTATCTATTTAATCAGAGAAACACCAAAAGTTTTCCAAGATTCAACAACTAGCTAGGAACGGTCATGCTCGCCGTTTTGACCGCATTCTGAAACGGGCATGAAAAATTCAAAAAAAAATCAAAAAATTGGAAAACCTTCGCATTTGTGTCATTATATGGGGCCAAGTTACTAGGAAAAATAATAAACTTGTAATACGATAATTATTTTTAAAAAGTGTTCTCAGAAACGAGCTATCATGTGTGGAGATCAATTACTTTCAAGCCAAATGATCAATCTTATGGCCACATTCATCGCATAGTTTGTTCAAATGATCTCATATTGTGCACAAGGGTGCATATTGGAATGGCAAACAATGTTGCCTAAGAAAGTTTTCATTTTCTTTGGACGAAAAAATCATTTTCCATTTTTCGAGTGCCCAAAATGAGGTTTTTTTGTGAAGGACCTACCATATATTTGTTGCAAAATTGTACCAACTCAGTTTTATAAAAAATTAGGACATATTTAACGCACAATTGACAAAATGGTTGGGTGTCCAAAGTTTTATCCACCTCTCGTGAAAAAGACAAATTTCCACCGATTTAGTAGGAAACGGATTAAATTTGAACTTCAGCTGCCTTATAGTTTGCTCTTTATTTTTTCAAAAAATCATTTCTAGTTACATAAGTATCTAGTTAAGCAGGAATACATGGTTTGGTGGCGATACATCAAGGTTTGGACGGTGGCCCAGGGCCCCAACTCCAAAGCGCGTAAACTCGCATGCCCGTCGCGTGGTCACCGCGTGACCGTGGCGTTGCCATGTATTCTGGGTGGCCTAGGCTTGTCTAGTGGGTTGGGCACTCCCCAGGTAGGTGCTAGGAAGAAAATGACAACAGAAGAATCTCACGAGGAGACCGAACTATGCTCAAACATGAATTAGCAGCCAAGTGTTTGATTAGCGGTACGGGAAATTCACATGGCCAATGGGCCTGAGTTTTGGCTGAGGATGATCATCTACTAGGGAGACTGTCATGGCAAATTTTCAGCTCAAATGGAGGAGCTTAGATGGCACTTGCTTTGCAAAGTACCCCATCGGGCAGAAATATGGATGTTGAAGCTGGGCTCAAATGGATAAATGGATTGAGCTAAAATTTTGTGGAGTATGTTCATTTGGGCATAGTAAAGTACTATTAAAAGTTTATACCATTTGGATAATCCTAGCTTGTACTTCCTTCACAAAGCTTCTCTCTAGATAGAAACTTTGGAAATTTGATGAGGAAGATTTAATAGGCAATTGGAGCTAAATATTGGAATGTGGGAATGATTTGGATGTGTAAGATGGCACAAAAAGTTTGAGGACAATAGGAGGTATCTAGATAGCACTTGCTTTGCAATGTGCCAATCTGGACAGAAAATAGAAATTGAAGCTGGACTTACATAGATGATTGGATTGTGCTGAAATTTGGTGTAGGGAGCTTCTATAGTCAGGGTAATATCCTGGTAAATTGGAAGCAATTATAAAGCAATATAAAAATGTAGTTGCTTCACAAACTGAAAATATTACCAGAAAAAAAGATTCGATGGTGAGCTCACATGGATTGTTATATAGAGCTAAAATTTTGTGTAGAGCTATGAATTTGGCATATAGAATATGTGGCAAAAATGCAACTCATTTGGATATTCCTATCTAGTACTTTCTTCACAAAGCTTCTAGCTGAACAGAAATTTTGGAAATTTGCCGACGAATATTTACTAGGCAAATAGAGCTGAATATTGGCATGTGGCAATGATTTGGAGATGGAACATTGACCAAAAAGTTTGAGGGCAATAGGAGGGGTATAAATAGCACTTGCTTTGCAATGTGCCAATCTAGACAGAAAATGAAAATTGAAGCTGGGTTCACATTGTTGATTTGCTTGAGATGCAATTTAGAGGAGGGTGATAATTTGGGCATATGAAGGCACTACATAAATTTCATGTCATTTGGATATATAAAAATGGTACTTCCTTCACAATGCTCTCCACTGAACAGAAAATTGGGAAACTATTGAGGAAAAATGGTTATATTAAATAAGCTAAAATTTGGTGGAGGGAGGTTCTATGGGCAGGGTCATGTCATGGTAAATTTTCAGCAATTATAAAGCAATATAAAATATAGTTGCTTCACAAACTGAAAAAATTACTAGAAACAAAGATTGGATGGTGAACTCTCATGGATTGTTAGATGGAGCTAAAATTTTGTGAAGAGCTATGATATGGGCATATAGAAGATGTGGCAAAAATTCAACTCATTAGGATATACATAGCTAGTACTTCCTTCACAAAGCTTCTAACTGAACAAAAACTTTGGAAATTTGCCGAGGAACATTTACTAGGAAAATGGAGCTGAATTTTGTCATGAGGCAATGATTTGGATAGGAAAGAGTGCCAAAATTTTTTAAGGGCAATCAAGAATATATAAATAGCACTTCCTTCACAAAGTGATGTTCTGAATAGAATAGGAAAATGAATATTTTTGAATTATATTTGAACTAGGTGAGGAAGGTTTTTGACATATTTGACGAAGATATGATCCAAAGAATTTATGAGAATTTTTTAGGAATTTTGGGAATAACAGAAATATAGGTTGCTTCACAACCTAGGGCAAAAATTGACACATGGACATGACACATAGGCAAAACTAATGAGGTGGCACCTAGTCATAGCAATCCACCATAATTTACAAGGTTATGACCATCTATATTGGTCGTGATCAGCTAGAAATAAGGCATCGGACCAGTGCTGTTTCTTTACGACCATTTCGTGTAAGGAAATTACGAACTTTCTGACCAAAATGGTCGTTATAGTTTAGGGTTCGGAGCCCTCCGAACAGCTTACGACCAATTCGTCTCAAATGGTCATAGATTTACGACTATTTCTTCTAGGGTCACTGACAGAAGGTCATAAGTTGACATATTTCTTGTAGTGAATTGTTTTCCCACTTTGTCTTGCAGCACTACTAGTACTTCCTGACCGCTGCGCTTCATCAAATGTCTTTTCAATACAGCGGTCATAGTGTGATAGCGGCGGAGGCGGTGGTGGTCGCCTAAGGGCATCCAGAGAGCGCTTCGCTTTCACTGGATCTATTTTCTCCTTTGGAGGTGGAGGTGGAGGTTTCCGTTCAAAATGGGCCTTCACTTCGACAGCCACGATGCCCTTGTTTTCCTCGTCAGTCCTCTCATATGGTAACTTCGGAGCAGCCTTGAGGCTTGGACCAGCTCCAAATTTCTTCCCTGTTGTACTGCTAGCCGCCGGAGCAGCGGCGCCTCTCTTCCGTCGTTGGTGAGGCGGCGGAGGAGGCGGAGTCCGCTGACGCGGCGGAGACAGCTGAGGCGGAGGAGGATTCTGCTGAGGGGCCTCCTTCGTCGGAGTCCACTGAGGCGGCGGAGAAGGCTGAGGCAGCGGAGACTACTGACGGGCCGGAGATGACTGAGGCATCGGAGATGGCAGAGCTGGACTGTGAGGAGTCTGCTGAGGGGCCTCCTCCTGCTGGGTCTGTTGAGGCGGCGTCCAATTTGGAAGCAAGATGTTTTCCTTTGTCCATAGACGGGTAGTCCTTAAGGCATTATCCAGAAGAATCTCCCCTTCACCTGTAGGGTACTCAAGCTCCAGCCCCTCAAATCTGTTCATTACTTCATCCACCCCGACAATAGCAAAGCCATCTGGAACCAGAGCAAAATGGAAAGTTGCATCAGGTCGAGGAGGTAAGACATAGCCGACCACCACCTTCAAGGTTAGGTTATGTCATTTCGCAATTAGCTCACAATGTTCATTCTCCGTGATACCATCCACGGTGTAGCGAGGAGCCGTGATATCAGGCTGAACATGCTCCGTGGAAGCCACGCTGCTTTTCCGCTAAGATGGTGGGGTAGCTTAGGCAATATCGAATGAAGGATCTTCGTGCCGCTGAGATGGTGGGCCGATAGCTCGCTGGCACTCAAGTTCCTCTACTTTCGCTAATCTTTGTTCCATCTTCTGCATTTGGTCTGCTTCCTCTTTCTTCTTTCTCCCTCGGCTTCTATAACCAGGGCTGTCGGGAAACCCATGCACCCACGGAATGGAGCCTGATGCGCCCCGTGTTCATCCAGGGTGTTCAGGATTCCCGAGGGCTTTTGATAGCTCGTCCTTCTCTTTGTCGGGATGGAACCGCCCTTCCTGTGCTTCCTTGATTGCTTCCTCAAGCTTTTTGACGGGTGTTTCAAGTTGAGCTTTCTTCAAAACACACTTCCTTGATTCTGGGTCCAAAGTTCCCCCAACCCCGAAGAACCAAGTCCTTGCTAGATCTGGCCAGTTCAATGTCGCTGGTTCGACCCCTTTAGCAAGCAGGTCGTTCTCAGCTTTGTCCGACGTAGGCCGGGCTTTGTTGTAGCCACCTGACCCCGTAACATGGTGATACTTCTTCTTTGCAACATTTTGCTTATTTATCTATGACCTTTGCTTAGCCTTCTTCGATTTCTTGTAGGCCAGAAATGCGGGCCAGTGATCTTTTATCTTCACATATTGACATGTGAATTCTAGAGTCTCGTCTTTGTCGACAAACTTTGTGTTTAATAGTTTCTTCCAGTTCTTGAATAGTTCTGCCATCTTCTTAAGAGTAAACGCCTTGACCTTTCGCTGTATAACTAGGTTATTCGGATCCTCCTCTGGCGGTAGGCTGAAATTTGTTATCAGCGAGTTCCAAAGATCATCTTTCTGTATATCGTGGACATAAGAAACTTCACCGTCCTTCCTCTTATTCCATTCTTGGATGCTGATCGGGACGCTGTCCCTAACAATAACTCCTCACTGATGTATAAATTTGTCTTTGGTCCGCTTGGGAGCAATCGGTTAGCCATCTCGAGAGACTTCTTCGATCGTGAACCTTTCACCCTGGCCCAACCTTTTCTTCGGGCCTCGTCTCCTTACAAAAGTTTGGCTCGATCCGGAGGGCTAAAAGAAGAAAGAAGCATTAATATATGTACATACAAAACAATTAATGCATCTAGTCAACAGAGGCTTAATTAATATAATATACCTCGCCGGACTTTGCAACAGTTAAGGCTCCAACATCGGCGGAGCCGTCATATGCTCCCTCCTCCATTCGATCACCGGAGCCGTCATGATCTCCTCCCTCCTCCATTCGATCACCAGAGTCGTCATCCTCTCTTTCCTCACCGTCAGTGTCATTGAGAAACGACAAGGTGATATCACCTCCATCGTGGATTATATCCCCCAACAACTCTTCTTTTTCTAAGTCTCTGTCCATAGTTCCTGCAAATATAACAACATGGCAATATACAACCATGAGAGATGGATTAGTGGCAAACATAGACCTAATCACAACAATGAATCATATGCATATGAGCAATGGATTAGTGGCAAACATCATGCAAAGTTGACAAGTTTTATAACAAACAGTTTAGGACTCCTCCCCCCTCATGTCTGATGAGTCATCCTATCTTTCGAGAGAGGATAGCCTCTCTCATGCGTGTCCGACGTGCAAATCATGTTTTCATATGCCTCAAAATCAAAGTTATCGGGGTTATGCTTTAACGACCCCCCCTCAAGTTGAAATTATCGGGGTTATGTTTTAATGACACCCCTCCCCCCCGCATGTCGAAGTTATCGGGGTTATGTTTTAACAACCTCCCCCCTCATGTCGAAGTTATCGGGGTTTTGTTTTAATGACCCCCCCCTCATGTTGAAGTTATCGGGGTTATGTTTTAACGACCCCCCTCTCTCATGTTTTCATATGCCTCAAAATCAGTTATATATCGGGGTTATGTTTTAATGACAAGATGAATACAAGATTTATACACAAGATGAATACACATGGATGAATACACAACTGCACAAATGAACCAACCATCATCCAATGAATAAAACTCAACATACAACAAATGGACACCTTTTGTCGAACAGTGGAGGGACGATCAGGGACCAACTCCACGGAGATGCAACACCACAACCTGTTACGGATTATGACTTGGTGAAAAATAGAGCACGTACATGAGCAGAGTTAATCTGATGACATGTTGGAGACAAGAAATAAATATGCTACAGTGGTTATACATGGCAAGTAAAATCATGGCATGGAAGTACTAGTTGCACATAAGAAATAATGTTTACTGAACATGAGCATATGACCTCTAGATCAGTGGGATTCATCAAGGCAATTTGCAAAGTTAAAACAGATTCTCAGACATAGTGTAATTCACAGTGTGGCAGAAACAGATTTAAGATGCACACTTGGAGGCAAGAATTAAATATGCTACAGGGCAAGAACATGGCATCAAAAGGTATGGCATGATAGAGCATAACATAAATAACAAAACATGGTTACTAATCATGTTCATAAGAGTCATTGATATGATGGTACCATCAAGAGAACATGGCAAGAAGATATAACAGATTTCGGACTTGGTGAAAAAATGGGCATGCTGACAACAACATCATGATGCTGACTAGGGAGGCACATAATAGCAAGCATAACAATTTTACAGTTTATGAAACTGACATGAGCATGTAGTAGAGATAGCAATCTTCAAATACTCCATTGGCACAGGTTCATATGATGCACAGATCTTTTACTATGGAATTTACAAAATGGAACATTTTGTTAACAGGCTGACAGATATAACAAGTTCATATGATTTGCAAAGGAGCTAAATTATCCACAATTCTTTTGTACCCACAGAAATTACACCTTCTATTTGACAGTATCCACAACCAATTCCACCAAAAACATTTTGTTCCATAGTTCAAAATTTTCAAATTTATTCAGTTCAAATTTGGACCAGATTGAAACTCCATGGTCAAAGCCCAATTTAAATTGCTCCAAAAATTCTGAAACTTTGCCAGACTCTGTTTTAAGCATCAACACCTCAGCACAAAAATTCTAAAAAATTCCTAGAGCCCTCTGGCATTTTATCATACACTTGATGTGCACTGTCAAAAAATTCAGAAATTTCATAACTTTGCCACAACTTGCAACAAATTGCCCAAAAGATGCTTGCCACAACATTACTAAACTTGACAGAAACTTGTTCCACAACAACCCATTCCACAGAAACTTGTTCAATTCATCAAGGAGCACATGTAGGAGCACACGAAGATTTGACAGAAACTTGAGGGGGAAAGAGTGATCACCGAGGAGCACACGAAGGCTCGTTGAGTGACTAGTAGCAGCAAACGGCAGCGGGATCAGGGAGGAGGGCCGGCGAGGAGATTCGGCCAGTGATGAGGAGCTCGAGCGGTCTCGAGGACGGCGTTGAGGCAGGGCTCGGGGACGGCGTCAGGGGCGGTGACGAGGAGCCTGGCGGCGTCAGGGCAGGGCTCGGGGAGGCGATGGCGAGGTCCGGCAGCCTGGCGGCATCGAGGTACTCTTCGGCATCGTCGCGGGAAACTGCAGATGAACTCTGAAATTTTGGTAAGTGTTGGTTATATACCCAACCCTTTTGTCCCGGTTGGTGGCTCGAACCGAGACTAAAGGCCCCCCCCTTTCGTCCCAGTTGGAGTCACCAACCGGTACAAAAGGTGTATTTCGCCAGGCGAAAGGGCGGGAAGCACAACCCTTTTGTCCCGGTTGGTGGCTGGAACCGGGACGAAAGGGGGGCCTTTCTTCCCGGTTCGAGCCACCAACCGGGACAAAAGGGCTAGCACAGCGGTGTTGAAAGTTTAGTCCCACCTCGCTAGTTGAGAGAAGCTCGCAGCGGTTTATAAGCGCGGCTGCGGTTACCCTGTCGAGCTCCTCTCTAATGCAGGCAGTACATGCCTACCTCTGTGCCCTATTGGGCCTGCTTGCACTGCGGGCCTGCATCCTGGCCCATATGTAGGGTTTCTAGTCGTATGCAGGTCGTGGTTGCTTAGTAGGCGGGCATTTTTTTATTTTTTGCA
The DNA here is from genome assembly GCA_011799875.1 of Thinopyrum elongatum. Taxonomy (NCBI): domain Eukaryota; kingdom Viridiplantae; phylum Streptophyta; class Magnoliopsida; order Poales; family Poaceae; genus Thinopyrum; species Thinopyrum elongatum. The sequence continues at coordinate 54,068,109 of CM022299.1, read as the reverse complement.
TGTTTTATGTTTTTAAAATTTTAATGTTATTTTTTTCATATGTTATTTTTAGTTATATAATTTTAGTTGCATAAATTTTATGTAATTTTAGTAGCATAAGTTTTATTTTTTATTGATTCTTTCTAGTTGATTCCTTTTGCTATTAGAATTTTATAAAAGCTTTTTAGTTTGCTATTAAAGTTTGTAATAAAAAATACTTTATGAAAATTCTTTTTGCTATTAAAGTTTTTAACAGAAAAATACTTTGATAATTTTAGTTAATATTATTTTGATTCTTTTTAGTTGATTCTATTTGCTATAGAAGAATATTATAGTTTTGTTTTAGTTGATCATAACAAAATATTTTAATTGATTCTTTTTAGTTCATTCTTTTTCTATTAGAGTTTTATAAAGCCATATTAGTTCATTCTTTTAGCTATTAGTTTATTCTTTGAGCTAAATGACCCTGAAATTGAAAAGCACTACAAATGAACTTTGAAATGGTTGAAATTTGGCATGATATCATAATTTCACCCACATAGCATGTGCTAAAAAGTTGAGAGGGTTACGGAAAAAACTAGATGCACTTCGTGTACAAACTGGACAATTTCTTTCGAAGTATCAGGGTTTCCGACGAAAACTCATCTATTACAATGGGATTTTATTTTATAAAACTTATTTTAACTCCAGACTTTTTGTGTGTTCAATATGCACCATTCAAAGGCACAACATCTATTTTCAACCCTTTTCTGACTTCATTTGCTATTTTTCATGCATTTAATGATTTATTTTGAGCTAAATGACCCTGGAATTGAAAAGCACTACAAATGAACTCTGAAAAGGTCGAAACTTGGCATGGCATCATAATTTCACCCACATAGCATGTGCTAAAACGTTGAGAGGGTTACAGACAAAACTGGATGCACTTCGTGTACAAACTAGACAATCTCTTTCGAAGTATCAGGGTTTCGAACGAAAACTCATCTATTACAAAAGGGATTTCATTTCTTGACATGTAACTGCAGTGATATTCTAGATCAAAGTCATCTGATATATTGTCTTCACTAGAGAGAAAGTCTTCACTTTTTCTTCGCGTGTGTCCCTTGCTTATTGCGCCGTAACCATCGATAATCTTCATCGTTTAAGAGGATGCTTGGGTCAGCATTCACTTTGAAGGGATGAATTTCATGAAACTTTTCATAATCTTAAGACATGTCTGTCTTGTCCTCCACTCCCACGATGTTTCTTTTCCCTGAAAGAACTATGTGGCGCTTTGGCTCATCGTATGATGTATTCGCTTCCTTATCTTTTATTTTTTTTGGTTTGGTTGACATGTCCTTCACATAGAAAACCTGTGCCACATCATTGGCTAGGACGAATGGTTCGTCTATGTACCCAAGATTGTTGAGATCCATTATTGTCATTCCGTACTGCGGGTCTACCTGTACCCCGCCTCCTGACAGATTGACCCATTTGCACTGAAACAAAGGGACATTAAAATCATGTCCATAGTCAAGTTCCCATATGTCCACTATGTAACCATAATATGTGTCCTTTCCCCTATTGGTTGCTGCATCAAAGCGGACACCGCTATTTTGGTTGGTGCCCTTTTTATCTTGGGCGATCATGTAAAATGTATTCCCATTTATCTCGTACCCTTGGTAAGTCAATACAGTCAAAGATGGTGTCCTGGCCAACAAGTACAGCAATCTTCAAATACTCCATTGGCACAGGTTCATATGATGCACAGATCTTTTACTATGGATTTTACAAAATGGAACATTTTGTTAACAGGCTGACAGATATAACAAGTTCATATGATTTGCAAAGGAGCTAAATTCTCCACAATTCTTTTGTACCCACAGAAATTACACCATCTATTTGACAGTACCCACAACCAATTCCACCAAAAACATTTTGTTCCATAGTTCAAAATTTTCAAATTTATTCTGTTTAAATTTGGACCAGATTGAAACACCATGGTCAAAGCCCAATTTAAATTGCTCCAAAAATTCTGAAACTTTGCCAGACTCTGTTTTGTGCATCAACACCTCAACACAAAAATTCTAAAAAATTCCTAAAATTCCTAGAGCCCTCTGGCATTTTATCATACACTTGATGTGCACTGTCAAAAAATTCAGAAATTTCATAACTTTGCCACAACTTGCCAAAAGATGCTTGCCACAACATTACTAAACTTGACAGAAACTTGTTCCACAACAACCCATTGCACAGAAACTTGTTCAATTCATCAAGGAGCACACGCAGGAGCACACGAAGATTTGACAGAAACTTGAGGGGGAAAGAGTGATCACCGACGAGCACACGAAGGCTCGTTGAGTGACTAGTAGCAGCAAACGGCAGCGGGATCAGGAGGAGGGCCGGCGAGGAGATTCGGCCGGTGATGAGGAGCTCGAGCAGTCTCGAGGACGGCGTCGAGGCAGGGCTCGGGGACGGCATCAGGGGCGGCGACGAGGAGCCTGGCGGCGTCAGGGCAGGGATCGGGGAGGCGATGGCGAGGTCTGGCAGCCTGGCGGCGTCGGGGAAACTGCAGATGAACTCTAAAAATTTGGTAAGTGTTGGTTATATACCCAACCCTTTTGTCCCGGTTGGTGGCTCGAACCGAGACGAAAGCCCCCCCCCCCCTTTCGTCCCGGTTGGAGCCACCAACCGGTACTAAATGTGTATTTCGCCAGGCGAAAGGGCGGGAAGCACAACCCTTCCCGGTTGGTGGCTTGAACCGGGATGAAAGGGGGGGCCTTTCTTCCCGGTTCGAGCCACCAACCGGGACACAAGGGCTTGCACAGTGGTGTTGAAAGTTTAGTCCCACCTCGCTAGTTGAGAGAAGCTCGTAGCGGTTTATAAGCGCGGCTGTGGTTACCCAGTCGAGCTCCTCTCTAATGCAGACAGTACATGCCTACCTCTGTGCCCTATTGGGCCTGCTTGCACTGCGGGCCTGCATCCTGGCCCATATGTAGGGTTTCTAATCATATGCAGGTCGTGGTTGCTTAGTAGGCGGGCATTTTTTTTATTTTTTGCATATGTTATGTTTTTAAAATTTTAATGTTATTTTTTGCATATGTTATTTTTAGTTATATAATTTTAGTTGCATAAATTTTATATAATTTTAGTTGCACAATTTTATATAATTTAGTTATATAATTTTAGTTGCATAAATTTTATATAATTTTAGTTGCATAAGTTTTTTTTTATTGATTCTTTTTAGTTGATTCCTTTTGCTATTAGAATTTTATAAAAGCTTTTTAGTTTGCTATTAAAGTTTGTAACAAAAAATATTTTATGAAAATTCTTTTTGTTACTAAAGTTTTTAACAAAAAATATACTTTGATAATTTTAGTTAATATTATTTTGATTCTTTTTAGTTCATTCTTTTTGCTATTGAAGAATATTATAGTTTTATTTTAATTGATCATAACAAAATATTTTAATTGATTCTTTTTAGTTCATTATTTTTCTATTAGAGTTTTATAAAACCATTTTAGTACATTCTTTTTGCTATTAGTTCATTCTTTGAGCTAAATGACCCTGAAATTGAAAATCACTACAAATGAACTCTGAAAAGGTTGAAATTTGGCATGATATCATAATTTCACCCACATAGCATGTGCTAAAAAGTTGAGAGGGTTACGGGAAAAACTGGATGCACTTCATGTACAAACTGGACAATCTCTTTCGAAGTATCAGGGTTTCTGACGAAAACTCATCTATTACAAAGGGATTTTATTTTTTTAAACTTATTTTAACTCCAGACTTTTTGTGTGTTCAATATGCACCATTCAAAGGCACATCATCAATTTTCAACCCTTTTCTAACTTCATTTGCTATTTTTGATGCATTTAATGATTTATTTTGAGTAAAATGACCCTGAAATTGAAAAGCACTACAAATGAACTCTGAAAAGGTCGAAACTTGGCATGGCATCATAATTTCACACACATAGCATGTGCTAAAACGTTGAGAGGGTTACAGACAAAACTGGATGCACTTTATGTACAAACTAGACAATCTCTTTCGAAGTATCAGGGTTTCGGACGAAAACTCATCTATTACAAAAGGGATTTCAATTCTTGACATGTAACTGCAGTGATATTCTAGATCAAAGCCATCGGATATGTTGTCTTCACATGAGAGAAAGTCTTCACTTTTTCTTCGCGTGTGTCCCTTGCTTATTGCGCCGTAACCATCGATAATCTTCATCGTTTAAGAGGATGCTTGGGTCAGCCTTCACTTTGAAGGGACGAATTTCATGAAACTTTTCATAATCTTCAGAGATGTCTGTCTTGTCCTTCACTCCCACGATGTTTCTTTTCCTTGAAAGAACTATGTGGCGCTTTGGCTCATCGTATGATGTATTCGCTTCCTTATCTTTTCTTTTTCTTGGTTTGGTTGACATGTCCTTCACATAGAAAACCTGGGCCACATCATTGGCCAGGACGAATGGTTCGTTTATGTACCCAAGATTGTTGAGATCCATTATTGTCATTCCGTACTGCGGGTCTACCTGTACCCCGCCTCCTGACAGATTGACCCATTTGCACCGAAACAAAGGGACATTAAAATCATGTCCATAGTCAAGTTCCCATACGTCCACTATGTAACCATAATATGTGTCCTTTCCCCTATTGGTTGCTGCATCAAAGCGGACACCGCTATTTTGGTTGGTGCCCTTTTTATCTTGGGCGATCATGTAAAATGTATTCCCATTTATCTCGTACCCTTGGTAAGTCAATACAGTCAAAGATGGTGTCCTGGCCAACAAGTACAGCTCATCTCCAACAATGTTCTTACCCATGAGATGTGTTTGCAGCCAACTGCCGAAAGTCCTGATGTGTTCACATGTATTCCAGTCGTCAGACTGCTCCGGGTGTTTGGAGCGTAGAATATTCTTGTGTTAATTGACATATGGGGTCACCAAGGTAGAATTCTGTAGAACTGTGTAGTGTGCTTGAGCCCAAGAATGCCCGTCCCTACGTATTATTGAATCTGCTCCTAGTGTGCCTTTTCCAGTCAGTCACCCCTCATACCGCGATTGAGGGACACCAATCGGCCTAAGGTCAGGAATAAAGTCAACACAAAACCCAATGACCTCCTTTGTTTGATGGTCCGCGGGGATGCTTCCTTCTGGCCTAGCCCGGTTACGAACATATTTCTTTAAGACTCCCATGAACCTCTCAACGGGAAATATATTGTGTAGAAATACAGGACCAGAATGGCAATCTCGTCGACTAGGTGAACTAGGACGTGCGTCATAATATTAAAGAAGGATGGTGGGAACACCAACTCAAAACTGACAAGACATTGGACCAAATCATTATGTAACCTTGGTAGGATTTCTGGATCAATTACCTTCTGAGAAATTGCATTGAGGAATACACATAGCTTCACAATGGCTAATCGAACATTTTCTGGTAAAAGCCCCCTCAATGCAACCGGAAGCAGTTGCGTCATAATCACGTGGCAGTCATGAGACTTTATGTTCTGGAATTTTTTTCTCTGCCATATTTATTATTCCCTTTATATTCGACGAGAAGCCAGATGGGACCTTGATACTGAGCAGGCATTCAAAGAAGATTTCCTTCTCTGCTTTGGTAAGAGCATAGCTGGCAGGACCTTGATACTGCTTTGGATGCATGCCCTCTTTTTCGTTCACACGTTGCTGGTCCTCCCGTGCCTCCGGTGTATCTTTTGTCTTCCCGTATACGCCCAAGAAGTGTAGCAGGTTCACGCAAACATTCTTCGTCACGTGCATCATGTCGATTGCAGAGCGGACCTCTAAATCTTTCCAATAGGGTAGGTCCTAAAATATAGATTTCTTCTTCCACATGGGTGCGCGTCCCTCAGCGTCATTCGGAACAGATTGTCCACCAGGACCCTTTCCAAAGGTTACTTGTAAATCCTTGACCATATCAAGTATATCAGCACCAGTATGGAGTATGGGCTTCTTCTGGTGACCTACCTCACCTTTGAAATGCTTACCTGTTTTTCTTAAGGCAAGTTTGGTCGAAAGAAATCGACGATGTCCCAGGTACACATTCTTCTTGCATTTATCCAAATATATACTTTCAGTCTTTATCTAAGCAGTGCGTGCATGCGTTGTCCCTTGTTTGTCTGTCCTGAAAGGTTACTAAGAGCAGGCCAATCATTGATGGTTACAAATAGCAATGCTCGTAGGTCAAATTCCTGTTGTTTGTGCTCATCCCACACGCGTACACCTTTTTATTTCACAGCTGTAAAAGTTCTTCAACTAATGGCCTTCGGTACACATCAATGTCGTTGCCAGGTTGCTTAGGGCCTTGGATGAGCACTGGCATCATAATGAACTTCCGCTTCATGCACAACCAAGGAGGAAGGTTATAGATACATAGAGTCACGGGCCAGGTGCTATGATGGCTGCTCTACTCCCCAAAAGGATTAATGCCATCTGCACTTAAACCAAACCATATGTTCCTTGCGTCATCTGCAAAGTCATGCCACTTTCTCTTGATTTTTCTCCACTGCGACCCGTCAGCGGGTACTCTCAACTTCCCATCTTTCTTACGGTCTTCATTGTGCCATCGCAACAACTTGGCAGGCTCTTTCTTTCTGAACAGAAGTTTCAACCGTGGTATCATAGGAGCATACCACATCACCTTGGCTGGAACCGTCTTCCTGGGGCGCTCGCCCTCAACATCACCAGGGTCATCTCGTCTGATCTTAAACCGCAATGCACCGCATACTGGGCATGTGTTCAAATCCTCATACTCATCGCGGTAGAGGATGCAGTCATTAGGGCATGCATGTATCTTCTGCACCTGCAATCCTAGAGGGCAGAGAACCTTCTTTGCTTCGTACGAGCTGTCAGGCAATTCGTTATCCTTTGGAAGCTTCTTCTTCATAATTTTCAGTAGCTTCTCAAATCCGTTGGCAGATACACCATAGTTTGCCTTCCATTCCAGCAATTCCAGTGTGGTACCGAGCTTTGTGTTGCTATCTTCGCAATTTGGGTACAACCCTTTTTTGTGATCCTCTAACATGCGATCGAACTTCAACTTCTCCCTTTCACTTTCGCATTCTCTCTGTGCATCAACAATGACCCGGCAAAGATCATCATCGGGCACAACGTCTGGTGCCTCTTCGTCTTCAGCTTCCCCCGTTGCAGTATCACCGTATTCAGGGAACATAGGATAGTTGCCATCATCCTCTTCTTCTTCGTTGTCTTCCATCATAACTCCTCTTTCTCCGTGCTTGGTCCAAACATTATAGTGTGGCATGAAACCCTTCTCAAGTAGGTGCAAGTGAAGGGTTTTCGAGTTAGAGTAATTCTTCGTATTCTCACAGACAGTACATGGACAAAACATAAAACCATTCTGCTTGTTTGCCTCAGCCACTTCGAGACAATTGTGCAGGCCCACAATGTACTCGGAGGTGCGTCGGTGACCGTACATCCATTGCCGGTTCATCTGCGTGCATTATATAATTAAGTGTATCAAAAACCATTACAGAACATCATGAATAGAGAAGTGACCAAATTAATACAAGTTCATCATCATATTAAAACCAAAGTACAGTAGTGATCAAATGTTATTACTGAAAAAATAAATACATAAAGTACATACATAGTTCTCATAGAACAACATATAGCTCTCTAGAGCATCTAATTAAAACATACATTGAAACTAACATACAACTATGTAAAACATTTAAATACAACAACAAATGCGATCATAATCGCAACTAAGGTAACAATAGATCCAACAGCATAATGATACCAAGCCTTATTATCAATGGCATATTTTCTAATCTTTCTAATCTTCAAGCGCATTACATCCATCTGGATCTTGTGATCATCGATGACATCGGCAACATGCAACTCCAATTCCATCTTCTCCTCCTCAATTCTTTTCAATTTTTTCTTCAACTAATTGTTTTCTTTTTCAACTAAATTTAACCTCTCGACAAGAGGGTCGGTTGAAATTTCCGGTTCACATACATCCTAGATAAAAACATCTATGTCACGTTGGTCGGCATAATTTTCATAAACACTAAATGAAACAAATAGTTATAAAAGATAATATACCACATCTGAATCATAGACCGGACGAGGGCCGACGGGGGCGGATACCAAAACCATGGCACTATATAATAACAAGCAATAATAAAAGTAAGAAATTTATAAAAGTATCTATCTAAATCATACAAGTAAGAATTTTTCTTTTCAAAAAGAAGATAAGAACAAGAGGCTCACCATGGTGGTGCCGGCGACGAGATCGGCGCGGGCGATCGAGGGCGGTGAGGACGGGGACGGGGACGGCACCCTACACATGTGCAGACTCTAAGAAGTTAATTTTAGCTCAAATTGTGCATTAAATCAAAAGAACTCCCACATACACTCCTCCACTAAAACCCACAAACCACTCTACTTCTAGACCATTTAAAATGAGCTAAACTAGCAGTGAGAGATGAAACAATGAAATTGCTAGCCTTTTAGAACACTTGTTTAGTTGGTGCACTGCCAAACGTAGACAAATCTTATGGAAAATGTAGCTTCGAGGTCGAGCTTAGAGAGGAGAAAGCTTAAGTGTGGCTCCGGCATTTCATCGAACACCTCATGTGCATATACAGGCAAAAAAACAGAGTAGCCCACACCTCCACCCTTCCACGGCTAAAAAACAGAGGAGATGGGGAGGAGGCGTGGATATATATAGGCAAAACTTTAGTCCCGGTTTGTGTCTTAAACCGGGACTAATGGTCTACCCTTTCGTTCCGGTTCCAGACACCAACCGGGGCTAAAGAGCAGCAACCCCTTTAATCCCGGTTGTTGGCTGGAACCGGGACTAAGGTCCCAACCGAACCGAGATAGATGCCTGCCAAGGCCTGGCCGGCGTCCTAGCCTCACGAACCGGTACTGATGCTCTCATTAGTCCCGGTTCGTAATACGGCTGGGACTAATGCTCTGGTCTGCCCAGGACCAAAGCCTTATTTTCTAGTAGTGAATGTAGCTAGCTGACATTAATCTTCAAACCGATGCAGAATAGCTCACATATTAGTTTTGCGTTCTATCTTTTTCTGGCCCATCATTGCTAACAATCACTGGCCGATAGAAGTACGCAATAATCAAGCTCCATAAAAAGCAAGTTGCATCAGTGGCTACCATGTGAAGCATTGTTCTATAGGAATTTCAAGAGGCAAGAACGGTTGCCAGAGTTCAGGGTGCTGCCAACTTCCGTGAACTTCTTCATTTAATTCATGTCCGAATGGAAAATACAGCAGCAGTTTTAGTACAATCACTATCAGAGGCTATTGCACCGACACCTCGCCCCCCCCCCCCCCCCCCCCCCCCGCCCCCCCCCGTTGGGCGCGTCGCTGCGCCGCACCTTGTCACCCCCGCCGTCCGCCTCCCGTAGCCACCAGCAACCCCCACCCCCTCCCGCCGCCGTCGCCGAGGGGGTCGCAGGCTAAGCCTGCGGGCCGTAGCTAGCGGCGGCGGCGGCAATCCTCCTCAACCCGAGATTGGATCTGGGTGGCGGCATTCTACTCTTGTCGAATCAAGGGTTGTGGCGCGGGCCGGTGACGACCATGGTCGGCGTGCTGGAGCCGGTGACGGCGAGATCTCCGCGGCGGTGGCTAGGGCGCCCGATCTGGGCCTAGATGGGCTTTAACGAGCCGCTCCACACGCTCTCGTGCATCTCCGCTGATCCGGCTACGTCAAGCGGCGTCTGGGCTGGACCTGCAACACGAGGACGTCGGGGGCTCCGGCCCTAGGCGCCACCGTGGCGGCCATCTCTTTCGCCGGAGGTGGTCGGCCTGACGCTAGATGGGCAGATCTCAAGATCCGTCATCTAGCTCCAGCTGCGAGTCGGGAAGACATAGTTGCCGGTGAAAACCGAGCCGATGGCAGGCGATGGCGGCGTTCTGTGTCGTTACCTTGATGAAGGCATTGTCGTGTAACTGTTGTCGACCCACTCGTGCTGCTCCGGGGGAAACCCTAGGATCTGGTTTTCCAGATCGGACGATGGCGGCACTGCGGTGTCGTTTCTCTCTTGGGAGCATCGTTTGTGGAGCAGCGCTGGAAGTTAGAGGCAGGAGGTGGAGCGGCTTCGTCTTGCACAGAGCTTTGGTGGAGATGTCAATTTATGCCTGGCCGACAGGTGCTACGCTTTGTCATGCCTGCTCGGCAGGTGCTACGCACGACAGATCTTCCAGAAACTTCAAGCTGTGTCGCCTGGTGGTACTTGGCGGCATGGTGCTGAGGTATACCGGCGGCGATCGCGACGTGCTCAGCAGTTCGCGCGCAGGGAGGTGGTGCCGTTGGGCGCGTGGTGGCATCGACGTCAGCTAGTCCGGGCAAGGATAATGCGTCAGTACAGCTCTGAAGATGGAGTGGTGGTAGTTGGCGGCGGCGGCCTCTGAGAACACGCCGGTCCGGTGTGTGCCCCATACCCAGCATGTGGCTTCGTTAGGGCCTCAGGACTTAGATGTTAGGTTTGGCTGCGAGGTCTATGGTATTAGGCCCGAACTATCAGCATCCCTTCATCAACTGGATAGAAGTAGCGACAGATGTTGCCTAGACGGTGGCTTCAGACTTACTGTTGTATTTCTTTGTAATGCCTTTTGTGAATAATTAATAAAGTGGCTGCACGCATCGCCCAGATGCAGAGGCCGGGGGGTCTTCCTCCTTAAAAAAAAAACTAGCCCAGGATTCTTAACACGTTCTGTTGGTCTGTTACCCTGCAAAAAAGGGAAATGGGATTGTTCATTGTCAAGGTATGGGACGATACAGTCAGATTCTTGTGATCATGAACAATATATATGGAATAATATTGAAGGGAAACATGCCAAGTTATATGATCCAAAACTAGGAATTCTCCACGCAGAAGCTAACAGATGATCACTAACTACCATGTAGACACAGGTCATAGCTCGCCTGTGAACCCCCTGTGCGATTGCTAGATAACTTCACTTGGTTTTAAGAGCGCCGGCGACTGTGGCCGCCAGCGCGGCGAGGCAGCAGCAGCAGCAGCAGGAGGTGACGGTGGACGTGCGCGCCGTGAAGCTGCAGACGGCGGAGCAGGCGCGGATGGCGTCTGCGATGCGCGCCTACGCGGAGCGCGTTCAGGGGCTGGGGGAGCGGGAGCTGGAGCTCGCCGCGAGGATGATGTGGGAGCGCGCGCGCGAGGAGGTAGAGCGCATGAGGCAGATCGCTGCCAGTGCCAGGCGGATTGGCTCTGCGGCGTCGGCCGCCGCGCTCGAGATGCACCGACTTGGTCGGAGATCGACGATTGCTGTTTGTCGCCATTATTGTTAGCTGTATCTCTCTCTCTCGTAGCTCCTTTCTTTTGAGTGCTAGTCACGTTATGTTTGAGACGATAATGTTGATGCATCCATGCATCAAAGATTAGTTTATCGAGTGTACATGCCTAATTAATTTTTTCTTATGAATGAGGGCGCGTGCTTAATTTGCAGCAGCCTACCTTATTGGATAAGGGAAACAAGGGAGCGATTTCAGAACTGATCAGTTCAGAAAACAAACTAATTGTATATGTCAAAAAAAGCAGGTTAATTAAACTAATGTGTATGTGTGCAGATGCTTTCTTAAACGGTAAGATCGTTCCAGATGCTCCACCATGTACATGTGCTGAGGCTGTCAAGTCGATTTTTTATGTGTTAAGTTAAAATACACACACGAATCTCCGCGTAAGATCAATGACAAAGTGAAACTACTTCACAGCCGATGCTAAATGGACAATTCATGCACGACTGGTGATCAAATGGTTGTGCTGTACTTCATTCAATAATACGATGGCTGGATGTGTAGAATCGTGCAGAAGTCGTGCATGGAGTGTCGTGTGTGTAGCATTACAGATGACAAAGGATTTAGACGTGCAAGATGTGCATTAGCAAAATTGATTAAATAAAGGAAGCCCGTTACAGTGCTCCATGGTGTAGGGTGCTAAAGATACCACATGAATGTGGCAAAGCAATTAACTAGGAGAGAAGACTTTATTGACCCAGGAAGAAACAATACCAATCATGTGTAACTATACAACAACTAGGCACGAGATTGTTTGCTTGCTACATAATTAAATAAATGAAGCTTAGCTACAAGAACTGTGCATCTGATAAGTGTAGGAAAATCCTTTTTTCTTTCTTCGCGTGGAAGAAAGAGGACCCTTTGGCTAGGGTTTCTCGTGCCTCCCGCCGGTGCCGTCGCCGGTCTACCTCGTCTCCTATGATCTTAGGGCTATGGAGGCACGGTGGATCTCAGCCCTTGCTGGCGGGACGGCTTCGTTTTTTCATGCTTTTTTTTTAGTTTTGTGAGGGTTTGTGTCCTGCTCAGAGAGGCGAGACGACAAGGATGACTCTCTGAAGATGGAATAAGATTCTCCTCGCGAAATCCTCGTCCCGGTGGTGTTTCTAGCATCGTCGGACGGCGTATGGAGGTTTGTCTCCGATGGATCTCGCGGGATTTGGTCGGCGTTTGTCTTCGGTTGATCCACCTGGATCCCGTCTTCATTCATCTGTGTTCGTGTGTCTACAGGTTGAATCCTTGTGATCTATGCTTCTCTTCATCGGCGGTGGTTGCTGTTCTGGTGCGCTGGCCCTATGGGGCCTTAGCACGATGAGTTCCCAACTGTCTACTATAACAAGGTTTGCCCGGCTCCGATGAGGGAGGAGTTAAGATGGCGGTGCATCTTCGGCTCGCTCCAGTGCTTGTAGTTATCGCTAGATGGTCTACGGACCTGGATGTATTTTTTACTACGGGTGTTCTTTCTACTACCTTGTCAGTTGATGAATAGATCAGAAGTTTTTCCACACAAAAAAAAGAACTGTGCGTCCGGTATGACACAACAGAAGAGCATCATATAAATCCCATGACAGACAAGATGCAGTAAGAGAAAAAAACGCAGGAGCTCTCCTAGGGCTTCATTCCTAGGGAGCATATTCAAAGATTGAAACATAATCTGTTTCAAATGTTTCAAAAATAAGTTCCGCACATTGAAACAAAATTGGTTTCACATATTGAAACATATCCCACTTTCACATGTATGAAACTGGCATTTTTTATATGTGAAATTGGTTATGTTCTCAATATGTAAAATTGATATATTTTTTGATATGTGCAATTGAAAATTCTAATATATAAAATTGAAATAGTGAAATTAAACAAAAATTTTAGGAGAAAATTAAACAAAATTGAAATGTACTCAGTATTGGTCATGTTCTAAAAGCCTTGTCATCGAGAATTTTAATGACAGCAGTTGAATGGCAAAAAGTATTTGAACCGTCGTCAGGTCCAAATATTTTGAATGATTTGGTATTCAGCGTTGGAATTGGGCACGTCTATTTATCGCTTATAGGGAGTTCAAAGCAACACACGCCGCTCTGGGTCAGGTGGGCCACAACTACTTCGTCTGTGTATGTTTGTGAGGCAACTTGCCTCAAGTAAATCTGCGATGCTCACTGTTCGAAGCATACACAGGCATCACAGTAGATCGAGAGGTCGCCCTCGACCGTTCATTTGTGGTATCGAATTCTGCTGACGCATGCCCCTTCTACTTTTTTTTTGTTTTTCTCTGTTATTAAGTATATATGTAGTTATTTTTTCCCCTTTTTACTGGTTCTATAAAGATGTTGATCGTGTTTCAAGAAAATGTTCATTCATGTATTAAAATATGTTTATCGTGTATTAAAAAGAATATTCAACATGTATTTAAAGAATCTTGTACTTGCTGGCAAATTTGATTCGGAAATATGTTTATCGTGTATTAAGAAAATATTCTTTTTTCGCGGGCAAAACAGAGAGCTTTATTCGGACAAAAGCATTCTCAGGACAATCAGCCAGAAGACTGGTCACAAGGAAGCTAGGGGTCCCATCGAGCCAGCTTTCGGTCACATTCAAAGTGCAAGCATGCTTAGCACAGAGATGCGCCAGAATGTTTGTTGACCTGTTTACATGTTGAATATTAAAGAAAGTGAAAAAGCTACTAAGCTCTCCTATTTCTAACAGAATGGGAGCCACAATCTAACGAGAATTGTGGCCAGTTTTTCTGAGCGTCACCGGCTCCAGGCAGTCGACTTCCATTATCACCTGCTGGAAACCTCGAAGAGTAGCAAAACGAACTCCGTCCCGCAGTGAAAAGGCCTCCTTTATAAGGGGGTCTGACACCCCCATATAAGGTTTGCACAGCAAGGCTGTAGACGAACGAGCAACGCCGCCTGCCCCACCTCGTCCATCTACCAATTGTAGCGTGCCGTCCATAGTGACTTTGACAACACCCGCATCAGGTGGTCGCCACCCGAAACCTGGCAAGACCGAAGCCGCCTTGTGTGGGAGGGGAAGGAGAGCTATCGCCTCCTGCATTGCTTGAATGGTAGCCGTGGGGTCCTGACCTGCCTCCCCAAGTTTGATCCGATTTCTTGAATGCCATATAGACCACATGATGGTTGTGATTTTAGCACGGTCATCAGCAGAGAAACTCGGACCACATGTAATATCACACGCCCATGATTCCGGATGGAGAGTCGGTAGCCGGAGATCAAACCATGCACATGCCTCCTCCCGGAAGCGGCGAGCATTTGGACAGTAGATGAGAGCATGCTGCATGTCCTCATCTCCGGCTAAACAAACTTTGCAGCTATTGATGTCTGCATTATGGCGATATTTAACATTACTTTCGTCATGGAGAATACCGCAAAGCACTCTCCACCGGAACACTCTTACTTTTGGAATAACATTTAGTTTTCATAAGGCTTTCCACAACTGTTGATCATTATCTGAGGTTCTGGAAGTGTATAAAAATTCACTATATACGTAGGCGCGCACTAGCTGCTACCTCTATGTTTGCGTTTTAGACGGAAATAAACTGTACCTATGGTGGCAGACGAACTAGGGCACGACTGCACAAGGCGGCGGCAAAGGTCAGTGTGAGTGTCCCATCTCCTTCTATTCTCAGTTCTTTCTCCTCTTAGGCCATTCCCGGTGCTCTATGGTGGACATGTGCTAAGCATGCCATATAAGCGGAAAAATGACATGGCACATCAATTAAGGAGGAGAGAAAGCATTTTGATGACCCCGAAAGAACCAATGCCAAGCACGTGAACTTAGAAAAACCACTTAAATGAAAGAAGCTGATCAATGCATGAAAGAGTTTAGGTGCTAAATGATTAAATAAAATGAGCTTAGCAACAACAAATTAAGCATCTATGCATTGAGGAGTTAAGTTGCTAAGCTATTTAATGCACTTAGCAACTCATGCAAACACCTTTGCATTGAAAGAGGTCTTACATCTTGATGCAGCGGCTCGGATGCCCAAGCGTCGTCCGACCGTGCGACAGGCGTGCTGCACGGGTGTCAACTCAAGGACAAGACAATGAGGTGGTCAACACGATGGCCAGTGGATTGCCGGCGTGTTGGCCTGGCTCCGGCTCGCTGGCATAGTGGTACTCGATCGACAATGTGAACCCCTTCGAGTGGTCCGAATTCTGCAACATAAAAGACAGGTGGAGAACCGGCGGCAAAGTTCAAGCGAGTTTTAAAAGCACAAACACATGTCCCTATATTTGTTTTCAAAGCACCCAAATCTGCATAATTGTGTCAACGATCATGGTGACGGTGATGCCGTGGTAAACATGGCAACGCCCTATACCGGATGCTCACGCATCTGGGCCGCCTCGCACCACTTCGTGCTCGCGTGCTCCCCTAGAACGAATCAGGACACCCTCTCACCCATTTCCATGCTCCCCTAGGACGAACGAGGTGTTGCATGCTCCCATAGGCTGAATCTTCATTGGGTGGAGGATTAGGAGACCACGGGTGACACTGATGGCCCTGGCCGATGCCTCAAGGACCTTCTCGATTGTGCTTGACATCATGTAGGCTACACCCTCACCAAGGCTTCCGCACCATGCCACCGTGTAGGGCCATCACATTGACGACGGACGGCCGGGCTTAAGGCAGAGTAAGGCGGATCCTTGGCAGGTTCTTAGGTAATGGTGCATGCGCTATCACGTAGCTGCACGTGATGCATGGCAGTTGGAGAGCATCAACTAGGAGACGTTTCTACCTAGCTCGTTTTCGCTGCCATGAAAATGTTTCAAGTTTCAACGGTGTATCCCCCGGCCCGACCTCCGTTGCAATTGCTAGTTTATACCAATTGGCCTTTCTTAAAACTTAATTTCTCCTATGCCATCCAAACAAAAAATGTTTCCGCATCTGGTCCCTCGGTCTCGTGCCAAACAATCATAACTCAGTGTCGTGCCAAACAACCATGATTGTGCCTTTCCCGCAGAGGTGTTAAAACCATGACACTTTAATACATCAAGTAGATTCGACAAAAACTATTAAGCTGGTCCAGAAATTAGTATGACTATTGAGTACTAGATAGGGGGCGCGGCCTGCCGCGCGTTGCCCGCCGAACGACGGGCCAACAGATAGGGCATTGAGATGTTAATGGAGATGATTTTAACATCTTGCAAACATGTATGATAACGATGATTGTTTAGATGATAATAAAGTCCGGATGTGAATGCATTTAGTTACATATAGGAATTAGTCTATATGGCATACATAGGGAGGATGGCGTGATCATCATAAGATATACATGGGGCCAGCAGTAAGTCTTGTGGAGCTACAAAAGTGTAGGATCCTAAATCAAATAAACTTCGATGAGTAAATATGATAATCCGAATTCTGAAGCCACCAACAAAAGGTCATGTTTACTATCAGAAACTGAACTGACCCAATCTCTAAACAATGTGCAGGACACCAATTACTTAAGAGAAAACAAAACAATGATGAAAACTGAATACAGTGTGAACTGATGATCCAATCTTGTCCATTAGCAATGAATATAAATCCATAAAAAAATATCTTTTACATGCATTCGTAAACTAGGTGTGCAATGTCCTTATAGTGTGAACTGATGACCCAGTCCTGTCCACTAGCAATGAATGGGCAGCGAAGTTTTGAAGAGGCAGAAATCCAGTAGCAGTGAATTGGCAGCAAAGTGGTGAGGAGGCACAAGTGAATGTAGACTTGATGCCTTCTGATTGATAATTTTTTTGTTTGTCACTGCACTCTTCTGTGTGATGAGATAAAAAGAAACAAGAAGTTATCACCTGACACCAGATGCATAAAAAAAACTCAGGGAAGGGAGACTCATCAGTGAGCAACAAATGATTTCAAATCGACCACTCTATCTACGATAGACTGGTAAGATACCAGAGGGCTACTACAACTCGTGTAAATGGAAGTAGGCAATAAGATCAAGTAGGTTACCTTTGCAAATGACAGGGTTGTGCGGCATGAAGATGCGACCGTGAATAGTCAATCAAAAGGGAGGGATATCCTAGCAGCATGATCGATGCTACAGATTTCTGGTGCTTTGGCCTAGACCAGCACAAGCGGGGCCACATGGGTGCCACGAGGCACATTGGCCCCGACTGGCTGGTGATGATAAGAGCGACAAACCTAATTAAGAAAGCACTTTCTATGCAATCTGAGTTTCGTGGAAACTATTAGGAAAATTCAATGATATACTGAGCTTCAGATATTTAGTCTCTATTTTTTTCGAGAAAACGCAAAGGATTTGCGCTTCATTGCATTGAAAAGATGGGGGGATTACAGTCCTCCTAGGAGGCTAGTGTTACAAGGGTCAGGTTCCCTTTCAGATATTTAGTCTCTATTTTCATAATAGAACATACACACTAAACTTGAAAAAATTGATTACATGCTCACATTTCTAGTCATTCTAATGCGGAACTGGACATTGACAAAACCTTTGCGATAACATGTAGTCCCTCTACTATATATATATATATATATATATATATATATATATATATATATATATATATATATATATGTCCTAGTACATATTTTGGGATTTACTTTGACCACTTGCTAGACCAATAGTATATAATGTGTATGTTACAAACAGTACACCTACTACTGCAGGATGCTGCTAACGCGACACTACGATCAAAGACCCTTTGACGAAACTGTGTGCAATGCATTAATCGCAAACGGTGATGTAAAATAACCGTCAAAAAGATGCAACACGTTTACGATGAAGGATACATCAAACACGGTTCATATTTTAGTTGCGTGTGCAATGAGGGGCATACGGTTCAGTTCAATGAACTGTTTGCGATGAGGCAAAACAAAAGAAATGGGTAGCCAGATGAAGGCGTGTGCGATACACGGCATACAGTTAACTCGGATAAACTGTTTGTGATGAGGCGAAACAACAGAAACAGGCAGCCAGATGAAGGTGTGTATGATATACGACATACAGTTCACTCGGATGAACTGTTTGCGTTGAGCCAAGAGAACAGAAATGGTTCAACTTATCCAGATGTGTGTGATACGCGGTAAACAGGTCTGTAATCGGAAATATGTGGGAAGACCGATAACAACACAGACGATTCCTGTTAACAAGCCGTGTGTGTTGTGAGCAAACGATTACTGATATACAATTGTCAGGATTGATGAATTCATCACCGACGGGTTCCATTATTTAGTCCGTGTGCGATGTGATTTGCTCTGTCTACAGAGCATCAACATATATACTTAGAAAGACATCATTGCAAAATCAAATTAAGCATACAATTACACAAGTGACTACACACATAACATTTTCACACACCAAAGTAAGCAATTACATGCATACTAAACTAGGAGAAATGAGGATCTAATCATCTACTTATTGTTGCGACGACGCTTGCCATTGCTCTGCTTCCGGCTGGATCCCTGGCCGTTTTGGCGAAGGAGGCACTTCCTCATGTCAACGATCCGTCTGTACATGCCGTAGCTCGTGTATGCCTCCTTGGCCGCGTACACGACATGAGCTTTGTCGAGTTTCTCCATCCAGGCCGAGTGCCAGGCACGCTTGTCCTTGTTGCAGGAATCCTTCATGTCTCTGTAGTGGGGGTCGATGATTGCCTCGGCGAGGTGAACCAGTAAGTCCTTCTCATGCTCCTTGCTGCCCCAGATCTTGTATTGGCCCTCGATGTCGACAAGATTCTGGCAGGCAATGCCTGAATTCTTGAGCACCTTTACATCGTTGGTGATGTCCACCGCAGCGAACATGTAGTGGGGGCTGTTGAGAAACCTGGCGAAACTCTCGCAAGGCCTTGTGGCCAGGCAGTAGTGGTAGACGAGGACGTGGCTGCACACGCACATCTGGGCGACAGTGACCTTGGGACGAGACCCGGCACGAGCGCGGGTGTACTCGAGGTCGAACCTGACCACTTTGTATTTCTCCTCGGCAAGCAACAGCTCCATGATGTGGATAGAATGCTGCACCGAGACCGGGTTGTTGGTGTACACCATCGAGAGCTCCGTGAACATTCTGTGGGTGTCCACCATGACATGCATGGTGAACTGCTGCCCGTCGTCGGCAGCCGCTCGGAGCGCCAATGGAGCTGCGCAGGATACCCTCTAAGAATTTGTCGTGGTGGGTGTGCTTCTTGCAATGGTGGGGCCCGATCGAAAGGTTGAAGAGACACAAGGGTTAAATGGCCACTGTAATAAATGGGGGCCAGCCGGCCAGTAATCGTCATGTCTTGTCACGGCGTTCATAGTGGAGGCTTCCAGTGCACGCTTGACAACACCGCACCGCACGCGTTTCGTTTGACCACGCGTGGGCTCGAAGAGGCATCAAATGTATCGTCGGTGAGCCTGTTCCCGCACTACCGTGCAGTTTACCGCGCAAGCTTCCCGCCCGGCTAGTTTGGCCACGCGTCGGCTAGAAGAGGGACAAATCATGGGCGTTTATTGGCAAAAAGATTTGTAAAAACGAAGTATGTGGAATGACTTCGGTCATAAGTTTACCCGTGGGTGATGAGGTCAAAGTTACACAGAAGGGTGATGATGGACACTCGAGTGCGATAATTAATTCTGCGCTCTACAGGGCACACGGTTGAAGAAACCAACTGTGTGCAATAATGTCGAAGATCGCAGTCGAGTTAGCTATGCAGATCATGTGCTATGAGATCGACAAGGTAAACAGATTCGAGAATGGTTAATAAAATCTAAGACCATTGCATATTAAGGTAAAAATAGTGTTACCAATATACGAGTCTCATACGATGCCATTTCAACGATTGTACCACAAAGCTCGAAATATTACAAGGTTCAAATTCCAGAGTTATATGGCTCAAATTCGAAGATTAGAAGGTTCAAACTGATATTAGAAATGAAATTCAGCTCATCAGCTGCAAACGCTCGCGCTGATCCGCTGAACATGGATATCAGAGAGGTTCAAACTAATATTACCACTTCTAAGTCTGGTTTCGAAACCTCACAATTTTTGCAAAGGGGTCAGCCACTGAGAAGTCATGCATGGGGTTGACACGATGACTTCCGATTACTCTGTCATCTAAAGTTCCAAAATGAAATTCAGCATTTTCGGAGCCTATTCCATTCTGCCGCAGCCGCCGACGCTGATCAACAAACCATTCATTTTTGCGAAATAAATGTAGGGCAAACCTCATTACCTTCAGCACCCTTGCTCTGACAACAAAGAACCTACGAATATAATCTCCAGTAAGGTCCCTCTGTAGGAGTTCAAAGTAATTTCTGAGAGATGCAGATCTAGGCATTCGACATGATTGTTATATTGTATCACATTATCCACCACTGGGCATAATCTTATCTCCAAAAGAAGAAAATGTGTTAGTGCCTACATGCAGTTTTGAACACTACTACAGGCCTATTTGGTTTGCAGGATTTGTAAAATGCACTAACATGACATCTTCGATCTGACATGATTAACATGGGCATTTGATTACAATCTAGAAAAATGTAGCCTTGTTCACAAGAGATTGGAGTGGATGAAAAGTTCCCTAAGAAAACTAGTACAGATGAATCCAAAGGAGAAATGCTTATGGATTGTAACCATATGGATCAAGCAACCAATATGAGGGGGGGGGGGGCATATATGTACTGAAATCCTCCAAAAGAATCCTTCAGAAATCGTAGTACATTGTCATTGTAAACATGGAAAAAGGTGTCACAATTTGAACTCCCTTATGGTTAACATTTAACAGGAAAGGAACATCACCTCGATATATAGCTTCTCCAGGCACAGAAAGCATCTCAGGAAACTGACAACTTGCTCCAGGTTGGGGCCGATAGATTCTAGTGGCAAGACCTTCACTGTGCGCATTTTCGGGGTCAAGCTTGTCAGAATTATTTTCTGGATGACAGACGAACATACATCTTCAAAATTAGAAATAATGTTAATTTGTAGTAGGAGAGGTAGATGGCGGCTGTTGTACCTGAACGGGTGTGGATCCAATAACAAGTTCGGAGTATTTGTCAGACGAGTAGCCCACCACTGTCAATTTCGGCGCAGAAATGACATTGATTCTTGTTGGGCCTTCTTGATCAACTACAAGTAATCTCTTAAGTGTAGGTGTGTCCTCAATGACCAAACCGTGGTACACATCTTGTGATGTCTTCTTGCCGCACCAGCAACATACATAAATAGTCCGGAGAGTCATGGAGGTGATGTGGAAGCGACTCAACCCATTGATACTCGAGTGCAGTACAGCCACGGAGCAGGCGCTCCATGTCACCGTTTGGGAGGCAGACGGCGACGAGTTCAAGGTGCTTCAGTCATGGTAGAATAAGAGTGGGCGCGTCATTAAGGAGGGGGGAATGGCAGTTCCTGAACTTGGCGACGCGCAGCGTGGGCGCGAGGCGAAGCACGGATGTTGGGAGCGAGCGCATATGCCCATCATCAAAAGTGAGCTCCTCGAGCCGATCTAGGGCGGGGGATCGGAATTAGTCATCAAGCTTGGCTCGGTCCTTGCCGTTGGAACGGAACTTGCCCATTCTAAGACCTCTGGTTGGGCCAAGGTGACTGTTGAGGATCTTGGAGAACGCATCCAAGCTTTTGCGATAGCCATGGCAGAGCTCGTGGGTGTCGATGAGGTCGAGAAGGGTGGAGTTCCATAGAGGGCACCACCGCCGGGAAAGGATGGTTGTCCGCGCCTCATATTTGATTGGGAGGAGGGAGATGATGACTGTCAACATATCATCGGGGAGGCTGTTGATGAAGTCTAGGCCTGCTGGAGTCACTTGCGGTTCTTGCTCGCCCCGCCTCCGCTTGTTGGCAGCTCCGTTCTCCACCTCCGGAGTCTCCTTGTTAGCAGCGCTTTCTGATAGAAGTGGGAGTACAGGGAATATTTAATTAAAATAGGGTAATAGAAAAGTGTATTGGTAACTAGAAGTTATTAGGTAGGAATATAGTAAGAAAATGGAATAACAATTGGTTGCTTAAATACTACACAATTCATTTGATATTTCTGGGTAAGTCGACATGTAGATACTTGAAAAGAAAACTTACTTCGAACAAAGTCTGGACGGATGATATCGTCGGGGAAGTTAGCATATATCTCATGGCCAGGCTCTTTTATGTGCAGTGCAATTTTAGTGCCAACTTTCAGTACATAAATAGGAGTCACTATGTTCATCAAGTCTTACAGTAGCAACGATTGTAAATCCATGGTTTGTGTGCAGTATGACATCCCTGCAGTCTTGATTTATGTAAAGGGAAAGATTGTGCACTATAGATTCCGTTGCATAGCAAGGGACGCACTGCAGAAAATGGTAGGATTGTTAAAGAAAATATGGTGACATGCAAATATGGGCCCAAATTGAAAGAATTGTACAGCAGTTGAAATCGAAGGACAAAAATCTATAATTAAACAGATAGGGTAAACATGATGTCATGGAAATATGAGAGTAATCGAAAGAACAATACATCATTAATTTGCCTAATATAGAAAGAAGAGGAAAAAAATCCCCTTTGACGTATATGGTGCATGTGGCACCTTTTATCCAAATGTAGCAATATTTAGTATATGTTCAGGAAAGTAGGCCATGCCAACCGATTTACACTAAAAAAAAGACACATCCGTGACATTTTGGGCCGAACGAAATTTTTTTCTGTCATGCTTATGACACTTCTATGATGATAATTGTGACAAAACCCGGTATCATCATAGATGCGGTGGGCTCCTACTTCTATGACAAAAAATCATGACAGAAAATGGGATTTTGTCCTGGGCGGGCCGGAGACGCACCTGCATGACATTCTTTGGGCTGTCCATGACGGAAAAAATCGTGGTAGAAGCGAGGGCGAGGAAAATTTTGGGGAGTTCCCGGTTACGGTGGGTGGTCGGGGCTGAGCGATGCACGGAGGTTTGCGCGTTTCTCTCGTACACGTACGCGCGTGTGAGTGAGGCATTGCGCTCTAACTAAACCCGAGCGAGGCGTTGGGCTCTAACTAAACCCAAGCGATTGCACTAGCTACGTTACTGAACCCCGATCGATCCCTTGCTGTTAACGGAACCCGAGTGATTCCTTCGCTACTGCTGCTAACTGAAGCCGATCAAAGCAACATCTTGATGAACAGTTCCCGGTGGGGGTTGGATGAACAGTTCTCGGTGGGGGTTGGATGAACAGGATCCCATGGTAGTAGAGGCCATTGCCGCTGGATGAACAGGACCCCGATCGAGGAGGTGGGGTGGATGAACAGTAGCCGGTGGAGGGACCCCGTGCAGGGCTGGTTGAACAGGACCCCGTGGAGGGCTGGTTGAACAGGAGCCTGTGGAGGGCTGGTTGAACAGTAGCCGGTGGAGGCTGGATGAACAGGACCCCGTGGAGGGCTGGATGAACAGTAGCCGGTGGAGGCTGGATAAACAGGACCCCGTGGATGAACAGTAGCTGGTGGAGGCTGGAGGAAGACGACGGTGGATGAATAGTAGCAGGTAGAGGCTGGAGGAAGTCGACGGTGGATGAACAGTAGCCCGTGGAGTCCCGTTTTGCGGTACGCCACACCCCTCCCGATCAACAGGACCCCGTTTCGACCTTAGGCGCTCCAACACAAGTCTGTTTCCTCTGTTTTGTGGAATGCCACACCCTTCCCGATCATCAGCACCCTGTTTTGACCATAGGCACTCGAACATAAGTCTGTTTCCTCCGTTTTGTGGTATGCCAGACCCTTCCCGATGAACAGGACCCCGTATCGACCGTACGCGGTCGAACAAAAGGCCGTTTCCTCCGTTCTGCGGTACGCCGGACCTTGTTTCGGCTGTTTCGTCCAAGCCGGTTGGCTCCCGCCGAACAGGCGAAGTTGTTTACTCCGTTCTGACCCAGCCGGTTGGCTGCCAATGAACAGGATTAGTCGCTGTACGCGTTAGAGACCCCGCCCGTATGTACGTATGTAGCCGTATTTACTATCTTGCAGCGTGGCCGTATGTACATGTACACGATATAGATGGGACTGTGTGACATGCTACATCGGTGCCTCTACTTCAACACGTGCCGCTCCTTACTCGGCCACGGGACGTCGCTGCAGAGAGACCGATCGACCGCTATGTACGTACACGTTCGCGGCCGGACAAATAACGCTACCTTCGCTTCAACCTGGTGGGTCCCGGCTGTCAGGGGGTAAGAAGGCAGTTCCTTCCGTGCGAAGATAAAGCTGGTGGGTCCCAGCTGTCAGGGGGGAATGTTTTTGTCGCAAAATACAGAGGCCTTTCTGGTAGGTCCGAAGTGTCAGGTGGAGGAATCATTATTTTGCGCGTAATAAGAAGGCACTTCCTTGCATGCGGCCATGGACCCAGCTGTCAGCCTCTCCACTTACAGTCCTCTTCTGATGGCTGTCGTTCGTTGACCGCGTTGACGATGCCTTACAGCCCGAGATCACCAAGGTGGTGGACGATGGTGCGACCTAGGAAGGGAACGACCCGGAGCCGGGGAATATGCAGTAGTGGATGCCCACGCGAAGGGGAGTACCAGGGTTGACTGCTTCGGCTGCGTTTTAAGGCTGCCGTCTCCGAAGAATAACAGGGGGTGTGGGTGAGTAGAGGGAAGGCCTGGCCAGCGGTGGGAGTAGGGTGGGGCGGTGAGGCCTGCGTGGCAGCACAGCCGGCCACGGGAGGCAGGAGCAGGCGGCACGACCGGCGCTGGTTTGAGCGGCAGGAGCAAGAAGACCAGAGGTTGAAGAAGCACGACGACCGTTGGATGGACATCGTACGGTCACCGCAGCTAGAATCGTTTATAATGACTAAGTTGACAAAGCCCTGCGTCCGCGTCAACTTAGGAGGCCCACAAGTCAGCCTCCAAATATGGTGGGACCGACCTAGCAGCGGGGCTATTCATTATTTTTGTGCGTAATAGCGGGTGGATCCGAGCTGTTAGCGGGGGGAATGTTTTTTTCATGAAATACAGAGGCCCTTCCGGTGGGTCCCATCTGTCAGGAGGAGGAACCATTATTTTGCGCGTAATAAGGAGGCACTTCCTACACGCAAAAAAAAGGAGGCACTTCCTTGCGTGCGGCCGTGGACCCAGCTGTCAGCCTCTCCACGTACAGTCCTCTTTCGATGGATGTCGTTCATTGACCACGCCGTGCCGAGAGCACCAAGGTGGTGCACGACGGCAAGGCCAAGTAAGGGAACGACTCGGAGCCGAGGAAGACTCGGCAGTTGTTTCCCACTTGGAGTGGGTACGAGGGTTTACTTGTTCGGCCGTAGTGTGAGGCTGCTGTCGCCGGAGAATAACAAGAGGTGTGGGTGAGTAGAGAGATAGCCAGGCCAGGGATGCGAGTATGGTGGGGCCGTGAGGCCTGCCGCAGCACAGCCGGCCACGGGAGGAGGGAGCAGGCGGTTCGGCGTGCACTGGTTTGGGCGGCTGGAGCAGGAAGATCAGAGACTGAAGAAGCACGATTGCCGTTAAATTGACATCTAACGGTCTGACGCTGGTAGAGTCGATTGTTGACTAAGTTTCTTTTTTTGAGAAACCTTGTGTATGCATGAACTTAGTAGGCCCACAAGCCAGCCTCCAAATCTGTGGCAGACAACATAGAGCCCATTTGCTGTTTTTTTAATAATTTGCAGCCCATTTGCTAATTCTTAAGGAATTTATTACAGCCCATTTTTCTGCCCAGGACCACGGTCAAAAAGTTCAACCTTATTTTCCATATTTCGGTGGAGTCCAAACTGTTTTAATCCAGAAATGATAAACATTTATTTTTTAAGAACTTATTGATTTACCAAAAAAATATTGTTTTGTTTTTGTAAGCTAATAAGACGTGGGACAATTGAGTTGGTTTAAGGAAAAACCAGTGGTAAAAAAAATCAGCGCTGGGTGGGAAAACAACAACAAAAAAATAAGGATGTAAAGATGAAAAGGGAACTTTATGTATTTTCAATATAATAATACATGTATATGAACTAGTAAAACTATAGGTAGAGATTAGAAAACGGAAGTAGGACATGGCGTTTCAAGAGGAAAATAGAACTGAGCTATGTGTTTGATTCAGTAAAAAAACTGCCTATGGATGTTCTAAGACAAAATATAACTAAGGCTGGCGGGCCAGAGGCTAGTAGATACCTGCTGGATCTTTGTGCCCTGTTGTCTTCATGGGCTGGGCCTGTTAAAAACAAAACCAAGCCTGGGCAGTCTACAGCCCAGTTGAAACTTGCTCGACCTGAAAAAACAATATAGCTGCTGGATCCCAGTTATCAGTCTGTACTTGATGAATTCTCTTGTTTATTGACTACATTGAAGACTTCATGGGTTTCACCGTCTCAGACATCAACATTATTTTTCCATCGTGATAATAAGTACATGCACTTGCTTGCGTACAGCCATGGACCTGCTGGTTCCGTACGGTTAGGCTCTGTATGGACAGCCGTCTTGTGGTTCCACGGACGAATTTCATGCAAATCGGATGGTTTTCAGTGAAAGCCGACTAAATTCATTGCATTTTACATATTTATTTTCATTATGGAATATTTTACATATTTCAACTAATAATAACGGACTAGGCCTTTTTTAGTCCATGGGAGGCGCTTCACGACCGAGGTCGTGACACTTAACTGTTTTGGAAGGCCCAAATTCATCGCTCCTCCCTTTTAACAATTTGCAGCTGGGCTTGGTATGCCACATCCCAGTTCCGACGTGCTGCGTCCAACTATTAGCCTGTAAAACCGGATGGATCCCCTGCGTACTTCTAAGATGTAAAAAATTTGGAGAACTGGGAATTCGAACGGCAGGTGCTTATGCTACCCATCAAATAAAAATCAGGTGCCTGAAAATTCGTTTCGAAACAAATGATTCAGCTTTATATCCACGTCGACCCTCGACATGATGGTTGGAAGCAAATGCCAAGTTCATACCGAAAGATCGTTAACAACAATACCAACTTGCAGATGACTAAGTTGTACAAGTACCAATACCAAACTAACTTATAATCTTTTTAGTCCTGGCCCTAGTGTTCGTCTGGTAGAAAATCTTGCAGAGGACCAGCTCCTGCTCCTTCTCTTGCTCCAGGTTCCCGAGGTGGTACTGGTGCATCACCTAGTCGGTCCTCTGCTAGTCGAAGTTCTTGTTGGTGTGCAGCACCAGAACCTTTTTGCTGCCTATCTGCCGGCCGTTGACCATCACCGGCAAGGTATTACCGGTCTTGTGCCACATCGCGTGCATGCCGCACTCCGACTGTATCTTGCAACGCGTCCACATGCCCCTTATGAACGCAGTGGAGTTGCGCTAGAAGAAATGCTTGCTTAGGCCACTCAGTGTGATACCTGCAGTATTGTCGAATACAGGTTTTAGTGTACGTAGTTGGCATTTTCATAACATCTTTGGCATGTTGCAGTCGCTTGTTTCACTTTTTATTAACTGTCAAATTGTAATTGCTTCACTAGGTCTGCGTCTAAAAAGAAAAATAGAGATATAAACAAAGGAATATGTTTGGCAAGTAGACGGCCGATCGGTGTCTCACCTGGAAGTTTCTCAGGATGGGTGTAGCATATGTCGTCCTCGTTGTCGATGGTTGGTATGAACAAATCGATGAGTGGGTGAGATCTCGCGCTATCAGCACTCACTTTGGCCTCAAGGTGCTCGATCAGCTCCTGATCCGTGGGATCGAAGTTGACGCCAGCCGGCAGCACCGGCCAATCCTTCTTGGACATGCATCGGTTAATTCCAGTTATATGGTACTCAATGTATGATCAATCGACTTTTTTAAGTGAATGATGAAAGATTTCGACAGATAAGTGGTACTACAAATCTGAAGTCCACAATACCCGAACACGCCGCCAGGACTCTTGTGTCACCTCACGCGCAGCGTGTTGTCACGTCAATTCAATGTGAGGACATGATGAATAATTTGATCGACGTATACTAGTACTACTACTGTACTACTTACTAGTCGTATTTAGTGTCACATTTTAACCATAGGGTTAACTAACAAAATTTCAATGCATGTCACTAAAAATTATACCATTGGAAACTATGTTAAAATACGAATCAAACGATATAATTTTTTGTGACATGCATTAACATTTAGTTAGTTAAATTTATGGTCAAAATTGGACACAAATTATGAAGGGACCAATAAACCAGGTGGGAGGTAGTAGTACGAGTAGCGCAATATATGGTATAGAGGACTAGTACATATTTAGAAATGGAGTAAGAAGTTACAAGGCTGTGCGACAGACTTTGTAGGCTACATGAGTAATACAAAATATAATTCCCATTGGACAACACTTTCACCAACAAGTACGCACTTGAAACCTAATTGATATATATATATATATATATATATATATATATATATATATATATATATATATATATATATGTATATATGGCTTCTGCACAGCATCTCCATCATCATTATCAGTACATCCTACGCAGGTGAGTCAGGATGCACTTGATCCCAGAAAGGTATCTATCCTTCAAACTAACAACAATACATAATATCCAACAAAAGAGGGTCATGCTACAGCAGCAGGATACATGGCTCAGTCTAGATATCAGTATGAATCAAGTTGTGCATATTTGCTGTTGGCATGAACCACATCGCCGCATGTCGGGTTTGCAAAAGCCATTCATCGCATGGAAGCTTGATGCCTTTCACACACTGAAGATTATCTGGCAACAAGTTGTGTCGACGAATCTCTGGATATGGTGATTCATGAAACCCATGGTACGATGTGTAAACACAGTTCCTCCTGGCGTATGAAAGTTGCATAGCACGGTAATCATCGTCGGTGATATGATCGATGATTGGTTGGATGACCGGATAATTGAGTCCGAGGAACATGGAGTGGTTGCCGAGGCTGTAAACTCGCCTCCAGTTGAATACGCCTAGCCCAACGGAGCTGGGATCTTTCTCGAACACGAAGCAGCCATAGCCATCACAGTCACGAACGCCCCAGGCATTGTACTGCATGTGATTTGATGAAATGGTTTGGTCAATTTGGTACGTGCGAATGAGCATCAAATGACCGCCGTCAATTGTACGAGCGATAAACCACCACCCATTGACTGGTATGATTCCAGGTCCTGGAATCATGAAGGCCAGCGCATTTGCGTCTTCTGCAACAAATCAAATTGGAGACCAAAAGGACAAAAATATACAATCATGTTTAGAGTATGTGTGGAATTAAGATTATTATAATAGTGGCACATATCATAGATAGAGAATTGCAATGTCGTGCTAATAATCATACTCCAAGTTAAAAAAATTAAGCCAATGGCTTTTATATTCTAGTAATATGTCATGGTTCAAACATCATGTAACAATGAGAGGAAAACAGCTATGACAGGGCCTACTCATATTCTACCATAGCACTTACTACTGTTCTCATATCAACTCTAAACAATAACATGCGTGGTTATAAAAATCTTGGAAATGAGAGTAACATATAGAAATCACAAGGTTATACTCATAATATCTATTCTAACAATCATTAGATGCCAATTGTTCTCATACCAATTCTAATAATAACATGTGGGGTCATACAAATCTCGGAAATGAGAGGAACATATAGCAATGATGTGGTTATAGACATACTATCTATTCTAAATTTCTAACAATCAACAGGCAGTCGTATTCATAAGGTAAAGATGAGATGAGATAGAACAATTACACGACCATAGATTCCACCAGTATAGGCAGCCAATCTGTGTGTCGACCGCGTAAACGATGCCATCATGCACTATAGCATCAGACAGAAATGGGGGCTCAACAGGATTAACGATGAGCCATAACCATGTATGGCGACCAGATTCTAGATAGACTAATCCCATGTCGAACAAGGCAATGAGCTTGTAATCCATGTAGTCTTCTGATGGTGTCGGCACTTTGCAGATTTCAACCTTCAGCAAACGGAGGTCGCACCAAAATCTCGACGCGTCTTGTGCGTAGTAGGCAGGAGTGTCTGGCGGGCCACGAGGCTCGATGGCGGCGGTATCCAACGATGGAAGGGTGATCTCTCGCTGGGTGTAGATATCCACGAGACGCCACGGACTACCGGATTGGTGGATGAGGACGATCCAGTTGGCCTTCATGCCCGCCCAGTAGTGGCCGCGCATGAAGGACAGGTGGACGGGTAGTGGTAGCATGTCGAGGGGCACCACAGCAACCTCCGTAGGATTTGTCAAGTCGGTGTCTGGGCCACCTGCGAGGATCGGGCATCAGCAAGCAAGGTGTCTTGAAAAGGGCCGGCCGGTTGCAGACGAGTAGACGGCACAAAGACACCGAGCATGCGGCCAGACACACGGTGCTGAGCAGGTCCATACGATTACAGATCTGCTCCAAGAGAACATCGGGGAGGGAATTCCAATTGTGGCTCTGGGTGTTAGTCAGTTCTGCCATAGGTTTTTTTAGGGCACTGAGTGATTGGGGTTTTCAGTGCCTGCGAGCGAGCGGGGAAGTGGATTCGGGCGGGCGAGCGAAGAAGATGGCATGTGTGGCCGAGCAGTGAGCGGGGGGATATGGTACGCGCGAGCTACCAAGGAAGATGGCATGGGCGGGCGGGCAGTGAGCGGGGGGAAATGGTGTGCGGCCGATGATGGGGAAGAGAGGAGGAAGAAGAAGAAAGGAGGAAGAAGAGGGAAAGACGGGGAAGAAAGTGCATTAAATCTCAATTCTACTAGTACTACTACCAGGATATACCGTCCTTCGGAGCGTAAATAGTTAAGCCGATGACATGTTGGTCTACCTCAAGAGGGCCCATATGTCAGTTAATGGAAGAGAGAGGTGCGTAGGCGTATTTGTGGAAGCGTGCTCCACTGGCAAACATGATGGCAGTACTGGGTAAGGCTGATTTAGTAACACCAACATGCTGGTTCAGCTTATTAATTAAGTGTCCCATCTGCTGTAGCGTGTATTGTCACTTCACTGTGAAGACTAGTTGAATAGTTCTCTCTGACCGAGATGGGGAATAATGGATCGCCAAGACTTCCTATCTACAGTATC
The DNA here is from genome assembly GCA_011799875.1 of Thinopyrum elongatum. Lineage (NCBI taxonomy): Eukaryota > Viridiplantae > Streptophyta > Magnoliopsida > Poales > Poaceae > Thinopyrum > Thinopyrum elongatum. Next base: position 54,036,844 of record CM022299.1, on the reverse strand, counting down.
CCTATGCCTCTACTCTCATCCTGTCCAACAAGATGAAACATTGGCCAAGGCACCCGGCACCAATAATGTAGGAGTACTAGTAGTATTTTGTGTCAAACTTTGACCATCTATTTAACTAATAAAATGTTAATGCATTTCACCAAAAATCATATCACTGGATTCGTATTTGAACATAGTTTTTAATGGTATAGTGTTTTATGACATGCATTGACACTTTGTTAGTTAAATTTACGGTCAAAATTTTACACTAAGTACGAAGGGGACCATTAAACCAGGACGGAGGTTTATATATAGGTCAATAAAAAAATCATCAACCAAGGTAGTAGTAAATGATGAGTGCCCGAAGAATTTTTTTCTGAAAGTACTCAATAATGGGCTCGTTTTCCTCAAGAAAATTGTGTTTACGAACGTATTAATTGGAATGCATGCGTGAGGAACAAATGACCAGAACTTTTACACGCATTGGTGAGTTTTATCTTAATTCTTGCATGCAACGTTTTAATGAAGCTTGAAATATGAACATGTCAATGGGAGGGAGTAAAGGCCTCATGCATGCATGCATGCATGCAACATGCAACACTCACACGTACACATGCACGCACGCAACACTCACGCATCCATGCGGCACACAACACACGATGCAACACACACGCTCACGCTCAAGTGCTCAACCTACTCCCTCCGTTCGTGAAAGACTGTACATATAGAGATTTACACATTGACCAAGAGGAACTAGAACTTCATGGCATAATTAATGCCCAAAAGTAGCAGACTTATGTGTGCATGCGACCATTGAGAGAAGAAGATTAAATGAAGGTTGTTGCATGCTGTAATTAAGGATAGACATGTAGCCTATAGCTAGAGCACAAGTTGGTGCATTAGTCAATCAATATCGATTAGATTAAAGGCTAAGTGCATTGGAAGTGTAGATGTACACTCTTTGTTGGAAGACCGAGGGAGTACACGTGCATGCACTCACATACACAGCCAGGGTGGTTCGCGCCGAAGGGTTGGACTCCTGTCGCGCCTGCGTAAAGTTTTGTTTAACAGATTTCTTTGCTCTGCCAACTGACAGATGGGACCCAGAAACTAGGTGTCAATTTAACCAGTCAACAAAGTGCCACGTCGACTATGTGGCCGGTCAGTAGGGTGCAATACGGTGCTCTACGGTGAGCTAGTGACCGTATAATCACTGCAAAACTATATAGTGACAGTAATGAGCGTATTGTTACATACGTTGACCGCCAGTGCATTTTTCTCGTTTCAAATTAAGCCATATTAACCGGAAAGGACACAGTATGGACTAGTACTGCTTTGATGTGTCCCGTCAACTCGCCGAATGAGGAGAAGCTTGCTTACTATGCTCTCTCCCTTGCCCACGCGCCATGGCTCACAGGACGAGGAGAAGCTTGCTTACTACATACACCTACGCCCTCTCCCTCGTCCACGCGCGCGGTGGCTCGCAGGACGAGGAGAGGGTTTTGACTACAGCACCCTCTCCCTCTCGCTCGCCCTCGCGGTGGACGTGCAGCAGTTCATTCGGTGTCAGATTGCCAGAAGCATATTGTATTGTAGTATTATCATTGTTGGATCTTCTGAAGAGGCGAAGAGCCAAGTGCAAGGTTCACACGAGCACGAACTGTTGAACCTCCCGAAGAGGCAAAGAGCCAAGCGCAAGGTTTTATAGGAGTTGTTGTCCTAGTAGGAGTACTGCAACTATAGTGAACGATGCTACTGTATGATGCCGCAACGTCACCTATATCCAAAGCTGTGCCACCTTTTTTTCTCAAAGAGCGTGTTGGAGCCCGTGCAACAACCACACAAGTTGCACGTACACATAACACATTTACTAGTAATAAATTCTAAAGGACAAATGCTAGTATGCCACACAAGTTCATCTCCACTTCATCTGATAAATTTGTGCACGACTAGTCTACATATATTCACACCGCTACCATTCACAATTTACCATACTCCACTTACACGTTATAGATGGGCTCCATGTCCTCCTCCAGGTTCCAGTCCCAGGTGTTCTTCATGGATGGCACGATCCATAGCGGTGGGCAACGGGAATCATTGTGGCAGCTTTCTAGTCCGGTTCCATATGACGGAGACTCATCCAAGCTGAAGCGGCATAAATCAGGGATAGCGTGTCCCAGCATGTCGTTCATCTGGCGGTGCACACTGAAGACACAACCATGCTTCATGAACGGTAGGCCTTCGGTGTCGTGCACGGAAGGTGGCATCTGCTTCACAATGGGGTAGCTGTCCCCAATGAAAAGCGAGTACTCTCCAAGAGTGTTCCTCGGCACCCACATAGCACCAAGGGGGTCGAACTCGGCGCCGTTCATCTGGCACACGCGGCATCTCAGATCTGGACACATGGTGACATACATAGTCAAGGTCCATGCATAATAATGTTGTGCTCAAATATGGCGGTCAGTAATACTGTGCAGCAAATAGTACTACTCCGGTATAGAGGAAGTAAAATAACTGCTTATTATATATAGCCACTCTTGTTTACATGGATGAGATAGTAAGACGTGGAAAAACAAAAAATGGTGGGAGCTAGTGGGTTCAAGTCTTCAAGGGCCTAGCTAGTTGTACGCGTCCTCCAAAGTAAAAAGTACTCCTACTAGTACTAGTAAGTAGTACAACAATGAAAGAGAAGGCGAGAGGGTTAAAAACATATAATACTAAATTTTACTACTAGTACAGTAAACATGTCCCAGTCAAGAAAAGAAAATAACTAACAAGTACTACTCTACTACTCTAACACACAGCAATGAGAAAATGGAATACCTAGGTAGATGGTGACGGTCCAATCGTGGTAGATTGTGTGACCATGTTGCACATCAGTGGTACCATGGGTAACGATTACTAAGATAGTTGATCCCAATATGCCAAAGTCAGCTACAAGGTTCCAAGTTAGACCGAATCACAGATGCAAATGCACATCCAGGATCGGTGATCTTATTTTTATCGGGGATGACTGGTCCCTGCAAAATAATGGAGTACCGTTAGGGATGCAAATGATGGTTTGTGCATTCCGTTTGTAATCTCCCGTATCGTAGGATGGCAACCAGGTGAAACAAGTCCCCTGGCTTGTCACCTCGAAGATGCGGCCTACATGGCGCACGACGTCTTTGAACGTGTAGGGGTACAAATCTGCCGCGACCAACATGTGCCAGCCTCTGCTGTTACTGCCTCTTGTATTGATGGCAATCCTTATGTCGAACGGTACGATGAGATAGTAATCGTCGTAGCCGAGTCGCTTTGTCAGCGGGTCCGCAATTGCTATCTTCTTCAATCTCATGTAGGCATCATCATACGTATTCAAGCCCAGCCAGTCCGGAAGGCCGATCCCAATGGTGGAGAAGGGGTCTACGGGAACGACCGCACTACTGTGGATGTTGTGCAAAATGATGGTGGTATCCGGCCGGAGGTATGCAAGCCAATCTTCGTTGGCACCAACCCAGACCTATATATAAGACGGTGGGCAGCGGAGAAATTACGGGATGGAATAACTAAGTACTACATGATCAAACTCCATGATTGACCTGCTTATCGGACAAAATCCGACTACCTCTCAACGTCGGCAACTCTAGCGGAGTCAACGTGCAACCATGGCCAGGGAGCGGTGGACTGTTCGAAGGATTGTCCCATAGAATAACCTTCTCCTCGAGGACGCATGGAAGACTAACAAGCATGGCCTTTTCCCAAGCATGTTTAAGCACCATCTTAAAAAAGTTGGTGTAGGAAGCATCGAGTCTTGCGATGGTGAGGACGTCGGAGTGGCGTGCGATTTCTCCCAGAGGATCGTCGTCCAAGGTCTCCCAGCCCCGACGAGGAGGAGAACTGCCTGGCAAATCCATGGGAGCAGCAACGAAGTGCCTTAGTCTCTTCGGGGGGAGGGGAACTGGCGAGGAGGAGATAAGAGCATAACCGCAGGGCCTCGTATGCAGGCACGCATAGTGGTAGTGCCTCGTGCCCCGCGATGGTGAGGCTATTATTTACTACGTACTCGTACTATAGCAGTAGTAGTACTACTTTCTCAACGAGTAGTGCGATGTACTGTACTTCTATAGTGTACCAGTTTTGAACTCTTGAATCTCAAGGCCAAGGAGCTATAGTTGCAAGTGGAGGGTAGTACTGTTCTCTAGAACCATCGCTGTACTATCAATGCAGGGAAAGTACACCTGCGTAGTGCATACTCTCAGTGCTCTATTCAAGCACGTACCTGGCCTACTCAGCCACTCCTCTCACGCACACACTAGCAGCCTGTTTATCAGCGACGGTTACTGCGGGGGCAGAACATTTGAGTTCTTTGATACAGCGAGACTAGGCTTTTTGCTTCCATTTGTGGAGGTGTAATGGATCTCGTCGAACTTTGTTAGTAGTTCCTTCTTCATGAATGAGATGAGGCAAAGCTTTTGCCTTCGTTTCAAAAAAAAATCACGTCAAGAGGAATTTCTTTTATAGAGCCGATAATGGAGCGAAGTCCATGCAGGCAACACCACAAGCTACAGAGTAGTAGAGTACTAGCACCTTACGTACAGAGCCATATTGCATAGTTCCCAATGCTACACCAGGCTTTTCCGGCTCCTCGGGCTTAATTGGGAGGCACTAGTTTAAATATGCTAGCTGATGAGGAAGCTGCAAGCGAGGTGCGGCTAGGGCAAACACGCAGGCGAGAAACTTTGCATGGTGTGAATTGATATATAGGAGTACAACTCTAGTACGCGAGCCACGAGATGATGGAGGGAAAACCCGTTCACGTGGCTGGGCAATCCAGTGCACCTAGATTGCGGTCCGACACCTCCGTTCGACTTCAAAAGTCAAACTACCGATGTACAATATTGGCTCGCAGCGAGGTTACTATTCAAAAAAAGGCCGTCGTGCGTTCGGCCAGGATCGAACCCACAGAACGAGCTATACACTCCCGCGACCACTAGTAGTACTCGTTAGAGTACAACGCAACCTAGAATCACCTTTTGTCGCTAGCACATTGTTGCTTACAAGAAACCGCTAATAATGCCAGGAAACTACTACCACTTACCAACCAGCCCTACCAAGAAACGACTACTCTACAAAGTGCCGTTATAGGCATGTTTCAACCCATGTCGCCCCTTAAGTCAACGCCTTCTATTCGACCGGCAAGTTAGGCGTTATGACTTGTGGGACCTACATGTCAGTCTGGGCAAAAATCCCCGAGTGACCTCCTACCTCCGGCCCATCCACCTAGTCATCATCGGCCATGGGACATAGCTACCGCCACCGGCAGAAGGCGAGGTCAAAACCGCCGGCGTTGAGGAGCCCATCTTGCGGCAGCCCGGATGCCAGCTCCGTCCGGCGCTCGTGGCCACTAGCTAGCCAAGATAGCACACACCCTGCTAGATGCATCCAGCTGCTTGTCTGCAAGGTTTGCTAGCTAGGTAGGCACGGCGGTGCGGTGGCTTGCTCACGCGCGCCGTGCTAAGGCCAACCATCTGGCTCGAGCGAAGTCCAGCGCGGCGACTTGCTCGCGCGTGAGTCACGCTCGGGCCAGCCAGCCAACCCGTGCAGAGGCCAGTGCGGCGTCCGGCCCGTCCGGTGGAGTGGCGGCCAACTCGCTCATCACTGGCGCCACCGACGAACACTCATCAGTACTGTTTGAAGTAATGTTCAGGAAAAATAATGATTGGAGGAGGAAGAACAGGATAGAAGGTCAGATGTGGGTCCCTCGTGTCAACGGTCAAACAAAATGTGTTGGTTTAAGCTACCTCGTCAGCATGGACGTGTGGGCCAACCCTGTCATAAACGGGTTTAAACGAGCCTAATCGACACTAGGTAGTAGTTTTTTGGCGCGGATTAAGAAATTTTGGGTATGTTTATGCTATTTTTTGTACAATAGTTTCTTCCTAGGGCTGGTTCAAAGTGGTAGTTTTTTGTTAAATACTCTACATACTGTAAGTAGGAGTGAAAGTTAAGCTTTGGAAGCTAATAAGCACGGCTAGTTACATAATTCCTATGTCTACGTAATTCAAACTAAATATCAACCATGAGTGACTAATATCTTGATGGAAAACTCGAAACTATGGAAATACTAGCATTTTTTTGCATGGTTGGAAATACTAGCAATGTTCACGTGCGTTGCAACGGATCATAATTAGAATAATACTTATTCACAAACTTTAAAGAAAACACTCTAATTTTGATATACATATATCACTAGAGATATATTATGTTTCAAACAGAATATATTCCTTGGGCTGTTTTGGTGAGGTGAGGGAGGGATGTGGTTGGTTTTAAGATTCTAATTAACGGTTTTTCTGCAAATTGGTAGAGAAGTGGGATGTTGTTGAGAAAAGGTAACAACTTACCTCATAGTCGTTAGATGTAAATCTAATTGTCAGAAATGACGGATGGCAGACACACCATCATCACCAACTAATTCTTCTGTAGGAGTACTAGCAAGATGTCCGTGCATTGCACGGAAAATCAAGATGCATTTTTTTATAAAACACCTGTTGTGATTGACCCATGCGGGAGTAATCCCATGTGTAAAAACTAATGATATCTCGAGAAAGAGGAGAGATAAGGTGAGGAGGAGTGGGGCATGGCGGTGATTGGTGGTCGGACTAAGCGCAGGCATGGGGATGGACGACGCCGGCAGCGACCACCATGCCAGTTTGTTCCAGAGGCTTCCTTTTTTAATTGCTCAACAATGAGGTTGTGGGAGATAAGGATGAACGGGGGAAGGCCTTGTCTGCAAATGTGGAGAGAGGTGCGGGTATCTTTTAGTTTAATTTATATCCGTCAGATATAGATCGGACTATCTATATTGAAAGATGGCAGGCGTACCATCATCACCAACTTGGTTTTTCTATAAGAGAAGAGATATAAGTATGGAGATACAAACATATTATCGATACTTGTTTCCATAAACTTGGATCTACATTCTATTCAACGGCTGAGCATGTGGGGCCTTAGCACGATGACTTCTCGACTGTGTAAAACAAAGGTTTTCCCATCACCGATAAGGAGGGGGTGACGGCGGTGCGCTTTCGGCTTACTCTAGTCCTAGTAGTCATACTAGGTGGTCTACGCACGTGTAGATTTATTCTTTTTCACGTCTCGTGTTCGCCGTACTGCCATGACTGTTGATGAATAGATGGTAAGTTATTCACGGGAAAACCTTTGTTGAGCATGTGTGCGAGAGAGAGACAGCGTGCGTGTGTGATATGTGTAGAGACTGAGGCAATGATAACAGATTCTTTGTGTCTCTGTTTGTGGAGGATAGAGAGAGATATGTGCATCGGGCTTTGTGTTATCTAACATGGAGACACATAGACATAATCAGAGAGTGAGTGTGTGAGATACACATGCGGACATGGGGAGAGATGTGTGAGTTAGAGAGATGGAGAATTTTGGTGTGCATCTGAGCTAGAGAGAGGGGGGGATATATACATACCTAGAGCTGGCGAGAATATGCAAGGGTGTGTGTCTTAAAAGAAGGATCCAGATAGATGGGTGTTTGTGCGTGTCTGTGTGTGTATGTGCGCGCGCGCGTGTGTGTGTGTATGTGGAGAAGAGAGACCACTAATGATGTAAACCTAGTATAGGGAAGGGGGAATGGTGTGACATGTGTGTCAAAGAGAGACAAAGGCATGTGTAGTAGCGGGATAGCATGGGTGCAGGTGGGGAGCAGACTATTTGGAAGAGACATCGAGAGTGTGTGGGAGAGGGGTATGAGAGCGAGAGAGAGAGCTAGCGAGGGAGAGAGAGAAAGGAAGAGAGGGGGAGAGAGAGGGGTCGTTTGTGTGCAGAAGTGGCATATAGATAGGGAGACAATGTTGATGTTGTTCGAAAGTGGCCTATGTACGGAGACGCAAGGGAATCGAGTCATCATGTGTGTGATAGGGACTTCAAGAGTGTTGGTGAACGTGCAATTTCAAAAAAAAATTCCTACGATCACGCAATATCTATCTATGTGATGCACAGCAACGAGCGGGAGAGTGTGTCCACGTACCCTCGTAGACCGAAAGTGGAAGCGTTTAGTAATGCGGTTGATGTAGTCGAACGTCTTCGCGATCCAACAGATCCAAGTACCGAACGTACGGCACCTCTGTGATCTGCACACATTCAGCTCGGTGACATCCCTCGTACTCTTGATCCAGCTGAGGCCGAGGGAGAGTTTCGTCAGCACGACGGCGTGGTGATGGTGATGATGAAGTTACCGGCGAGGGCTTCGCCTAAGCACTACGACAATATGACTGAGGTGGAAATCTGTGGAGGGGGGCACCGCACATGGCTAAAACAATTAACTTGTGTGTCTATGGGGTGCCCCCCTCCCCCGTATATAAAGGAGTGGAGGAGGGGGTCGGCCGGCCTCATGGCGTGCGCTCCAAGGGGGGAATCCTACTCCTACTAGGAGTAGGTTCCCCCCTTTCCTAGTCCTACTAGGAGGGGGAAGGAAGGGGAAGAGGGAGTGAAGGAAAGGGGGGCCGGCCCCCCTCCCCAATTCGGATAGGGCTTGGGGGGGCGCACGCCTCCATCTGGCCGCCTCCTCCTCTCTTCCACTAAGGCCCATGAAGGCCCATTGACTCCCCGGGGGGTTCCGGTAACCCCCCGGTACTCCGGAAAATACCCGAACCTATCCGAAACCTTTCCGGTGTCCAAACATAGCCTTCCAATATATCAATTTTTATGTCTCGACCATTTCAAGACTCCTCTTCATGTCCGTGATCCCATCCGGGACTCGGAACTACCTTTGGTACATCAAAACACATAAACTCATTATACCGATCGTCATCGAACGTTAAGCGTGCGGACCCTACGGATTCGAGAACTATGTAGACATGACCGAGACTCATCTCCGGTCAATAACCAATAGCGGAACCTGGATGCTCATATTGGCTCCCACATATTCTACGAAGATCTTTATCGGTCAAACCGCATAACAACATATGTTGTTCCCTTTGTCATCGGTATGTTACTTGCCTGAGATTCGATCGTCGGTATGTCAATACCTAATTCAATCTCGTTACCAGCAAGTCTCTTTACTCATTCCGTAATGCATCATCTCGTAACTAACTCATTAGTCACATTGCTTGCAAGGCTTATAGTGATGTGCATTACCGAGAGGACCCTAGAGATACCTCTCCGACAATCGGAGTGACAAATCCTAATCTCGATCTATGCCAACTCAACAAACACCTTCGGAGACACCTATAGAGCATCTTTATAATCACCCAGTTATGTTGTGATGTTTGATAGCACACAAAGTGTTCCTCCGGTATTCGGCAGTTGCATAATCTCATAGTCAGAGGAATATGTATAAGTCATGAAGAAAGCTATAGCAATAAACTTAACGATCATTATGCTAAGCTAACAGATGGGTCTTGTCCATCACATCATTCTCCTAATGATGTGATCCCGTTCATCAAATGACAACACATGTCTATGGTTAGGAAACTTAACCATCTTTGATTAACGAGCTAGTCTAGTAGAGGCTTACTAGGGACTCGGTGTTTTGTCTATTTATTCACACATGTATCAAGTTTCCGGTTAATACAATTCTAGCATGAATAATAAACCTTTATCATGATATAAGGAAATATAAATAACAACTTTAGTATTGCCTCTAGGGCATATTTCCTTCAGTCTCCCACTTGCACTAGAGTCAATAATCTAGTTCACATCGCCATGTGATTAACACGAATAGTTCACATCACCATGTGATTAACACCCATAGTTCACATCGCAATATGACCAACACCCAAAGGGTTTACTAGAGTCAATAATCTAGTTCACATCGCTATGTGATTAGCACCCAAAGAGCACTAAGGTGTGATCATGTTTTGCTTGTGAGAGAGGTTTAGTCAACGGGTCTGCCATATTCAGATCCATATGTATTTTGCAAATTTCTATGTCTACAATGCTCTGCACGGAGCTACTTTAGCTAATTGCTCCCACTTTCAATATATATCCAGATTGAGACTCAGAGTCATCCGGATCAGTGTCAAAGCTTGCATCGACGTAACCCTTTATGATGAACTCTTTGTCACCTCCATAACCAAGAAACATTTCCTTAGTCCTCTTAGGTAACTAAGGATAATTTTGACCGCTGTCCAGTGATCCATTCACGGATCACTATCGTACCCCCTAGCCAAACTCATGGCAAGGTACACAATAGGTCTGGTATACAGCGTGGCATACTTTATAGAACCTATGGCTGAGGCATAGGGAATGACTTTCATTCTCTCTCTATCTTCTGCCGTGGTCATGCTTTGAGTCTTACTCAACTTTATTCCTTGAATATAGGCAAGAACTCTTTCTTTGACTGATCCCTTTTTGAACTCCTTCAAAATTTTGTCAAGGTATGTGCTTTGTGAAAGTCCTATTAAGCGTCTTGATCTATCCCTATAGATCTTGATGCTCAATACTTAAGCAGCTTCACCGAGGTCTTTTTATTGAAAAATTCTTATTCAAGTATCCTTTTATGCTATCCAGAAATTCTATATCATTTCCAATCAGCAATATGTCATCCACATATAATATCAGAAATGCTACAGAGCTCCCACTCACTTTCTTGTAAATACAAGCTTCACCGTAAGTCTGTATAAAACCATATGCTTTGATCACTTCATCAAAGCGTATATTCCAACTCCGAGATGCTTGCACCAGTCCATAAATGGATCACTGGAGCTTGCACGCTTTGTTAGCACCTTTAGGATCGACAAAACCTTCTGGTTGCATCATATACAACTCTTCTTTAAGAAATCCATTTAGGAATGCAGTTTTGACATCCATTTGCCAAATTTCATAATCATAAAATGCGGCAATTGCTAACATGATTCGGACAGACTTAAGCATTGCTACGGGTGAGAAGGTCTCATTGTAGTCAACTCCTTGAACTTGCCGAAAACCTTTCGCAAAAAGTCAAGCTTTGTAGACAGTAACATTACCGTCAGCGTCAGTCTTCTTCTTGAAGATCCATTTATTCCCTATGGCTTGCCGATCATCGAGCAAGTCAACCAAAGTCCACACTTTGTTCTCATACATGGATCCCATCTCAGATTTCATGGCCTCAAGCCATTTCACTGAATCTGGGCTCATCATCGCTTCCTTATAGTTCGTAGGTTCGTCATGGTCTAGTAACATGACTTCCAGAACAGGATTACCGTACCACTCTGGTGCGGAACGTACTCTGGTTGACGTATGTGGTTCTGTAGTAACTTGATCTGAAGTTTCATGATCATCATCATTAGCTTCCTCACTAATTGGCGTAGGCATCACTGGAACTGATTTCTGTGATGAACTACTTTCCAATTCGGGAGAAGGTATAATTACCTCATCAAGTTCTACTTTCCTCCCACTCACTTCTTTCGAGAGAAACTCCTTCTCTAGAAAGGATCCATTCTTAGCAACGAATATCTTGCCTTCAGATCTGTGATAGAAGGTGTACCCAACAGTCTCCTTTGGGTATCCTATGAAGACGCATTTCTCCGATTTGGGTTCGAGCTTATCAGGTTGAAGCTTTTTCACATAAGCTTCGCAGCCCCAAACTTTAAGAAATAACAGCTTAGGTTTCTTGCCAAACCACAGTTCATATGGTGTCGTCTCAACAGATTTAGATGGTGCCCTATTTAACGTGAATGCAGCTGTCTCTAATGCATAACCCCAAAACGATAGTGGTAAATCGGTAAGAGACATCATAGATCGCGCCATATCTAATAAAGTACGGTTACGATGTTCGGACACACCATTACGCTGTGGTGTTCCAGGTGGCGTGAGTTGTGAAACTATTCCACATTGTTTTAAATGAAGACCAAACTTGTAACTCAAATATTCGCCTCCGCGATCAGATTGTAGAAACTTTATTTTCTTGTTACGATGATTTTCCACTTCACTCTGAAATTCTTTGAACTTTTCAAATGTTTCAGACTTATGTTTCATTAAGTAGATATACCCATATCTTCTTAAATCATCTGTGAAGGTGAGAAAATAACGATACCCGCCGCGAGCCTCAACACTAATCGGACCGCATACATCAGTATGTATTATTTCCAATAAGTCAGTTGCTCGCTCCATTGTTCCGGAGAACGGAGTTTTAGTCATCTTGCCCATGAGGCATGGTTCGCAAGCATCAAATGATTCATAATCAAGTGATTCCAAAAGTCCATCCGAATGGAGTTTCTTCATGCGCTTTACACCAATATGACCTAAACGGCAGTGCCACAAATATGTTGCATTATCATTATCAACTTTGCATCTTTTGGCATCAATATTATGAATATGTGTATCACTACGATCGAGATTCAATAAACCATTTATATTGAGTGTATGACCATAGAAGGTTTTATTCATTTAAACAGAACAACAATTATTCTCTGACTTAAATGAATAACCGTATCGCAATAAACATGATCCAATCATATTCATGCTCAACGCAAACACCAAATAACACTTATTTAGGTCCAACACTAATCCCGAAGGTAGAGGGAGTGTGCAATGGTGATCTTATCAACACACATCGTCACCTCGTCATTAACTAGTCTCTGTTCATTTTGCAACTCCTGTTTCGAGTTACTAATGTTAGCAACTGAACCGGTATCAAATACCCAGGGGCTACTATCAACAGTAGTAAAATACACATCAATAACATGTATATCAAATATACCTTTGTTCACTTTGCCATCCTTCTTATCCGCCAAGTATTTGGGGCAGTTCCGCTTCTAGTGACCATTTCCTTTGCAGTAGAAGCACTCAGTTTCAGGTTTAGGTCCATCTTTGGGCTTCTTCACGGGAGTGACAACCTGTTTGCCATTCTTCTTGAAGTTCCCTTTCTTTCCCTCGCCCCTTCTCTTGAAACTAGTGGTCTTGTCAACCATCAACACTTGATGCTATTTCTTGATTTCTACCTTCGCCGATTTCAGCATTGCGAAGAGCTTGGGAATTGTTTTCGTCATCCCTTGCATATTATAGTTCATCACGAAGTTCTAGTAACATGGTGATAGTGACTAGAGAACTCTGTCAATCACTATTTTATCTGGAAGATTAACTCCCACTTGATTCAAGCGATTGTAGTACCCAGACATTCTGAGCATATGCTCACTGGTTGAGCTATTCTCCTCCATCTTGTAGGCAAAGTATTTGTCAAAGGTCTCATACCTCTCGACATGGGCATGAGTCTAAAATACCGATTTCAGCTCTTGGAACATCTCATATGCTCCGTGGCGTTCAAAACGTTTTTGAAGTCCTGGTTCTAAGCCGTAAATCATGGCGCACTAAACTATCAAGTAGTCATCATATCGAGCTTGCTAAACGTTCATAACGTTTGCATCTGCTCCTGCAATAGGTCTGTCACCTAGCGGTGCATCAAGGACATAATTCTTCTGTGCAGCAATGAGGATAATCCTCAGATCATGGACCCAGTCCGCATCATTGCTACTATCATCTTTCAACTTAGTTTTCTCCAGGAGCATATCAAAAATAAAAGAGGGGATCTATACGCGAGCTATTGATCTACAACATAATTTGCAAATACTACCAGGACTAAGTTCATGATAAATTAAAGTTCAATTAATCATATTACTTAAGAACTCCCACTTAGATAGACATCCCTCTAGTCATCTAAATGATCACGTGATCCATATCAACTAAACCATGTCCGATCATCACGTGAGATGGAGTAGTTTTCAATGGTGAGCATCTCTATGTTGATCATATCTACTATATGATTCACGTTCGACCTTTTGGTCTCAGTGTTCCGAGGCCATATCTGCATATGCTAGGATCGTCAAGTTTAACCCGAGTATTCCGCATGTGCAAAACTATCTTGCACCCGTTGTATTTGAACGTAGAGCCTATCACACCCGATCATCATGTGGTGTCTCAGCACGAAGAACTTTCGCAACGGTGCATACTCAGGGAGAACACTTATACCTTGAAATTTAGTGAGAGATCATCTTATAATGCTACCACCAAACTAAGCAAAATAAGATGCATAAAGGATAAACATCACATGCAATCAATATAAGTGATATGATATGGCCATCATCATCTTGTGCCTTTGATCTCCATCTCCAAAGCACCGTCATGATCTCCATCGTCACCGGCGCGACACCTTTATCTCCATCGTAGCATCGTTGTCGTCTCGCCAACTTATTGCTTCTACAACTATCGTTACCGCTTAGTGATAAAGTAAAACAATTACATGGCGATTACATTGCATACAATAAAGCGACAACCATATGGCTCCTGCCGGTTGCCGATAACTTTGTTACAAAACATGATCATCTCATACAACAAATTATATCACATCATGTCTTGACCATATCACATCATAGCAAGCCCTGCAAAAACAAGTTAGACGTCCTCTACTTTGTTGTTGCAAGTTTTACGTGGCTGCTACGGGCTTCTAGCAAGAACCGTTCTTACCTACGCATCAAAACCACAATGTGGTGTAGTGATTGCTTTTTGATCTTCTAAAAGAACCCTCTTCATTGAAACCGATTCAACTAAAGTGAGAGAGACAAACACGCGCCAGTCACCTTTAAGCAATGAGTGCTCGCAGCGGTGAAACCAGTCTCGCGTAAGCGTACGCGTAATGTCGGTCCGGGCCGCTTCATCTCACAATACCGCTGAACCAAGTAACAACTAGTAACGGCAAGCAATATGTATACACCCACGCCCACAACTCCTTTGTGTTCTACTCATGCAAATAACATCTACGCATAGACCTGGCTCGGATGCCACTGTTGGTGAACGTGCAATTTCAAAAAAAAAATCCTACGATCACGCAAGATCTATCTATGTGATGCACAGCAATGAGCGGGAGAGTGTGTCCACGTACCCTCGTAGACCGAAAGTGGAAGCGTTTAGTAACGCGGTTGATGTAGTCGAACGTCTTCGCGATCCAATCGATCCAAGTACCGAACGTACGGCACCTTTGCGATCTGCACACGTTCAGCTCGGTGACGTCCCTCATACTCTTGATCCAACTGAGGCCGAGGGAGAGTTTCGCCAGCACGACGGCGTGGTGATGGTGATGATGAAGTTACCGGCGCAGGGCTTCGCCTAAGCACTACGACAATATGACCGAGGTGGAAATCTGTGGAGGGGGGCACCGCACACGGCTAAAACAATTAACTTGTATTTCTATGGGGTGCCCCCCTCCCCCGTATATAAAGGAGTGGAGGAGGGGGTCGGCCGGCCTCATGGGGCGTGCCCCAAGGGGGGAATCCTACTCCTACTAGGAGTAGGTTCCCCCCTTTCCTAGTCCTACTAGGAGGGGGAAGGAAGGGGAAGAGGGAGAGAAGGAAAGGGGGGCCGGCCCCCTTCCCCAATTCGGATTGGGCTTGGGGGGGGCGCGCGCCTCCATCTGGCCGCCTCCTCCTCTCTTCCACTAAGGCCCATGAAGGCCCATTGACTCCCCGGGGGGGTCCGATAACCCCCCGGTACTCCGGAAAATGCCCAAACTTATCCGAAACCTTTCCAGTGTCCAAACATAGCCTTCCAATATATCAATTTTTATGTCTCGACCATTTCGAGACTCCTCGTCATGTCCGTGATCTCATCCGGGACTTCGAACTACCTTCAGTACATCAAAACACATAAACTCATAATACCGATCGTCATCGAACGTTAAGCGTGCGGACCCTACGGGTTCGAGAACTATGTAGACATGACCGAGACTCATCTCCGGTCAATAACCAATAGCGGAACCTGGATGCTCATATTGGCTCCCACATATTCTACAAAGATCTTTATCGGTCAAACCACATAACAACATACGTTGTTCCCTTTGTCATCGGTATGTTACTTGCCCGAGATTCGATCGTCGGTATCTCTATACCTAGTTCAATCTCGTTACCAGCAAGTCTCTTTACTCGTTCCGTAATGCATCATCCCATAACTAACTAATTAGTCACATTGATTGCAAGGCTTATAGTGATGTGCATTACCGAGAGGGCCCTAGAGATACCTCTCCGACAATCGGAGTGACAAATCCTAATCTCGATCTATGCCAACTCAACAAACACCTTCGGAGACACCTATAGAGCATCTTTATAATCTCCCAGTTATGTTGTGATGTTTGATAGCACACAAAGTGTTCCTCCGGTATTCGGGAGTTGCATAATCTCATAGTCAGAGGAATATGTATAAGTCATGAAGAAAGCTATAGCAATAAACTTAACGATCATTATGCTAAGCTAACGGATGGGTCTTGTCCATCACATCATTCTCCTAATGATGTGATCCCATTTATCAAATGACAACACATGTCTATGGTTAGGAAACTTAACCATCTTTGATTAACGAGCTAGTCTAGTAGAGGCCTACTAGGGACTCGGTGTTTTGTCTATTTATTCACACATGTATCAAGTTTCTGATTAATACAATTCTAGCATGAATAATAAACATTTATCATGATATAAGGAAATATAAATAACAACTTTAGTATTGCCTCTAGGGCATATTTCCTTCAAAGAGAGATCTAGAATAGATGGTGTAGAGAACAACATGCGAGATTGAGAACGATGATACATTAGGGAGCTATGGAAAGAGTCATGACATATATGTATATAGGGAAGGAGCTGGGGCGGGTCCGCATGTGGGAGAGATAGAAAGAGGAGAGTGGTGCACAAGGAGACAAAGTGTGCTTGTTTGAAGTGGGGGTGGTGTGTGAGGTGAGTGTGCGAGAACCACATAACTAGGGAGATAGACGTTTGGGGGCGATGTTTTGTGTGTATGGGAAAGATACACTCTATATAGTGCGTGTGCTTGGGAAAGAGAGATGCCGGGAGACGTAGAGAGTGGGGGAAGAGATGTGTGCATGCCCGAGAGACAAATTGATAGAGACCTATATTGGGCTCCAGACTTTAGAAGAGAGGGGGGTGTTAATGTGCTCGTGTGTTCGTGTCCGTGGGATAGAACGACCTGTGTGTGTGGGGGGGGGGGGCTTCAGATAAAGAGTGAGGTGTCTATATTTGAGATACTTTAGCGTAATTGAGATATATATGGTCAATAGTGTGTGCACTCATGGTTGATCAATTTGTTTCACAGTTTGGACTATGAGATAACGATACTTTTGAACATGCGTCATATACTTTGAAGTACCAGAATTACAAACCTAAGATTGGAATTTTGGAATTTGACTCCATCATTAGCTTTTGTAATTCATTTAAATGGAGGTACATTTTTTAAGCCGGGATTTTCTGATTTCAAATTCATATATCAAACCTAGAGATATACACATACGGGCATGTTCAAACTTTATAATCATCCACTCTATTCATACACATACACATTTTTGTTTTTGTCATCATATTTAGGATAAACACATTTGGAATTTCATTTGAATTGGACCATATGATGGTATTTGCTTGCACTAGCTCAATGATCCATATTTGAATTGAATGGACAATCTATGTTTCGAGTTGGACACATTGATTTTCGAAACTTGCACTTTTTTTTGCGTGCAAAACAAATAAATTCTCAGCCATGATATCATAGTCGGCCGTACAAGAGCAGAACACTTAATTTCAGGCGCCAAAAGCTTAAAAATTTCCCGCTCACATCGAAATATCTCGCGCCCGAAAGTTTAGCCCTACGATATTCCTATTTTACCCCTGCCACATGAACGGAAAAGGGCTGCTTTGGTAACTCCATTGTTTTCCCCTCTTTGCCCCCAACATTCTTCCCCAGAGCCCCTCCCCTTCCCCTCCCCGACCCCCCCCCCAACCACGCCAAGCCGCCGAATCTAGTCCTCCGCCGCAGCAGTGGACCTCACACCCCACCGGATCTACCTTCCGCACCATGGAACCCCCAACTGCCAACTCACCACTTCACCGGAGCAGCTTCAGTGACTGGCTTGTCCACCGCTCTAGATCTCCTTGACCGCCATCATGGTCCACCGCACCGGATCTGCTTCACCGGCGCCCTCGTCCACCACATTGTCGGCCCTTCACTGACTCCCTCGTCCGCCCCATCGCTGGCCCTTCATACAAGCCCTCATCCGCCGCAATAGATCCGCCTCACCGAAAGCACTGTACACTGCGCCGGATGTGCTTCGCCGACGCCTTCGTCCACTGCACCGGACCTGCTCCACGGATGCCATATTCAACTCCACCAGCCCTACTTTACTAACGCCGCAGCCTCATCAGGTTATTTCGATTTGTACTCCTTCGGTTTTTCTCTTCTTTATCGTGGAACTGTTCACTTACCACATATGAGCTTTCTTGTTTGTCGACAGGCGCCGCAACCGAAGCACCGGAGCCGCTTCAGCAATGGCGACAGTCGGCCGAAACTCAACCGCAACACGAGCACCATCGACGATCCTTAGCTATCAAGTATGACAACGATACCCATACGCCACCGAGAATCAGGTACTATTATCCAACGGCCGGCGCCTACGTTCACTTTCTTAGCATAAGCACCACACCTTTGAATTTCTTCAGGGCATCATTCAATTTTTCATGAGACGCGTTATTCTGCTTGCACCTGTAGGGGATACTTCTGGTAGTGAACATGTTACATGTGCTAAATTACAAACCAGTGCACATATAGTTACAATGCTTTAGTTTTGTCCTAAGTATTACTGTACTTCCTAGATATCACTGCCTACTATTTTACTTCTTGCATGCTATATTTATGATAATGGTGTTGTTCTGATGCCACTTGTTGGTTCCATCAGACTGCTTCATGTTCACTATGCTTAATTACACATCAGCAAACTAGCATGTGGTTCCGCTGCTTTTTGTTTGTTTTACCCTACATTTTCTGATGCTAGCTATTACATTAATGCTCCGAGCCTCTGTTCATTACGGGGTTGTTTAGTTCCCAGCCACAGTTTACCAAGCCAAAGTTTGGCAGCCACAGTTTAGTTGGCATGTGTTTGGTTTTTGCCACACTTTATTGCCCCTATGGCCCACTTTTCATAAAGACAATTTTTTGCCAACTTTTTCCAAAGTTTGGCGTCCAATTTCTCAGCCACACTTGTGTGGCTTGCCATAATTGTGTGGCTGGCCACACTTTGGCTTGACCACGCTAGTCTCCAACCAAACAGACCCTACTTTTTTGTGCGTTCTTGACCTTCCCAAGTTGCATGACTAATTTGATGCTTCTATTAAATATGGATCTGCCAACCCCATCAAGCAAAATATTTGTTCTTTTGGGGCTGGCACCTCGAACAAGCCTAAAAATAGAGTGAAGCACATATATTGTCGTGTAAGCACACACCCTTCTTTCATTAGTTTAGATGAACCACTAATGATCGATTCAAACCAGTGCATGCGATTAAAATTAATTTTACCTAAATAGAGGGTGCAGAAAAAACTACAACAACTAGATTTGCAACCACGGGATGCTGACGATATCTTCAAAGAACATTGCAACAGCAGCGAGGCTTCACAGCAACATATGGTAAGCCAGTGTGTTTTAGTACATGTGAAATGTAATGCGTGTGGGCTGCTTTCTTGGCTTGTGCCCTCAACCTGTAATCCTATAGAATTACAAATAGTTCAGTTGTCTACTTTGCTGTATAGCTTGATTGGAATGCTTGTTTGTTACTTGTTAGGCTATACCTGAGTTGGCCAATATGTTAGCAGTGCCTGATGTACTATCGTAAAGAAATGCATGCCTAGTTCATTTGACTCCTTAACTTTTCCTATGAACTTCATCACAAGACTGTCTTTGTAGTTTATATGAGGCCACACTGTTAAGTGCTTTCTCAAATTATTTCAACTGCTTAGATGCCTTGGCAACTTAAATATAGCGGTGGTACACTCCCTTTCAACTAGGGATGTCAACTGGGTCCCGTTTAATCCCGATTAAAGTCCACTAGTGGTATGATAGTTCAAAAGAGTTTTTGTTTTTTGAGGAAAATGAACTAGGGAGCTAGCAAAAACTAACTAGATGGGACTGGCGGATGCCGTTTATTTTCCACTTACATCCCTAGTTTCATCTTACCATTTTAATTTCTTTTCGGCTGATGCTGCTTCGAACCATTTAAATATAGCTTGCCATGCTCGACAATAATTCGTATGTCGTTTACCATGTAAGCTTACTGCCTGGATCATGTGATAACTATCTCTTACTTATGTCCAGCAGAAACCTTTCAAGATGCCGTTCACACTAGGACACAATGTACAACCCCAGAATCTATTTCTGGAAGCAGTGCGCCATCCATGTTACCAGATGGTAGCAGTTCAGAGGCAACAGCGCCGGAGAGCAGTCTGAACACAGATATTATAGTTCTTGAGGATCTACTAGAGGCAGAAAGAGATGGTGTGGCTGCCATGAATGAGGTAATCTTGATCTTGAGGCTGGAAATTATGCAATTAGTTGCACGCATTATGCAAGCAACCCAAGAATTGGAGGAAGTAAGAATGTTGCATTTGAAGACGGAGGAGGTCCTGCTGCTTCTGCTATCTGAAGCCCAGGGTAATCCCATCTCTTCTTTAGATACCAGTTGAAATTGTCATTAGATTATTATACTTGCATGTTGTGTCATGTCTCTGAATGGATTATGTTGTAAGACCCCCTATGTTGTCCATGTGTTGTAATGATCTGAATTTTTTAGGCGAGGTAATCCTTAGTACTTGTATGATTGACATAAGGTGAACTGTTTTTTGTGTGAGCATATTGTATTGGATGAAATAACTATTTGACTCAAAGTGTATCCAACCTACTGAATTCGAAGATCACGGCATTTCTAAATCATAATCATATATAAAGGTGGAATAAATATTTGTCATGGTTTTGAAGAAATAAATAACAAAACGTAGAATGATGTATGGATATTCGTAGTCGAATACAAATTGGATTTGAATTTAGTTGCCAGGGCCGAGGGTAAACGTGAATGCTAATTCTCCCAAATTTTGAACGAAGCGGCAAAACACCCACTATCATTTGTCGGCTGCCCGAAGCAAGTGTTTGCGAGATGGAAATTACTGTCTACCCCTGACACTTCACATCCTAATCGACCCGATTTCCACTGCTGTCGATAGGGGTAGACTAGTAACTTCAATCAGACATGACACGACCGCCTCTGAGCCCATTCAGACATGGTGGGCGCCAAACATGGGCGGCAAAACATATTTGATTCAAGCACGGCGGGCGGCAAAACAAACTCTCCTCGTCCGAAATTGATGTAGGAAAATATTTTAAATAGGGGCAGATGTGTAACTTCCCTCAGACGTGACACAACCGCCCTACCTCTCAGCCCCATTCAAACATCGTGGGCGCCAATCATGGGCGGCAAAACACCCTCTCCTTGCCCGAAATCGCTACCGGCAAATATTGGGGAGATGCGAGATTACCGTCCTATCCCCAACCGACGTGATGTCCGAAATTTTGAACAGGGGATAAGTTCATAACTTTCCCACATTTCAGACAGCGCGTTCCAAAGTTTGAGATCCCCCCTCCCCCTCCATTTCCCCATTCATACACCGTTGGCGCCACAACAACCTCCCCACTACGGCCAGCCTCCTCCGTCCGCCACCCCATTCTCCACCTTGCCGAAGCCGCTACCCCTACCCCGTCGTCCACTGCAAGAGATGGACGTCTCTCATCCACGACGCTAGACCAGAATCCTTTCATCGCATCCTCTTTCTTCATCGGCGCCGTCGTCCACCTTTCCGTTGCCGCTCCTACGACCGCCTCGTCCACGGCAACAGGACTTATCCCCCGACCCGGCCGTCTGCCGTCTAAAGTCTTCTTCCGCGCTGCCGACAGCCATCGCACCCGCAGCACCCTCAATGTATCAGCAGGGGCCTACACGGCGTCGCAAGAGAGGTGGTACTCTTTCATATCTGCTTAAGTTATTGATCTCACCCGAAAAATAGATCTAACTTGTTTACTGTACTTTTCTTGTCCGTACCAAATCGTAGTGGCTAGTTGAAAGCAAACATTGGTTGCGAAGTAGCCTTTTTCCGGTTTGCACCTTCAGATCCGCTATGGCACGGTCACTATACTCGTAAAGCTTATGGTTTTCCCCCTTTATATTCACTGCCATCATCGTAGGTGCTTCGTGTCGTGCTAGCACTGCTCCTCAAGACCTCAACCCATCAAGCGAAACAACATGCCACTCATAATTCCAAAGCTTAGTTGTTGAAATACGAATCTGATATGATGCTCATATTACTAAAACAGAGAACGTTTAATTGGTCGCCTATTGTTCTTATATTCATTTCGAAAAGCATGTGCGCCACACACAGGCGGAGCTACAGTTAAAATATTGGGCGGGCTAGATGGCTTAGGCTACAGGGGATCCCAAATTTGGGTACAAATTTACCTTCACTCCTTTGTATATTGGACTAGGGCTGGGCGGGCCATGGCATTGTTTTGTTCTTGTGTAGCTCCGCCACTGGCGCCACATATAGAGAGACAACAGGGATTTGCATTTCTTTGTGCACTCTGGTTCATCATGGGTGGGCAACACACATTGTATTATCTAACTATCAAGATGCCCGTGCGTTGCACGGAACATCAAGATGCATTTGTATGAGTAGTTTGTCTTGTGGGAGAAAAGGATGAATGAGGGAAGGCCTTATCTTCAAATGTGGAGAGGAGTGCGGGTAAATTGTCATAGTTTCCTTCCTATCCGTTAGATATAGATCGGACGGCCTATATTGCAGGATGGCAGGCACACCACCATCACCAACTCAGCTTTTTATAAGAGTAGAGAGTAGAGATAGAGAGACAGAGATAAGAGTATAAGAGTAGAGAAAAAAGTAGAGAAATCTGCTTGCTCTTTGTTATCATGTTCCTCTTCTGTTCTTCTTAATAAGTATATTACTTCCTTAGTTCCTAAACTGCCTTGGGTGTGTGCTTGTGTTGTAGTGGCGTGCATTCATATCGAGTGTTGTTCATTGTTGCTTTATTTATAAAGCGGGGCGAAAGCCTTTTTCGGTAAAATATAAGTCTTTTTAGATATTCAAATAAGAACTACATACGGATGTATATAGACTTATTTTAGAGTATACATTCACTCATTTTGCTCCGTATGTAGTCCGCATTCGAATCTCTAAGAGATTTATATTTAAGAACGGAGGGAGTAGTACAGTATGTTCCTTGTCCGGAAGTGGAGCAGGGACATTTGCAGTCGACAGGTCTATTGGGTAGCTTCAGATGGATGCTTTCAACAATTCTAGATGGTCTGCCATAATATCCGGGAAATGCTGGGAGCTATGTCGTCTTTGATAGTCTAGATTGATAGTAACAGTATTGTGCCTTCAGTTGAATAGAGCTGCCCCTTTTGGGGACAAAGCCTTTCTGAACCCTTTCTTGCCGTACCGGCAGTACAAGCCCATATGGTCCAGCTAGTTCCACTTTCCTGATTTTACTCTTTATGCTTAGGGTTTCCCCTTTTATCTACTCTACTATGATCTACGTTGGTGCTTTCTGTCGTACTAGTAGTACTCCACCCTTCAAGCTAAACAACACAACACTCATAATTCCAAAGCTTAGTTGTTGAAATATGATTGTGATATGATACTGATATTAGTTAATAGACACATTTAATTGGTTAGCTAAAGGTCCCACTTGAGTTTCCAAATGTATGTCACGACATATAGAGAGACAGCAGAATTTCATTTCTTTGTCACTTGTTGACTATACTTTCTTGTCCATACCAAATCTTAGTTGTTATTTCAAAGCAAACATCGGTTGCTAACTACCCTTTGCACGGTTTGCAGCTTCAGATCTGCCATCGCACTACCACGGTCAACACTATACTCATCATGCTTACGGTTTCCCCATTTTATGATGACCACGATCAGCCTACGTGGTTCGTGTCGTAATAGCACTACTCCACCCATCGAGCTAAACAAGCTTAGTTGTACAAATTCGAATCTGATATTATGCTAATATTAGTAAAACTGAGACATGTTTAATTGGGCAGCTAAATGTTCCTACTTCAGTTTCGAAATGCATGTGAGCCAGATATGGAGAGACCAGAAGGAATAGTATTTCTCTGTGTGCTCTGGTTCATCAAATTACAGCATGCATGGCATCTCTCAGAAGAATTGCAGAGATAGCACAAAGGGGTTTACAGGGAGGCAGTATTTGATTAGAATCACTTCTGCATTACAAAGATAATCTCACTTGTTTTTATGTTTTTATGCATGTCAGGTATTGAACATGATCAAAATGAATATGAGAATGGGTGCACGAGAGGAATATTGCGGAACAATCCACTGGCTAACAAACTTGGCATGGTGGAGGATGGCCTATCTTATTCACCCATCAAAATGCTTGCACTAACTTGGCAAGGTTGTATTGGTCGCACATATTTTGCATATGACCTCTTGCATTACTTCTACTTTGTTACACCACCATCTTCTTAGTTTAAGCATCATATATGAGTATATGCCATACCTATCCATTTTCTGTACCTATTCCATGTGTCATCATACTATGTTTTTCCAGTCAAATGTTGTTCTTTCGTAATAGATGTCCAAAAGCAAGAGGGTGAGTGCAGATCCTCAAGGAGTACAAACTACGTATTTGGAAAAGGTAGTGATACCTGTTAAATCAGATAGATCAGCAGCCACAGAAAACACAGGCCCAACTGTACCACACTTTACCCCTACTCCACTGGCCAAACCCCTATTAGAACTCCAAAGAGCCCAGCGTCAGGTACTATCTATGATATCAACTCAAATTTGGAACTCCTAAATTTCTGCATGTGCTTTACCTTCTCTCTTGTATGAAAACTAATTTCAGATGAATCTCCTTGCTCAAAGGATCATAGGATCTCACAACAATACTGGGCACGGCATTGCTCTTGCCAGTACCTCTTGCCCTTTGTCAGCATACTTACACTCATTGTTCTTTGATTATGTAGCATCACTGTAAATGTTCGCTTCTTTATCCTCCCTTTGCTTGAAATTATAAGATATATATTTACTCTTAGATAAATGTAGAATTAACACAATGTTTATGAAGTTTTGGATTGCTCATGTAACTACCTGTTGTCATGTACTCCCTCTGTATCGAATTAATTGTTGATCAATTCGATGTACTTAGAACTTAATAGTGCTAGATACATCCATTTGAGCGACAAGTAATAACGGACGGTGGTGGTATTACTGTACTTGCATTGCAAGATAGTTGATTGTCTAGCATTACTCTGCATCTTATCTGCCCTGCCCTCCACTTTCTCCAAATTATCAGATCTACATTTACTCTTACCAAAATGTTGAATAAAGCCAATGCCACTGCACACGTTGATATCTGCATTCCTCTTGTCAGTACCTTTTGCCTTGTAACGCTGTACTTAATTAATTGCTATTTGATTATGTATCATCACTCTGCACCTGAGCTTCATTATCCTCTAATTCTTCCAATATTATTTGATCTATATTTACTCTTTGCAAAATGTAGAATAATGGCAACGCTTATAAAGAAGTTTCTTCGGGGAATTTATTGAATTATCCTTCCATCGACATGGGGAAGGGCTTTGTCCAGCCCATGGTAACATGTAATGTAAGTTCATACTTCTGAAGCCTTCAAACTTTGTTCTAGTATAGATTTGGATAGGCATCATTTCCTCCACTACTGTTTACTTTAGTGTTTACATCTAATTGGATGTTTGCAACAACTACCAGTTTTAAATTGTAGTTGTAAAAACATGTTCCTTATGCAGAACAGATCCATTTATTTGCTTATATAATTGTGAAACCTGTTACATGTCTCCCTGTTTCTCTTTCAGAGTCGTATCTCTTATGCCAGGCAGAACTTTAGGGAAGATAGCGAGCCAAACCATCTTGAAGAGAGCGAGATGACCCCAAGGTCCTGTCTTGATGAAGACAGTGAGTTGAAGCTACTCACCAGCAGCTGTGAGACAACCTCTGTGCAATCGCTGCCTCAATCAGTTCGACTTCTTCAGTCTCAACTTAAAGCGTTAAGGCTTGCTTCAGCTCAGCTCCGACTTGATGTCAATGATGCAATGAAGATCTTAGAGGACTGCCTTGCGGGCTTTGGTGCTATACAGCTAGGGATAGAGCATCTATCATTGACACAACTGAGGTCTCATCAGCTTGTTCGGCTGCTTGCGGTGCCCGTCCCGGCCAGGCCTAATGCCTTGTGAAGTGCTCTCAGTTTTGTATATTCTTTTGTCGGCGCGTTTATATGCACTGGTGGCGACCTTTGATGCCCAGTGTATGTAATCCACGTTCACGGCGCGCATTATTATCACCGGTGGCGAACTTTGATTTCCAGTGGATGTAATATGCCGTAATTTCTTTATTGTATAGTCTAGGTTTATTCCTGGTCGGTATGTTGTAATTTAGGCTGGAAGGTTCAATGGATCTCAATGTTGTCGGTCTTCAGGCCGGCCCGTTACTCATATGGGCCAAAACATGGGCATATAATCATCTTGGGCCATTAGCAGGTCTAAACGTATAGTAGTTTTCCGCCTTTAATAGGCCGAGTAAAGTTCTGGCCAGCTAGGCCAGAGAATACCATGGGCTTTTAATAGGCTAAAAACTAGATTGGGCTAGCATTGAGCCGAAAAATTCACGGGCCAATACAGGCCAAAATTGCCTAAGGCCCATGTTTGGCCCAAATAGGACGAGCCGTTAACAGGCCAAAATATATCTCGGGCCCTTTTTGGCCCAATAAAATTATCGGCTTTAAGCAGGCCGGTATCAATGCGGGTCATAGGCCCAACAGTGTCACGGGCCATTATCAGATGGGCTGTAGGCAGGCTAGATTCAACGCGGGCTGTAATTAGGCCCAACTGTTAAACGGGCCATTAACAGGCCGATAGGCCAGTTGGGCTAAAATTTATCCACGAAGACTATGGGCCGTTAAGAGGCCTAAAGTTACTTCGGACAAGAAATAGCCCAGTTTCTGCATGGGCCGTTAAATGGCCTAAAGTTAAATCGGGCCGACAATGTCCCACATGCACCACAAACCACTAACAGGCCGAAACTATTATCGGGCCGAACTGGTAAATAGGCATTTAACAGGCTGAAATACAAACCTGGCTTAGAATGGGCCCAAAAGAACAGTGGCCTGTTAACGGGCCTGATCTGATATGGGCCGTAATTTGGACCAAAACACGACAGGCTGTGAACGGACCTGATCTGATATGGGCCTCAATTTGACCCAAAACATGCCAGGCTGTTAACGGGCCAGCCCACTAGTGTCTAAAAAAATATGGTGGTCCTTTAGCTGAGCCGGCCTTTTTACCTTAAATGGGCCACTATTGGGTTGTGCCACATGTCGACATATCATAGGCGTCTTCCATCCATTGTAGGGATGACATCTGTCCCAACGATGAGCTGACACGTGCATTATCCGACGAATGAGAATTTTAGACGTGGAAAATCCCCATTGGTCGGGGCTGTTAACGGGTTATTGGATCCAAACCGGAACCCGATAGCTTAACGGCGACCCGTTACAGTGGATGCCACGTGTCAGTCACCCTTGACGAAAGCACTTCTATGACGCGCGATTTATCATCATGGAAGTGGACACTTCCGTGATGATAATTTTGGTAATGTCATGGAACAATTCTACGACAGCACAGGTATGACTATCTTGATTCTGTCACAAAATCGTCATGGATGTACATGCATGACAGAAAACGTGACCTATTGTGACAAACACGTATCATCAAGGAAGTATATATTTTTTAGTGTTAGGGTGAGATTGAACATAAACCCTCAAATCAGCTCGAATAAAAATGAATTCACGATGATTTTGGCCAGGTGATTAAAGGAGGCGGATGAACTGGGATAAGAGATGAGATAATATCTCATTAAATTAGTTACCTTGTTGTCCATGAGAAAGAACCCTCAGTACGACGGATTCCCCAATCGAGCGCAGCCGGGTCGACCACGAGTAGCGTCGAGAAAGTCGATGGCGATAGGCGGCCGCAAGCGGAAGTGGTGAAATGCGATGGGGTTTGCCGACAGCCTGGCGGCGGTGGCAGGCGTCGAGCTAAGTGGTTTCCGCCGCAATAGGCGGTGCCATGCATAGACATGGAGGAGATTGTGCAGGTGTGAATGGGGACCGGAGGGTGTGGCGGGCGGTGATACGTCTCCAACGTATCTATAATTTATGAAGTATTCATGCTATTTTATTATCATTCTTGGATGTTTTACAACCATTTTATAGCAACTTTATATCATTTTTTTGGGACTAACCTATTGACCCAGTGCCCAGTGCCAGTTGCTGTTTTTGCTTGTTTTTTTCATCGCAGGAAATCAATATCAAACGGAGTCCAAACACCGCAAAACTTTATGATGATTTTTTATGGACCAGAAGACTCCCGATGGGCCAGAGCAGCACCTGGGGGGTACCCCGAGGGGGGCACAACCCACCAGGACGTGCCTGGGGGCCCAAGTGCGGCCAGGTGGGTTGTGCCCACCTCGGTGGCCTCCCGCACCGCCTCTTCACCCTATAAATTGCCAAATATTCCAAAAACCCACGCAGTAACCCTAGATCAGAAGTTTCGCCGCTGCAAGCCTCTGTAGCCATGAAAAACCAATCTAGACCCTGTTCTGGCACCCTGCCAGAGGGGGAAATCATCACCGGTGGCCATCTTCATCATCCCAGCGCCCACCATGATGAGGAGGGGGTAGTCCACCCTCGGGGCTGAGGGTTTGTACCAGTAGCTATGTGTTTAATCTCTCTCTCTCGTGTTCTTGAGATGCACAATCTTGATGTATCGTGGGCTTTGTTAATATAGTCAGATCATATGGTGTTTTCCCCTCTCTCTCTTGTTGTGATGAATTGAGTTTTCCCTTTGAGATTTCGTTTTATCGGATTGAATACTTTTATGGATTTGAGAGCACTTGATATATGTCTTCCATACGAATACCCGTGGTGACAATGGGGTATTATATTGATTCACTTGATATATGTTTTGGCACTCAACTCGTGGATTCCCGACGTGACATTGGGGTAATCTATGCATATGGGTTGATGCACGTTCTTGTCTTTGTTTCTCTTGTAGAAATCTTGGGCTACTCTTTGAGGTTCTTTGTGTTGGATTGAGCATTACGAATCTGAATTTGCTTTGGTGTTATTTTAGTATGAACTCTTGGATAGATCAGACGGAAAGAATAACTTTAAGGTGGTTTCGTACCCTACAAACAATTTCTTCTTATGTTCTCCGCTAGATAAGAACTTCGGAGTGATTCTTCGTTGCACGTTGAGGGATGGTTATATGATCCAATTAGATTAGCATTGTTGAGAGATTGCACTAGCGAAAGTACGAACCCTAGGCCTCATTTTCAAGAATTGCAATATCGTTTGTGCTCCGTTTTATCAATTCCTACCTTGCTGTTTTTATTGTTTCTATTACAAAAATCAATATCTACTATCATTACTACACTTGTATCACCATCTCTTCACCGAACTAGTGCACCTATAGAATTTACCATTGTATTTGGTGTGTTGGGGACACAAGAGACTTTTTATTATTTGGTTGCAAGGTTGTTTGAGAGAGACCATCTTCATCCTACACCTCCCACGGATTGATAAACCTTAGGTCATCCACTTGAGAGAAATTTGCTACTGTCCTACAAAACTCTGCGCTTGGAGGCCCAACACGAGTCTACAAGAACAAGTTGTGTAGTAGACATCAAGCTCTTTTCTGGCGCTGTTGCCGGGGAGGCGAGTGCTTGAAGGTATATCTTTAGATCTTGCAATCGAATCTTTTAGTTTCTTGTTTTATCACTAGTTTGGTTTATAAAAAGAAAACTACAAAAAATAGAATTGAGGTTGCATCATATTATTGATCATCTTTATAATATCTTTCTTGAAAATGATGGATCGGAAAATTGTGCTCAATTGTTAGAAGACGAAGTCAATAAAATGTTTGGCACAAAATATTTCAATGATGAGCACGATTGCAATGTTGTTAGTATGAATTCTTTGAATATCCAAAATGCTAATGATGATTGCACAAGTCATGACAAAAATGTTTCTTATAAGCATGTCAATTTTTGTGGAGTGCATAAAGTTTGTGAAGACGTCCCTTATAGGGAAGATAGATTTTGTAAGAAGCATAAACATGATAGAACCAATTCTTTGCTCAAAGTGATAGATGAATGTGCTACAAAATTATGCTCTCTTTGTCCTATTACTTGTGAACTTTGCAATAAGGATGGTCATCTTAATTTCCAATGCGTGCTTTTTCATGATCGAATCATGTCCAAATATTGCAATAACTTGATCACCCTAGAACTCTATAATGAACTTTGTTTATTTTTGGGGAGTGAAGAATTGACATATAAAAATAGTTGGTTTGAAGTATTCATTCTCACGGATGACATTGAAACTAAACTAAAAAATATCTATATGTTTTGCATGGTAAATTGCAATGAGAATGCTTATATTGCCAACTATAGAAAGATGGGAAAACCAATAGAATATAAAAGGAATACTAATGAAAGGGTAAAGATTTCCACTTTCCCTCCTATTGCTTCTCATGATGAAATAGGTGACAAGGAGGAGCTCCCTATTCAACCAATCTCATCAACAAGAAGCTTGAAAAACTTAATTAAACCCACACATGATGTGGTGAAGAAGAAGAAAGAATAGAGGTAAAAAGGTATCTCTCCCAAATAGTGTTGCCCCTATTATTGTTGTGCCTCATGAAATTGAATCAGAAATAATTATGGAGGATGATGCACTTGATGATGATATTGCTTGTATGTCTTATCGCACAATGTCCGAGAGCACTATTGATGATGATTTTGTTATGCCTATTGCTTGTTGTGATGATTATGATTGGGAAGATAATGATACTTCTTATAATCTTGGAAATATTTTTGGCACCAACTTGGGAAATTATGATGATAGCAATTGTTATACCGTTGGTGCTATTCATACTATTAATGATGAGAGTGATTATGCTTATGATATGCCAAGCCACAAGCTTGGGGGTGCTATGTTTGATGAGAATGACATGTTTGAGAATTTATTTGCTGCAATTAATGTTTGTCCCAAGCTTGGGGATGCTATGTTTAATGAGGATGATCTTTTTAGTCCCCCTACTTTGAATGATCAAATTTGCTATGATGATTGCATGCCTCCTATCTATGATGAGAAGAAAGTTGCTACTTATGATGACTATTGTGATGATACTTATGTTATAAAAGGTAGTGGTGATTATATTTATAAAACTTGTGATAGTTATGATTACCCTTTTTCTGAACATTACTCTTTTAATGTGGAAACAATTTATAGTATTCGAGTTTCATATGATACTCCCACCATTGCGAATGAGAAGAAATTTTCTTATGTGGAGAGTAATAAAATTTCTATGCTTGTGGATCATGAAAAGAATGCTTTATGTGATGGTTATATTGATGCATCTATTCACGATGCTACTGAAAATTATTATGAGAGAGGAACATATGATTCATGATGCTCTCTTTATGTTTCAATCCTTATCTTTTATGCGAGCATCATTGAACTCGTCTTGCCTAGCTAAACGGCGTTAAAGAAAAGCGCTTGTTGGGAGACAACCCAACATTTTTACCTACTGTTTTTGTGTGCTCACATAGTTATGCTACTGTAGTAATCATGTTTTATATATTTTGTTTCAATAAAGTGCCAAGTAAAGCCTTTGGGATAGTGTGGATGATAGTTGACTTGATTCTGTGCAAAAACAGAAACTTTTGCGTCCAGTGCAAAAATTATTATCTGCTTCTGGAACTTGGAAAAATTATGAAATATTTACAGTTTATGGCTATACAAATTTTCTACGTTTTCCTAATTTTTCAGAATTTTTGGGGTTACAGAAGTATGACCTTAATTCAGATATTTATGTACTATTTTGTTTTTGACAGATTCTGTTTTCAATGCATAGTTTGCTTGTTTCCTAGTTTCTATGGCTTATATTGCTCAATATAAATTGTAGGAATGATATGTTACAGTAGGAATGGTGTGAGGACAATTATTAATCTTGTCTTTGACAGTACCAAAGTGAATGATTTGTCTTTATCATACTAACCCATCTCACGAAGTTCCGTTAAGTTTTGTGTGGTTGAAGTTTTCAAGTTTCGGGTGAGATATTGATATGAGGAGAGTAAGGAGTGACAAGACCCTAATCTTGGGGATGCCCAAGGCACCCCAAGTTAATATCCAAGGAAGATCCAAGCAACTAAGCTTGGGGATGCCCCGGAAGGCATCCCCTCTTTTGTCTCCAACATTATCGGTTACCTCACTTGGAGCTATGTTTTCATTCGTCACATGATATGTGTTTTGCTTGGAGCATCATTTTATTTTATTAGGGTTTGCTTGCTGTTATTTAGAATAATGTTTTGCATCTTTTATTTCAATAAAAGTGGCAGTGATAGCCTTTGCCATGCTTATACATGTTGCTGTTTGAAAACAGAAAGTTTACTGCTGTTGCAAAAATTCCCTAGAAAATTCAGAATGTGATAAAATGTTCAAACGTTTTGTAAAATAAGCTATTATAAATTTTCTACTGTGTGTTAAATTTTCATAATTTTTTGAGTTGAATAAGTATTGATACTCTTGCATTCTTTAAAGACTGTACTGTTTTGGCAGATTGCTGTTATGTTTGCATTGTTTGCATATGTTTGCTTCTTTAATGATTCTATTTGAGGATAGGAGTATTAAATACGCAGAGGCATTTAGTATGCAA
This sequence comes from Thinopyrum elongatum, assembly GCA_011799875.1. Classification (NCBI taxonomy): domain Eukaryota; kingdom Viridiplantae; phylum Streptophyta; class Magnoliopsida; order Poales; family Poaceae; genus Thinopyrum; species Thinopyrum elongatum. The sequence goes on along the minus strand of CM022299.1, from coordinate 54,004,221 downwards.
TGTTGAATAATAATTTTAGTGATTTGCTACAGTAGAGAATGATAAGGTTTTTGCATTGGTTTATACTAACTTATCTCACGAGTTCTTGTTGAGTTTTGTGTGGATGAAGCTTTTGAGATTTAGGAAAACCATGATATGAGAAGAATTAAGGAGACACAAAAGCTCAATCTTGGGGATGCCCAAGGCATCCCAAGATAATATTCAAGAAGTCTCAAGCATCTAAGCTTGGGGATGCCCCGGTAGGCATCCCACCTTTCTTCATCAACAATTATCGGTTAGTATCGGTTGAGCCTAAGTTTTTGCTTCTCCACATGAGTTGTGCTATTGTTGGAATGTCATTTTATTTTGTTTTGCTTGCTGTTTTAATAAAATTCTTAGATCTGAAAGTTTTTAATAAGAGAGAGTCCTCAAATAGCTACCCATTTACATTACTACTCGCTTTATCTTCACTTATATCTTCTTGGAGTAGCTTGTCATTTACTCTTGTGCTTCACTTATATCCTATGAGTAAATTGGTTGAATAAATTGAATGTCATGAAGTTGAAATCATATCATGCCTAGTGGTAGCTTCACATTGGGTTTAGAAAGTGAATCTTTTGAGGCTTGACAATCACAATATTGGTCATACAAGCAATTCACGAATAATTAGTATAAAGAAGAGAACTTTCACATGCAAATACACCATCTTGGAAATCTTTTGTGATTGTGAGCCCCCATCAAAATAATATATGCCAAAATTGTTGACGTTGGACAAGGAAGACAACATAATGATTTATGTTTGTTCATATTCACATAGAAGTTATATTGTCATAGATCCTTCAACATGTGGTGCTTGCCGCCCATCTTTCCAAGCCAAAAATTCCACACCAAGTAGAGATACTACTTGTGCATCCAAAAACCCTGAAACCCAAATCTTATTTTCAAGAGTCCACCATACCTACCTAAGGATTGAATAAGATCCCTCAAGTAAGTTGTCATCGGTGCAATAAGGCAATAAAAATTGCTTCTAAAAGTGTTAGATCATTTAGTGTAAGAGAAAATTGAGCATTGTACGAACTTGTGTTGGCAAACAATAAAAGCGATAGACTGCATAATAAAGGTTGCTATCATAAGGGGCAATATAACGTGACATTCTTTTGCACTAAGGGGTTGAGCATACAAACAAATAAGCGCATGGCAACCTCTGCTTCCCTCTGCGAAGGGCCTATCTTTTACTTTTATGTATTTACTTTCAAGCAAGAGTCAAAGTTCTTCTTTCTATTCCTTTTATATTTCTCTTTTGGCAAGCATCATGTGGTGAGGAAAGATCTAGGCACATATATCCAGTTGGATATGGGTAGCATGAGTTATTATTGTTGACATCACCCTTGAGGTGAATACGTTGGGAGGCAAAACTATAAGCCCCTATCTTTCTATGTGTCTGGTTGAAATGTTTTGCTCATGTGTATGCAGTGAGTGTTAGCAATCATAGAAGACTATATGATGGTTGAGTATGTGGAGCTCTTACTTAAACTCTGTTGAATAAGTTGAATTGCAATTGCTTGGTGACTGAGAACATAGGTTGTTGAGTTTCAAGAGAATTCATTGTTTGAACCTTAACATGTGAATTGGTTGCTACTTTAACATGAGAAATTTTATGAGAAAGAATTGCTGTTATGATGCTAGGAAAAGTGATTGAAATTATCATGGATCAAACTTATGCACTTTGCTAGCATTCACACTTCATAAATTATTTCTTTTATCATTTACCTACTCGAGGACGAGTAGGAATTAAGCTTGGGGATACTGATACGTCTCCAACGTATCTATAATTTATGAAGTATTCATGCTATTTTATTATCATTCTTGGATGTTATACAACCATTTTATAGCAATTTTATATCATTTTTTTGGGACTAACCTATTGACCCAGTGCCCATTGCCAGTTGCTGTTTTTGCTTGTTTTTTACATCACAGGAAATCAATATCAAACGTAGTCCAAACACCGCGAAACTTTTTGAGTATTTTTTATGGACCAGAAGACTCCCGATGGGCCAGAGCAGCACCTGGGGGTGCCCTAAGGGGGGCACAACCCACCAGGGCGCGCCTGGGGGCCCAGGCGCGCCCAGGTGGGTTGTGCCCACCTCGGTGGCCTCCCGCACCGCCTCTTCGCCCTATAAATTGCCAAATATCCCAAAAACCCTCGCTGTAACCATAGATCAGAAGTTCCACCAACGCAAACCTCTGTAGTCACGAAAAACCAATTTAGACCCCGTTCCGGCATCCTGCTAGTGGGGGAAATCATCACTGGTGGCCATCTTCATCATCCCGGCGTCCACCATGATGAGGAGGGAGTAGTCCACCCTCGGGGCTGAGGGTTTGTACCAGTAGCTATGTGTTTAATCTCTCTCTCTCTCGTGTTCTTGAGATGCACAATCTTGATGTATCATGGGCTTTGTTAATATAGTTGGATCATATGGTGTTTTCCTCTCTCTATCTTGTTGTGATGAATTGAGTTTTCCCTTTGAGATTTTGTTTTATCGGATTGATTTCTTTTTTGGATTTGAGAGCACTTGATATATGCCTTGGATACAAATACCCGTGGTGACAATGGGGTATTATATTGATTCACTTGATATATGTTTTGGCACTCAACTCACGGATTCCCGATGTGACATTGGGGTAATCTATGCATAGGGGTTGATGCATGTTCTTGTCTTTGTTTCTCCGGTAGAAATCTTGGGGTACTCTTTGAGGTTCTTTGTGTTGGATTGAGCATTACGAATCTGAATTTGCTTTGGTGTTATTTTAGTACGAACTCTTGGATAGATCGAACGGAAAGAATAACTTTAAGGTGGTTTCGTACCCTACAAACAATTTCTTCTTATGTTCTCCGCTAGATAAGAACTTCGGAGTGATTCTTCGTTGCACGTTGAGGGATGGTTATATGATCCAATTAGATTAGCATTGTTGAGAGATTGCACTAGCGAAAGTACGGACACTAGACCTCATTTTCAAGCATTGCAATACCATTTGTGTGTCGTTTTATCAATTGATACCTTGCTGTTTTATAGTGTTTCTATTACAAAAATCAATATCTACTATCATTACTACACTTGTATCACCATCTCTTCGCCGAACTAGTGCACCTATACAATTTACCATTGTATTTGGTGTGTTGGGGACACAAGAGACTTTTTATTATTTGGTTGCAGGGTTGTTTGAGAGAGACCATCTTCATCCTACACCTCCCACGGATTGATAAACCTTAGGTCATTCACTTGAGGGAAATTTGCTACTGTCCTACAAAACTCTGCGCTTGGAGGCCCAACACGAGTCTACAAGAACAACTTGTGTAGTAGACATCAGGCGGGGTGAGGGTTTTTGTGACGTGGGGATGGTGAGGGTTTTCTTTTTCTTTTTTGAATTGGGTGGTGAGGGTTTTCTGTCCCACAAAGAATTTCAGAGGCAACGGTTTGCTAGAGCCAACCGTGTGTGATTAACGCAACAGGCAAAATGAAACTCATTGCACATGGCTCCAATTTTGGGAACCGTGTGTGATTGACGTACTACCTCCGTCCTGGTTTATTTGTCCCCTTTGTAATTTGTACAAAATTTTGACCAAATATTTAACTAAGAAATGTTTATGCAAGTCACCAAAAATTATATCATTGAACACTATGTTCAAATACGCATCCAACGATATAATTTTTGCTGACCTGCACTAACATTTTGTCAGTTAAATCTTTGGTCAAAATTTAACACAAATTACAAAGTGGACCAATAAACCAGGACGGAGGTAGATTCCATCAACCGAACTGATTGCATCCATATCCCACATTTAGATATAAGTAGTCATAGATTAAACATACTCAGACATAGATAATAAGCGTACACAAGCATAGTTCAACCATAAGTACATAGTTCAACCGTCATTAAGCATACTCAAGCGTACATAGTTCGATCCCACATCTCATCTCATCTGCCGGCACGATCCCGAAGCTTCTGCAGGTACTCGGCGTACGTGGCGTGCGCCACCCTGCGAGAATACTTCTGCTTGAAGGAGCCAACGGCTCGTCCTCTTGCATGCGCCAGAACACTTTCATACGCGTCATGAAGCTTTTGGTTGCAAAATGGGCATCGATAGCCGCCATCCCAGGTCCTAATACGCCTGTTATGCATTCCCGCATAAAGCTCCCTCAGGATTTGCCTCTTGTACCTCCTCTGGCCATCTTCATCCTCGCTGTCCACATCATCAAACAACACCTATACAAATAATATTAAAAAATGTTGCGTCAAATTAATGTTTAGAAACTAATCTCTAGCGAACATTGGCAGTTGCCAAAATTTGGCATCAAATCAATGTTTACATGCCGTGAAGTAGTTTTAGGAATTTATGGCTATTTTTTATACATATCCAGAGATTATGGTTGGATTTTTAAGTACAGTCGTCTATGTACAGACCAATCTTGAAGAAAATAATGACACAAACATATATGTAGGTCATTCAAAATCAATTGTCAAGTCCTGGCGAATTATTAGCACGAACACTAACCCTAGTCGGATTACTAGCAGAAATCATTTGCACAGATGAAACAACTAATCACTTATCACTTGTACCATTCAAACAATCAATACACTACACGGATCTAACGAAACTTGCTCAGATTTCATGGATTGGGAGAACATAAACATAGGATTTCTATTCCAAAAAGGGGAGGAAGGAGTAACCAGAGAAACCCTAGGATCTATTTGACACATAAATGGGTATAGATGACTAACCAGTTGTCCGTCGTCGTCGGAGTCGTCGCCGGGGTCGTCATCCGAGTCGTCACCAGCGTCGGAGTGGAACTCCGCCTCCGGCTTTGGAATCTCGACGCCGTCGATGATGTCAGGGTGCAGCGATACCTCGTCGGCGGTGACGACAACCTCTGTCTCCATCTCCACGCCGTGCTCTGGTGCTTCAGCAGCCGCGGCATCGCCACTCCCTCCGATGGGGCGCTTCGGCGGCATCCTCATACACTGACGGCTTTGAGGACTGAGAGCGGCGTCGAGGATGCAAGTGGAGAGAGAGGATTGTGTGTGTGGCGAGGATAGGGGGTGCGGCCGCTCGGGCGCCCCATTAATATGGAGTAGTGGGAGAGAGGCGAGCGGCGGTCAAATCGCTGGCTCGCCTCCCGGTGAGCCTACGCACCGGACTGCTGGCATGCCTACCGTCATTTTACATAGCTACTCGCACGCCTCCCGATGACACTGGGCAGTGAGCACGCCTCCGTCAATTCACACACCTGCATGCACGCCTCCCGGTCTGCCTGCGCGGCGGATTGCTCGCATGCGTCCCATCAACTCACGCCTGCTCGCACGGCACACGGGTCGCGTGGCGGCACGTATATTGGTTTTCTATTTGGATGATTAATGCTGCCACTTTATTGCTTAACCGAAGCATGGCACGTATCCATTGTTGGTCTAATGCTCACGGTTTGAATAAATAATCCTTTTGGGATATTGGTTCCCAATTATTAATAATCTCCCGTTTGTAATTAGATAAAGATTACATCAAAACTGGTCTCAAATTTGACAAAAAAAAGTACAATGCCACTTTGTATTGGTGTCCATATGACAACACGATAAGTTTCATGAACTTCAAATAAGTTTTGGATGTACTAGAATTTAAAAATCAAGATTCTCAATGTTTGAAATTTCTTGCACGGGGAGTAAACACCAGTGAGACACATGTGTTTTTGCAATCCATTTAGGTGCACTGTCACGTGTGCATGTAGCTCAATTTTGATTTTTGCACATTATACCCGTAGAAAATCAATCAATGTACTAAAATGTCTTAATGATCTATGTTTTTTTTTAAATTAAAACGTCCCTCCTTTGGTAACATATGTTCACCGCGGGATAATTTAACATGCATCGTAGTTGCGGTGGATTCGCGGTGTGTGTGTGGGTGTATGCGTCCGGGGGGTGGCGGGTGGCTCTCAGTACACTACGAGTTGTGAGCCACCATGTGGGTTGGCCATTTTGTTAGGCAGGTGCTACATCAGAGTCGTGAATTCGTTATTTAAAACATTACACAACCCTTTCATACATACATGTTTTGGTAACATGCAGTCGATGGTTGCCCTACACGACAGTCGATACTCACGTGTGACGATTTCTGTGGGCCCGCGAGGTCGCCGTCCATCACTTTGAAGAACAGCCGGCAGTGAGGTTAATTTGACCAGCAAGGTAGAATCTTTTTTGTTTGTGTTATGGTGGGAGTATATATATAGTACGCGTCGAATAGGTGGGAGGGGACTAGCATATATACTATACGTACGCGTCCGTGAACAAGTACACCTCACTCAGTGTCGGGACTTTTTGGTTTTCGAGGCACGTGCCACATCAAAGTTGTGAAATTGGCTATTCAAACATCACACAACACCTCTTTTGGCCACATGCATGCAGGTGGTGGTTATCCTAGCTAGGACACTCACGTGTGACGCTTCCATCTGTGGGCCCACGAGGCCATCGTCGATGCATGCATCACTTTGACCTACATCATTAGAGGTTAATTAATTTCACCATCGAGGAGGATTCTTTTTGGGTTGTATTACGGTAGGAGCATATAGTATGCGTCGAAGAGGGGTAAGGGGACCATCATATGTAGTACGCTTCATGAACCTTGCTCTGTGTGGGGACTTTACGGTTTTTGAGGCATGTGGCACATCAAAGTTGTGCATTTTGGGTATTCAATATATGTTTGGCCCACATGCAAAGCGATGGTGGTTGTCCTCTCGCAGCCACTTAAGCGGTTATCAGCGATATTGATGCTTTCCATCTGTGGGCCCGCTTGGTCCATCACTACTTTTTGCCTGACAACGAGAGAGGTTAATTTGACTTAGGAGGGGATTACTTTTTTGTTTGTAATACGGTATATATATATATATAGGTCATGCTCTGGGATGACATGATACAGTTTGAGCACACACACGTGCATGTGTATGCGTGAATCCCTCCCATCAAGTTGAAGTGGCTAGTACAACGACACATCATGAACCGATCTCGCTCTGTGGGGACTGTACGATTTTCGACGCACGCGCCACATCAATGTTGTGAAATGGTATTCAAACATGCATGCACGCATCACCTCCATACATATGCATGTAGTGGTTGTCTTCGAACGGTATAGTCCCTCTCATGGTTATCGGTGACAAGCCTATATATTCGTGGGCCCGCGTGGACATCCATGATCACCTTGACCGATAACAAGATAGGTTACCATGGCGGATTCTTCCTTTGGTTCGTGTTATCGTAGTATAGGTCATGGTGAGATTCAGACCTAATTAAGTTTGAGCACATACTATGCATGCATGCATGAATCCCCGCCATCAGCTTGAAGTGTGGTGTGACATACATATGCATCGTCAACCTAACCCTCACTCAGTGTGGGGATTTCTGGTTCGAAAGCACGGTGCCACATCAAAGTTGTTCCATTGTGTATTCAAAACACACCTCTCCATACATATGTTTGGGCCACACGCATGCAGTGGTTGTCTTCGGGGACTAGCTACTTGCGTGATTATTGGCGAGCTAGCCCATCTTCGGGGTCTCATGGACGGCCATCACTTTGACCAACAACAAGAGAGAGGTTGTACGACCAAGGTGGATTATTCTTGGTCCGTTTTATGATCCATCTTGGTGAGATGCCTCTCTGGCCCGCCGACTGAAAGTGGGAGTGTGTGTGGGGGTGGCTGCTACTTCGTACTTTGCTAGGTGAACCTCGGTTGGGGGGGCATGCATTCATAGCTTAGGATTCCCTTCGTGCCGACACGAGGGAGGGGGCAAGCAATACCGTGCGCTTTGCGAGATAGGTGCCACATCGAAATTGCATTTGGTATTTGAACATCAAACCACCCTTTTCATACATAAATTGGGTCCACATGCAAGTGTGTTTGGGTTCTGACCCTCTCCCGCGTCATTTTTCGCCAAATTTATGAACATTAGACAAGTTGGATGACGCAACACACACGGTTCACTCACACTAACCGTGTGACACGCCGGTGCCCCTGTCACGCACATCCGCACAGTACATTGGGCTCCACGAGGCTTCCCCTCTCAAAAATATCTACCCGCCTACAACTTTTTCCTGTTTGATAATACACGGTTATTATGTTTCGACCGTGTGTTATGTTTCTTGTTCCCAATCCCGCCTGCATCCCTCGAAAATATCTGCCCGCCTCGAGGATTTTTCTATTTCATAACACACGGCTGTTATCTCCGGACCGTGTGCGATGCACTAATATCCAAATTTTCAATAGCCCCGTCATTTCACTCCCGCGTTTGACTCCCGCGTAGTAAAATTTGCAGTAGCCGCGTCATTTCCTCAAACACACCCCCCGCCGCCCCCCCCCCTCCACACACACACACCAAAACCTTCTCGGGCGCGCGCGTGCGCGCGCACACACACACCCTCCCTTGCTCGAAACCCCAGCAAGGTCTCCGCCGCCACCGCCGCAAGGCCTCCATTGTCAACATCTGCCGGTTTGCCCGTGCAGCTTACCCACCGATCTCCATACCCAGGCAGCCCAGAGTTTCTTAGATGACGCCTGCCAAACGCCCCCTTTCCCACAGATCCCCATCCCCATCCCCATCCCCCACTCCAGAGCGTCGCAGCCTAAGCCCGGTTACACTTCCCGTGGAGCTCGAGGAGCGACTGGCCCAAAAGAGGTGTATCGCGGTCTCTTCGCCCAACGTCGCCTAGGAAGCTAACGACCATTACTGGCCGCCGACACTCAATCAGCGGGCTAGATTATGCGGGTATGTCGCGGACACCAGCTACGACATCGAGGTCGTCGACAGCGATGGCCTGAGGCAGGCTATGTCACAAGTTAAGTGGCCCACCCCCAACTCCTAGGGTTCAACCACCGTCAATCTCATCCATGGCCCCGCCGCTGATCTCCTCTGGCTCGCTGTCAAGAATTTTCCATCCTACATCACCATCGAGCCACTTTTGCCATTTCTGAAGGACACGTTCTGTGACACTGGCTTGGGATCCACAGCTTCCAAGTCAGACCTCATCGACGGCGACCACGAGGAGGGCGCCCTCTCCGACTATTCCAAGGGGAAAGAACCCATCTGCTCTTCCAAGGGGAAAGAGCCCGTCTGCGACATCAGGGCGGGCACCCTACAGCCGTGCTCTTCCAAGGGGAAGGAGCCCATCTGCGACAACATGGAGCGCATCCAGGGTCCGTGCTCTTCCCACGGGAACGAGCCCATCTGTGACAAGTGAGGAAACCCATGATTTGTTTTTCCGTACCTCTTCACAGGGGGGAACCCATGATTTGTTTTGTCGAGTCCCTTTTGTAGTGTAGTGAGAATATGTCCAGTTTTAATTGCTATATTTGGTTGTTTGCAGTATGCCTTGTTTATTTCAGTTGTTCAGAATGTGATGCTCTATATGTGCAATTATTTACTGTGCAGTACATTTCATCAATCCAGTTTTAAACATACCGATAGGAATGCATATATTTGCCACTACAAGAAATATGTCAACTTGTGACCATATGTCAGTGACCCTGGAAGAATTGGTCATAAATCTACGACCATTTGAGACCAATTGGTCAAAAGCTGTTCGGGGGGCTCCAAACCCTAAACCATAACGACCATTTTGGTCAGAAAGGTCGTAATTTCCTTACACAAAATGGTGGCAAAGCAAGCAACACTGGTCCACTACCTTATTTCTAGCTGATAACGACCAATATGGATGGTCATAGCCTTGTAAATTGTGGTGCATTGCTATGACTAGGTGCCACCTCATCAGTTTTGCCTATGTGTCATGTCTATGTGTCAACTTTTGCCCTAGGTTGTGAAGCAACCTATATTTCTGTCATTCCCAAAATTCCCAAAAAATTGGGCATTCTTTACTATCCAAATCATTGCCTCTGACAATATTCAGCTCCATTTGCCTGGTAAATCTTCCTCGGCAAATTTCCAAAGTTTCTGTTCAGCTAGAACCGTTGTGAAGGAAGTACTAGCTAGGCATGTCCTAATGAGCTGAATTTTTGCCACATCTTCTATATTCCCAAATCATAGCTCTCCACAAAATTTGAGCCCCATCTAACAATCCATGTGAGCTCACCATCCAATCTTTGTTTCTGGTAATATTTTTAGTTTGTGAAGCAACTATATTTTATGTTAATTTATAATTGCTGAAAATTTACCAGGACATGACCCTGCCCATAGAACCTCCCTCCACCAAATTTTAGCTCATTATTCTAGCCAATTTGCATCAACATTTTTCCTAATTTTCTGTTCAGTGGAGAGCACTATGAAGGAAGTGCAATTTTTATTTATCCAAATGATATGAAATTTTTAAAGTGCCTTCATATGCCGAAATTATCCTCCTCCTCCAAATTTCAGATCAATCGATTCATTCATTTGAGTCCAGCTTCAACATTCATATTTCTGTCCAGTGTGGTACTTTGCAAAGCAAGTGACACCTAGGCTCCTCCATTTGAGCTACAAATTTTCCAAGACAGTGTCCTTAGTAGATGATCATCCTCGGACAAAACTCAGGCCCATTGGCCATGTGCATTTTCCCCACCACTAATCAAATACTTGGCTGCTAATTCATGCTTGAGCTCAGTTCAGTCTCCTCATGAGATTCTTCTATTGCCTAATTCTTCTTGACACCTACCGAGGGAGTACCCAACCCACTAGACATGCCTAGGCCACCCAGAACGCGTGGCAATGCCACGGTCATGCGGTGACCACGCGGCGGGCATGCGAGTTTACGCGCTCTGGAGTTGGGGCCCTCGGCCACCATCCAAACCTCGACGTATCGCCACCAAACCATGTATTTATGATTAAATAGATACTTATGTACCTAGAAATGATTTTTGGAAAAAATAAAGAGTAAACTATAAGGCAGGTGCAGTTCAAATTTGACCCGCTTCCTACTGAATCGGCGGAAATTTGTCTTTTTCACGCGAGGTGGATCAAAGCTTTGGACACCCAACCATTTTGTCAATTGTGCATTAAATATGTCCTAGTATTTTAGAAAATTGATTTGGTACAATTTTGCAACAAATATATGGTAGGTCCTTCACAAAAAAACTCATTTTGGACACTCGAAAAATGGAAAACGTATTTTTTGTCCAAAGAAAATGAAAACTTCCTTAGGTAACATTGTTTGCCATTCCAAGATGCACCCTTGTGCACAATATGAGATCATTTAAACAAACTATGTCATGAATATGGCCATAAGATTGATCATTTGGCTTGAAAGCCATGAATCTTCACGCATGATAGCTCATTTCTGAGAACACTTTTTAAAAATTATTACCCTATTACAAGTTTATTATTTTTACTGGTAACTTGGTTACATATAATGGCACAATGTGAAGGTTTTCCAATTTTTTGATTTTTTTTAAATTTTTCATGCCCATTTCAAAATGCAGTCAAAACGGCAGGCATGACCGTTCCTAGCTAGTGGTTGAATATTGGAAAACTCTTGCTGTTTCTCTGATTAAATAGATACTTATGTATGTAGAAATGATTTTTGGAAAAAATAAAGATCAAACTATGAGGCAGGTGCAGTTCAAATTTGACCTGTTTCTTGCTGAATCGGCGGAAATTTGTCTTTTTCACCAGAGGTGGATCAAAGCTTTGGACACCCGACCATTTGGTCAATTGTGCATTAAGTATGGCCTAGTATTTTAGAAAATTGATTTGGTCCAATTTTGCAACAAATATATGGTAGGTTCTTAACAAAAAAAAACTCATTTTGGGCACTCAAAAAATGGAAAATTGATTTTTCGACCAAAGAAAATGAAAAGTCACTTAGGAAACATTGTTTGCCATTACAAGATGCACCCTTGTGCACAATATGAGATCATTTGAACACACTATGCCATGAATGTGGCCATAAGATTGATCATTTGGCTTGAAAGCCATGAATCTTCACACATGATAGCTCATTTCTGAGAACCTTTTTTTAAAAGAATTGCCGTATTACAAGTTTATTATTTTTCCTGGTAACTCGGTCACATATAATGACACAATGCAAAGGTTTTCTAATTTTTTGATTTTTTTTGAATTTTTCATGCCCATTTCAAAATGCGGTCAAAACGGCGGGCATGACCGTTCCTATCTATTGCTTGAATATTGGAAACCTTTTGGTGTTTCTCTGATTAAATAGATAATTATGTACTTAGAAATGATTTTTGAAAAAAATCATGAGCAAACTATGAGGCAGCTACAGTTCAAATTTGACTCACTTCCTACTGAATCGGCGGAAATTTGTCTTTTTCACGAGAGGTGGCTCGAATCTTTTGACACCCAACCGTTTGGTCAATTGTACATTAAATATGGCCTATTATTTTAGAAAATTGATTTTGTCCAATTTTGCAACAAATATATGGTAGGTTCTTCACAAAAAACCCGATTATTGGCACCCGAAAATTGAAAAATAATTTTTGTTCAAAGAAAATGAAAACCCCTCAAATCAACATTGTTTGTCATCCCAAGAAACGCACATGTGCAAAATATTGGGTCATTTGAAAAAACTATAAGCGGGTAATATGAAAACAGAAGAAAATAACAAAATTACACAAGCTGAATTATGATTGGTGGAATCTGTTGTGGCACGGATCAATGACATGGCAAACATCCATCCATCGATCCATTCATCCAGCCCACCGCAGTAAACATCCGTCCATTGATCCATTCATCCAGCCTCTCTCCCTCTTGCGCGAACCCTAGAGCTCCGCTCCTCCCTGCCACCGCCACCTCCATCGCCGTCTCCCTCTCTCTCCCTCCCCGATCCAGATATTCCCTACGCCGCCGCCCCCTCCTCCCCTTCGTTCGCCATCACAACGCACAGGCCCGCACGCCTTGATCCCATCGACCGAAGGCCCAGTCCCAGAGCGCGCCGCCGCCATGGACTCCGCTAAGGGGATGAGGGACTCGACGCTCGACCTGCTGGCGGTGCAGCTCACGGGCCGGGCCCCGCCGACCAAGGACAGGGAGCACAGCTGCCGCCTGTACATCGGACATTTGGATGTATAGGGCCCCTCCCCAAGTGGTTCGACGCTGACGTCGAAGAGTTCATCGCCTCCGACCCCGTCTACGGCCCGCAGGTATCTATCTGCCCTGCCCTCTCAAGCACTCGATCTTGATCCCTCTCTTCTCCCCCCTCTAAATTATAGAGATTCGTTTCCATCTAAAGGCCCTGAGGGAGTCCAGGAAGTTCGCGCTCGGCGGGGCCCTAGCCGGCGCCGCGCACCTCGACGGCGTTACCTTCAATACTCCAAGAGCCCGCAACGATGAAACACCATAGGTATAATTCCTCCTAATCCCCCTTAAATCTCTCTATCTCGAGGATGTGTGCTGTTCTGTGGCTGCTTGAATCGGATAGCCATTTCTGTGCTCCAAGTTCAGTTATCTGTGCTCGGGCTGGCTCAGGTTGCTTCGATTTGATGCTTTTGTTTGTTGTGTAGGCGTTAGGCTATGAGTTGGATCTGATTATTCGGTGCTTGCATACATGTCATGGTGTCACAGATTAGAAATGATGAGGAATTGAGTAGAAGCTAGAGTTCAGTTTCTTGTGCTGGGCTGGTTTGGTTCAGTCGGCTTCTATTTCATGCTTGAGCTAATCCAAGCTTGATTTACTATAAATGTTCCTATCCAGTCTGTGCTTCTGGGTGGAGGAGGAACGATGTATGGTGGTACGTGCAGACGAAGCATATAGCGCGTTCCTACTGCTATTCGACGTTTGTTGAGCAAGCAAGTAGATTTCTCAGAGTTGTAGTACATTGTTTTCCACGACTTGGACTATTGGGGAAGACTTATCAAGTTGTTGCTCTTTATGTTATGTTATACCACCTGCATATGCATGCTCTAGCTTCTAGGTAGTAGAAGAATTGACATGTGGGATGCAAGTCCAAGCTTGATACTGTAAATGTTACTCCCACCTATCAAGTTGGACTACTCGGGTGTCAAGTTGGTGTTGCACTGTAGTCTGTTGTATGCACCTACATATGCATGGAAGAATAGTTAAAATCTTGATCCAAGTCCAAGCTTTCATATTTGAAATGTTACTCCTGCCAACAGGACAACTGGGTGAGGAAGCTCCGGCTGGGCTTCCAGTGCATGGGGATCCTCTACGCCGACCTCGGGACATCGCCGCTCTACCTCTTCTCCAACACCTTCAAGTACGGCGTCGGGCACGAGGACGACGTGCTGGGCGTCCTCTCCCTCATCATCTACAGCTTCTTGCTCTTCGCCATGGTCAAGATCATCTTCATCACGCTCTATGCCAATGACGACGGCGATGGTGCGTGCCAACCATCATCATCATGTAAGCATCGGGCTACGTATTGCTCTATGGGACCTAACTATTCGGTGCATGCATTCATTTCATGGTGTTACATCCTAGCTACTCCCTCTACAAAGAAATGACGAGGAATAGAGTAGAAGCTAGAGTTTTCGTTCGGTGGGATGGGAGCAATAGTGTGTCAGTAATATCAATGCATGCCTGCCTTGTCTGGAGAGTTCCTGGTACCTAGATTACATACCTCCTGAGCATAGTTGGTTGGCGGCTTGGCGCCAGGTGCTAGATGGCCGTTGGCCCGAAAAGCTCACCCGTTCGCGCTCGAGCTGGTCCCTGCAGCTTCATATTAGTTGGTGCATCTGCATCTCGTGTTTGAGTTATTAAAGGTGTTCTAAGTGGTTATTTAATATGTTTGCATAGTATGGGGACAACCTTGCATGATGTGATGCATGGCATAGTTTTACAGTGCCGAAATGGTCGAATATTTAGTAATTAGAGTTTTCCTTCTGTTCGAGTATTAGTGCGTAGTAATTAATTGTGGTTGCCTGCATAGCCGTTTATGCTCGCTAAATGACAGAGCAAGTTACGTACACCCTGTGTTTCTAAATATAAGACGTCTAGAATTGATTCAGTTTAAACTGGCTAAACGACAGAGAAAGTTATGTACACCCTCTGTTTGTAAATATAAGACGTCTAGAATTGATTCAGTTTAAACAGCCATAACGTCTTATATTTAGGAACGGAGGTAGTACTTGCTAAATGTGTTTGGTCGGTGCTGAGTATTGGATAGTCATGTATGTGCTCAGATTTCACCTTTCTGTGTTCGAGCTTGTCCATGCTACTCCAGATGACTGCTTTTATTTGTCAACCATGCCTTGCACATCAAGTTAATATGTATGCATGTAACTACTAGATATTTCCATATTCTGGAAACAACCGTATATGAGTAGGAATTGCACACGTCGTTTTCATCTTAGCTTTGCGTGTTATATACAATTCAGACCAATGTCCTGCCTATGAAAGCTCTGTCTCTAAAGGAAGGATGAACTGAACGTGGTCTGTCTTGCCATTTCGTAGTTTGTTAGCGTGCACAGCGTGTAGTATGTTTGTTAGTCAGACACCCAGGCCACTTTGCTGGAAGATGTAGTATGTGTGTTCTATGTTAGACACTGGCGTTCATGCAAGTGCGTTCACGTCATGTTCCATTCTGCAATGCATGCACTTTTATTCCTCGAATTGTGTCTATTCGCACAAGTACTATGCTTACAACTAGGATTAGTTTTATTTGTTTATAAGAAGTATTGATGCATGTGTTTGAATGGCTAAGTAGTGAACTATATCATGAAAGTACAAGTTAACTGATCTGTATGGAATGGCTGAGTAGTGCATATTCAGGCTCTTGCCGTCTAGTATGTGAAGAGTAATGTAACCAATGGAATGTGATATATGCATCCGAATTAGATTGTGAGAACTCAATCGATGTTGGGTCAGATCAAACGTTTAGTACTTGCTACACATTCTTCAGTACCTAAACATTCAGTACATCTGTTGTTGGTGTTGACCGTGCAGTCTAAAAAACAACACCCATTTAGTCTCATCCTTGTGTACCTGATTATGTATGTGAGGTGAACAAAAATCATGCATTTGACCAGATTTATTATGTTCTTGTTTTGGTCGATCGTGAGGAGGTTCTTACTATTTGCTGACTCTGTTCTATTTTTGTGGTGATATAACCTGGTTATGAGGAAAATGCCTCACCGGAACGTGGATGGAACTGACGGGAGGTGGATCCCTGCTCACCGACGCCAACCCCATCCATATCATCGTCGACGCCATCATTAACTGGTACTAGTCTATCTTTTCCCTTCCCTCCCTCCATGAAATAGATGTTGTCAGTTGAATGGATGAGAGTGGCAGTAGGATAGTGTTTTTCTTCAGGCGTTGTGGTGAGATTATTTCACTATTTGCTTGCTGCTGTACCATTATAACTACAGGTTATTAGTATTGTTGATCCCAACCATGAGCTTGAATTATCTAGTAGTAGAAGTGCATCAGTTTAATCTGCAGCAGTGAGGTCACTGATTTTTTTCCTATGGCATGGTACGATTATGATTGGAATGGTAGCCACTTAATATGTTAGAATGTACTGATTGTTTGGGCTGATTACTGGTCTGTATTAGGGGTACAAGTTTATTACTTTCTATCTAGGTTTATTAGTTTCTATCTAGGTTTTCCTATTGTTGTTTACCGTCAGGTATCTTAGTCTTGATATAACTCTGCAGTTTACTTGAATCTGCAATTCCTTCCAAAAGTATATGCAAAGTGTGTGTGTATCCAGTGAGCAAATCTATTTTAATTACTGAGTATACTATCTGCTTTCCTTTAGTGGCTATTTTCTGCTCAGTTCTCTTTTGACATATAGTTTGTTCTCTTTGAATGTGCAGATTGTATGCTGTGTTGGTGATGTTTTTGAGTTGCTGGGATCATTTGAACCTCGATGTCATGTGTTATGTGATCTGAGCCATATGGCATATTGTAATCTTTTTATGTACGTTTGAAATGCTGCTTTGACACCAAAATTGTATTCCTGTGTACATGCTGCTTTGACGGCAAAATTACAAAAATTTCTCAACAATATATATTGGTTAAATATCTGATTTCCAATTTGCTATTCTTAAAGTTGTACTGCGCCTGAAAAGGCTATAGCCTAACTGATGATGTTTCTCAACAATAATAATTCCGCCAAAAGTTATAAAAAACAAAATGAAAAAGGCCAACAAAAAACAAAATGAAAAGGCCAACAAAAAAAGTAATTGACTTGAAAAAGCAAAGTGTCCAAAAAAGAAAAGGGCCGTAAAATTGGGCTTGGCCCATTTAGTTGACCATAAAAAACATAAATTTGTTGAATTACTGGGCTTGGTCCATGTAGAATAGCGAACTAGATTGTCTGATTCTAATGAACAACCAATTTAATTGGATGCAATTTTGCCACGTCAGCTTGCCACGTCGGATCCAACGTGGCCTGGGCAGACAACCAATGACCAAAGCAATTGGTCATAGGATCAATGCCCTTTTGTTTTGGTCGTTACCTTCAACGACCTTATCAAAAAGAAGGTCGTTAATTTCCATTAAAGATGGTCAGCTTTGGATAATCTGTTTTGGGTCACAAAAAGGTCGCAAATGAAAAACAATGACCATTCAGCGACAAATAGTGATGGTCGGAAGTTGACATATTTCTTGTAGTGTGCTTGCTGTTAAGCCTGTTATAGCTAGCATATGCCTCTTTTAAATGTTTTTGATTGTTCGGTTGTTTGTAGGTAGCATATGTCCAGTTTCAAATGCTATCTTTGGTTGTTTGTAGTATGCCTTGTTTATTCCAGTTATTCACAACGTGATGTTCTATATGTGCAAGTATGAACTGTGCAGTTCAATTTCATCAATACCAGTTTCAACAATACCACTATGAATGACTACATTTGGTTGCTGCATCTTGTAGTTAACATGCCTTTCCATTTTTATTTAACAATAACCAGTGTACTTAGACCGCGACCATACCAGTTTGAATGATTATGTTTGCTTGTTGTTAAATGTTAGGCCTGTTGCAGTTAACACACCTTTCCACTTGTTTTGCTTTACTAGCGTGCTTAAACCTGCACACTGAAGCTATCTTTTGGAGATTATTTTATCCGTCATGGATAAGTTTGGTTGATGTTTAGCCTGTTGTGCTTAACATGCCTCTCGATGTACCTACACAGGACAATTTTGTGAACGGCTGTTGTTTTACATCGAGGTTAGTTTCATCCCATGGCTTATGTATACTCACTGTTCAGGATATCGGTAGCTAGTACCATATAGGTCGGGGGATGATAAGGGACTAATCGGTTAATCGGACTTTTAACTGAATATATCTGTAACTCATTTATCGTTAGGTTAACTAGGGCCATATGTAATATATCTGAGGCTACATAGCAACATGCACTGTACTTAATTTCTAAATATGCAATCCTAGGCTACATAGCAACAAGGAAGAGTGTTACCTTAATGTTCTGATGATGTCTAGATATACGTAGAAGAGCAGCAGCAACAACAACAACAACACAGCCCTGTTTGGATACTCAACTTAGCTAGAGGTTAGAGTTAGTTTCTAGCTCATGACTAACCCTGAACTAACTCCATCCAAAGAGCGTGTTTGGATGACAGGGTTAGATTGACAATAAATGCACTAGGAGAACTAGCTCCAATTAGCACCCCTTGGGTTGGATAGTTTTTTTGGGTGGGTTAGATGCAACTAGCTCAAACTAGCCCTCATGTTTGGATATACTTTAGGGCTATTTGAGCCCGAACTAGCTCAAACTAACTCTAACCCATGGATACATCAGCAGTTAATCAGCTGATAATTTTTAAGAATGCAATAAACTCCTTCCGGCCCTTAATATAAGATGTTAATTCATCTAATATGTGAGTATATTGGATGTTATAAGATATTATAAAAGAGTGTTGTACTACATCATTGTGCAATTGCTGTTTAGCTTCTAATATTAACTTGGTGCTTTTAGGTACATATGTCATTGGTAAAGATCCGCGCTTCGACCCTTTCTGCGTATGGGGCAATGAGATATCGAAGAACCAACATCAAGTGAGGAAGCTGATAAAGATTGTTAGTAAAATGGGTCAAAAGATGGCAATTAAACTATTTTTTTACACTTTATCCAAGACAACAGCGAACTGCAGGATGGTAAGTAAGAACTCTGCAGCCTTCTTTTTACTGCCCATAATGAGTTGTTTTAGATGACAATGTCTGAATCTTTTTCCTTTGCAGTGGTTCCCAAAGCAGTTTACTCAAGATTACCTCTCAAACTACATGATTGGTGGGCATGCAAAGGTTAAAGTATTTCTACCAGAATACGATGATTATCTAGATGTTTTCATGAAGACCGTGAAGGATGGGCAATCGACCATCACAAGGGGTTGGACTAGAGTCGTGCATGCCTTCTGCATGGAGGAGGGCACAATATGGGCATTCCGCTTCACCTTGTTCAGCAACCAGAATGTATTTCGCCTCTTTCTTTACCGTCTTTAATAGTACAACTATACAACTGTGGTTCATCATTCTTTATTTGGTTCTTATGTAATTCTTGAACATATGTACCTATGAATCGAATAATGCGTTGGTTGTTTGAACCTGATGGATATGAATAAAGCTATAGCATACATTCAAATTCAAATTCAAATCCGGTACAATTTGAAATAGCAGCAATTAAATTACGGTGAAATTACGCTCTCCAGGTCATTACGGCACACACGGTTGGTAAAACACAAATGTTTGCGATATACACCATAATCCGACACGGTTCACAGAGAGGAAACGTGTGCAAGCATGCACACAGTTGCCGTTTGCAAAGCGTGTGCGATGTCGGACAATATCACAAATGGTGCGGGCAAACTAAACATTTGTGATAGTTGCCTTATCGTACACGATTCGCAACCATGAACTATTTCTGATGAAGTATGCATCGTAAACGTTGCACCACAGAATAGCATGTGCGATAGTTGTCGTGTACGACAATGTTATGATGGTCCGACGTTTCGTAATCCTGTCCGACACTCGTACAACGATTAGCTAATCTTCTTAATTAGTTATCGCATACAGTTTGGGAAAAGCGAATGTGTGTGATTGTCTACTTATCATACACGTTCTATAATAGTGAACCGTTTGTGGTGGGCCGCGCATCGTAAACGTAGCACCACAGAATACCGACTGCGATGGCAATGCGAGCACAAACGAGTAGGAGTACTGTATATGCATCAAGACTCCCTATCCCCGATGGTTTCTGGGTCGTGTGGGAAGGACCCCCCTATCGCCCACACTCATTTGGCGATGGTTCCAAATGCCGTCGCAGAAAGGGGTTAAAAACCCTTTGTATATGAGTGACCATCAAAATCGACTTTGAAATATGTTTTCAATTGTATGACTATACATCTCATAAATGGATGGAGGTAGTATGTTTATTGTCAGGTTACTCTGGCAGCATACATAGAAGCTTCCATGAATTTGCATTAAACAACATTACAGTACAGAGATGAGAATGGTGTAGTTGTGCTTGCAGATTGGGTTAGACAGACATTATAGCATGTCTTGGCGAAGCATATCAACATATAGAACATAGTAGAAAGTAGCAGAAAAGAGCATAAGAGATTCCTTTTCAACTTGGAGTGGCAATCTGCCAAGCTGCTCAACTGAAAGATGTCAATGATTTATCAGTTAACCCAAATCTTTAACTAAAGACAACGCCTATTTCTGCACAACAGTTTCAGTTAACCCAAATCTTGAACCAAGTCTAGAATGTTAGAAAGCCTACTTTCAAGGAGTATTACTATTTTCTGTTATAGTGGTACATAATAAGGATGATGTGCTATTACTAGGAAACTTAGCACAATATGACAACGCATCATGTCCAATAGATCTTCTCTATCATGAGGTCATATCAGGTTATTTTTGAATTCTAATATGATAATACTGGTAACCTTTACTAATATTTAGGGAAAAAATGCAGCCATGAATCATGGTGCATACAACAATGTCAAGATGAGAAGAAAAAAGGAAAAAGGCCAAAGTTAATGGATTGGACAACGGCCCTACGAGTTTATTAAGATAATGGCTGTGGCTTCTTGCCGCGCATTGCCCGCCGAATGGTGGGCCAATAATGACTTTATACTAAGCAAGTATACACTATACACCCTCATTTGATTAGCTTCAAAAGTAAAACAACACCTAACTAAAGCAAACTTTCATATGGGTCTATTCTTATGGGTAAAAGTTTCAGCTATCCAATAAACCTAGAAGATGGTGGGCAACTATGTCCTTAAAACCATTAGAAATGCTATCTCAAATTTGAAGCTAAAACATATCCTCATGCAGGATGCAATATCTACTGTTTCAAAATTCCATCAGCGGGTAATTGTATGAAGTAGGGTTCAAATAGCAGACTTATATAACAGTACAGAGTAGGTTCAAAAAGAGTCCAAATAGAAAATTAAGGAAGCAAAACAGAATAAAGTAATATCGAAATAGATTTTGCTGCAACTACATATGAAACAGGTACATGTAAAGTTATAAAAAATAATGTTGGATTCTCAATTTTGCTCCATGTTCCACCAGTGGGTGCATCAAAAGAAAAAAGAACATCTTGATACCCATCTCACAATACTGAAAAGGTATTAAATGCCTCCCATTAATCAGTGCTCTTGATGCGTGTCTCACATTCTACGGTTTCAAGATAAAATTAAAAAGGCTTCATATGAGTAAAGCAGATTGAAGAGACTCGAGACAACAGACATGTGCTTTCTACTTCTTTAAAGAAAATCTAAATCTTTGCTACCAGGCATCTTGAAAGGATAACATACTATTTTATTGATTCCAAGGCTCTAACACTAGCAAGCTTGAGACCATAGATGATATCCTCTAACGGTTTTTGATCTTCCGAATAGCTTTAGTATGTATGGCCAAAGCATATGCCAACGAAGCACCCAGATATTTAATGGGAGGTTTAGATATCAAAATTGAAACATCCGGGATTATAGGTTCGAGGGGAGAAGCAAAACCAACCATCCGAATGTTGGTGGGACAGTAATTAATCTAGCCAACAATGCTACAGAAATTGCACATTATTTCTAGCTGAATGAGTTTCCTATCTGCCGAGTTGTCGAGGTCTTTGCACATTTGGAAGATTAAAGTTATGCTTCAAATTAAAATCTTTATGTGGTTCGTCCATAAAGAAGTCATTCTAACCAAAGATAACTTGGTGAAAAGGAATTTGGTTGGTAACTCCAAGTGTTGTTTTTGTGATCAAAATGAAATGAATAAACACCTCTTTCTCGAATGTCCTCTTGCAAAATTATTATGGCAATCAATTCATATAGCTTTTAGCGTTCATCCCCCAAGGAGCATAAACACGTTATTTGGGATGTGGCTTAATGGAGTGGACATACACATAGCTAAACATATTCGGATAGGAATATGTGCACTATTCTGGGCTATATGGAACACTAGGAATGATATTATTTTAATGGGACAAAATTCACTAATATTTTGCAGGTTGTCTACAAAGCTACAACTTGGATCCGTATGTGGTCCTTACTCACTCATGTGGACTTCAGGGATATTTTGGTTATTGGGTGCAACCGCTGGGAGACGGTAGCACGGGCTATCTTCAGCCGATTTCGGTGGCAAGCTAATAATAGGCTAGGTGTGTAGGCATCGTAGCTTGTTTTTTATCGCCGGATATGGCACTTTTCAGTACTATGTCGCCGGATGTGGCGCTTTTCAGATTTATTTTCTTTTGACTTCTGCTCAGTTTATGAGCTTCTTTCGACCTTAAGACTTTGTTACGTTTTTATTTAATAATATGGCTGCATTCATCGATTGATGCAGAGGCCGGGGGACATCCTTCTTTTCCAAAAAAAAATCCGCCGACATTAAAGAAAATAAAATTAGAGAACCAAGAATAACCCATAGTATAAACCTTCAGTCAATTGCAATGATCAATCTCAGAAAGGGCAACTAAAATAGTAAAATCATGAAATAAAGTATAAGCTAATAGATACAAATATTGCATATCCTCAACATAAGTTGTACCTTTGTAGGCCTACATTATTCAAAACACATCCAGGAAAATAAAGTTAAAGGCCAGGCATATACGCAAACTGCATTACTACAATGTTACGGGATGTTTAAATGTGTGATACAATAAAGAACATGACTAAGTTTGCCTAGCAATCTAGCCACTGAGCAAATACACAAGAGTAGAAATGGATAAACCTAATGACCATAGAAGCTACTTCGAAACAAAAATTAACCCTACAAATTCCAACCCTATCGAAGAACTCAGTAATCAAACCACTTTCATGAATTGCACAAAAGCATTATTTAGTTACAGCTATTTCCTTTTCACCCAAACCTATAACATCGAGAAACATGACAATATTTTTATTTCTAAAATGACATCAAGCAACAAAACAAGATTTTTATGTGAAAAATATATTACAGGCCACACGCCACAAGCAAGAGAATCGCAACAACACAATGGAAATAAATAGTTAAATATAGAGTTCCAGCAGGACGTAGAATATGATGCTAATAGCAAAGAAAGTAATATATATATATATATATATATATAGAGAGAGAGAGAGGTTGTATGTAGTATCTATCAAATCGGAGAGTGTACCTACACACAGAAAAGCAAATACTTGCACCCAACGCAAACAAGGGGGTTATCAATCCCCTATGCGGTTAATTGTAAGGATCAAATCTCGTAGTGGTAGATAGATAAAGTAAAACACAAAATAAAAAATGGTAAATAAATTGTAGCAAGGTATTTTTGGATTTTATATATTATAAAAGTAGACCCGGGGGCCATATATAGTTTTCACTAGCGGCTTCTCTCTTGAATAAATCATACGGTGTGTAAACAAATAACTATTGTGCAATTGATAGATAAGCGCATAGTTATGACGATATTCAAGGCAATGATCATGTATATAGGCATCACATCCAAGACAAGTAGACCGACTCCTGCCTGCATCTACTACTATTACTCCACCCATTGACTGCTATCCAGCATGCATTTAGGGCATTAAGTTAATAAAAATAGAGTAACGCCTTAAGCAAGATGAGATGATGTAGACAAAGTAAGCCCAATCAATATGAATAAACCCATCTTTTTATCCTTAATGGCAACGACACAAATACTTGTCATGCCCCTTTCTATCACTGGGATTGAGCACCGCAATATCGACCCCATCACAAAGCACCTCTCCCATTGCTAGTTAAATCAATCTAGTTGGCCAAACCAAACGGATAGATCAGAGAGAAATACAAAGCTATAACAATCATGAATAAAAGAGTTCAGAGAAGACTCAAATAAAATTCATGAATAATCTGATCATAAACCCACAATTCATCGGATCCCAACAAACACACCGCAAAAGAAGATTACATCGAATAGATCTCCAAGATGATCGAGGAGAACATTGTATTGAAGATCAAAGAGAGAGAAGAAGCAATCTAGCTACTAGCTATGGACCGGTAGGTCTGTGGTGAACTACTCACGCATCATCGGAAGGGCAGCAAGGTTGATGTAGAAGCCCTCCGTGGTCGATTCCTCCTTTGGCAGAGTATTGGAGAAGGCCTCTAGATGGGATAACGAAAGAACAGAGGCTTGCGGTGGTGGCAAAAGTATTTCGGGTGGCTCTCTGATGTATTGGAAATATTTGGGAATCTATAGAAGTGGAATTAGGTAAAGAGGTGCTATGAGGGGCCCACAATCCTGGGGGCTCCCCCTAGGGCGCGCCTTCTGGGCTTGTCGCTCCCTCGTGGCTCCGCAGGTCTTCTCCCGAAGCTTCTAGGGTCCCTTGTGGACCAGAAAAAATCGTTAAAAAGTTTCATAGCTTTTGGAGTCTATTTGATACTGATTTTCTGAAAAGCCAAAAACAAGCAAAAAAACAGCAACTGGCACTCGGCATTAGGTTAATAGGTTATTCCCAAAAAATGATATATAATTGCATATAAAACATCCAAGATTGATACTATAATATCATGGAACAATAAAAAATTATAGATACGTTGGAGATGTTTCAAGCAACCCCAACCTTAATTCATGCTCATCCTCAAGTAGGTAAATGATAAAAAACAGAATTTTTGATGTGGAATGCTACCTATCATGTAATCACCTTTAAGTATGAATATTAAGATCCGAATAATTCAAAGCAATAGTGTATAGTTTGATATAAAGACATAAATACTCAGGCATACTAACAAACAATCATGCCTTTCAAAATAAAAATGCTAAAGAAAGTTATCACTACAAAATCATAATCTTGTCATGCTCCATCTTCTTAACATAAAGTGTTTATCATGCACAACCCTGATAGCCGAGCAATTGGTTCATACTTTTTAACACACTTCAGCTTTTTCAACCCCCACGCAATACGTGAGCGTAAGCCATGGATATAGCACTATGGGTGGAATTGAATATGGTGGTAGAGATTAATATGGAGAAAACAAAAAAGGAGAAGTTCTCACATTGACGAGGCTAATCAACGGGCTATGGAGATGCCCATCAATTGATATCAATGCAAGGAGTAGGGATTGCTATACAACGGATGCACTAATAGCTATAAGTGTATGAAAGGTCGAAAATAAAACTAAGCGGGTGTGCATCTAACTTGCTTGCTCATGAAGACCTCGAGCATTTGAGGAAGCCCATCATCAGAATATACAAGCCAAGGTCTATAATGAACAATTCCCACTAGTATATGGAAATGAAGGCATAGGAGACTCTCTATATGAAAAACATGGTGCTACTTTGAAGGACATGAGCGAAAAAGGATAGTAACATTGCCCCTTCTCTCTTTTTCCCTCATTTTTTCAATTTTTTTTCATTTTTTCATATCTTTTTATTTTTTTGGTGGGCACTTTTTGGCCTATTTTTTTCTTTTTTTATATTTCCTCACTAGGACAATGCTCTAATAACAAATAATGATGATCATCACACTCTATTTACTTACAACTCAAAATTAGAACTCGATACTAAAACAAAATATGACTTGATAACCCACAAGTATAGGGGATCGCAACAGTTTTCGAGGGTAGAGTATTCAACCCAAATTTATAGATTCGACACAAGGGGAGCGAAATAATATTTGTAAGTATTAGCAGCTGAGTTGTCAATTCAACCATATTCAACCCAAATTTATAGATTCGACACAAGGGGAGCCAAAGAATATTTGTAAGTGTTAGCAGCTGAGTTGTCAATTCAACCACAC
This sequence comes from Thinopyrum elongatum, assembly GCA_011799875.1. Lineage (NCBI taxonomy): Eukaryota > Viridiplantae > Streptophyta > Magnoliopsida > Poales > Poaceae > Thinopyrum > Thinopyrum elongatum. Next base: position 53,978,099 of record CM022299.1, on the reverse strand, counting down.
CTGGAGATTAATTATCTGCAGCAAAGTGATCAGTAGCAAAGTAGTATGATAGTTTTAATAATAGTAGCAGCAGCAATAGTAACGGTAACAGTGATAGCAGTGATAATGTAGCAAGTGCAATAGTAATAGCAGTAGTAACTTAGCAAGATCAATATGTAGGGAAATCGTAGGCATTGGATCAGTAATTTGTTGGATGATATTCATCATGAGACAGTTATAACCTAGGGCGATACGGCACTAGCTCAAGTTCATAAATATAATGTAGGCATGTATTTCGTAAATAGTCATGCGTGCTTATGGAAAGAACTTGCATGACATCTTTTGTCCTACCCTCCCAAGGCAGCGGGGTCCATATTAGAAACTAAGGGATATTAAGGCCTCCTTTTAATAGAGAACCGGAACAAAGCATTAACACACGGTGAATACATGAACTCCTCAAACTACGGTCATCACCGGGAGTGGTCCCGACTATTGTCACTCTGGGGTTGCCGGATCATAACACGTAGTAGGTGACTATAACTTGCAAGATCGGATCTAGAACATGGATATAATGGTGATAACATAAACGGTTCAGATCTGAAATCATGGCACCCGGGCCTAAAGTGACAAGCATTAAGCATGGCAAAGTCATAGCAACATCAATCTCACAACATAATGGATACTAGGGATCAAGCCCTAACAAAACTAACTCGATTACATGATGAATCTCATCCAACTCCTCACCGACCAGTGAGCCTACGAAGGAATTACTGACTCCCGGTGGGGAGCATCATGGAATTGGCGATGGAGAAGGGTTGGTGATGACGAATACCGAAGATCCCCCTCTCCGGAGCCCCAAACGGACTCCAGATCTGGCCTCTCGATGAAGAACAGGAGGTGGCGGCGGCTTCGTCTCGCGGAACGTGATAATTCTTTCTCCCTGAGTTTTTCTAAAAAAATAGGATTTTATAGAGTCGGTTTCAGGGTCTGCGGGGCCACCAGGTGGGGACAACCCACCTGGGCGCGCCTGGGGGGCAGGCGCGCCTTGGTGGGTTGTGCCCACCCAGGTGCCCCCCTCAGGTGGCTCTTGGCTCTGGAAATTCTCTTATTTTGTATAAAAATTCCTCACAAATTTTTTTTCCATTCCGAGAACTTTTATTTCTGCACAAAAACAACACCATGGTAGTTCTGCTGAAAACAACGTCAGTCCGGGGGAAGTTTCATTCAAATCATGCAAATTAGAGTCCAAAACAAGAGGAAAAGTGTTAGGAAAATCAGATACGTTGGATACGTATCAACTCCCCCAAGCTTAAACCTTTGCTTGTCCTCAAGCAATTTAGTTGATAAACTGAAAGTGAAAAAGAAAAACTTTTATGAACTCTTTTGCTCTTGTTTGCATAAATAAGCTTAAACAACACCCAGGTTTTTAGCCAATATTATAACTCTCCATATCGACAATAACTCTTAATAATTATATTAACTCATATCAATGACATAATCAGCTAGCGAGCAATAATAAGATATCTCAAATGGCAACACGTTATTAAAACAACCATGATATAATATGATAATTGTGGTATCTCACTAGCCCTTTCTGAGACCGCAAAACATAAATGCAGAGCACCTCCAAAGTTCAAGCAGCGACTAAACATTGTAATTCATGGTAGAAAAGATCCAGTCATGATGCACCCAACATTAACTACACACAATGCATAAGCATGACAACAGTGCTCTCAGGTTCTGGCGCTTATTTGAGAAGGTGATGACACAACTTAAAAGTAAATAGATAGTCCCTTCGCAGTGGGAAGCAGTGATTTACAGAGGTGCCAGAGCTCAAAGCTTAAATTGAGAGATAAAAATATTTTGAGAGGCATACTTTTCCCACCAACGAAAACGACTTAAGAGTTTCCAATACTTTCCATGCTAGATATATCATAGGCGGTTCACAAACAGAAATTAAAGTTTATTCCTTTTTCCACCATTTCTTTCACTTTCCATGGCTAGCCGTATCCACGGGTGCCCTCCATACCAACACTTTCCAAGGAATTTATTATTTGACAACATAAAGTAAATTCATTTTTCATTTCGGGACTGGCCATCCCTTATACCTTTGCCATACTCTCATGCAATGACAAGTGAATAAACACTCATCGTGAGAATAACACATCTAGCATGGAAAAATATCGGCCACCCCTCGCCGCCTCGCGAGTGGTACGAGCGCACAAAAGAGAAATTTATTTTGAAAATTAGAGGTGGCACATGCAAATTTACTTAGGACGGTAGGGTAATACCGCATATAGGTAGGTATGGTGGACTCAACTAGAATAACTTGGGTTTCAGGTTTTTGATGCACAAGCAGAATTCCCACTTAGTACAGGCGAAGACTAGCAATTAGGTTGAGAAGCGGCCAGCTAGAGAGCAACAACGGTCATGAACATGCATTATGCATAAGTAACATTGGATACTAGCATGAGTAGGATATGAACACCATGAACATAAATATCATAGAGGCTATGTTGGTTTTGATTCAACTACATGCATGAACATGTGCCAAGTCAAGCCACTCGAACGTTCAGAGGAGGATACCATATCATCATACTAGATCACAATCATCTTAACGCAATGTTGATATCCAAGATAAATCATTATTCACTCCCAGCTACTTATGCATGGCATGAGAAACTATAATCTCTAATTGTCATTGCAAACATGTTTAATCATAATGGGCTGAATCATGGATACTAGGTTAAACATATTTACAAAAACAGAACAAGTTGAGTTCATACCCATTTCTCTCTGCCACGGCCAGTTCGTCGAATATCGTCATTATTGCCTTTCACTTGCATGACCGAACGATATGAAAGTAATAATAGTGCAAGAGTGCCATGGACTAAGCTGGAATCTGCAAACATTTATTCAATAGAAGAAGACAAGGTAAAATGGGCTCTTTATTAGATCAACAATTATGCATATGAGAGCCACTCAACATTTTCATCGTGGTCTTCTCCTTGGTATGACTCAATAAAAGAAAAGAAGTTCAGAGAAACACACTGAAATATATTTGGAGTTTTTGGTTTTCTGAAAGAAAGCAAATAAAAAGGGAAAAACTAAAATGAGAAAACTATTTACATGGGAAAGCTCCCAACAAGCAAAAGAAGAATAAGGAAATCTTTTTGAGTTTTCTTTTTAGTACTACAACAATTTAAACTAGGAAAAAAATAAAAAAGAAGTAGGAAATATATTTTTGGATTTTCTCAAAGTTTTTCAAACACATAAGAAGAAAGCAAGAAAATAATTCTAACATGGATAATACAATGAAAAAGTGTGGACACCGACAACTGAAATGTGTGAACATGAATATAATGTCGGTGGAAATACGTACTCCCCCAAGCTTAGGCTTTTGGCCTAACTTGGTAATCACCAGTCGTAGAAGCCATGAGGTCCTATGTTGAAGTGCTGCGGTGTGGGCACTTGAGGGTCCCACTGCTGAGGCTCCTCCTGTGCCGCAGCCTGGTTGTTCCGGTAAGCGATGATGTCCGCGAGCATAATCCTGTATCCACACCTGGCAATGGGATCAAACAAAGCAGGTGCAGGAAGTGGAATAATATCACGAGTTTTCACACTAAAAACCAGATTATAAGGAAGAGGAATGTCAGGATAATCGGCAGCAATAAACTGATGGTATTCCATAGCAGCACGATCTAGGTGAACCTTGGGCAAAGGGTAATCATGCTGGTGTATCTGAACATTAAAGTGAGCTGCCAGGCGAGTAGCGTAAATACCACCATGTATTTTACCCTTGGATTTATTAATGTGGAGGCGGCGTGCCACAATAGCTCCCAAGCTATAAGTGTTGTCGCCTTCCAGTGCATGACGTAAAACAGCAAGGTCTGGGGCACTGAGTGCACCCACCTTCTCTCTAGCAAGCAAGCACTTTGCAATGAAAAGAGCAAAATAATGAATAGCAGGAAAATGCAAGCTAGTGGCGGTGACACTCGACACTCCTCTCTCGTCCCCCACAGACAGAGTACGGTAAAAACCTTCAAACTCTGCAGGCCTAGGCTCTACCAACCCACCATTAGAAGGAAGCAAGCATATTTCACAAAATTCAGTAAGCGGTATCTGATGGGGTTCAGCGTATAAATTAAATTGCACTTCAGGGGGATTATTCTTAGGAAGGAAAGTAAAACTTTGCACAAAGGAATTTGTGAGGAGATGATACTATTTGCATTCAGCTGTGATGAAGTCAGTGAGGCTGGCATTAGCAGCATATTGTGCAAACTCTTGGAGGATTCCGGCCCCTTCCATGAACGGGGTATGCAGCCATTCGCACGGTCGAAACTCCGCCAACCTCCGGGGGCAGAGATCACTGTCAGATGACTCCCCAATTACTCCTTTGGAGTTCTTCTTGGAAGCAAACTTCCTAAAGATACTCATGTTTTTCCAAGCAACAATCCCCCGAAACAGTTTCGGAAACGGAGCTTCGAGCAAAGAGATCGAAATCCGCGGGTTTGAGAGCCAGAACACGGGAGAGAGAGCAAAGGTGATTTTTTTGGAGGTAGGTGATGATGTGGTGTAAAGAGATAAGTGAGGGGGGCCACGTGGGGGCCACAACCCACCAGGGCGCGCCTGGGGGTCCTGGCGCGCCCAGGTGGGTTGTGCCCACCTGGTGCACCTCCCTCTGATATTATTTGCACCAGAAATTCTTAAATAATCAGAAAAAAATTGTATTAAATTTTCAGGGCATTCTGAGAAGTTTTATTTTTGGGTCATTTTTTATTGCATGGGAAAAATCAGAAAACAGACAAAACATAGTATTTTATTTTATTTAACTAATAGGAACAGAAAATAAAAGGTAGGGACAGAAGGTAGTGCGCACTAAATTCATCAACTTCATACCTCTCAAAAATGATCCATTAATAAGGTTGATCAGGTCTTATTAACAACCACTTTCGATTAGCATGAAACCGAAGAACTTTCGTGAATCACTAAGTTACCTCAATGGGGATATGCTTTTCCCCAAAAATAAGCATTTCATATTTCTTTTTAACAGTAGGTAGAGGTAGTTGAAAACTTCCAATAGTGATTGTCGGAGATTTTTCAAAAACATTAATACCATTCACTTGGAATTGTTTCTTCGAAAAGTGTACCGTATGCTCATTACCATTGATATGAAAAGTGACCTTGCTTTTATTGCAATCAATAACAGCCTCTGCAGTATTCAAGAAGGGTCTACCAAGGATAATCGACATGTTGTCGTCCTCGGGCATCTCAAGTATAACAAAGTCAGTTAAAATAGGAACATTAGCAACAACAACGGGCACATCCTCACAAATACCGATAGGTATGGCAGTTGATTTGTTAGCCATTTGCAAAGATATTTCAGTAGGTGTGAGTTTATTCAAGTCAAGTCTTTTATATAAAGAGAAAGTCAGAACACTAACACCAGCTCCTAAATCACATAAAGCAGTTTTCACATAATTCTTTTTGATGGAGCAAGGTATAGTTGGTATTCCCGGATCTCCAAGTTTTTTAGGTACTCCATCCTTAAAATTATAATTAGCAAGCATAGTGGAGATTTCAGCTTCCGGTATTTTTCTCTTATTGGTGATGATGTCCTTCATGTACTTTGCATAAGGAGGCATTTTAAGGATATCAGTCAAGCGAGTACGCAAAAAGACTGGCCTCAACATTTCAGCAAAGCGTTCAAATTATACATCATCTTTCTTTTTAGTTGACTTAGGTGGAAAGGGCATAGGTTTTTGAACCCATGGTTCTCTTTCTTTACCGTGTTTTCTAGCAATAAAGTATGTTTTATCATATTTTGCATTCTTGGGTTGTGGGTTATCAAGATCAATAGCTGGTTCTATCTCAGCATCATTATCTGGTTCTTTATCATTTGTTTGAGCATCATTATGAACCTCATCATTATCTTTTTCATTATCAGAAGGTGAGTGTTCATTACCAGATTGAGTTTCAACATCAGAGATAGAAATTTCATTATCATTATCAGAAGGTTTTTCTATTTCAGGTTCACTAGAGGCATGCAAAGTCCTATCATTTTTCTTCTTCTTTTTCTTTTTAGAAGTACTACTTGCATCAGAGTTAGCTCTTTGTGAATCTTGTTCAATTCTCTCTGGGTGTCCCTCAGGGTAAAGTGGTTCCTGAGTAATTTTACCTCCTCTAGTTGCTACTCAAACAGCAAAGTCATGTATGTTATATTCATTTCATCAAGCAACTCTCTTTTAGATTTAGCAACTTGTTCTAGTTGAGCTTGAACCATAGAAGCATGTTTTCCCACACCTCTAACATCATTTGAGATTCTAAATAACAAGTCACTCAAGTGAGCAATCGTATCAGAATTGTATTTCAATTGTTTCATAACATTTGCATTGAAGTGATCTTGTTTTCTAATGTAATTTTCAAACTAATAAAGGCACTGGCTAGGGTGCATATTGTGAGGATTATCATTATCATTGAATTTCATTAGAGAATTTACCTCTACCACCAAAGGTGGTGGTGGTGTATCAAGCCCATGTATTTCTTCAATAGGAGGTAAAAATTTTACATCCTCAGCTTTAATACCTTTTTCGTTCATAGATTTCTTTGCCTCTTGCAAATCTTCGGGACTGAGATATAAAATACCCCTCTTCTTCGGAGTGGGTTTAGATGGTGGTTCAGGAAGAGTCCAATCATCATAGTTTTTCAACATGTTATTCAATAATTCTTCAGCTTGCCCAATAGTTTGTTCCCTGAAAACACAACCAGCAAAACTATCTAGGAAATCCCTAGAAGCATCGGTTAGTCCATTATAGAAGATATCAAGTATTTCATTTTTCTTAAGAGGATGATCAGGCAAAGCATTAAGTAGTTGGCAAAGCCTCCCCCAAGCTTGTGGGAGACTCTCTTCTTTAATTTCCACATAGTTATATATTTCCTGTAAGGCAGCTTGTTTCTTATGAGCAGGGAAATATTTTTCAGAGAAGTAATAAATCATATCCTGGGGACTACGCACACAACCAGGAGCAAGAGTATTGTACCAAGCTTTAGCATCACCCTTTAATGAGAACGGAAATAATTTGAGAATATAGTAATAGCGAGTTTTCTCGTCATGAGTAAAAAGGGTGGCTATGTCATTCAACTTAGTAATATGTGCCACAACAGTTTCAGTTTCATAACCATGGAAAGGATCAGATTCAACCAAAGTAATTAACTCTGCGTCGACAGAGAATTCATAATCCTTATCATCAATAAAGATAGGTGAGGTAGCAAACTTAGGATCATATTGCATTCTAGCATTCAAGGATTTTTCTTTATACTTGCATAGTAATTTCTCTAGATCATCTCTATCCTTACAAGCAAGAATATCTCTAGTCGTCTCCTCATTCATAACATAACCTTCCGGTACCTTAGGCAATTCATATCTAGGAAGGCTAATTCTAGTGGGAGTTTCAAGATTTTCAGTTTCAAGCTCATCATCAGATTCAACAACATCATGTTGTCTTACTCTAGCAATTTGTTCATCAAGAAATTCACCTAATGGCACATCATCATCAAGCAAGGTACTAGCATCATCATAAGCATCATTCATAGCAGAAGTAGCATCATCAATAACTTGCGACATATTAGAATTAATAGCATGTGGTGGTGTTGCAAGTTTACTTATTACAGAAGGTGAATCTAAAGCGGAGCTGGATGGCAGTTCCTTACCTCCCCTCGTCTTAGAGGGAAAAATCTTAGTCTTAGCATCCTTCCGATTCTTCATAGTGATAATTTGATAATTATCCCAAGTGACTCAACAAATATAGCTATGATCCCCGGCAACGGCGCTAGAAAAAGGTCTTGATAACCCACAAGTATAGGGGATCGCAACAGTTTTCGAGGGTAGAGTATTCAACCCAAATTTATAGATTCGACACAAGGGGAGCCAAAGAATATTTGTAAGTATTAGCAGCTGAGTTGTCAATTCAACCACACCTGGAGATTAATTATCTGCAGCAAATGATCAGTAGCAAAGTAGTATGATAGTTTTGATAATAGTAGCAGCAGCAATAGTAACGGTAACAGTCATAGCAATGATAATGTAGCAAGTGCAATAGTAACAGCAGTAGTAACTTAGCAAGATCAATATGTAGGAAAATCGTAGGCATTGGATCGGTAATTTGTTGGATGATATTCATCATTAGACAGTTATAACCTAGGGCGATACGGCACTAGCTCCAGTTCATAAATATAATGTAGGCATGTATTCCGTAAATAGTCATACGTGCTTATGGAAAGAACTTGCATGACATCTTTTGTCCTACCCTCCCGTGGCAGCGGGGTCCATATTGTAAACTAAGGGATATTAAGGCCTCCTTTTAATAGAGAACCGGATCAAAGCATTAACACACGGTGAATACATGAACTCCTCAAACTATGGTCATCATCGGGAGTGGTCCCGACTATTGTCACTCCGGGGTTGCCAGATCATAACACGTAGTAGGCGACTATAACTTGCAAGATCGGATCCAGAACTTGGATATAATGGTGATAACATAAACGATTTAGATCTGAAATCATGGCACCTGAGCCCAAAGTGACAAGCATTAAGCATGGCAAAGTCATAGCAACATCAATCTCAGAACATAATGGATACTAGGGATCAAGCCCTAACAAAACAAACTTGATTACATGATGAATCTCATCCAACTCCTCACCGACCAGCAAGCCTATGAAGGAATTACTCACTACCGGTGGGGAGCATCATGGAATTGGCGATGGAGAAGGGTTGGTGATGTCAAATACCGAAGATCCCCCTCTCCGGAGCCCCAAACGGACTCCAGATCTGGCCTCCCGATGAAGAACAAGAGGTGGTGGCGGCTCCGTCTCGCGGAATGCAATAATTCTTTCTCCCTGATTTTTTCTAGAAAAATAGGATTTTATAGAGTAGGTTTCAGGGTCTGCGGGGCCACCAGGTGGGGACAACCCACCTGGGCGCGCCTAGGGGGCAGGCGCGCCCTGGTGGGTTGTGCCCACCCAGGTGCCCCCCTCAGGTGGCTCTTGGCTCCGGAAATTCTCTTATTTTGTATAAAAATTCCTCGCAAATTTTTGTTCCATTCTAAGAAATTTTATTTCTGCACAAAAACAACACCATTGTAGTTCTGCTGAAAACAGCGTCAGTCCGGGGTTAGTTTCATTCAAATCATGCAAATTTGAGTCCAAAACAAGAGGAAAAGCGTTAGGAAAAGCAAATACGTTGGAGATGTATCATGACTCTGTGTGAATGCCTCTGGCAGTATACCAGGATGTGCAGTGATGCTAGTGTAACATGTATAAAAAATGATGAACGGTTGCTGAGCCACAAATACTATGTCTGCTATATGATCATGCACTACTAGAGAAAAGCTTATAGATAGTCGCTTACTAGTAGCGCGCTATATTGCCCCGCGCTACTACTACTTACTAGTAGCGTGCAATATTTACCCGCGCTACTAGTAAATATTTACTGGTAGTGTGTGACAAAAAAACACGCTACTAGTAAGTATCTCCAACCGTGCCCTGCGAACAGACGGTAGCAGTAGCGCGAGTTCTAAAACCTGCGCAACTACTATGTGGATACCTATACCGCAGGTCAGCCGCCCATGCTACTAGTATACTCCCACACTATCCACCGCCCGATCCACCCCACCCCACCTACCGCCCCACTCCACCCACCCTCGTTTCTCTCAAAAGAAAATCCACCCAATCCCCGATCCAGATCCCCTCCACCGTCGGCCTCCCTTCCACCTCCTCTCTTCTCCCAACCCTCCCCCGATCCAGATCCCCTCCACCACCGGCGAGTACTAGCACACAGAGGTATAGGAGCCTCCTCCCCCTCCTCCTCCTGCACCCCCGTCGCCACACGCCGGGGCTGCTGCGCGGCGCACCAGTCGTCCTTCTTCCTCGACCTCGCCTCCCCCATCCTGTCTCACAGCGGCGGCTCTTGCTTCGCCTCCCCCGCGGCCGCCTCGCCCTCCGCCACACCGCCGCCGCCCCTCTTCATGCTCGATGACCACTTCGCCGCCACCGACTTCTCGCCTGACCCCATCGCCTTCGACCTGCTCCCCGTCGCATCCTCCCCCTCCTCCCGCACCGGGGCAGGCGCAGGCAGCCGCTCGCCCTCATGGGACCGCTCCTGCGGCAAGGTCTTCGCCAACATTTCCCCGATTGACGAGGTCATCGAGCCGCCCTGCACGGAGCTGCTTGCGCTGCCCCCGCCGTCGAGTCCCTACACTCGTCCTCCCTCGATGTCTATGGAGGCTGCCAGGACGGAGCCGGTGGCTCCGGCCAGCGAAGGGAAGGCAGATGGCGAGGAGTGGTTCACTGTATTCGGGTGAGCAAACCATGATGCTCTTCTTTACTTGTTTTTTGAGGAAGTTGTAGCCTCCCGCTTGCGCATGGTAGATTTAGTTCTGCAAGTGGGTAGTATCTTGATTTCCACTGGACATGTAGCCATGGAGCTGAAAGCAATTGATGCTTTGCGTAGGTTCATGGCCCTGCCATGTGCTTGCTCCTATCTATGTCCATGAGCAACAACAAAATCAATCATGTAGTAGCATATCGTTCTTAGACTTTAGTACTTGCCCTAGCAACTGGATATACCGGACTCTATAGTGCTAGTGCACTTTCATTTTTGTTAAATTTGTACACCCTGCCCTAGAAAGCAGTAGCCGTCACTTAGCTTTTTGTTGGGGGCCTTATACAGGATGAATTGGTTTATTGATGTTTATTGTTTCCCCTCTTATAGATTCTCACTTAGAGATAACAATCTCGTTCTCCGAGAGTTCGAGAAATGTGGTGTTATACTAAGACATCACTCTGGCCCAAGAGAGGGTAATTGGATGCACTTCATCTGCTGTCGGACGGCATCCACTAGGCGACGGAGCTCCCCATGGCAAAGGCGTCCACGTAGCGATCTCGAGCCAGCAAATCTCATCGGCAGGTAAGCTAGTCTATCCTCTATTCGTCTCTTCTTGTGAATCCTTGTAATGCTACAAAAAAATGGTTAATGGCTGAATGCTCCTGACTCGCAACAAAAATGAATGCTCCTGAAGTTTTTGGTTATATAGAGATACATTGGAAGTTTTTTTGTTGATTTGGTTATCAACATTCGTTTGAAGCTTAGGAAAGGTCAGCCTATAGGTTAGGACCTTCTTCTTTTCTAGACAAGAAAGAAATATTTCCGTAGTTTCTAGGTGCAAATTGAGTTCGGTTGATGGTCCTAAACAACCTGGGAGAGTGAATGCTTCAATGCTCATCACAACGTGTATGTAGAGTCTGGACTACTTCATAATCTGTTTTCAACATTAGTACTACTAGATAAGTAGTAATTCTGAACATCTTTGTAGCTTACAAAAACCAGATTGCAAGTAATTTTGAACATCTTTGTAGCTTGCAAGAACATACTTGAAATTAGTTGACACATGACCCTGCGGCAGAAGGCACTGATTAATGTTCATGATTTAGTAACTACAAATTTCTGTGTTTTTCTTTGCCTTGTCGCGCCCAGCAATATATTGTATTTGTCTGCGAAGACTAAACTTGGTGCCAAACATTGCGGCGCGAAGTAAACACACAGCTCCCTGCCTGATTTGGTACAATATATAGCGAATAACCTAACAAGAAATCCTCTACACACAAAGTAATTTAGTTCGCATATGCATTTCTATGTTTCCTTTAGACTCTATGTTTGTCTATGCACTTGTCAAATCTATATGCATTCTTATATAACTATTCTCACCACTTTTCATAGCTATCGAAACACCAGAACTGCTCTCTTTAATGGCATTGAAGAAGGTGGAATACGAGCACCAGCTTATTCTTCACATGAGAATGAGCGAGCTATGGATGGATTCCAACACTGGTACAGTGAGGTGCTATACAAACGGTTTTTAACCCCTTTCCGCGATGGCATTTTGATCAATCACCATGTGAGTGTTGGCGATAGGGGGTGCTTCCCACACGACCAAGAAACTGTCGGGGATAGGCCCTCCGTTCACACACGCTCGGCAAAATGAGGTCGTGTGCGACGGGCGAGCGATCAAATACGGTTATACAGGCCCAATCGGTTCCGGTCATAAGTACATCCCACACAGTCAGTACCAGACAAACGTTTCTGTTTGTTATGTACATTCCACACAGTCAATCCAAGAAATAAGTTTCCGTTCTTATATACATCCCACACAGTCAATCCAGGGAAAATGTTTCCGTTTGTATGTACATCCCACACAGTCAATCCAGGGAAAACGTTTACGTTCGTATATACATCCCACACAGTTTTATGTATAGCCTCATGTGTGGTAGGTGTAACTATCACACACGCTCTGCTTTGGTTAACCGTTTGCTTTTATTCAAGTACATCACACACGATTTGATGAAGAAAACTGTATGGCATTGGGCTATCCATCACAAGCACTTTTGCTGCTAGAACCGTTTGCAAAGTTCCATGACCCAGTTAGCAGGTTTATTAGTTTATAATAAATAATTCTAGTATTACGCAAATTCACATTTCATATTGAACAGCTGTTTGCCAATTTCATATCAGGCACATAAATATACTTTAACATCACAGTACGATAGCTACCTGAAAACAGCACAGTACAGCATGTAGCTAGTTCACCTTCATAAGAACAATATTAGAACAATATATTCATTTCCCTAATCGAGATCATCCAGGCTCGTCTTATCCACCTCTGCTTCCAGTTCAGTAAGAACCTGTTTTGCACTAGCCAACTGGGAAAGTGCCTCCTCCTTCGCCAACACCTTCTTAGCAAAGTCTATTTTAAAAAATCTGAACTCATTCTCCATCTTCCTCTTTTTATCGCGCATCTTCAAATAATCTTCAGTGTTGGCAACACTTTCTCTAAGCCTACCTCTGTTCTCTTCCTCATACATGCTCCAGAGCTTTGCTAGGCACATCTTCAAAGACTGTGGCCACTCTTGATCAACCCATTCCAGGTAAGAACACTTCTGTTCATCCTATAATATTTAAAACTAGATCAGTAACAATTGTAGGGGAAATGGGTTTCTAGCAACATAGAAAATCACCAAATACATATTTTGAAAAACTGAAGAAACAGGTTAATTATGACATATCTTCTCAAAAAGAGCATTGTGCAAATGAATTAACCGCTATTGAGACAACAACCAAATTCTAAAACATCAAAAGCTGTAATTAACTACAACAACGCTACAAGTTCTTAGTCATGTACTATAAATAGCAAATTGAACATTTTATGAGGAAGCTAAATATAACTGCAACAACATAGCGACATTGTTTGGATGACATCAAATTGATACTAACAGGTGTGTACATGCACATATTTAGTAACATAGAACTAATAGCACTAAGGCCATCCACTATGTATGCCAAAACCGGTGTAAAGACAACTGTTGCTACATTTGGCACTGGTGCCCTGCACTTGCGAGCTGATGCAGCGAAAAAAATTCAGCGACCTCGACTCCGGAGCACCTAGTTTCTCTGATGCCTAGTTCCTTCATGCCATAAAGATTTAGTATTTTACTGCTTGGCTGCTCGGATGTGTGGACCAAAGTTGGCTGCACAAACTGCTGAAGCGGTGCCAAATAATTTTCTACTGGCATCGCTGATGAGATGGCAACATTTTTGGATACTAGGTACAAACTGTGACAATGTCTTAACATCTAGAATAACATAGCACAGTGACAATGTCTGAATCACATCTAACTAATGATTTGTAACAATGAAAGTGGGGCTAACCTTCTCTGCACATGCCAGAAACTTCCTCCCACTGTCCATATATTCAAACGCAACTAACTTCATGCATGGAGATTGATGGTGACAACAAGCAGGCAGATCTTCAGCCACCCCGCTCCATTCATTGCAACTGATGGTCCTAGGGAGCTACAAGAGGAAGAAATCACTCAAATCGATCGCCGGGTTAAAATCCTTCATTCCAAGTCATAACCCGAGAGAGAGAAGAGAGGCATACCTGGGTGGTGAAGGAGTCGTCGTCGGAGGAGGAACCGCTGGAGAGGTCATTGACACTAGTGCAGAATTGGCCATTAGTCCCAGTTCGTAAGGGCCCGGGACCAAAGGCCCACCACGTGGCACGAGCCCGTGCCGGGGGCTGGGGGACCATTAGTCCCGGTTGGTGACACCAACCGGGACTAGAGGTTTAGGGGTTTAGGGTTTTAGGATTTATTAATTATGGTTTATTTTCCTTTTCATTTTGTGTTTTCCATTTAATTTTTTTTTATTTCAAACATATTTTACGCTGCTTCAGTCGTCAAGTGCCACTGCTACTACATATTGTACATGTCATATATAATAGAATTTCTCGTACGACCATGCATACACACACACACACATATATATATATACAATTTGGTATATATAATTTCTCCTACAATTTGCAGATCATTACATGCATGCATTAGGTGTAATGGTATTCTCCTTCGGGATCTATGACCTGGTCAAGAAAAAATCCCGCAATTTCTTCTTGAAGTGCTCGTATGTGGTCCGTTGGTAGGAGCTTATCCTGCATCTCTTGCATCTTTATTAAAGAAGGAGATCAATATGAATATATTAGTTGTGTGTATATATATTAGATCATGGTAAAAATAATTATGAATTTTGTTTACGTACAAAAATATTTCTTCCATCTTTGCTCCTTTGGTTCATAAAGCGAATGTTCTCGCAAATGTAGTACGCACATAAATTATTCCCCGACGGCTGCCTCATGCACTTTACAAAAATAGAATTCGATTAGATAATAATTAATCAAGCATGATAATGGTATTGAAACTAGAATTAAAGAGATGCGCGGACGTAGCTAGTACTACTTAATTACGTACCCTGGGTCGCACCCATTTCAGCTCTTCTTTCCATGAGCCTTGAACCTGTTTGATGAACTTTTGCCAAACCCTGTCCGCCGGCAAAGAAAATGAATAAAGGAGTTATTAATTAGTTGATATCAAGAAATGAACTAAAGAGGCCGACATAGTGCGATAATGATTGAAATTACCTGTTGAGCATCTCCTTCACATTTGAGTATTCTTTAGGTTCTTTAAGTAGTGAGTCCAGTACTTGAACTTTTCCCTCATCAACTTCAATGATTAGCAGGATCCAGTGGAAACTGCATGCGCACACGTTTGTACAATTAACCGGGCATGTGCATAACTCATCAACTACACTTATTAACATCTAGTAAGCAAAACAGAATTTGTAGTACAAGACAGTAACACTCACCCGAAGTTGTAAGGAAGTAGTATTTCTGGTTGGGTATTTAGTCGCTTCAAAAACTCTAGCAAGCTTCTCTCTGTGTCTTTTTTGTGACATGACCACACCTCTTCATTAACGGTATTTTGGTCAATGAACCCAATGCCATAGCGTCCTTCTCTTTTCATTTCATAAATCTTCATTCTGCATAATACCACAGAAAATAATATAGTGAGGATAATTACAAGTAGTGAACAAGCACATCTAGACACGTAAATTATAGAAAGAAATCACTTATAGACAATAGCAACAGACAAGAGATTTGTCGAGTGCGTCTTGATTGAATAACTGAAACATTTCTTGAAACTCAACCCACAAATCGTTTGCATGGAAGTAATGCTCTGCCTTGACTTTCAACATGAGGGCCTCTCGCCCGTTCTTTATTTCTCTCAGGTACCAGTCATGCAATCTGCGCATTCTCGTTGATAGAAGCGGGACCTCCTCAGGCCTTACCAGAGGTTGGCCGGGGACATATTTCCATGCTAGTTCCTCCTCTTCAAACCCGGACATAACCTCGGTGCCTAGGAGTTGTTCAACAGTGACACCGGCCTCTTTAGCCATCTGTCTATGAGCGTTGGTTATTTCTGGCAGATCGGCAGTACTCACATGTGATTTTATAACGAGCAGGGGGATCGACTACACTACATGTTCTCCCAGCTGGGGAACAGTTTTCCCGCATTTCTTACTACCTTCTCGGCTCGAGCTCGACTCCTTATATTTTTGTGCACGATATGACTTCTTAATAGAGCGCTCATAGTCTGAGTCCGTTGTCTTCATAGCCAGTCGAGCCATATCCACAAAGTGCTGTAGGACTTCCTCAGGTATTTTCTCCTTTGGCGGCTGGGGCGGTTTCTTCGCAAAAAAGGCCTTCACTTCGGCATCCACTATGGCCTTGTTTTCCTCATCACTCCTGTCGTAAGGCAATTTATTTTTTGGCAGGAGGAGATGCTTTCTTTCTTGGTGCTCTCTTCCGCTTTGGACAAGGCTGACGCGACCGAGATCGATATAGCAGACTTGTGCTGATGGGCTCCGTCACGGGGTGGGGCAGTGGAGTCGGCTTATGCGGTGGTGGACTAGTGCCGCGCTCCGTCTCGGGGTGGGGCGGTTGAGTCGGCTGACGTGGTGGCAGACTAGTGCCACGCTCTATCTCGGGGTTGGGCAGTGGAGTCGGCTGACGAGGCGGCGGACTTGGAGGAGTAGTCGGTGGCCTTGGAAAGACGATGCAATCCTTTCTCCATAGAATGAAACGATGTATGGCGTCTCCCAGTGTGCGCTCCTCGTCACCTCCAGGAATGTCAAGCTCTAGCTCGTCATATCCCGACATCACTTCATCCACCCTGACACGAGCATAGCCAGCTGGAATCGGATTGCCATGGAAGGTTGCTTCAGGGGGATTTGTTAAAGCATAGCCAGCTGGAATCGGATTGCCATGGAAGGTTGGTTCAGGGGGATTTGTTAAAGCATAGCCAGCCGCCCCCTTCATGGATTTGTTCTTCACTTTCATGTGTAGCTCACAAGGTGTCGTACCTTTGATATCATCCACGGGGTATCTAGCCAACAGTGCATCATCGGCCGGGGTGGAACCCACGCTGCTTTTCGGCATAGATGGGACGGTGCTATCCAATGCTGGATCTGCTTGCTGCTGCCGCTGAGATGCCCTTTCCTGGCTAAGTGAGTCAATCTGCTCCTGCTGTTGCATGAAAGCGCGTTCCAACTCCGCGTGCTTTGATTCTACCTATTGAATGTGGTATGCTTCCTGCTTCCTCTGCTCCTCCTCCAGCTTCCTCTGCTCCTCCTGCTGCTTCTTCTTTCTCGCACGGCTTCTGTAAGTGGTGTTCCAATCTGCAAACCCCTCAAACCATGGAATAACACCTTTGCCTCGTGTTCGTCCCGCGTGTTCAGGATTCTTCAGGGCACGCATAAGCTCGTCATTCTCTCTCTCGGGCTTGAACGCCCCCGTTCGAGCCTCTTCTATTGCAACAAGTAAAGCGTCGGAGGCTTCTTTAAGACTTGCCCGCTCCATAACCAACCCTGTCTTTGGGTCCAACTTCCCCCCATGCGCATAAAACCAACTCCTGCACCTGTTGGGCCAACTCAATGTAACTTGAGTGACCCCTGCGGCAATCATCTGTTCCTCAACTTCATCCCACTTAGGCCGGCCAAATTGGTAGCCACCTGGCCCCAGAGTATATGGTGCCACTTTTTTTCTGTAGCATTAATCTTGTTTATCCTGGACCGTTCCTGAGCTGCTTCCGATTCCTTGAACTTCATGAAAGAATCCCAGTGATATCTTGCCTTCTCCTGTGTTCCCTTGAATTCTGGAGTCTGCTTTCCGTCTTCTTCGTACTTAACCCATATTCTTCTCTTGTGGTTGCAGAAGCACGCGGCCATCTTATTAAGAGCACTCTTCTTGACTTTCTCCCGTTCTGCATCTGTCAAATGCTCTGGTAGGGTGAAATGTGACATGAGCGATTCCCAAAGCAGATCTTTTGCTCTTTCAGAGACAAAACTAACTCGTTGATCTCCCTTTGCTGGCTTATTCCATTCTTGAACGGAGATCGGGATTGGGTCCGTGGCAATAACTCCGCAATGTGGAGTAAATTTGTTCGCATTCTTTTTAGGAGCAAACGGTTCGCCTTTTGGTTTGATCTCATCTATGTTGTACTTTATGCCAGCTTGCAACCTTTGGTCGGGCCTCGTACTGCCCTGCTTGTAGAAGATTTGCTCGATACAAGAGGGCAAAAAGAAGAAAGATCGATTCGTTAATATATATATATATATAAATCAATTAATACAGGTAATGATCACCAGAGGCCTGATATATATATATATATATATAATATTATATATATATATATATATATATTACCTCGCCATTCTTTGTTAATGAAGAACATTTCCTTCGTCATCATTGTTGTGGGCCTTCGTCTCTTCGTTCATCTTCATCAAATACTCCCTCACCAGAATTGTTCAGATATTGCGAGCTATCATCTTTAGGTTCATTTTTCTGGCTCGGGGAGCGTATGATGTCGAACGTGGTCTCTTCTTCGTCTGGGGCGGTTTCTCGGCAAAAAAGGCCTTCACTTCGGCATCCACTATGGCCTTGTTTTCCTCATCACTCCTGTCGTAAGGCAATTTATTTTTTGGCAGGAGAGATGCTTTCTTTCTTGGTGCTCTCTTCCGCTTTGGACAAGCTGACGCGACCGATATTCGTATAGCAGACTTGTGCTGATGGGCTCCGTCACGGGGTGGGGCAGTGGAGTCGCTTATGCGGTGTGGACTAGTGCCGCGCTCCGTCTCGGGGTGGGGCGTTTGAGTCGGCTGACGTGGTGGCAGACTAGTGCCACGCTCTATCTCGGGGTTGGGCAGTGGAGTCGGCTGACGAGCGCGGACTTGGAGGAGTAGTGCGGTGGCCTTGGAAAGACGATGCAATCCTTTCTCCATAGAATGAAACGATGTATGGCGTCTCCCAGTGTGCGCTCCTCGTCACCTCCAGGAATGTCAAGCTCTAGCTCGTCATATCCCGACATCACTCATCCACCCTGACACGAGCATAGCCAGCTGGAATCGGATTGCCATGGAAGGTTGCTTCAGGGGGATTTGTTAAAGCATAGCCAGCTGGAATCGGATTGCCATGGAAGTTGTGTTCAGGGGGATTTGTTAAGCATAGCCAGCGCCCCCTTCATGGATTTGTTCTTCACTTTCATGTGTAGCTCACAAGGTGTCGTACCTTTGATATCATCCACGGGGTATCTAGCCAACATGCATCATCGGCCGGGGTGGAACCCACGCTGCTTTTCGGCATAGATGGACGGTGCTATCCAATGCTGGATCTGCTTGCGCTGTGCCGCTGAGATGCCCTTTCCTGCTAAGTGAGTCAATCTGCTCCTGCTGTTGCATGAAAGCGCGTTCCAACTCCGCGTGCTTGATTCTACACCTGTTGAATGTGGTATGCTTCCTGCTTCCTCTGCTCCTCCTCCACTTCCTCTGCTCCTCCTGCTGCTTCTTCTTTTCTCGCACGGCTTCTGTAAGTGGTGTTCCAATCTGCAAACCCCTCAAACCATGGAATAACACCTTTGCCTCGTGTTCGTCCCGCGTTCAGATTCTTCAGGGCACGCAATGCTCGTCATTCTCTCTCTCGGGCTTGAATCCCCCGTTCGAGCCTCTTCTATTGCACCAAGTAAAGCGTCGGAGGCTTCTTTAAGACTTGCCCGCTCCAACCAACCCTGTCTTTGGGTCCAACTTCCCCCCATGCGCAATAAACCAACTCTGCACCTGTTGGGCCAACTCAATGTAACTTGAGTGACCCCTGCGGCAATCATCTGTTCCTCAAACTTCATCCACTTAGCCGGCCAAATTGGTAGCCACCTGGCCCCAGAGTATATGGTGCCACTTTTTTTCTGTAGCATTAATCTTGTTTATCCTGGACCGTTCCTGAGCTGCTTCCGATTCCTTGAACTTCATGAAAGAATCCCAGTGATATCTTGCCTTCTCCTGTGTTCCCTTGAATTGGAGTCTGCTTTCCGTCTTTCTTCTTCGTACTTAACCCATATTCTTCTCTTGTGGTTGCAGAAGCACGCGGCCATCTTATTAAGAGCATCTTCTTGACTTTCTCCCGTTCTGCATCTGTCAAATGCTCTGGTAGGGTGAAATGTGACATGAGCGATTCCCAAAGCAGCTCTTTGCTCTTTCAGAGACAAAACTAACTCGTTGATCTCCCTTTGCTGGCTTATTCCATTCTTACGGAGATCGGGATGGGTCCTGGCAATAACTCCGCAATGTGGAGTAAATTTGTTCGCATTCTTTTTAGGAGCAAACGGTTCGCCTTTGGTTTGATCTCATTATGTTGTACTTTATGCCAGCTTGCAACCTTTGGTCGGGCCTCGTACTGCCTGCTTGTAGAAGATTTGCTCGATACAGAGGGCAAAAAGAAGAAAGATCGATTCGTTATATTATTATATATAAATCAATTAATACATGTATGATCACCAGAGGCCTGATATATATATATATATATATATATTATATATATATATTATATATATATATATTATATATATATATATATATATATAATATATATATATATATATATATATATATACCTCGCCATTCTTGTTATTGAAGAACATTTCCTTCGTCATCATTGTTTGTGCCTTCGTCTCTTCGTTCATCTTCTCAAATACACTCTCCCTCACCCAGAATTGTTCAGATATTGCGAGCTATCATCTTTAGGTTCATTTTCTGGGCTCGGGGAGCGTATGATGTCGAACATGGTCTCTTCTTCGTCTGGGGCGGTTTTCTTCGCAAAAAAGGCCTTCACTTCGGCATCCACTATGGCCTTGTTTTCCTCATCACTCCTGTCGTAAGGCAATTATTTTTTGGCAGGAGGAGATGCTTTCTTTCTTGGTGCTCTCTTCCGCTTTGGACAAGGCTGACGCGACCGAGAATCATATAGCAGACTTGTGCTGATGGGCTCCGTCACGGGGTGGGGCAGTGGAGTCGGCTTATGCGGTGGTGGACTAGTGCCGCGCTCCGTCTCGGGGTGGGGGCGTTGAGTCGGCTGACGTGGTGGCAGACTAGCGCCACGCTCTATCTCGGGGTTGGGCAGTGGAGTCGGCTGACGAGGCGGCGGACTTGGAGGAGTAGTCGGTGGCCTTGGAAAGACGATGCAATCCTTTCTCCATAGAATGAAACGATGTATGGCTCTCCCAGTGTGCGCTCCTCGTCACCTCCAGGAATGTCAAGCTCTAGCTCGTCATATCCCGACATCACTTCATCCACCCTGACACGAGCATAGCCAGCTGGAATCGGATTGCCATGGAAGGTTGCTTCAGGGGGATTTGTTAAAGCATAGCCAGCTGGAATCGGATTGCCATGGAAGGTTGGTTCAGGGGATTTGTTAAAGCATAGCCAGCCGCCCCCTTCTGGATTTGTTCTTCACTTTCATGTGTAGCTCACAGGTGTCGTACCTTGATATCATCCAGGGGTATCTAGCCAACAGTGCATCATCGGCCGGGGTGGAACCACGTCTTTTCGGCATAGATGGGACGTGCTATCCAATGCTGGATCTGCTTGCTGCTGCCGCTGAGATGCCCTTTCCTGGCTAAGTGAGTCAATCTGCTCCTCTGTTGCATGAAAGCGCGTTCCAACTCCGCGTGCTTTGATTCTACCTGTTGAATGTGGTATGCTTCCTGCTTCCTCTGCTCCTCCTCCAGCTTCCTCTGCTCCTCCTGCTGCTTCTTCTTTCCGCACGGCTTCTGTAAGTGGTGTTCCAATCTGCAAACCCCTAACCATGGAATAACACCTTTGCCTCGTGTTCGTCCCGCGTGTTCAGGATTCTTCAGGGCACGCATAAGCTCGTCATTCTCTCTCTCGGGCTTGAACGCCCCCGTTTGAGCCTCTTCTATTGCAACAAGTAACGCGTCGGAGGCTTCTTTAAGACTTGCCCGCTCCATAACCAACCCGTCTTTGGGTCCAACTTCCCCCCATGCGCATAAAACCAACTCCTGCACCTGTTGGGCCAACTCAATGTAACTTGAGTGACCCCTGCGGCAATCATCTGTTCCTCAACTTCATCCCACTTAGGCCGGCCAAATTGGTAGCCACCTGGCCCCAGAGTATATGTGTCCACTTTTTTCTGTAGCATTAATCTTGTTTACCTGGACCGTTCCTGAGCTGCTTCCGATTCCTTGAACTTCATGAAAGAATCCCAGTGATATCTTGCCTTCTCCTGTGTTCCCTTGAATTCTGGAGTCTGTTTCCGTCTTCTTCGTACTTAACCACCATATTCTTCTCTTGTGGTTGCAGAAGCACGCGGCCATCTTATTAAGAGCACTCTTCTTGACTTTCTCCCGTTCTGCTATGTCAAATGCTCTGGTAGGGTGAAATGTACATGAGCGATTCCCAAAGCAGATCTTTTGCTCTTTCAGAGACAAACTAACTCGTTGATCTCCCTTTGCTGGCTATCCATCTTGAACGGAGATCGGGATTGGGTCCGTGGCAATAACTACTCCGCAATGTGGAGTAAATTTGTTCGCATTCTTTTAGGAGCAAACGGTCGCCTTTTGGTTTGATCTCATCTATGTTGTACTTTATGCCAGCTTGCAACCTTTTGGTCGGGCCTCGTACTGCCCTGCTTGTAGAAGATTTGCTCGATACAGAGGGCAAAAAGAAGAAAGATCGATCGTTAATATATATATATATAAATCAATTAATACATGTAATGATCACCAGAGGCCTGATATATATTATATATATATATATATATATATATATATTATATATTATATATATATATATATATATATATATACCCGCCATTCTTTTGTAATTGAAGAACATTTCCTTCGTCATCATTGTTGTGGCCTTCGTCTCTTCGTTCATCTTCATCAAATACTCCCTCACCAGAATTGTTCAGATATTGCGAGCTATCATCTTTAGGTTCATTTTCTGGGCTCGGGGAGCGTATGATGTCGAACGTGGTCTCTTCTTCGTCTCTGCTGGTATTGTCCATAGCTTATATTAACTAATCCAGAAGAAAGATAAAACAATTTAGTATTCAAATTGGAATGCAATCAATAAGGAAAAACGGAATCATAGTAGATAATATGCATCTCGAAATATATCACGCTAATACATCTCAAATAATCCAGATAATATGCACCATCGAATGTAATCTCGAATACATCGTCTCGAATATTATCGAATATAATCTCGAATACATCTCGAGTATTATCACTAATCATCTCGAATATTATCATATAACATCACTAGCTAATACAAATCGAATATTATCGAAGAATCTAGTTCACTAGCGTTCCTAAGGCACTGGCGGTGGACACCAAAAGAGAAGGAACCATCACAGGATCATAGCTCGGGTCAGATCCTAAAGAACCTGCCAGCTATGGAGAACCTAACGTCCAACGCAACCATGTAGCGACGGACGTGCTCGTCCTCCTCCCTGACACGATGACGTACCACCTCCTCGGGGGCAGGCTGCCTCCGCACCAAAGTGGCCATGCGACCGCCACCAAAGAAGCTCCGGGTCGACGATGGGAGCCTGTTCCCTCACCAAGCTACGCGCCCCGAAGGTAGCACCTCCAGTGCCAGCCCGGTGGAGCCTAGTCCCGGACATGGCGCCTCTCAGCAGGTTGTCACCACCAAGTCGACGACGAGGATGTGGGCCAGGCATCGTCGACGTGGAGAACAAAGTATTATGAAAAAAATTCCTATCAATAATTCTCTTATTATGCTACTCGTGTTTAATAAACTTTACAACTATATAGTAGCTAGATGGGCAAATTTGAACAACATTTTTTAGCATTGATCCACAATACCATAAAATCCACACTTGAAAAAATTAACATCCACAATACCATTAACATCCACAATACAAAATGAACTCTAAATAAACATCTAACCATGGAGTCTAAAAACATCTAATTAAGCACACAATTTCTACGAACATGGAGTCTAAAAAAACTCTAAATGAACTCTAAATAACATCTAAGCACAATTTCTAAGCACATGGGGAATGTTTTCTGCCCCACCTATCATAATGAACATCTAAATACTCAAAAAATAAAACATCTAAGCACAATGAACAATTTCTAACCGGTGGCGGCAAGCAGTGAGCATTGGGTGGACCCACGCTGCTTTTCGGCATAGATGGGACGGTGCTATCCAATGCTGGATCTGCTTGCCGCTGTGCCGCTGAGATGCCCTTTCTGCTAAGTGAGTCAATGCTGCTCCTGTCTGTTGATGAAAGCGCGTTCCAACCGCTGTTGATTCTACACCTGTGAATGGGTATGCTTCCTGCTTCCTCTGCTCCTCCTCCAGCTCCTCTGGCTCTCCTGTGGCTATCTTCTTTTCTCGCCGGCTTTGTAAGTGGTGTTCCAATCTGCAAACCCCTCAACCATGGAATAACACCTTTGCTCGGTTCGTCCCCGCTTGTTCAGATTCTTCAGGGCACGAATGCTGTCATTCTCTCTCTCGGCTTGAATGCCCCCTTCGAGCCTCTTCTATTGCAACAAGTAAAGCGCGGAGGCTTCTTTAAGACTTGCCCGCTCCATAACCAACCCTTGTTTTGGGTCCAACTCCCCCCATGCGCATTAAAACCAACTCTGCACCTGTTGGGCCAACTCAATGTAACTGAGTGACCCCTGCGCAATCATCTGTTCCTCAACTCACCACTTAGGCCGCGCCAAATTGGTAGCCACCTGGCCCCAGAGTATATGTGCCACTTTTTTTCTGTAGCATAATCTTGTTTATCCTGGACCGTCCTGAGCTGCTTCCGATTCCTGTGAACTCATGAAAGAATCCCAGTGAGATCTTGCCTTTCCTGTGTTCCCTTGAATTCCTGGAGTCGCTTTCCGTCTTTCTCGTACTAACCCATATCTTCTCTTGTGTTGCAGAAGCACGCGGCCATCTTATTAAAGCACTCTTCTTGACTTTCTCCCGTTCTGCATTGTCAAATGCTCTGGTAGGGTGAAATGTGTGACATGAGCGATTCCCAAAGGCATCTTTGCTCTTTCAGAGACAAAACTAACTCGTTGATCTCCCTTTGCTGGCTTATTCCATTCTTGAACGGAGATCGGGATGGGTCCGTGGCAATACTCCGCAATGTGGAGTAAATTTGTTCGCATTCTTTTTAGGAGCAACGTTCGCCTTTGGTTTTGATCTCATCTATGTTGTACTTTATGCCAGCTTGCAACCTTTTGGTCGGCGCCTCGTACTGCCCTGCTTTGTAGAAGATTTGCTCGATACAGAGGGCAAAAAGAAGAAAGATCGATTTCGTTATCATATATTATATATAAATCATTAAGTAAGTGTAATGATCACCAGAGGCCTGATATATAGTATATAGGTAATATATATATATATATATATATATTATATATATATCTAGTACTATATATATATATAAAATAATAAAAACATATCGCCATTCTTGTAATTGAAGAACATTTCCTTCGTCATCATTTGTTGTGCTTCGTCTCTTCGTTCATCTTCACAAATACTACTACTCCACACCAGAATGTTCAGATATTGCGAGCTATCATCTTAGGTCATTTTCTGGGCTCCGAGGGAGCGTATGATGTCGAACATGGTCTCTTCTTCGTCTGGGGCGGTTTTCTCGCAAAAAAGGCCTTCACTTCGGCAATCCACTAGGCTGTTTTCTCCTCATCACTCCTGTCGTAAGGCAATTATTTTTTTGGCAGGAGGAGATGCTTCTTTCTTGGTGCTCTCTTCCGCTTTGGACAAGGCTGACGCGACCGAGAGAGTCTATATAGGCCGACTTGTGCTGATGGGCTCCGTCACGGGGTGGGGCAGTGGAGTGCGCTTATGCGGTGGTGGACTAGTGCCGCGCTCCGTCTCGGGGTGGGGGTTTGAGTCGGCTGACGTGGTGGCAAGACTAGCGCCACGCTCTATCTCGGGGTTGGGGCAGTGGAGTCGGCTGACGAGGCGGCGGACTTGAGGAGTAGTCGGTGGCCTTGGAAAGACGATGCAATCCTTTCTCCCAAGAAGAAACGATGTATGGCTCTCCCAGTGTGCGCTCCTGCGTCCACCTCAGTGAATGTACAAGCTCTAGCTCGTCATATCCCGACATCACTTCATCCACCATGACACGAGCATAGCAGCTGGAATGGATTGCCATGGAAGGTTGCTTCAGGGGGATTTGTTAAAGCATAGCCAGCTGGAATCGGATTGCCATGGAAGGTTTGGTTCAGGGGATTTGTTAAGCATAGCCAGCCGCCCCTTCATGGATTTGTTCTCACTTTATGTTAGCTCACAGGTGTCGTACCTTGATATCATCCGGGGTATCTAGCCAACAGTGCTCATCGGGCCGGGTGGAACCACCGTCTTTTCGGATAGATGGGACTGTGCTATCCAATGCTGGATCTCTGCTGCTGCCTGCCGCTGAGATGCCCTTTCTGGCTAGTGAGTCAATCTGCTCCTCTGTTGCATGAAAGCGCGTCCCTGACACGAGCATAGCCAGCTGGAATCGGATTGCCATGGAAGGTTGCTTCAGGGGGATTTGTTAAAGCATAGCCAGCTGGAATCGGATTGCCATGGAAGGTTGGTTCAGGGGGATTTGTTAAAGCATAGCCAGCCGCCCCCTTCATGGATTTGTTCTTCACTTTCATGTGTAGCTCACAAGGTGTCGTACCTTTGATATCATCCACGGGGTATCTAGCCAACAGTGCATCATCGGCCGGGGTGGAACCCACGCTGCTTTTCGGCATAGATGGGACGGTGCTATCCAATGCTGGATCTGCTTGCTGCTGCCGCTGAGATGCCCTTTCCTGGCTAAGTGAGTCAATCTGCTCCTGCTGTTGCATGAAAGCGCGTTCCAACTCCGCGTGCTTTGATTCTACCTGTTCCTGGCTAAGTGAGTCAATCTGCTCCGCGTTGCATGAAAGCGCGTTCCAACTCCGCGTGCTTTGATTCTACCTTTGAATGTGGATGCTCCCTGCTTCCTCTGCTCCTCCTCCAGCTTCCTCTGCTCCTCCTGCTGCTTCTTCTTCTCGCACGGCTTCTGTAAGTGTTGTTCCAATCTGCAAACCCCTCAAACCTGGAATAACACCTTTGCCTCGTGTTCGTCCCGCGTGTTCAGGATTCTCAGGGCACGCATAAGCTCGTCATTCTCTCTCTCGGGCTTGAACTGCCCCCGTTCGAGCCTCTTCTATTGCAACAAGTAAAGCGTCGGAGGCTTCTTTAAGACTTGCCCGCTCCATAACCACCCTGTCTTTGGGTCCAACTTCCCCCCATGCGCATAAAACCACTCCTGCACCTGTTGGGCCAACTCAATGTAACTTGAGTGACCCCTGCGGCAATCATCTGTTCCTCAACTCATCCCACTTAGGCCGCCAAATTGGTAGCCACCTGGCCCCAGAGTATATGGGCCACTTTTTTTCTGTAGCATTAATCTTGTTTATCCTGACCGTTCCTGAGCTGCTTCCGATTCCTTGAACTTCATGAAAGAATCCCAGTGATATCTTGCCTTCTCCTGTGTTCCCTTGAATTCTGGAGTCTGCTTTCCTCTCTCTCTATTAACCCATATTCTTCTCTTGTGGTTGCAGAAGCACGCGGCCATCTTTTAAGAGCACTCTTCTTGACTTTCTCCCGTTCTGCTCTCATCTGTCAAATGCTCTGGTAGGGTAAATGTGACATGAGCGATTCCCAAAGCAGATCTTTTGCTCTTTCAGAGACAAAACTAACTCGTGATCTCCCTTTGCTGGCTTATTCATTCTTGAACGGAGATCGGGATTGGGTCGTGGCAATAACTCCGCAATGGAGTAAATTTGTTCGCATTCTTTTTAGGAGCAAACGGTTCGCCTTTGGTTTGATCTCATCTATGTTGTACTTTATGCCAGCTTCAACCTTTTGGTCGGGCCTCGTACTGCCCTGCTTGTGAAGATTTGCTCGATACAGAGGGCAAAAAGAAGAAAGACGATTCGTTAAATATATATATATAAATCAATTAATACGGTAATGATCACCAGAGGCCTGATATATATATATATATATATATATATATATATATATATATATATATATATAATACCTCGCCATTCTTTGTTATTGAAGAACATTTCCTTCGTCACTTGTTTGTGGCCTTCGTCTCTTCGTTCATCTTCATCAAATACTCCCTCACCAGAATTGTTCAGATATTGCGAGCTATCATCTTTAGGTTCATTTTCTGGGCTCGGGGACGTATGAGTGCGAACTGGTCTCTTCTTCGTCTGGGGCGGTTTTCTTCGCAAAAAGGCCTTCACTTCGGCATCCACTATGGCCTTGTTTTCCTCATCACTCCTGTCGTAAGGCAATTTATTTTTTGGCAGGAGGAGATGCTTTCTTTCTTGGTGCTCTCTTCCGCTTTGGACAAGGCTGACGCGACCGAGATCGATATCAGACTTGTGCTGATGGGCTCCGTCACGGGGTGGGGCAGTGGAGTCGGCTTATGCGGTGGTGGACTATGCCGCGCTCCGCTCGGGTGGGTGGGCGGTTGAGTCGGCTGACTGGTGGCAGACTAGGCCACCTCTATCTCGGGTTGGCAGTGGAGTCGGCTGACGAGGCGGCGGACTTGGAGAGTATCGGTGGCCTTGGAAAGACGATGCAATCCTTTCTCCATAGAATGAAACGATGTATGGCGTCTCCCAGTGTGCGCTCCTCGTCACCTCCAGGAATGTGTCAAGCTCTAGCTCGTCATATCCCGACATCACTTCATCCACCCTGACACGAGCATAGCCAGTGGAATCGGATTGCCTGGAAGGTTGCTTCAGGGGGATTTGTTAAAGCATAGCCAGCTGGAATCGGATTGCCATGGAAGGTTGGTTCAGGGGATTTGTTAAAGCATAGCCAGCCGCCCCTTCATGGATTTGTTCTTCACTTTCATTTGTACTCACAAGGTGTCGTACCTTTGATATCATCCACGGGGTATCTAGCCAACAGTGCATCATCGGCCGGGTGGAACCCACTCTGCTTTTCGGCATGATGGACGGTGCTATCCAATGCTGGATCTGCTTGCTGCTGCCGCTGAGATGCCCTTTCCTGGCTAAGTGAGTCAATCTGCTCCTGCTGTTGCATGAAAGCGCGTTCCAACTCCGCGTGCTTTGATTCTACCGTTGATGTGGTATGCTTCCTGCTTCCTCTGCTCCTCCTCCAGCTTCCTCTGCTCCTCCTGCTCTTCTTCTTTCTCGCACGGCTTCTGTAAGTGGTGTTTCCAATCTGCAACCCCTCAAACCATGGAATAACACCTTTGCCTCGTTGTTCGTCCCGCGTGTTCAGGATTCTTCAGGGCACGCATAAGCTCGTCATTCTCTCTCTCGGGCTTGAACCCCGTTTGAGCCTCTTCTATTGCAACAAGTAAGCGTCGGAGGCTTCTTTAAGACTTGCCCGCTCCATAACCAACCCTGTCTTTGGGTCCAACTTCCCCCCATGCGCATAAAACCAACTCCTGCACCTGTTGGGCCAACTCAATGTAACTTGAGTGACCCCTGCGGCAATCATCTGTTCCTCAACTTTCATCCCACTAGGCCGGCCAAATTAGCCACCTGGCCCCAGAGTATATGGTGCCACTTTTTTCTGTAGCATTAATCTTGTTTATCCTGGACCGTTCTGAGCTGCTTCCGATTCCTTGAACTTCATGAAAGAATCCCAGTGATATCTTGCCTTCTCCTGTGTTCCCTTGAATTCTGGAGTCTGCTTTCCTCTTCTTCGTACTTAACCCATATTCTTCTCTTGTGGTTGCAGAAGCACGCGGCCATCTTATAAGAGCACTCTTCTTGACTTTCTCCCGTTCTGCATCTGTCAAATGCTCTGGTAGGGTGAAATGTGACATGAGCGATTCCCAAAGCAGATCTTTTGCTCTTTCAGAGACAAAACTAACTCGTTGATCTCCCTTTGCTGGCTTTTCCATTCTTGAACGGAGATCGGGATTGGGTCCGTGGCAATAACTCCGCAATGTGGAGTAAATTTGTTCGCATTCTTTTTAGGAGCAAACGGTTCGCCTTTTGGTTTGATCTCATCTATGTTGTACTTTATGCCAGCTTGCACCTTTTGGTCGGCCTCGTACTGCCCTGCTTGTAGAAGATTTGCTCGATACAGAGGGCAAAAAGAAGAAAGATCGATTCGTTAATATATATATATAAATCAATTAATACATGTAATGATCACCAGGCCTGTAATATTATATATATATCCTATATATCTATATATATATATATATATGTAATATATATATATATCTATATCTCTATATATAATATAATATATATATATATATATATATATATATATATACCTCGCCTTCTTTGTTAATTGAAGAACATTTCCTTCGTCATCATTGTTGTGGCCTTCGTCTCTTCGTTCATCTTCATCAAATACTCCCTCACCAGAATTGTTCAGATATTGCGAGCTATCATCTTTAGGTTCATTTTCTGGGCTCGGGGAGCGTATGATGTCGAACATGGTCTCTTCTTCGTCTGGGGCGGTTTCTTCGCAAAAAAGGCCTTCACTTCGGCATCCACTATGGCCTTGTTTTCCTCATCACTCCTGTCGTAAGGCAATTTATTTTTTGGCAGGAGGAGATGCTTTCTTTCTTGGTGCTCTCTTCCGCTTTGGACAAGGCTGACGCGACCGAGATCGATATAGCAGACTTGTGCTGATGGGCTCCGTCACGGGGTGGGGCAGTGGAGTCGGCTTATGCGGTGGTGGACTAGTGCCGCGCTCCGTCTCGGGGTGGGGCGGTTGAGTCGGCTGACGTGGTGGCAGACTAGCGCCACGCTCTATCTCGGGGTTGGGCAGTGGAGTCGGCTGACGAGGCGGCGGACTTGGAGGAGTAGTCGGTGGCCTTGGAAAGACGATGCAATCCTTTCTCCATAGAATGAAACGATGTATGGCGTCTCCCAGTGTGCGCTCCTCGTCACCTCCAGGAATGTCAAGCTCTAGCTCGTCATATCCCGACATCACTTCATCCACCCTGACACGAGCATAGCCAGCTGGAATCGGATTGCCATGGAAGGTTGCTTCAGGGGGATTTGTTAAAGCATAGCCAGCTGGAATCGGATTGCCATGGAAGGTTGGTTCAGGGGGATTTGTTAAAGCATAGCCAGCCGCCCCCTTCATGGATTTGTTCTTCACTTTCATGTGTAGCTCACAAGGTGTCGTACCTTTGATATCATCCACGGGGTATCTAGCCAACAGTGCATCATCGGCCGGGGTGGAACCCACGCTGCTTTTCGGCATAGATGGGACGGTGCTATCCAATGCTGGATCTGCTTGCTGCTGCCGCTGAGATGCCCTTTCCTGGCTAAGTGAGTCAATCTGCTCCTGCTGTTGCATGAAAGCGCGTTCCAACTCCGCGTGCTTTGATTCTACCTGTTGAATGTGGTATGCTTCCTGCTTCCTCTGCTCCTCCTCCAGCTTCCTCTGCTCCTCCTGCTGCTTCTTCTTTCTCGCACGGCTTCTGTAAGTGGTGTTCCAATCTGCAAACCCCTCAAACCATGGAATAACACCTTTGCCTCGTGTTCGTCCCGCGTGTTCAGGATTCTTCAGGGCACGCATAAGCTCGTCATTCTCTCTCTCGGGCTTGAACGCCCCCGTTTGAGCCTCTTCTATTGCAACAAGTAACGCGTCGGAGGCTTCTTTAAGACTTGCCCGCTCCATAACCAACCCTGTCTTTGGGTCCAACTTCCCCCCATGCGCATAAAACCAACTCCTGCACCTGTTGGGCCAACTCAATGTAACTTGAGTGACCCCTGCGGCAATCATCTGTTCCTCAACTTCATCCCACTTAGGCCGGCCAAATTGGTAGCCACCTGGCCCCAGAGTATATGGTGCCACTTTTTTCTGTAGCATTAATCTTGTTTATCCTGGACCGTTCCTGAGCTGCTTCCGATTCCTTGAACTTCATGAAAGAATCCCAGTGATATCTTGCCTTCTCCTGTGTTCCCTTGAATTCTGGAGTCTGCTTTCCGTCTTCTTCGTACTTAACCCATATTCTTCTCTTGTGGTTGCAGAAGCACGCGGCCATCTTATTAAGAGCACTCTTCTTGACTTTCTCCCGTTCTGCATCTGTCAAATGCTCTGGTAGGGTGAAATGTGACATGAGCGATTCCCAAAGCAGATCTTTTGCTCTTTCAGAGACAAAACTAACTCGTTGATCTCCCTTTGCTGGC
Organism: Thinopyrum elongatum; assembly: GCA_011799875.1. NCBI lineage: Eukaryota > Viridiplantae > Streptophyta > Magnoliopsida > Poales > Poaceae > Thinopyrum > Thinopyrum elongatum. Next base: position 53,946,155 of record CM022299.1, on the reverse strand, counting down.
TTATTCCATTCTTGAACGGAGATCGGGATTGGGTCCGTGGCAATAACTCCGCAATGTGGAGTAAATTTGTTCGCATTCTTTTTAGGAGCAAACGGTTCGCCTTTTGGTTTGATCTCATCTATGTTGTACTTTATGCCAGCTTGCAACCTTTTGGTCGGGCCTCGTACTGCCCTGCTTGTAGAAGATTTGCTCGATACAGAGGGCAAAAAGAAGAAAGATCGATTCGTTAATATATATATATATATAAATCAATTAATACATGTAATGATCACCAGAGGCCTGATATATATATATATATATATATATATATATATATATATATATATATATATATATATATATATATATATATATATACCTCGCCATTCTTTGTTAATTGAAGAACATTTCCTTCGTCATCATTGTTGTGGCCTTCGTCTCTTCGTTCATCTTCATCAAATACTCCCTCACCAGAATTGTTCAGATATTGCGAGCTATCATCTTTAGGTTCATTTTCTGGGCTCGGGGAGCGTATGATGTCGAACGTGGTCTCTTCTTCGTCTCTGCTGGTATTGTCCATAGCTTATATTAACTAATCCAGAAGAAAGATAAAACAATTTAGTATTCAAATTGGAATGCAATCAATAAGGAAAAACGGAATCATAGTAGATAATATGCATCTCGAATAATATCACGCTAATACATCTCAAATAATCCAGATAATATGCACCATCGAATGTAATCTCGAATACATCGTCTCGAATATTATCGAATATAATCTCGAATACATCTCGAGTATTATCACTAATACATCTCGAATATTATCATATAACATCACTAGCTAATACAAATCGAATATTATCGAAGAATCTAGTTCACTAGCGGTTCCTAAGGCACTGGCGGTGGACACCAAAAGAGAAGGAACCATCACAGGATCATAGCTCGGGTCAGATCCTAAAGAACCTGCCAGCTATTGGAGAACCTAACGTCCAACGCAACCATGTAGCGACGGACGTGCTCGTCCTCCTCCCTGACACGATGACGTACCACCTCCTCGGGGGCAGGCTGCCTCCGCACCAAAAGTGGCCCATGCGACCGCCACCAAAGAAGCTCCGGGTCGACGATGGGAGCCTGTTTCCTCACCAAGCTACGCGCCCCGGAAGGTAGCACCTCCAGTGCCAGCCCGGTGGAGCCTAGTCCCGGACATGGCGCCTCTCAAGCAGGTTGTCACCACCAAGTCGACGACGAGGATGTGGGCCAGGCATCGTCGACGTGGAGAACAAAGTATTATGAAAAAAATTCCTATGCAATAATTATCCTTTTATTATGCTACTCGTGTTTAATAAACTTTTACAACTATATAGTAGCTAGATGGGCAAATTTGAACAACATTTTATAGCATTGATCCACAATACCATTAAGATCCACACTTGAAAAAATTAACATCCACAATACCATTAACATCCACAATACAAAATGAACTCTAAATAAACATCTAAGCACATGGAGTCTAAAAAACATCTAATTAAGCACACAATTTCTACGAACATGGAGTCTAAAAAAACTCTAAATGAACTCTAAATAAACATCTAAGCACAATTTCTAAGCACATGGGGAATGTTTTCTGCCCCACCTATCATAATGAACATCTAAATAAACTCAAAATAATAAACATCTAAGCACAATGAACAATTTCTAACCGGTGGCGGCAAGCAGAGGAGCAGTGGTAGCAGGGGAAGGGGGAACGGAGCTCACTGGGGGCGGCGACGGCGACGAGAGCATCGGGGCAGGGCGCGGCGAGGGCGTCGGGGCATGGCGCGGCGAGGGGAGTGGGGGACGGCGACAGCGATGTCGGGGCAGAGCGCGGCGAGGGCGTCGGGGCAGGGCGCATCGAGGGGAGTGGGGGACGGCGTCGAGGCATAGCTCGACGGGGGCGGCTATGGCGAGGAGGCCCGACGACAAGGCCGAGCGGGCTCGGAGGCGACGGTGAGGCCCGGCAGCTTGGCGGCGTCATGGTCTTCGGCGCCGTCGGGGGGAAATGCAGATGAGTTTCCAAATTTCCAAAGTGCGCGCTTATATACAGAGACCTTTAGTCCCGGTTGGTGGCTCCAACCGGGACTAAAGACCCCCCCTTTAGTCCCGGTGCGAGCCACCAACAGGGACTAAAGGTGAATTTTCACCAGGCCAAGCAGCGGGAAGCCTAGGCCTTTAGTCTCGGTTGGTGGCTCGCACCGGGACTAAAGGGTACCTACCAATCGGGACTAAAGGCATGTGCTTCTCGTGTCCAAAGTTTAGTCCCTCCTCGCTAGTTGAGAGGAGCTCGCAGCGGTTTATAAGCCCCGCCGCGGCTTCCCTATCGAGTTCCTCTCTAAAGCACACCTGTGTAGGCCTAACGAACATGTCCTGCCCTGTGGGCCCTACTTGCCCTGCGGGCCTGCATCCTGGCCCAACTAGTAGTTGGGTTTCTAGTCGTATGCAGGCCATGGCAGCCCAGTAGGCGGGTAATTTTTTAAATTTATTTATTTTCCTGTTTTTTTTGTTTATTTATTTTCTTTTGTTTCTGAGTTGTTTTTTGCCTTATTTAAAGTTTTTTAGTGAATATTTTTGCTTTAGGTCACAAAAATTATAAACTTTCTGTTACTGCCAATAGTTTTCAAATTTGAATAGTTTAAATTTGAATTATTTGAAATTTGTGTGAATCACTAGTTTGTGAATAACTTTACTTTAAAAATAGATTTTTGAGTGATACTTTTTTCTGCTGTTTAATATTAGTGTGTTTTATCATTATATTCAATTTGGTAATTCTTAGGGTAATTTAAATGGGTGTTTTAATCAAAAACAGATTCTGTTTAGCTCTTTTAGTTTTATAGCTCAAAAAATCAGTAAATGCATGAAAAATAGCGAATGAAGTCGGAAAGGGTTGAAAATTGATGACGTGGCTTTGAATGGTGCATGTTGAATGAACAAAAAGTCTGGAGTTGAAATAAGTTTAAAAAAATGAAATGCCTTTGTAACAGATGGGTTTTCGTTCGAAACCCTGATACTTCAATAGAGATTGTGTAGTTTGTACACGAAGTGCATCCAGTTTTTGCTGTAACCCTCTCAACTTTTTAGCACATGCTATGTGGGTGAAATGATGATACCATGCCAAATTTCAACCTTTTCAGAGTTCATTTGTAGTGCTTTTCAATTTCAGGGTCATTTAGCTAAAAAAAATCATTAAATGTAAGAAAAATAGCGAATGATGTCAGAAAGGGTTGAAAATTGATGATGTGGCTTTGAATGGTGCATGTTGAACGCACAAAAAGTCTGGAGTTGAAATAAATTAAAAAATTGAAATGCCTTTGTAACAGATGAGTTTTCGTCCAAAACCCTGATACTTCGAAAGAGATTGTCCAGTTTGTACATGAAGTGCATCCAGCTTTTGCCATAACCCTCTCAAATTTTAAGTACATGCTATGTGGGTGAAATGATGGTACCATGCCAACTTTCGACCTTTTAAGAGTTCATTTGTAGTGCTTTTCAATTTCAGGGTCATTTAGCTAAAAAAATCAGTAAATGCATGAAAAATAGGGAATGATGTCAGAAAGGGTTGAAAATTGATGATGTGGCTTTGAATGGTGCATGTTTAAGGCACAAAAAGTGTGGAGTTGAAATAAGTCTATAAAAATGAAATGCCTTTTGTAACAGATAAGTTTTCGTCTGAAACCCTGATACTTTGAAAGAGATTGTCCAGTTTGTACACAACGTGCATCCAGTTTTTGCAGTAACCCTCTCAACTTTTTAGCACAGGCTATGTGGGTGAAATGATTATACCATGCCAACATAATTCATGAAATATTTTGTTTGGACATAATATTTCTTCGTGTTTCAAATGCCAAAACACATAAGTACCCTAACTATTACAAAGATTCCCTCTGGTTTGTCGGAAGTGGGACTTTCCAGATATATAAGTTAGAAAACTCACTAGAGAAGAAAGTGATGACGGTGAAGCCGGTCACATCCCAGAGTGGGATCTTGGGGTATAAAACTTTTTCTTCGCGTGTGTCCCTTTGCGCTGTAACCATGGATAATCTTCATCATTTAACAGGATGCTCGGGTCAATATTCACTGTGAAGGGAGCAATTTCATGAAACTTTTCATAATCTTCTGACATGTCTGTCTTTTCCTGCACTCCCACGATGTTTCTTTTCCCTGAAAGAACTATGTGGCACTTTGGCTCATCGTATGATGTATTCGCTTCCTTATCTTTTCTTTTTCTCGGCTTGGTAGACACGTCCTTCACATAGAAAACCTGCGCCACATCATTGGCTAGGACGAATGGTTCGTCTGTGTACCCAAGATTGTTGAGATCCACTGTTGTCATTACGTACCGCGTGTCTTCCTTTACGCCGCCTCCTGTCAGATTGACCCATTTGCACCGAAACAAAGGGACCTTCAAATCACTTCCATAGTGAAGTTCCCATATGTCCTCTATGTAACCATAATATGTGTCCTTTGGTCTATTGGTTTTTGCTGCATCAAAGCGGACACCACTGTTTTTGTTGGTGCTCTTTTTATCTTGGGCGATCGTGTAAAATGTATTCCCATTTATCTCTTACCCTTTGAAAGTCAGTATAGTCAAATATAGTAACTTGGTCAACAAGTACAGCTCATCTGCAGCAGTGTCGTTATGCATGAGACGGGTCTACAACCAACCGCCAAAACTCCCCGTCTGTTCACGTGTAATCCAGTCATCAGACTGCTCCGGGTGTTTGGAGCGTAGAATATTCTTGTGTTCCTCGATATACGGAGCCACCAAGGCAGAATTATGTAGAACTGATTAGTGTGCTTGCGCCAAAGAATGCCCGTCCATACATATTAATTGGTCCTTTCCTAGTGTGCCTCTTCCGCCCAGTCTGCCCTCATGCAGCGATTCGGGAACACTAATCGGCATAAGGTCAGGAATAAAGTCAACACAAAACTCAATGACCTCCTCTATTTCATGGCCCTTGGAGATGCTTCCTTCTGGCCTAGCACGGTTATGAACATATTTCTTTAAGACTCCCATGAACCTCTCAAAGGGGAACATATTGTGTAGAAATACATGACCCAGAATGGCAATCTCGTCGACTAGGTGAACTAGGACGTGCGTCATGATATTGAAGAAGGATGGTGGGAACACCAACTCGAAACTGACAAGACATTGCACCAAATCATTCTGTAACCTTGGTAGGATTTCTGGATCGATTACCTTCTAAGAGAATGCATTGAGGAATGCACATACCTTCACAATGGCTAATCGAACGTTTTCTGGTAGAAGCCCCCTCAATGCAACCGGAAGCAGTTGTGTCATAATCACATGACAGTCATGAGAATTTAGGTTCTAGAACTTTTTCCCTATTTTATTTATTATTCCCTTTATATTCAACGAGAAGCCAGACGGGACCTTCACACTGAGTAGGCATTTAAAGAAGATTTCCTTCTATTCTTTGGTAAGAGCGTAGCTGGCATGACCCTGGTACTGCTTTGGATGCATGCCATCTTTTTCGTGCATACGTTGCTAGTCCTCCCGTGCCTTTGGTGTATCTTTTGTCTTCCCATACACGCCCAAGAAGGCTAGCAGGTTCACGCAAAGATTCTTCGTCACGTCCATCGTGTCGAGTGCAGAGTGGACCTCTAGTTCTTTCCAATAGGGTATGTCCCAATATATAGATTTCTTCTTCCACATGGGTGCGTGTCCGCTAGCGTCATTCGGAATAGATTGTCTGCCAGGACCCTTTCCAAAGATTACTTTTAAATCCTTGACCATATCAAGTATATCACGACCAGTACGATGGCGAGGCTTCTTCCGGTGATCTGCCTCACCTTTGAAATGCTTGCCTTTCTTTCTTAAGAGATGCTTGATCGGAAGAAATCGACGATGTCCCAGGTACACATTCTTCTTACATTTATCCAAATATATACTTTCGGAATCATCTAAAAAGTGCATGCATGCGTGGTATCCCTTGTTTGTTTGTCCTGAAAGGTTACTAAGAGCAGGCCAATCATTGATGGTTACAAACAGCAACGCTCGTAGGTCAAATTCCTGCTGTTTGTGCTCATCCCACACATGTACACCTTTTTTGTCCCACAGCTGTAAAAGTTCTTCAACTAACGGCCTTAGGTACACATCAATGTCGTTGCCGGGTTGCTTGGGGCCTTGGATGAGCACTGGCATTATAATGAACTTCCGTTTCATGCACAACCAAGGAGGAAGGTTATAGATACATAGAGTCACAGACCAGGTGCTATGATTCCTGCTCTGCTCCCCAAAAGGATTAGTGCCATCTGCACTTAAACCAAACCATAAGTTCCTTGCGTCATCTGCAAAGTCCTCCCACTTTCTCTCGATTTTTCTCAAGTGTGACCCGTCAGCGGGTACTCTCAACTTCCCGTCTATCTTACGGTCTTGTTTGTGCCATCACATCAACTTGGCATGCTCTTTGTTTTGGAACAAACGTTTCAACCGTGGTATTATAGGAGCATACCACTTCACCTTGGCAGGAATCCTCTTCCTGGGACGCTCGCCCTCAACATCACCAGGGTCATCGCGGCTAATCTTATAGCACAATGCACCACATACCGGGCAAGCATTCAAATCCTCGTACTCACCGGGGTAGATGATGCAGTCATTAGGGCATGCATGTATCTTCTACACCTCTAATCCTAGAGGGCAGACAGCCTTCTTTGCTTTGTACGTACCATCGGGCAATTCGTTGTCCTTTGGAAGCATCTTCTTCAACATTATCAGGAACTTTTCAAATCCTTTGTCAGATACACCATTCTCTGCCTTCCATTGCAGCAATTCCAGTGTGGTACCCAGCTTTTTCTTGTCATCTTCGCAATTTGGGTACAACAATTTCTTGTGATCCTCTAACATGCGCTGCAACTTCAGCTTCTCCTTTTCACTTGCACAGTTTCTCTTTGCATCGGCAATGGCCTGACCAAGATCATCAGCGGGCTCATCTGATGCCTCTTCTTCAGCTTCTTCCCCCATTGTTGTACCATCGTATTCAGCAAACCCATGGCCAGGATAGCTGTCATCATCCTCTTCTTCTTCATTCTCTTCCATTAGAACCCCTCTTTCTCTGTGCTTGGTCCAACAGTTATAGCCGAACATGAAACCAGATGTAAACAGGTGGACGTGAATGGTTCTTGAGTTAGAGTAATTATGATCATTCTTACAAACACCACATGTACAACACATAAAACCATCTGCCCGCTTGTTTGCCTCAGCCGCAACCAGAAAAGTATGCACGCCATTAATGAACTGGGGAGAGCATCGGTCATCGTACATCCATTGCTGGCTCATCTTCATTACACAACACCGAAAAGACCAAATTAATACAAGTTCATACACACTTATTCTCATAAACAACACCAAAAAGTCCTAATTAATACAAGTTCATAAACACTTATTCTCATACATAAAGTTCATACAAACTCTCTAGCTAAAGCATTTAAATGCAACAACAAATGCGATCAAGATCACAACTAAGGTAACAATTGATCCAACAGCATAGTGATACCAAACCACTTTATTAACGGCATATTTTCTAATCTTTCTAATCTTCAAGCGCATTGCATCCATCTTAATCTTGTGATCATCGACGACATCGGCAACAAACAACTCTAGTTTCATCTTCTCTTCTTCAATTTTTTCAATTTTTCTTTCAAATACTCATTTTCTTTTTCAGTTAAATTTAACTTCTCGACAAGAGGTTCGGTTGCAATTTCCGGTTCACATACCTCCTAGATAAAAATATCTATGTCAACCAGATGGGCATAATTGTCATAAACACGAAATGCAACACATAGTTATAAAAGAGAATATACCACATCCGAATCATAAACCAGACGTGGGCCGACGGGGACAGATATCAAAACCATGCCACTATGTATAAAAAACAACCATACAGGTAAGAAAATTATACAAGTAACTAACTAAATCACACAAACATGGTTTTTTTATAAAAAGGATAAGAACAAGAGGCTCACCAAGGTGGTGCCGGTGACGGGACGGTGTGGACGATCGATGGTGGTTAGGACGGGGACGGGAAGGCAGTAAGTAAACCACACCTACATATGCAAACTAAGAAGTTAATTTGAGCTCAAATTGCATATAAATCAAATAAACTACCACATATAATTACTCCCAAACTAAAACCAACACATCACTATACTTATAGAGCATTGCAAGAGCTAATTTAGCAATGAGAGATGAAAGGACAAAGTTGCTAATCTATGTGAACACTTGGATGGATGGGGTGCCTTCAAATCTTGAAAAAATTTGGCAAAAATGGAGGATGAGCTCAAGCAAGTGGGAAGAACAGAGAGGAGAAGAAAGGGGAAAATGGGCTTTGGCTGGACGAAGGGTTTATATAGGATCATCTTTAGTCCCAGTTGGTGACACAAACCGGGACTAAAGGTGTTCCTCTAGTCCTGGTTTGTGATACAAACTGGGACTAAAGGGGCTCGCGGGGGCCCAGCCTGCCACCACCCCTTCAGTTCCAGTTTGTGACACAAACTGGGACTAGAGGTACACCATGAACCGGGACTAATGATGCCCGCGCCCTAGCCGTTGGAACCGGGACTAATGGTCACATTAGTACCGGTTCGTAAATGAACCGGGACTAATGAGGCGAACGTATGGTCGTTTTTCTACTAGTGTGAAGAAGACCATGGCGACCCCGATGGTAGGATGCGAGACGGCAAGAGCGAGGAAGCAAGCGAGGAACCGGCTATATCTTCGGAAGAAAGGAAGGAGGAAACATGGGAAATGTGACTTGTGGTCGGGGAGAAAAGGGGGTGGGGAAGGGGGGCGGGGGTAGATATTTCGGCGGTAGGCCAAAAATTTCAAAATGTGGAGGGAAACTTTGCGCGCGGTGCCACCGGACACCATTCACTTTGAATGATTGTGTGCATCGCAAATGATTCTTCTGCTTTACGCGCATGGGATGAGTTTGATAATTCAAATTTTGGTGGAAATTTCCCTGGGTACTGTCCTCATCCTCGTCATTGCATAATTTAACATCACTTGCTAATTTGGGCACACAAAAGAGCATCCAGCACACAGACCACACTTACTGAATTGAGCAATTTTAGTAATTAAACATAGTAAGTTGACCTAAACATTGCTCTAGCAAAAGACCAGCATTAAAAACAAAGCCTAAGTACGCATAATTTTAACAAAGCCGCCGCCACACCGGCCTATGCATCACCGTTGTGAGATGAGACATCGATGACTTGTCCTGGCGACATGCTGCCGTTGGTGGACTCCGTGTCCCCCCTGCTGAAGTCGACCGCATCCTCGTCCTCATCCTCGGCGTCGCCCTCAAGGTTGTAGTACTTGTAGTAGTGGTTGCGCAAGAGCTCGCGTTGGTACTCCACCGCCGATTCCTCGACGGACAGACTCTTCTCTACCTTGACCTCGGCCACGCGCAACAACACCTCCCGGCGCACCTCGATCTCCGCCGCCTCCTGCATCTCCAGCTCCTACTCGGCGATCTCATGAGGAAGCAAGTGCTCCATGGCCACTGCCGTCTTTTCGGACGCAGGTTGCATGCTAGATTCCGAGGTGGCCTGGAATATCTTGGCATGTGCGTCCTCGATCTTGGCGTGGATGGCCTCTACCCTGGCTAGGGCGACATCGACGGCCCGGACGGCAGCTCGAGCACTCTCGGAGTTTGCAACCGCTGTCACAGCAGCTGCTGCAGCCATCTCGGCTGCTGCAGCTGCCCTGTCGGCTGCCGCAGACGCCCTCTCAGTGGATGTGGCCTTGCTCAATGTGGATGCGGCGACACTCTCGGCGTAGGCGGCGGCGCTCGGGGAGGACGCGGCCACCGTACGGGCCCTCACGAAGCCTTTCCATGGCATCATCCTTGCAAGAAGGGGTTGTGAGAATGGGGATCAGGATTCGTGGATTCGGGGGTTGCTGGCACTGGAGCACACGAGCCGGAGAAGCTTAAGGAGGAAGACTTAAATAGACCCACGAATTTTCATCGCAAACGGTTCCTACAAAAAAACTATGTGTGATGTTGATATTTTTTATTAGCTGTGAAAGAAGAATTTGGAGTAAAGTGGCACCGGATGGTGTTTTAAATATACAAGAAAACTTGTAGTACTAATACAACTGTCATGTCAAAATTTGGAAAATTTCTGGAGTCATTTGACCTTTTAATACATTTAAGTGATTTTCTAGCCATTTAATGACCGTAATTCAAATTTGAACTACATATACATGCAACAACTGACCATAATAGTTTGAAAAGTTATATTTGTGTACTTGTGTGTGAGTTAATTCCATATGCAGTAAATTGGAAGGAATTTTCAAACATATTGGTCTCACGGCTATGACACAAAGCATGGAGTGCCATGGCATTTAAATTCCAAAAATTAAAAAAAGATCAGAAACACATGAAACCTTGCTTGATGTAATGTTATGCCACCAAGATGATGTTGTAAAAAATTTGGCATGTTTGACGAAAGTTTGGACACACACCCCTCACAAACCGGAACAACTCACTAGAAGGCCCGTGGTTCCGAGAGGGAACAATGCATGTTTGATGACGAACGGGCGATAGCTTCCACTTACTGCCTTCAATACTTTTCTACAGTTAACATGCACTAATACAACTGTCAATTGAAAAGTTTGAAAATTCCAGGGGTCGTTTGACCTTTTAAAGGCATTTAATTGGTTTTCTAGCCATTTAATGACCGTAATTCAAATTTGAACTACATCTATATGCAACAGCTAAACATACCAATTTGAAAAATCATATTTGTGTACTTGTGTGCGAGTTAATTCCATGTGCAGTAAATTGAAAGGAATTTTCAAACATATTGGCGTCACGGCCTGGACACATGCATGGAGTGCCACGGCATTTAAATTCCAAAAAAAGATCATAAATACATGAAACCTTGCTTGATGTAATGTCATGCCACCAAGATGATGTGGTAAAAAAATTGGCATGTTTGACGAAAGTTTGGATAGACACCCCTCACAAACCGAAGCAACTCACTAGAAGGCTCGTGGTTCCGAGAGGGAACAATTCATGTTTGATTACGAACGGGCGATAGCTTTCTCTTATGGCCTTAAAAAAATTCTACATTTAACGTGAACTAATAGAGCTGTCATTTGAAAAATTTGAAAATTCAAGGGGTCATTTGACCTTTTAAAGACATTTAAGTGATTTTCTAGCCATTTAATGACCGTAATTCAAATTTGAACAACTACATGTACATGCAATGGTAACCATAACGGTTTGAAATATCATATTTGTGTACTTGTGTGCGAGTTAATTCCATGTGCAGTAAATTGGAAGGAATTTTCAAACATATTGGTGTCACGGCCTGGACACATGCATGGCATGCCATGGCATTTAAATTCCAATTTTTTTTAAAAAGATCAGAAACACATGAAACATTGCTTGATGTAATGTCATGCCACCAAGATGATGTGGTAAATTTTTTGGCATGTTTGACGAAAGTTTGGGCACACACCCCTCACAAACCAGAGCAACTCACTAGAAGGCTCATGGTTCCGAGAGGGAACAATGCATGTTTGATGACGAACGGGAGATAGCTTCCTCTTATGGCCTTCAAAAATATTCTACATTTAACGTGCAATAATACAATTGTCATGTGAAAATTTGGAAAATTCTAGGGGTCATATGACCTTTTAAAGACATTTAAGTGATTTTCTAGCCATTTAATGACCATAATTTAAATTTGAACTACGTCTAAATGCAACGGCTAACCATAACGGTTTGAAAAATCATATTTGTGTACTTGTGTGCGAGTTAATTCCATGTGTAGTAAATTCGAAAGAATTTTCAAACATATTGGTGTCACGGCCTGACCACATGCATGGAGTGCCATGCCATTTAAATTCCAAAAAATTAAAAAATGATCAGAAACACATGAAACCTTGCTTGAAGTAATGTTGTGCCACCAAGATGATGTGGTAAAAATTTTGGCCTGTTTGACGAAATTTTGGACACACACCCCTCGCAAACCGGAGGAACTCACTAGAAGGCTCGTGGTTCCGAGAGGGAACAATGCATGTTTGATGACGAATCGACGATAGCTTCCTCTTATGGGCTTCAAAAAATTTCTGCAGTTAACATGCACTAATACAACTGTCATGTCAAAATTTGGAAAATTTCAGGGGTCATTTGACCTTTTTAAGACATTTAAGAGATTTTCTAGCCATTTAATGACCGTAGTCCAAATTTGAACTGCATCTACATGCAGCGGCTAACCATAACGGTTTGAAAAAAAATATTTGTGTACTTGTGTGCGAGTTAATTCCATGTGCAGTAAATTGGAACGAATTTTCAAACATATTGGTGTCACGGCTTGGACACATGCATGGAGTGCCATGGCATTTATATTCCAAAAAATTAAAAAATGATTAGACAATGTAAATATCTGGTGTTCAAAAAAGAAAATGTATACATCTGGCAAGATAACTGGGCCCCGGACAATTGGCACTCTATTTCGCGCCTTGAGGTTTGGAAGGTGAGTGGCACGGTTTATTAAGCAGACACGGTTCTGTATTGGAAACCATCAACTATTAAGTTCACACATGGCTTTTGCTGTGGAAATCGTGTGTAATTCAAACTACAGTACGTACTCGTAAATTCCGGCGACCGACGTGTGTACTGTTCCCATCGATCTAGATTCCGGCCGCCAATAAATACTACCTTGCTCATGTCGTCCCGCCTGCATTCTCATCTACATCCTCCCCTCGCTCGCCCTCTCTCTCTCTCTCTCTCAAATCTCTGCCATGGCATCGCCGATCTACCCATGCGCCGACGACGAGGCGCCGCCCCCCGAGGATGCTCAGTCATAGAGCAGCGACGAGGAGGACCCCTACGCACCGCCGGACGAGGTTGCGCCGCCCCCCGAGGAAGTCGCTGCCGCCGGCTGAGAAAGCCAGGCAAGTGGCATTCAAGAAGGAGATGGCGGAGGAAGAAGCCAGGTACGAGGCGGCCTGTGAAGCCCGTGGTGCCGTCTGGAAAAAGGAGGCGGTGGAGCTTTGGGGGTGGGCGCGCCATCATGCGGAGGAGGTGTACGAAGACGGGTACTTCACGAGGAACGTCAAAGGTGCTAGGTGACTCATCGCTGCATGGAGGTGGATCGATAAGCTCCAGCGTGCCACCGACGATAAGCAAGATTGTTCGCGCTTGTCCGCCAGCAAGAGGCAGATCGGTACGTCAAGCGCTGCGAGGCAATGGAGGCGGAGTACTGCCTACGCGCTCGGAAGACGCCGCGCACCAGGGAGCTGCTGGCGAGGGGCTGCCGGAATACTGCCCCCAGGAGGGATTATTAGTTTTAGTATTGTTCGTTTTCAATTTTATCGATTGTACCTAGTAGTTAAGTATCATCACGTATATGTGATGATATTATATATATTCTATGATGAACTAATGAATAATTAATATATATTATGAATTCCATTTTCTATCTGTTTTTGTATACTAATTTGTATCTAGCTGTTATCATCCACATATACAGAATGGAAAGCATATATGCACACATTGAAATAGAACATATCAGAACGGAAAACAGAGTACACACATTGAAACAGGGCAATATTATGATTGTTGTGAATACATAGCGATCCACGTCAAAACGACTCAACAAAATAAAACACGTCCATCAGACCATGACCAGCAGCCCTTGCCTACGGTAGCTCTTGGCTCTGCCTGAACTCATGCATGCGTTCGTCTAAGCGGTAGACACACTCGCGGTACATCTGGAGCGCGATCTCGAGCTCCAAGTTGGCTATTTCATTGGAGATCACCAGCTCATGGATGCGACAGCCATGTTCCTCTACTACGCCCAGGTGGACACCTGGGCCAAGGAGGTGGTCGAGCCTAGCGACCAGCGCGTTGGCATCGAACGGATCGTGGACAAGGTGATAGGCGCGACCTACGCGAACGGCGCGGCGAGCGTCTGGTGCAAGTACGGCGCAGCCGGCCTCTGGTGCAAGCATGGCGTAGACGACCTCTGCCCGCTTCTGGCAAGGAATTGGGGTAGTGACGGGACATGTACCCAGCTGCGACGCCCTGTCGACAGCATGCAAGCGCCGATGGATCCGCTCTTGCTGTGCGGCGCGCCGCGCCTCTCGCTCGGCAGCGCTCCAATGGTCTCGCTGTGTAGCGAGCCGCAGCCTATCGGCACAAATACGCCTAGCTTGCTCTATGGCATGCCATCGATCATGCTGTGCGGGGAGCTGCAGCCTGTCGGCGCTGACATGCCTATCTTGATCCGCGGCGCTGAAGCACCATGCGCCAAGGGTCTGCTCAACCCTGGTGATGACGCACATCACGGCATCTACCATCGCATTGCCGAGGAGCGCCTCGGCCTCGACGGGCCGTGGCGCCTTCTCATTTTCCTCGTCGAGGAGGTTGATGGCAGAGGCGGCGTTTTGGTGGGTTGGCATGCTTGGAAAAGGTGGATGTACTACAGGCGGCGCTTGTTGCCTCCGTGCATCGCGCGCCTCCTAGGTTTATGCGCAATATCGCTAGGTGGCGGCGGGAAACCGGTGAGGAAATGGCGGGAAATGGTGGCGTGTTCATAAAATGCCATCAATTAATGGAAACTTAGCATAGAAGGAACATCGAGCTAGCACGACGCGTGCGGGCAAATTGCTCGCCCAAGCCTATGATATATATACTTGTGTGCCGAACAGAGCACACTATTCACATTAAAGCATAATGTTCCGTTTATCCTAGTAGAGCAGCGGCGGCTAGCGTCACAAGAAGTAGATGATGATCAGATGATCGTTTATCCTAGTTAATTATGCATGTAATAGTTTACTTTGGTGTGTGGAAATGTCATGTGTGTACTAGCCACCTATGTAATTGGATGTTTGCCGCGTATCACACATATCTTGTTTACATGAAATGTTTCTGTTCTCTTGGCTCAACACAAATAGTTTATCGGAATGAACTGTATGCCCTCCATTGCACACACCTTAATCTGGCTGAACCGTTTCTGTTGCGTTGCCTAATCGAAAATAGTTCATCCGAGTGAACCGTATGTCGTATATAGCATAGACCTTGATCTGGCTGACTGTTTCTTTTGTGTTGCCTAATCACAAACAGTTCATCCGAGTGAACTGTATGCCGTATATCGCACACACCTTCATCTGGCTGCCCATTTTTGTTGTTCCGCCTCATCACAAATAGTTTATTGGAGTGAACCAATGTTGGGGATATTGCTTACCGGGACCTTATCAGTCGACCCATGATAAGGGGTAAATCGGCCAGTTTATCAGCATATCGGCCGATTTATCGCCATATCGGCTGATTTATCGGCCGATTTATCTTATTGGTCAGACACCGATAAGCGATAAATCGGCCGATTTATCGGAATATCAGAAAAATATTTATAACAGTGGAGTGAACTATATGCCGTATTTCGCACACGCCTTCATCTAGCTGCCCGTTTCTGTTGTTCTGCCTCATCACAAATAGTTCATTGAACTAAACCGTATGCGCCGCATCGCACACGCAACTAAAATCTGAACCATGCTTGATGTATCCGCCATCGCAAACATTTTGCATCTTTTTTGACGGGTTTTTACATCACCATTTGCGATTAATGCATCACACACAGTTTCGTCAAAGGGTCTCTGATTGTAGTGTCGCATTAGGAGCATCCTGCAGTGGTGCAAGATCGAGTCAGCATTCTCAAGAGGGTGAGTGCCACATAATGATTGAATATCTGAATTCTCCATCTTCGTTTTATGTAAAGAGTTGGTGTTTTCACATATTGATTGTGTTTATCTTCTAAAAAAAAAAGATTGTGCGTGTTTACCTTTTAACTGTATCACTTAGCTAAGATCGTAAGAAGATAATGATTGAGCCCCTTTAAATTGATAGATGAGAAGGAATCTTAACTTAATGGATCTTGTGAATTGTAGTATACTATTTAGTTGAACTGATGCAATTTGCGTACTAACAAGTTTTCACTTTCCCAACGTGGGAGCAGGGGTGATCGACGCTGACTAGCGTGGCCCGGTGGGCGTTGTGCTCATCAACCACTTGGACGCGGACTTCGCCGTGAAGCCCGGTGGCCACATCGCACATATGATCGTCCAGGTGATTCCGACACCGGAGGTCACCGAGGTGGAGGACCTCGACGCCATCGTTCGGGGGAGGGAGGATTCGGGTACATTGGCGTCTGAACTTCGAGCCTTGGTAGATACATCTAGAGAAGATATATGTTTAAGTTGGTGGTGGACCACTAGGGGAGGTACCCACCTTTCGATGATGGTTGTGTGTCTCATGTTAAATGGAATCTTGAGATGGTTCCGTGACGTTGGTTTGGTTTGTAGTGGACGTATTACCATTCATGAATACTACATTTAACTTCTATTTTTTTTAATTCCTAAATTGTTAGTAGTAGCGTGGGGAAAAAGTGAGTGCTACTAGTAATTAGGTTAGTAGTAGCGTGGGTGTTCGGTTAGTAGTAGCGCGAGTGCCCCAGTGCTACTACTTACCATTTAGTAGTAGCGCGGATGCACCCGCGCTACTACTAACCATTTAGCTGTAGCGCGATACTAGTAGCGCGGGTACCCGCGCTACTAGTAGCCAGTTTACCCATGCTACTAGTGGCCTTTTTCCTAGTAGTGATGCAAAGCAATATGACAATGTAACACCCTGGTTTTTGGCCTTTTATTCTTCTTTTGATTTCTTTGCAATTTTGCTATGGATTTCTTTTTCTGTGGCTCTGTGGTCTTGAAACCTGGGAAGATCATCTCTTCTCACTCTTTCAAGTGGCTTGTCATCCTCAAATCCATCCCAAGATCATGCCATTTCCAGTTTTGCCCAACCGCAATATTTATTTCTTTGAAATATTCCTTTTTATATTAAAGGAATAATCCTTTTTGCTCTAGGCTGTGAAGCAACCTATATTTCTGTCTTGCCATTAATTACCACAAAATTCTCAAAATTCCTTTGGACCATATGAACCTTGGATTTGCAAAAATATTCAAGATTTCATGCTCATGGTGAGCACACCATCAAATCTTTGCTTCTGGTCATATTTTCACGTTGTGAAGCAACTATATTTTATATTGGTCCATAAATTCTGAAAAATTAACCAGAACCTTCTCCTACCTATATAAACTCTCTCCACCAAATTTGAGCTCATTTAATCTTGTCTTTATTTTTCTATAATTCCCTCAAGATTCTGTCCATAGTGGACCACTTTGAAGGAAGTACCAGTTTGGTGAGTCCAAATGGTATAAAATTTTAAAGTGTGTTCATGTGCCCAAATTACCATCCTCCACCAAATTTCAGCTCAATCGCATCATCCATGTGAATGCTACTTCAACTTCTTCATTTCTGTCCAGTGTGGTACATTGTGAAGCAAGTGCCACCTAGGCTTCTCCATTTGAGCTAAAAATTGCCCAAGATGATCATCTTAGTGGATGATTAACCTTAGCCAAAGATCAACACCTCTCCCCAGTTGAGCCTTCCCCAGCGATCATCAAACACCTTGCTGCAACATTGTCTTCGAGCAAGTTGTTGTCACTTCATGGGCCTCCTCCCTTGTATCTTTGCTCCTTGCCTCTATCTGATGAATGACCGATCGTGTAGACACGGTTTGGTCGACCGGAGTGCGTGTCCTCACCATGTTCACGCGGTGACCACGCGCTGGCATGCCCGTGCACGCGCTCTGGCGAATGGTGCCCTCGGGTTCGTCCGTTTCTTCAAGCTTTCGCCACCTCACCGTGTCCAAGAGCTTCCCCATGTCGTCTCCCTCGCCTTGGACCCCTCTCCCCCTCTCCGGTCACATCCTACGTGTTGCACCGACCGCGTGCAGAGCAGACCATGTCCTGCTCCACCATGGACGGTCGACCACGTCCGTCTCGAGCCTTCCTAAGCCATCCCAGAGGCTATATTATGCTTGGGTGAGTTCTCCCGCAGCTCATCGCCCTCTCCACCATCTCCATCAAGTACCAGAGCCCCCTCCCCCTCACCTTGCCCACCATGGTTGCCATCGGCATTCGCTCGAATACGAGCTAGCCCGAACCCCTCCCCTACTCCTTTCCTCACCAGAAGACCACCCGAACTCTAGCGCATCTCCCCCACCACTTAGTTCGTCGCCAAAGTGCCCATGGCCGCGGCTCCCAAGTTCGGCTGCCGCTGCTGCTCATGGCCACCGTGAGGCGCCACCTCTCGGCTCCTCCCCAGCGCCAGTGACCGGGCCAGGTGGACGCGTCGTTCCACCCTGAGCCCACCGGTGCCTCCCTCTCGGCCGGAGGTGGTCGGAGTCACCGGCCGCACCCCTCCCCTCCCCCTCCTCTACTTTCTGTCAGGGGAAGAAGAAGCAGGCGCGGGAGAAGAAAGGAGATAAGTGGGGCCCGAGTGTAAGCCACTCGGCGTTGACTTATCCCCGGGCCCGTGCGGAGTATGTGAAGGCGTATTCCCTCGAATATGTTTTCCCCTCTGGAAAGTGTACTATGGTGTTCTACAGGTTAAAGTGCGCTTTCACTTCTCTGAAATAGTATTTTCAGAAGTACGCCTTCTGTTTTCGCTGCTACGAGTTGTTCCGCTGCTAGCATAGAGCTATTCTAGCAGGTGTAGTGTCGTCGTGCCATTGATCCTTGTATCTTCAGCCCCCCTTGTATCCGTTTCTATTGTAATAAAAGTTGATTTGTTCTATGCCAAGCAGTGCCGTACTCCAGGAGACTTGATCTCTGGGTTGGAATATGGGGCGATCCGGTCTCTCTGAGCCGGGGTGCCGTAAGGTTTGGTATCAGAGCAGGTCTAGCTGTAGGACGCCCTAGTCAGCGCAAGCGTTATAAACCGGTAGTATAGAGTCCAGTTTGTTTGCTGCATTTGGTTGCTGCATTTGTTTGTTGCATAGCATGCATATAGATTTATTTCGTTTTTCCTAACCATTAATTCCATGGGTATAGATGGCGGCCGTTCCTATTGTGTTCAACACCGCCCCTGCACCTCTCAGCTTCACTTCTCTACTCTACGACCTATGGCGCAGCCTCTACCCCAACGTAGATATGCCAAGATATCAAGTCTTCCAGGTTCCAATTGGAGAACGAATCCGGGATTATGTCGCCCATGTTAATCTGACAGCCGAAATTCCTACCGGGAGACGCACCTACAGTTTCTATGGTGGTTATGGTGCCACTCCAGATCGTGTCATTCAACTCGTAGCCATGGCAGGAGTTACGTGTCTTCGTCATCAAGAAAATATGATGCAAGAGACCGTGCCTACCATTACCCTACCATCATCGAGAATCCTAAGCGAGTTTGGTTCCCCTCTGTTCGTCCTCAAGATGATGCGGCCATCTTTTCCATGTCCCATTACATGACGACCGAGTATATTCTTATTTCTGAGCTAGTCTGAGATGCAACCAGGGCCAAGAGACTGCTTGGTGGCACCGTAACTCCATCTCTGTTGGCTTCTTCATCGACTTCTCCACCTATTTCCACCAGGGCTACAGTGTCAACTGCTCCACCCACCACTCCAGTAGCTTCTTCATTAGCCGCCTAGCTACCGTTAGAGCATAGTGTTTAAGTAGTCGTGTAGTTCATATTGCACCAGTTGTAGTATCATGCATATGTGTGCCTGTGTGGAGTAGTTATGTAGCTAGCCTGTATGCTGCGTGCCTTGTTGCAATTTGATTAGTTTTTGTGCTTCTTTATTTGGTTTTTGGATGTTACCTTATTTCCCCTTAGGAAAGTTTCTCCTCAAGCTACCACTGGGATTTGAAGGATCCGTAATAAGTTCATATATATTTGGGAGCGCAGCCAAACCCAATGGAATACTCAGCCGACTGCATTGTATTGGGAAATTCCGGTCTGAATGCAAATGATATCCTGCCTTGATTATCAACATCAAGTCTACATCAGTGTGCAATCTTCACAGCGGTAGAGATGAGATCAGCTGGAAGACAAGTTGTGAACATGACCAATAGTACATTTTCAGTCAAAGGTATGATTATACAAAGATTGATTCTGCTATGAGTAAAATTGAAACATAATATACCATGGTAGCGAGCCAGGTTGTTCTATGAATTCAGTAATCAGCAAGAAGGATAGTCAAACAACCTTATTCCTACAAGTAACCGGCAGCAGAAATATTCAAGGGTATATATACGGCAGTGAAGTCAACATATCATAGAGAGAAGCTTCTGATATAAGGAACTCCAGTCTTCCTTCGTAAGTAACCAAAGAAGCTTATACTGCAAGACTCCTCCATTCTTCCCAAGTACAATATATGGATGAATTCCCGTGCAAGATACTCGGTCTTCTCTAGTAAGCTACCGCAAAAGCTTCTAGTATAAGGTATCAAATCTTCCTCAGTAAGCAACGAAGGGCAAAACTTATGAGGTACAATGCCTAGCCTTCTTCATCACGCTATCCTGGAACAAGCTTCGAGCGCAAGATATCCATCCTTCCTCAGTAAGATACTCTTGATGGTTTACCACATAAGCTATCCGGTATTCGTCAATACGACACTACAAATAGGACAATGATGATGTGTGTCATAAAAATGGAATGGTAGAAGTTGCATGGCAATATGTCTCGAAATGGATATGGAAATGCCATAATAGCTAGATATGGTCGCTATTTTGAGAAAGATATAAGAAGTCTTATGTGTGATAGAGCGTATCATTTAACGGGGTCTGGATGCACCGGCAAAGTTTGCACCAACTCTCAAGGTGAGAAAGGGCAATGCACGGTACCGAAGAGGCTAGCAAATTGCGAAAAGGTGAGAGTGCGTATAATCCATGGACTCACATTAGTCATAAAGCACTCATATACTTATTGTGAAATTTAATTAGCCCTTGAAGCAATGTACTACTACGCATGCCCCTAGGGGGATAGATTGATAGGAAAAGACCATCGCTCATCCCCGACCGCCACTCAAAAGGAAGACAGTCAATAATTAATCATTCTCCAACTTCTTAGCATAATGAGAGACTATATGTGCATGCTTCGGGAATCACAAACCTTAACACTAATATTCTTACTAAACCACAATCATTCACTACTACCTCCCAAATATTACTATCTTGATATCGCAAAACTATTGCAAGGAATCAAACTTATCATATTCAGTGATCTACATGAAAGTTTTTAATATATCCCCATTGAATAGCTATCATATTAGGACCAATTTCAAAACCCGTGCATATTGCCATTACTATTTATCAATCTCTCAAAATGATATAAGTGAATCATGAGAGTGCAACTATTTGTTTAAAATATAACCACCGCCATGCTCTAAAAAAGATAAGTGAAGAACTAGAGCAACTGCCTAGCTTAAAAGATATAAGTGAAGCACAAAGAGTATTCTAACAAATCAGGAATTAGTGTGTGTCCCTCTCAAAAAGGTATGTCCATAAAGATGATTGTGGCAAACTAAAAAGCAAACAAAGCAAAGACTCATACAATACATGACGCTCCAAGCAAAACTCTTATCATGTGATGAATAAAAATTTAGCTCAAAGTAATTTACCGATGGTCGGTAAACAAAAGAGGGGATGCCTATCAGGGCATACCCAAGCTTAGATGCTTGGGTGTCCTTGAATATTACCTTGGGGTGCCTTGGATATCCCCAAGCTTAGGGTCTTGCCACCCTCTATTCCTTCATCCATCGCGATCTAACTTAAAACATGAAAACTTCAGCACACAAAACTCAACAAAAACCTTCTTTAGATACGGTAGTATAACAATCAAATCACAAACTTTAGGTACTGTTATTATCCCATTCATATTTTATTATTTCATATACCTACTATATTCCAACTTCTCCATTACTTATACCTGAATGCTTGTCTCTGCGTTGGTAATTCCCTGAAGAGGAGAGGATGATGCAGCACAACAACAGTAAGTACTTCCCTTAGTTATGAAACCAAGGTTATCAATCCAGTAGGAGAATCAAGCAACACTATGTAAACAGCACCTGCACACAAACCACATTAACTTGCAACCCAACGCAAAAGAGGGGTTGTCAATCCCTCCTCGGTATTGAGATAGATTAAATTGTATGAGATTGGATAAATAGATCTAGCAAAAACACAAAATAAAATATAAAAAAAGAAAAAGTGCAGCAAGGTATATTTGGATTTTTGGATTAATAGATCTGAAAATAATATGATAGGAAATAGACCCAGGGGCCGTAGATTTCACTAGAAGCTTCTCTTGAGAAAATAGCATACGGTGGGTAAACAAATTACTGTTGGGCAATTGATAGAAAAGTGAATAATCATGATGATATTCAAGGCAATGATCATGTATATGGGCATCATGTCCAAGATTAGTAGACCAACTCCTGCCTACATCTACTACTATTACTCCACACATCGACCGCTATCCAGCATGCATCTAGTGTATTAAGTTCATGGAAAATAAGAGTAATGCAATAAGAACGATGACATGATGTACACAAGATCTATTCATGTACGAATAGACCCCATCTTTTTATCCTTAATGGCAATGATACATGTGTGTCATGTCTCCTTCTGTCACTGAGATTGAGCACCGCAAGATTGAACCCCACAAAGCACCTCTTCCCATGGCAAGAAAAATCAATCTAGTTGGCCAAACCAAACCAAAGTTTCGGATAAGAAATACGAGGCTATAAATATCATACATAAAAGAGTTCAAAGAAGACTCAAATAATATTCATAGATAGAACTGGTCATAAACTCACAATTCATCGCATCCGAACAAACACACCGCAAAAAGTCATTGCACCAAATAGATCTCCAAGAACATCGAGGAGAACATTGCATGGAAGATCAAAAATAGAGAAGAAGCCATCTAGCTACTGCCTACGAACCCATAGGTCTATGGTGAACTACTCACGCATCATTGAGGGGCAAGCGTGATGATAAAGAACCCCTCCGGCAGAGTGCCGGAGAAGGCCTCTAGATTGGATCTCGTGGTTTTGGAACTTGCGGCGGCGAAAACTATTTTCTCTTGACTCCCCTAGTGTTTTCGGGATTTTAGAATATTTATAGAGCTGATAGTCGGTGGAGAAGTCTCCCGCGGGCCCCACTACCCGCCAGGGCTTGCCAGGGCCCTCTGGCACACCTTAGTGCCTAGTGGACCCCACGGGCCTCCTCCCGTGCACTTCTTTGGCTGCCTCGGTATCTTTTGCCCAGAAAAAAATCTCCAAAAAGTTTCATGGCATTCGGACTTCGTTTGGTACTGATTTTCTACGAAGTAAAAAACAAGCAAAAAAACAGCAACTAGCACTGGGCACTATGTCAATAGGTTAGTCCCAAAAAATGATATAAAGTTGCTAGTAAATGAGTATAAAACATCCAAGAATGATATTTTAATAGCATGGAACAATCAAAAATTATAGATACCTTGGAGACATATCAGCATCCCCAAGATTAATTCCTGCTCATCCTCGAGTAGGTAATGATAAAAACAGAATTTTTGATCTAGAATGTTAACCATCATATTTAGCACATATTCTTTTGTAGCATGGACATTTGGACTTTAGATTATTCATAGCAATAGTCTATAATTTGACATGAAGACCTCAATACTCAAGCATATCAACAAGCACTACAGGAATCAGCTTATTTGCCGTCTGCCATGGCAGACGGCAAAGGACCAGAAAGTTGACGGCAAAGGTCTTTGCCATTAGCCGCGAATGGCAAACACGCCCGGCAAAGTAAGTTATGTTAAACAGTTGATTTGCCGTCTATTTTCTGCCAGCAGACGACAAACACCCCATTGCCGTTGGTGGCAGACGGCAAAGAGGGGACGTTACCCACATTATGTGGCTAACGGGAGGCTTTACCATCTGCCAGCTGATGGCAAACATGCCCTCCCCTTTGTCGTCTGCCATCTGACATCAGCAGACGCGTCATGCCCTCCCTGCTAGATGACCCACAAGTATAGGGGATCAATCGTAGTCCTTTCGATAAGTAAGAGTGTCGAACCCAACGAGGAGCAGAAGGAAATGACAAGCGGTTTTCAGCAAGGTAATGTCTGCAAGCACTGAAATTATAAGTAACGAGTAGTTTGGTAGCAAGATGATTTGTAACGAGCAAGTAAATTTTTCCCACTCACAGTCCTTCCAACCAAACCCTTAAGTCCAAAATTTTAGCTCCATTGGAATCTTTTTCGTTGACCAAATATTCCTCTGAAGTTCCTGTCCAGAACTGAAATTCCCCCAAACTTGCACTAGCAAGTTTTGCATTCTGCCAAACCAATCACACAATCATTTTAGTCATCTAAAGAGACACCATCCTGGTAATTTTCACAGCCAACAAAATTCCATAAATACCCCTAGCATTATGTCGAGCACCTCATGAGCATGATAGAATTTGGCAAGGTCTTAGACTTGCACTAGACATTTGCTTCTCCTGCCAACCCCCATGTCCAGTAGCTCTATTATAGAGTGACTCAACATCTTGTCAAATTTTCAAATTCAAATTAGTCCAAATGGCCACTGTGGCATTTCGTCGAACACATCAGGGGCATGTCCGGAGCGCGAGCAGAACGCAGTTACTGCACCGCCGGCGCCCGAGCCCTCTCACCGTCCTACTGCCTTCCCCAGTCACGCACCTCCACCACTAGCTCCGCGAGACACCCACCAAGCTCGCTGACACTTCCCCTCGGCCTCTAGTGCCGACCAGCCGTCGCTATCACCGCCGCTCGACGCCGCCTTCTCTGTCACGCCACCGCCCGAGCCAACCGAAGCCGCCAGCTCGCCCCAGCCTTAACCATCACCTACCCAAGCTCATCCATAGCTCAACAGCTCCCCACCGACCTCGCCGTCCATGCTGATCTTGCCAGCTACCTCAACGGCACAGTAATGGCCGCCCGCCGTCGTGCCTTCCTCTGGAAGCCGCGGCACCACATCGCTCCTGGCTACAAAAGCCACCCGAGCTCGCCCAGCTACTCACAACACAACACCAACCCCTCAATCAACCCCCAGGCCACCCCATTGAGCCCGAGAACGTCTTCTTCCCTATCTTCGGTGACCACGGCCGCCGCCTCCTCTCAGACAAACCCGAGCTAACCACAGCCCCACTCCTCAAAAATTTTGCACCAATAGATTCGCAATGCCACCACACTTCGATCCCACAGTCCAATTCCACGCGGGATTAATCATATCAAAACTCCCCAACACGGCCCCACCGGAGCTCTCGGGAAGATCACGTCGTCGGTGACTCGGCAACCCCCAGAGGTCAACTCGCTGCTCGATGGATTCGTCTCGGCGAAAGGAGCGCGCCAGTATGATTAGCACGTCGAACGGCCCCGCCGAAGTGCCCCCCCCCCCCGTTTGGCCAGGAGAAAGGAGGGAGAGGGCGGCGACGCTGACCCGGTCAAATCTGACCAGTGGGCCAGGCGGGCCCACCGTCAGTGGCAGGGCGCTGTCCCCCCCCCCCCCCCGCGCGTTTTAAGCGAAGGCGTATTACACTAATACGTCTTCGACGTAGACTACCTCCCGCGAAGCCGAACGACCGGGCCTGGCCCAGTGGCTAAATCACGCGCAGAGCGCGTTTTTGCTAATCAAGTTACTGCCTCTATCATTTTCTTCTTTCAACAAATTTCCAATAATTCCACAGAACTCATTTCAATTCCAAATTTAATGATTCAAATTTTTGTAGGTTCCTAAAATCATGCCCTATTTATCTAGACTAGGTGAACATTTTTTTTTACTAAGCTTAGTTTCTGTTGTGTCAATTAAATAGTCCTTTCAGTCATTTATTCTGGCTCAGTAATTCCATAAGTAATTCATATTAACTCCAAATAATTTGATTCTTTTTCTTGTATTTCTAATTTTTCATCTAGTTTATTTTAGTATTTATTTCAAAAATATTTGAAACAATTTTTGGCACTGTTTTTACTATATGTGGAAATTCAAATATTTTTGAAAATAGGAAATGGAGGGGAGATAAATTCTCAATCTTTTGGAGTGCACCCTACTTCTTTGCATGCTCAAGGCAAGCATTTTGAACACTTGATATGGTGAATTGCATAGTTAATATTTGCATCATGATTATGTTGAGTTCATATAAAGTTGCATATTGATAGTTATGCATGCATGAGCCCATGAAAATATTTTACTTTCATTTAGGCATGAAGTATGAGTAAGCATGGCTATTTTCATATGACACATATGCATGAGCCGGTCTGGACTAATCTGCAGGAAGAACCAGTCACGAGAAAAGTGACCATGAGACTGAAAACTCGTTGTGACGAGAATGATCAGTGTGGGCATGTTGGAGCATGCAAGGGTTGTGGCCCTGTTTGGTATTGCTGTTAAAAGTATACTTTGTTGTGCTAGCTGCTGCAGGAAATAATTGAGCCTCCTGAGTCGACCGTAGATCGAGTCTTATTTCGGTAACCCCCCTACTTGATTCGTGATGCCAATTTGTCCCTGCCACAGGTGGGGTATGGTTTAGTAAGTTGTTAACCCCTTTCCATGCACACACCGTACAGATGGCCACGATGAGGGTTTCCACGGCCATGGACTAAATCATATCATCGGGTCAGGGGGCATGGGTGTTTTTGGTTGTGACGGAGAGGGGGTGCCCCCTTGGAATCTGCGCATATTAATAGTCATCCCATGCTACTCGAGATTGTTGTCTCCCCGACTTAGAGTTTTTCTGAAACAATGCTTTGGGTGATTCCTGGCATCCGGATGGTTAATCTGGTGTGTGCTGGTCAGGTGTGTTTTCAACCCAAAGACCGTAATGGAAATTAGTTAGTGCCACGGTACTGACTAAAGAAATCATGTACTTGTGGGTAAAGTGCACACCCTCTGCAGAGTTTAACCTATTCGAATAACCGTGTCCGCGGTTAAGGACTACAGTCTGGGTTGGTCAAGTGTCGGTCTTCGGAGGAAAATAATTAAATTGAGCATCAACTATTTTGCAGGATATTGTTAACATCACTAACACTGTCGTGGTTATTTTGAATATTGTTGCTGTGAATATTTTATGGTTATTATTGAGGACTAACCCGTTTCTCTTATTTTATATTTCCTGAGTGTCTCAGGGGCTGGCTAGACTACCCCGGGCACTCAACTTTATTTTCAAGACCTTTTCATGGCGTCCCTCAAGTTAACAGGCGGTTTATCATGCCACTACTCTTGTGGATACCCAATAGGCATTTCTCTTCAAGTCCGACCGTGGCGTCACTTTTGACACCCGACTGGCATTTCTTTTCAAGATCTCTTCGCAGCGTCCCTCGAGTTTACAGGCAGTCCCGCCACTACTCTTGTGGACACCCGATTAGCATTTCTTTTATTTTTCTGAATGACACTTGGGCTGGCTAGACTACCCGTGGCATTCATTTGCTTTATCTCTAATAAGTTTGATTATGAGTAACATGCTATGTTCATGTCCATATCATTTTATTGTCATGATTTAAATTTCAGTCAGCATGAGCATAACATTTAATCCAGCATGAGCATATGCATTCGCTATATCTTCTGTTCATGATATTTGCGAGTACATTCAAACATACTCACAGGCTTGTCCCTGGCTATTTACTTGGCCAGGTCAGGAATTCAGTGAGGAGTACCTCAGCGACGTTCGTGCGGAGCCTAGGATAGCAGCCACGCAGATAGGAATTATCCGGGTCAGCTATTCCTGTGGGAATGGAGCCCCATCAACGTGGAGAACCACAAGTCGCTTCCGCCACCCGTCACCAGATATCATTGTTGTATCATTAGACCTTTATGGTCTTGTATCCAATTCTTGTAATAGCTTGGTAATTTGTAACAAGGACGTGTCCACCGGTAACAGTAATCCTGGGCTGGTGATGACACGAGGGGTTAATTTCTGGGATATGGCGTCCCCGCCCCGACAGCCTTGGTATCAGAGCCATGCTGACCATTGGCTAATCCTATCTTTGCCTGGAAGCTATCTCTAGTTTTCCACACCATTCACATCCTTTCCTGTCCACAGTCAAGCCCATCCTATCCGATAAGCCTGCACAGTGGCAGCCGACATCTTTGACAGTCGGTGCCCAACCTATCAACCTAGCCCATAGGCCATGTGCCTGTGGCCGACACCTGCATTGTCCCATCAGCAAGCGTGGGATGGAAGAGTCTGTTGGCTTATAAAGGAAGCCTCACCCCAACCAAGCACATCACAGCCTCACTCTCAGTTTGATATCCAACCACCAAGATGCCCGGCCACATCGTGCACAACGAGACCACCACAGTCGAACTTGAAGGCTTTGTAGCCATCCTCGCCAATCTCACCCGTCGTTCTCTCGGCATCGAAGAGCTGCCAGAGTATGTTGTGTACCAAGAGCACGCGAGTGATGCCATCCAGCACTTCTGGGCCACGGTGCACATCTACGGGAGGGGCATCACCGCAGAGTGCCCCTACCGGTTCACCAGGAGGACGACCTCCGACGAGCCCCAAGCCATCCAACTTGCAGCCCGAGAGGCCGTAGTTCAACTCCGGCATCTGTCGCCGAGGGTTAACTGCAGCTCTTTCTACTACTACCCTAGTCGTGAAGGCTATGGTATCCCGACCCAAGTCGCCAACGGAGACCATGAGACAGATCCTGCCCTAGTGCATCTGGTGCACTACCTGAGAGCGCAAGAGGCACTCTTCGATCAGATCACTAATGATCTGATTACGACCCACAGGACGCTTGCTCTCCTGACCCCGGTGAGAAGTGAAGCTGCACCTGCCACCGACACCCCGATAGTGCTGCTTGGGAGGCCAGTTGAGACCCCAAGGTCTGCCCCTGTTATCCACCCGGGCAATGCATTCGCTTCCCCGGATGAACTCCGTCGTCTCTTGGAAACTTACTCCAACGAGACTGTAGCCACTACACCCCCCGTGGGTCATCATCGCTACCCCAACCCCGCAGCTCCTCATTCCACTCCAGCCAACTCCGACGTTGAAGCCCCCGGAGAAGCTTCGACGTCCGCGAGACACGCCCGGCTAGATGTCGACGAGGTGGACTGAGTCCACCGGATTGTTGTAGAGCCTTAGTGGCCCGATTCCCCTGTATTTTCGCAATAGCAGTTGTATGGCGTAGTAGGGTTATTGTTGTATCTAGCGCTAAATTACATGGCGCAACCTTTGTATTATAGGATGTATGTCATAAGTGCATTGTTATGACTGCTTTCTGCATATGATCATTTGTGGTGACATGCATTTAATTCTTCTGTCCTTGACAAATCTCGAGGACGAGATTTTTTTTAGGGGGGTAGAGTTTGTAACACCCCAAAAATTCAACCATGATTTTATTAAATAAAATTTGGCCAGAATTAAAATTTTGAATTTTACTAGGTCTTTTATTAATTTCGGAACCATTTTCTGTTTCTGTTATTCTAAAAATTCTTCCCTCCATATAGCAATTTTTGGAAATAATATTGTGGCTTTGGTAGTTTTCTTAAAACTTTTCAATTATAGTTTAATAACAATGAGAATTATTTCCATAATAAAAATTGCCCCAAAACAATTCTTTAATAGCTATTTCAATATTTTAAATGCCATGCGCTTCGCAGAGGGAAGCAGAGGTTGCCATGCGCTTATTTTTTTTAGAAGTAAATACATAAAAGTAAAAGATAGGCCCTTCGCAGAGGGAAGCAGAGGTTGCCATGCGCTTATTTGTTTGTATGCTCAATCTCTTAGTGCAAAAGAATGTTGCGTTATATTGCCCCTTATGATAGCAACCTTTATTATGCAGTATGTCGCTTTTATTCTTTGCCATCACAAGTTCGTACAACGCTCAATTTTCTCTTACACTAAATGAGCCAACACTTTTAGAAGCAATTTTTATTGCCCTTTTAGCACCGATGTCAACTTACTTGAAGGATCTTACTCAATCCATAGGTAGGTATGTTGGACTCTCAAAATAAGATTTGGGTTTAAAGGTTTTTGCATGCACAAGTAGTATCTCTACTTAGTGCGGAATTTTTGGCTAGCAAAGATGGGGGCAAGCACCATATGTTAAAGGATCTATGACAATATAAATTCTATGTGAATATGAACAAACATAAATCATTACGTTATCTTCCTTGTCCAACGTCAACAATTTTGGCATATAATATTTTGATGGGGGCTCACAATCACAAAAGATGTCCAAGATAGTATATTTGCATGTGAATCTTCTCTTCCCTTATTAATTCATTCATGAATTGCATCATTGACCAATGCTACGTTCGTCAATCTCCAATAAAACTTTCTACTTATACTCTTCCTTATGTGATGTCATTACTTACCATAAAATTAGCATATGGTCTTTTTCATTTATTTCCTTTCTTTTTATTGAACATGAAAGTAAAGAAAACAAAACTCAAACTAAACTTTATTATATATATCTTGCACATGATTACAAAGATAGATCACTAAGCAAACACTCAAAAAGAAAGGATCGAATTAAACTTTTATTCATCTAAAGCAAAAGATAACTATGGATCAAACTAAGATAAGTAAAGGCAAAAGATAGTGGAGGTGATACGATACCGGGGCACCTCCCCCAAGCTTGGCACAAGCCGAGGGGAGTGCCCATAACATGAACTCAAGTCTCCTTTCGTGATGAAGAAGGAGGTGGCGGTGATGAAGTAGAGGGTTTGTCTGCCTTTTTCACCAACTTATTTCGAGGGTAAAAATTATCTATCCTTAACTCCACATTCTCCATCTCAAGCTTTACTATCCTCTTGCATAATGCCTCCATGCTTTCATGCTTGAAACGAGCAGGGACTGGTTCATCTTCATCTTCTTCATCGAAGAACCATATATAAGGATAGGTATCCTTGAAGATATTTTTATCTAAAGGCTGAGAAGAAACTGGGCACTCCTCCTCGGAATCTTGAGACGACATATTTTCATATCTGTCAGGAAAACAACAAGAAAATAAGAATAGAAGATTTCTCCTCAATATGGTGGTCAATAGGTTCGGGGGGTATATAAAGATTTTTTATCTTGGGAAACAAGCAAGCTGAAGAAAAACGGAGTCCGGAAGGTACCCAAGGTGGGCACAACCCACCTGGGCGCGCCCTGGTGTCTTTTGCCGACCAGGGGTGCCTTCCTGGTTGTTTCCTATTTTCCTAATTTTTGTTATATTCCAAAACAGACAGAAAATATTTTTGCAGATTTTTTGAAGTCCGTTTACTTACCGTATCACGTAGCTCCACATTTTCTGTTATTCTGGAGTGTTCCGGAAGATTTCCTTTATGTGTTCCTCAGGTGTCATAGTTTGGATAATGTGGCTTTCAACATTAATGGGCGTACCTAAGATATAATGTTTTATTCGTTGCCCATTAACAACCTTCGGGTTAGTACCTTCGGCATTATTCATCTTGATGGCTCCGGACCGATAAACCTCCTCCATAACATAGGGTCCTTCCCATTTGGAGAGGAGTTTTCCTGCAAAGAATCTGAAACGAGAGTTGTACAAAAGAAGATATTCTCCAACTTTGAACTCACGCTTTTGGATTCTTTTGTCATGCCATCTTTTAACTTTTTCTTTAAATAACTTGGCATTTTCATAGGCTTGGGTTCTCCATTCATCTAGTGAGCTAATATCAAATAACCTCTTTTCACCGGCAAGTTTGAAATCATAGTTGAGTTCTTTAATTGCTCAATATGCTTTATGTTCTAACTCAAGAGGCAAATGACAAGCTTTTCCATAAACCATTTTCTACGGAGACATACCCATAGTATTTTTATATGCTGTTCTATAAGCCCAAAGTGCATCATCTAACTTCTTAGACCAATTCTTTCAGGACCTATTGACAGTTTTTTGTAATATTAATTTTATTTCTCTATTGCTAAGTTCAACTTGACCACTAGACTAAGGATGATAAGGTGATGCAATTCTATGGTTAACATCATATTTAGCAAGCATTTTACGGAAAGCACCATGAATAAAATGTGAACCACCATCAGTCATTAAATATCTAGGGACTCCAAACCTTGGGAAATTGACTTCCTTAAGCATTTTGATAGAGTTGTTGTGATCAGCACTACTAGTTGGAATAGCTTCTACCCACTTAGTAACATAATCAACAGCAACCAAAATATGTGTATACACATTAGAGGAAGAAAAAGGTCCCATGTAATCAAATCCCCAAACATCAAATGGTTCAACAGCAAGAGAATAATTCATAGGCATTTCCTGACGCTTACCAATATTACCAATTCTTTGACATTCATCATAAGATAAAACAAACTTACGGGCATCCTTGAAGAGAGTAGGCCAATAAAAACCAGATTGCAATACCTTGTGAGCAGTTCTATCTCCCGCATGATGTCCTCCATAAGCTTCAAAGTGACATTTTCGTAGGATTTGTCCATGTTCATGCTCAGGTACACAACGTCTAATAATACCATCTACTCCTTCTTTATAAAGATGTGGGTCATCCCAAAAGTAATGTCTTAAATCATAGAAGAATTTTTTCTTTTGTTGGTATGTTAAGCTAGGTGGTATATATTTAGCAACAATATAATTGGCATAATCAGCATACCAAGGGGTCTTATGAGAAACATTTATTGTAGCTAATTGTTCATCACAAAAACTATCATTAATAGGTTGTGGGCCATCAAGAATATTTTATAACCTAGACAAGTTATCATCCACGGGGTTCTCAGCACCCTTTCTATCAGTGATATGTAAATCTAATTCTTGTAACAAAAGAACCCACCTAATGAGTGTAGGCTTAGCATCCTTCTTTTCCATAAGATATTTTAAAGCAGCATGATCGGTGTGAACAGTCACTTTAGAATCAACAATGTAAGATCTAAATTTATCACAAGCAAACACAACTGCTAAAATTTTTTTTTCAGTAGTAGCATAATTTCGTTGAGTACTGTCCAGAGTTTTACTAGCATAATGAATAACATTTAATTTCTTATCGACTCATTGTCCTAGAACAGCACCAACAGCATAATCACTAGCATCACACATAATTTCAAAAGGCAAGTTCCAATCAGGTGGTTGAACAATAGGTGCTGAAATCAAGGCTTTCTTAAGTGTTTCAAAGGCTTCTACACAATCATCATCAAAAACAAATGGAACATCCTTTTGTAAAAGATTTGTAAGAGGCCTAGAAATTTTAGATAAGTCTTTAATAAACCTCCTATAGAAACCAGCATGACCGAGGAAACTACGAATACCTTTGATATCTTTAAGGCATGGCATTTTCTCAATTGCATCAACTTTAGCTTTATCCACCTCAATACCTCGTTCAAAAATTTTATGCCCCAAGACAATACCTTCATTAACCATAAAGTGGCACTTCTCCCAATTCAAGATGAGATTAGTTTGCTCACATCTCTCCAAAACTCGATCAAGATTGCTCAAGCAATCATCAAAAGAAGTTCCGTAAACAGAAAAATCATCCATGAAAACCTCAACAATCTTTTCACAAAAGTCAGAAAATATAGCATTCATACATCTTTGAAAAGTAGTAGGTGCATTGCATAAACCAAAAGGCATATGTCTATAAGCATAAGTTCCAAAAGGGCAAGTAAAGGTGGTTTTCTCTTGATCAGGTTGTGAGACAGGTATTTGAGAAAAAACGGAATATCCATCAAGAAAGCAAAAATGTGTGTGCTTTGATAGTCTTTCTAACATTTGATCAATAAAAGGCACAGGGTAATGATCTTTTCTAGTAGCTTTATTTAGTTTTCTAAAATCAATTACCATTCTGTAGCCAGTAACAATTCTTTGTGGAATAAGGTCATTCTTATCATTAGGAACAACGGTAATACCTCCTTTTTTAGGGACACAATGAACGGGACTTACCATCTACTATCAGCTATGGGATAGATTATACCTGCTTCCAGAAGCTTTAGTATTTCTGTTCTTACCACTTCTTTCATTTTAGGATTTAAACGTCGTTGGTGATCAACAACGGGTTTAGCATCAGGCTCCATATTAATTTTATGCTGACAGAGAGTGGGACTAATGGCCTTTGAATCATCAAGAGTATATCCAATGGCAGCTTGGTGCTTCTTCAGAACCTTCAATAATCTTTCTCCTTCATGTTCTGAAATGTTAGCACTAATAATAACAGGATAAATCTTTTTCTCATCAAGATAAGCATAATTCAAAGTGTCTGGCAATTGTTTTAATTCAAACACAGGATCACCTTTAGGTGGAGGAGGACCTCCTAGAGTTTCAATAGGCAAATTGTGTTTAAGTAGAGGACATTGTTCAAAGAAAATCTTATCTATTTCATTTCTTTCATGCAGATGCATAGCATTTTCATGGTCTAGCAAATATTGTTCTAGTGGATCGGTAGGAGGCACAGCAATAGAAGCAAGACCAATTATTTCATCCTTACTAGACAATTTTTCCTTATGATGTTTTCTACTAAACTTGGAAAAATTAAAATCATGAGACTCATTACCAAAACTAACACCGACGGTTTGCTTCTCACAATCTATTTTAGCATTGATGGTGTTCAAGAAAGGTCTACGAAAGATAATGGGACAAAAGTCATCTTGTGGGGAACCGAGAAAAATAAAATTGGTAGGGTATTTTATTTTCCCACACAAGACTTCAACATCTCTAACAATCCCAAGTGGTGTGATGGTGTCCCTATTAGCAAGTTTAATAGTAACATCTATGTCTTCTATTTCAGTGGATGCTATATCATTCATAATTTCTTGATATAAGGTAAAAGGAATGGCACTCACGCTAGCACCTATGTCGCATAAACCATGATAACAGTGATCTCCTATTTTAACTGAGACAACATGCATGCCAACAACGGGTCTATGTTTATCTTTTTCATCGGGTTTGGCAATTCTAGCAGCTTCATCACAGAAGTAAATAACATGCCCATCTATATTTTCCACCAAGAGATCTTTAACCATAGCAACACTAGGTTCTACTTTGATTTGTTCAGCAGGTTTGGAAGTTCTAATATAACTTTTGTTGACCACAGTTGAGACTTTAGCATGTTCCTTTATCCTAACAGGGAAAGGTGGTTTTTCAATATAAGTAGTAGGCACAACTGGCTCAACATTGTAAATAATAGTTTCATCATTAGCTACTACTGGTTCTTTAATTTCTTCTTTGATAGGTGGGTGATATTTAAACCACTTCTCCTTAGGGAGGTTAACATGAGTAGCAAATGATTCACAAAAGGAGGATACTATCTCAGAGTCAAGTCCATATTTAATGCTAAACTTTTGAAAAGCATCGGTATTCATAAAAGATTTAACACAATCATACTTGAGCTTAATACCTGACTATTTACCTTCGTCGAGTTCCCAATCTTCAGAGTTGCGTTTAATTCTTCCTAAAAGATCCCACCGGAATTCAATAGTCTTCTTCATAAAGGAACCAGTACAAGAAGTATCGAGCATGGATCGATCATCATGAGAAAGCCGAGCATAAAAATTCTGAATAATAATTTCTATTGAGAGCTTATGATTGGGGCATGAATATAACATTAACTTAAGCCTCCCCCAAGCTAGAGCGATACTTTCTCCTTCACGAGGCCAAAAAATATATATGTAATTCCGATCACGATGAACTAGATGCATAGGATAATTTTTTTGGTGAAATTCCAATTCCAAGATCCAATATCATCGCATAGCCTATACCATGCCAATGCTTTTCCCTTCAAAGATAAAGGGAAAACCTTCTTCTTAGCTTCATCTCCAGGTAAACCTGCAAGCTTAAATAATCCACAAATTTCATCCACATATATCAAGTGCATATCAGGATGTTCGGTTCCATCTCCTGCATAAGGATTAGCTAGCAGTTGTTCTATCATACCCGAAGGAATTTCATAACCAATATTTTCAGTAGGTGCAGTAGGTTGAGGGGTAGCTAATTGTGGTTCCGGTTGAGGTGAAGATACCCCGAACAAACCCCTCAAAGGATTGTTCTCCATAGTAGCAAGTGACAATAAATTTCAGCACGTAGTAATAATTTTTCCTTACCGATTTCCACTTACCAAGAGTGGTTCACTCCCTGGCAATGGCGCCAGAAAAGAGCCTTGATGACCCAAAAGTATAGGGGATCAATCGTAGTCCTTTTGATAAGTAAGAGTGTCGAACCCAACGAGGAGTAGAAGGAAATGACAAGCGGGTTTCAGCAAGGTAATGTCTGCAAGCACTGAAATTATAAGTGACGAGTAGTTTGGTAGCAAGATGATTTGTAAAGAGCAAGTAACGGTAATGGTAACAAAAGTGCAGCAAGGTAGCCCAATCCTTTTGAGGCAAAGGACAGGCCAAAACGGTCTCTTATGATAAGCAAAGCGTTATTGAGGGTACACGGGAATTTCATTGAGTCACTTTCATCATGTTGGTTTGATTTGTGTTCGCTACTTTGATAATTTGATATGTGGGTGGACCGGTGCTTAGGTGTTGTTCTTACTTGAACAAACCTCCTACTTATGATTAACCCCCTCGCAAGCATCCGCAACTACGAGAAAAGTATTAAGAATAAATATAACCATAGTATTAAACTTTTGGATCCAAATCAGTCCCTTACGGAATAGTGCATAAACTAGGGTTTAAGCTTCTATCACTCTCGCAACCCATCATCTAATAACTACTCCACAATGCATTCCCTTAGGCCCTAATAAAGTGAAGTGCCATGTTGTCGACGTTCACATGACACCACTAAGGGAATCACAACATACATATCATCAAAATATCGAACACATATCAAGTTCACATGATTACTTGCAACAAGATTTCTCCCGTGGCCGCAAGAACAAAAGTAACTACTCACTAATGATAATCATGCTCAAGATCAGAGGGGTATTAAATAGCATAATGGATCTGAACATATAATCTTCCACCAAATAAACCATATAGTAATCAACTACAAGATGTAATCAACACTACTAGTCACCCACAAGTACCAATCTATAGTTCCGGTACAAAGATTGAACACAAGAGATGAACTAGGGTTTGAGAGGAGATGGTGTTGTTGAAGATGTTGATGGAGATTGCCCTCCCCAAGATGGGAGAGTTGTTGTTGATGATGATGACGATGATTTCCCCCTCTGGGAGGGAAGTTCCCCCGGCGGAATCGCTCCGCCGGAGGGCAAAAGTGCTCCTGCCCAAGTTCTGCCTTGAGACGGAGCTTCGTCCCGAAAGTCCTCTCCTTATTTTTTCTAGATCAAAATGACTTATATACCAGAAGAGGGGCACCGGAGGTGGGCCGAGGAGGGCACAACCCACCAGGGCGCGCCTGGGCTCCCTGGCATGCCCAGGTGGGTTGTGCCCACCTGGTGGGCCCCCTCTGGTACTTATTGGCTCCAATAATTCTTATATATTCCATAAAAATTCCGAGTGAAGTTTCAGCTCATTTGGAGTTGTGCAGAATAGGTAGCCTAACGTAGCTTTTTCAGGTCCAGATTTCCAGCTGCCGGAATTCTCCCTCTTTGTGTGAACCTCGCATATTATGATAGAAAAGGCATTAGAATTACTCCAAAATGCATTATTATGCATAAAAACATCATAAATAACAGTAGGAAAACATGATGCAAAATGGACGTATCACCGCTCTTTGCCGTCTGCCACTGACGGCAAACCACCCCAGCCTTTGCCGTCTGCCACAGACGACAAACCGTCCTAGCTCATTGTCGTCTGCCACAGACAGCAAAGTGACCAAATGGGTCATCTCCCAGGTTGCACAGGTTGCTGCCATGTGGCCACATTGCCGTCTGTGGCAGACGGCAAAGAGCCTGCATTGCCTCTTTTTATTCTATTTTTTCTTATATCCAAGCATTTTCACAGCATAATAAATGATATATATATATATATTTCATAGGGAAATTCACAGCAAACATATGGCATATCCAACACATAAGTTTCATCATACATACGCAGTTCCATCCAACCATACATAGCAAGTTCCACATACATAGTTCCATCCATACATATCACAATAGTTTCATCCATATAGCAAGTTCCACATTGTTCATCAATACAAAAGATAAACAGAAAGGGAAAACAAGCACTCCATCATTGCAAGCTTCCGTGAAGTGAATGAAATCTGCAAAATGGGAAATAAGAAAGTTAGAAGAAGAAGATTAGAAGAAGAAGAAGAAAATGAAGAAGAAGAAGAAGTATATGACATTTATGAGCTAACTTAGATAAAAATGACATTTATGAGCTAACTTAGGTAAAAATGTCATTTATGAGCTAACTTAGGTAAAATGGATCATTTATGAGCTAACTTAGCTAAAATGGATCATTTTGGAGCTAACTTAGCTAAAATGGATCATTTTGGAACTAACCTAGGTAAAATGAATCATTTTGGATTAAACCTAGATAAAATGGATCATTTTGGAGCTAACCTAGGTAAAATGGATCATTTATGAGCTAACTTAGCTAAAATAGATCATTTTGGAGCTAACCTAGCTAAAATGGATCATTTTAGAGCTAACCTAGGTAAAATGGATGATTTTGGAGCAAACCTAGGTAAAATGGATCATTTTGGAGCTAACTTAGGTAAAATGGATCATTTTGGAGGTAACCTAGGTAATTATGCCATTTTTGAGTTAACTAAGCATATTATGCCATTTTTTACATACGTAAGCTAAGTATAGGTCTTCATTGAGCCAACCTAGGTAACTAAGCATATTAGAGCTAACTTAGGTCATTTTGGTGCTAACTAAGGTAAAATTGATCATTTTGGAGCTAATTAAGCTTATTATGTCATTTTGGAGGAAAATAAGCTAAGTATATGACATTTATGAGGTTACCAAGGTTGTTATGCCATTTTTGACCTAAGTAAGCTAATTATGCCATTTTTGACATAAGTAAGCTAAGTGTATGTCATTATTGAGCAAACCTAGGTAACTAAGCATATTAGAGCTAACTTAGCATATTAGAGCTAACTTAGGTCATTTTGGAGGAAACAAAGCTAAGTATAGATCATTTTAGAGCTAACTTAGGTAAAATGGATCATTTTGGAGCTAAGTAAGCTTATTATGTCATTTTGGAGGAAAATAAGCTAAGTCTAGGTCATTATGGTAAGCATATTGGAGGAAATAAAGCTAAGTCTAGGTCATTATGCATTTGTTAAGCAAAACACTAGAGCAAACTTACCATCATCATGGAGGTGAAGCACCGGGGTGGCTCGTGCCGGTACCACCTGGAGAAGGATCGTGTGATGCTTGTCTGGAGTTACGCTGCACCAAAGATCATTTGCATTGTCTCGTTAGCATGATGACACTCAAATGTTAAGAATAGTAACTAATGACCATTCAAATGAAACTCACCTTAGTCCCCGGAGCAATCTCTGGCATCGGCGGAGGGGTCTGACCGGCCTTCTCGCACACAGACTGCACATTTGGTTTTGACGAGTCAGTCATACTAGTTGGTAATGAAACGAACATTACGTGAATGATTTGGCTAATATGCAGAAGAAACTTACCACGAGGAGCTCGTACATGGCCCGGTTCTGCATGTCATTCCGTGCCCTCTCCTCCTCCAACATCCTTGCCGTCCTCTCCTCCAACTCCCGCTGCTTCTTGCTACTTCTTGAGCTTGCGTTGGTTTTTCCCTTGAAGAGGAAAGGCTGATGCAGCAAAGTAGAGATAAGTATTTCCCTCAGTTAGAGAACCAAGGTATTAATCCAGTAGGAGGTACAACCAAGTCTCCAATCTAGGCACCTGCACAAACATTCAAACACTTGCACCCAACACGATAAAGGGGTTGTCAATCCCTTCACGTTCAATTGCAATGGTGAGATCAGATAGAGATAGATATAAAAGATTACTAAAACATAAAAGTAAATAAATTCCAGCAAGGTATTTTTGGTATTTTTTGTTTATAGATCCGAAAATATATAAGGGAAAATAGACCCGGGGGCCATAGGTTTCACTAGAGGCTTCTCTCTTGAAGGAAAATAATACGGTGGGTGAACAAATTACTGTCGAGCAATTGATAGAAAAGCGCAAAGTTATGATGATATCCAAGACAATGATTATGCATATAGGCATCACGTCCGTGTCAAGTAGACCAAAATGATTCTGCATCTACTACTATTACTCCACACATCGATCGACTCCTGCCTACATCTAGGGTATTAAGTTCAAGAGAACAGAGTAACGCATTAAGTAATATAACATGATGTAGAGGGACAAACTCAAGCAATATGATGAAAACCCCATCTTTTTATCCTTGATGGCAACAATACAAATACGTGCCTCGCTACCCCTACTATGTCACTGGGTGAGGACACCGCAAGATTGAACCCAAAAATAAGCACCTCTCCCATTGCAAGAAATACCAATCTAGTTGGCCAAACCAAACCAATAATTCAAAGAGAAATACATAGATATCAAATCATCCATATAAGAATTCAGAGAAGATTCAAATAATATTCATAGATAATCTGATCATAAATCCACAATTCATCAGATCTCGACAAACACACCGCAAAATAATATTACATCGGATAGAACTCCAAGAACATCAAGGAGAACATGGTATTGAAGATCAAAGAGATAGAAGAGGCCATATAGCTACTAGATATGGACCCGTAGGTTTGAGGTAAACTACTCACGCTTCATCGGAAGGGCAATAGGGTTGATGTAGATGCCCTCCATGATCGAATCCCCCTCCGGCAGATCGCCGAAAAAGGCCCCAAGATGGGATCTCACGGGAACAGAGGCTTGCGGCAGCGGAAAAGTATTTTTGTGGACGCTTCTGATGGTTTTTGGAATATTTGGGAATTTATAGGCCAAAGATTAGGGTTAGAGGAATATTTCGAAATTAGTCCCAAAGTGATAGATATTCAAGAAAGATATAATAAAAACTTTCATGAAGATCATTGTACAAAATAAACTTTATTCCTTGTATTAGTTTTGCGATATGTTGATATAATATGTGAGTCATGTTGATGAGTAGTTATGCTTTAGTGAGAATATTAGTGTTAAGGTTTGTGATTCCCAATGCAAGCACGAAAGTCAATAGTTACGCAATGAAATTACATCCTACTTGTGGTGCATTATTTGGTGTTAGTTATGCTTAATGCTCGCTTATGAGATTTTTCGTTTCTTGGTTGGATGCTTCTCAATATTTTGCTAGCCTTCATTTGCACTAAGTATGATCACTACTTGTGCATCCAAAATCCTTAAACCAGTTTTGCCATATGAGTCCACTATACCTACCTATATGCAGTATTTCCATGCTGTTCTAAGCAAATTTGTATGTGCCATCTCTAATTTCAAAAATAATTTCTCTTTTGTGTGCTCGTACCGCTCATGAAACGGTAGGGGGTGGCTAATATTTTTCCATGCTAGATGTGTTATTCTCAAGATGAGTGTTTATTCACTTGTCATTGCACGAGAGTACGGCAAAGGTATTAGGGATGCCCAGTCTCAAAATGAAAAATGAATTTACTTTATGTTGTCAAATAATAAATTCCTTGGAAAGTGTTGGTATGGATGGCACCCGTGGATTCGGTTAGCCGTGGAATGTGAAAGTATGGTGGAAAAAGGAATAAATTTTATTTTCTGTTTGGGAACAGCCTGTGATATATCTAGCATGAAAAGTATTGGGAACTACTCGATCGTTTTTGTTGACAGGAAAATCATGCCACCCAAAATGTTTTATCTCTACTTTTTCGCTTTGAGATCTGGCACCTCTACAAATCCCTACTTCCCTCTGCGAAGGGCCTTTCTTTTACTTTATGCAATTTTTATTTTATTTTGAGTCTCCATCTTCTCTTATAAAGCACCAACTAAGGGGCACTATGATCATACTTGAGCATTGGGTGTAGCTAATATGCGAGTGTGTTTCATGAGTGGATCAATGATTGAGCATAATGGGCTAGGGATAACTTGCTTTAGTGTTGATATTTTGAAAGACATGGTTGCTTGTTGATATGCTTGAGTATTGAAATCTTCATGTCAAAACTAGACTATTGCTTTGAATCATATAAAAATCCAAATGTCCATGCTACAAAGAAAAGAATATGTGATGAACATGTTAGGCAGCATTCCACATCAAAAATTCTGTTTTTATCATTTACATACTCGAAGACGAGCAGGAATTAAGCTTGGGGATGCTGATACGCCTCCAACGTATCTATAATTTTTGACTGTTCCATGCTGTTATATTATCATTCTTGGATGTTTTACAATCATTTTATAGCAACTTTATATCATTTTTTGGGACTAACCTATTGACATAGTGCCCAGTGCCAGTTGCTGTTTTTTGCTTGTTTTTTACTTCACAGGAAATCAATACCAAACGGAGTCCAAACGCAGCGAAACTTTTTGGTGATTTTTTCTGGACCAGAAGACACAAGTTGGGCCAAGAAAGTACCTGAGGGGGGCTCCGAGGGGAGCACAACCCACCAGGGCGCGCCTGGGGGCCCAGGCGCGCCCAGGTGGGTTGTGCCCACCTCGGCCGCCTCCCGCATTGCCTCTTTGCTCTATAAATACTCCAATATTCCAGAAACCCTACGGGAGTCGATGAAAAACAATTCCAGCCGCCGCAAGTTCCAGAAACCACAGATCCAATCTAGACACCAACATGGAGGGGTTCATCATCCTCATTGGTGCCTCTCCGATGATGCGTGAGTAGTTCATTGTAGACCTACGGGTCCGTAGGTAGTAGCTAGAAGGCTTCCTCTCTCTCTTTTGATTCTCAATACAATGGTCTCTTGGAGATCTATTTGATGTAATTCTTTTTGCGGTGTGTTTGTTGGGATCTGATGAACTTTGAGTTTATGATCAGATCTATGTTTTTATCCATGAAAGTTATTTGAGTCTTTGGATCTCTTATATGCATGATTACTTATAGTCTCGTATTTCTTCTTCGAATCTTTGGTTTAGTTTGGCCAACTAGATCGATTTTTCTTGCCATGGGAAGAGGTGCTTTGTGATGGGTTCGATCTTACGGTGCTTGATCCTAGTGACAGAAGGGGAACCGACACGTATGTATCGTTGCTATTAAGGATAACAAGATGTGGTCTATTTCTACATAAATAGATCTTGTCTACATCATGTCCTCGTTCTTATTACATTACTCCGTTTCTCCATGAACTTAATAAACTAGATGCATGCTGGATAGCGGTCGATGTGTGGAGCAATAGTAGTAGATCCAGGCAGGAGTCGGTCTACTAATCTGGGATGTGATGCCTATATAATGATCATTGCCTGGATATCGTCATAATTATTTGAAGTTCTATCAATTGCCCAATAGTAATTTGTTTACCGACCGTATGCTATTTTTCTCGAGAGAAGCCACTAGTGAAATCTACGGCCCCCGGGTCTATTTTCTCATCATATATTTTCATATCTATTTTGCTATTTGCCTTTTTATTTATTTGCCACTTTTATTTTTAGATCTATATTTCTAAAAACCCAAAAATATTTTGCTGCACTTTATTTTATTTGTGATCTATTTATCAAATCTACTACAATTTATTTCCCGTCCACTTGCCAATTTCTGCTGCCGTTACCCGAAAGGGATTGACAACCCCTTTAACATGTCAGGTTGCAAGTATTTGTTCTTTGTGTGCAGGTGTTGTTTACGTAGTGTTGCTTGGTTCTCCTACTGGTTCGATAACCTTGGTCTCATCACTTAGGGAAATACCTACCGTTGCTGTGCTGCATCAT
Organism: Thinopyrum elongatum; assembly: GCA_011799875.1. Taxonomy (NCBI): domain Eukaryota; kingdom Viridiplantae; phylum Streptophyta; class Magnoliopsida; order Poales; family Poaceae; genus Thinopyrum; species Thinopyrum elongatum. The sequence goes on along the minus strand of CM022299.1, from coordinate 53,902,601 downwards.
CCCTTCCTCTTTGGGTAAATACCGACATAGTTCAAGCAAAAATCATGGCTGTTTTGAGGAAGGTATATGGTGGGTGTAATGCACCGGCGAAAGTTGCGCGGTACTAGAGAGGCTAGCAATGGTGGAAGGGTGAGAGTGCGTATAATCCATGGACTCAACATTAGTCATAAAGAACTCACATACTTATTGCAAAAGTCTATTAGCTATCGAAACGAAGTACTACATGCATGCTCCTAGGGGGATAGATTGGTAGGAAAAGACCATCGCTCATCCCTGACCACCACTCATAAGGAAGACAATCAATAAATAAATCATGCTCCTACTTCATCACATAACGGCTCACCATATGTGCATGCTACGGGAATCACAAACTTTAACACAAGTATTTCCACCAATCCAGAATTACTCACTAGCATGACTCTAATATCACCATCTTTATATCTCAAAACAATCATAAGGAATCAAACTTCTCATAGTATTCAATGCACTTAATATGAATTTTTTTATTATATCCCTCTTGGATGCCCATCATATTAGGACTAAATTCATAACCTATGAAAATTACCATACTGTTTAGAGACTCTCAAAATAAAATAAGTGAAGCAAGAGAGTGCAAAAATTTCTATAAAATAAAGCCACCGCCGTGCTCTAAAAAGATATAAGTGAAGTACTAGAGCATATTGCCTAGCTCAAAAGATATAAGTTAAGCACATAGAGTATTCTAATAAATTCACGATTAATGCGTGTCCCTCTCAAAAGTTGTGTATAGCAAGGATGATTGTGGCAAACTAAAAAGCGAAGACTCATATCATACAAGACGCTCCAATGAAAACACATATCATGTGGTGAATAAAAATATAGCCTCAAGTAAATTTACTAATGGATTGAAGATGAAAGAGGGGATGCCTTCCAGGGCATCCCCAAGCTTAGGCTCTTGTTTGTCCTTGAATATTACCTTGGGGTGCCTTGGGCATCCCCAAGCTTAAGCTCTGGCCACTCCTTATTACATAGTCCATCAAATCGTTACCCAAAACTTGAAAACTTCACAACACAAAACTCAACAGAAAACTCATGAGATCCGTTAGTATAAGAAAATAAAATAACCACTTTTGGTACTGTTGTGAACTCATTATTTATTTATATTGGTGTAATATCTACTGTATTCCAACTTCTCCATGGTTCATACCCCCCGATACTACCCATAGATTCATCAAAATAAGCAAACAACACATAGAAATCAGAATCTGTCAAAAACAGAACAGTCTGTAGCAATATGGAAATTTTGAATACTTATCTAACTCCAAAAATTCTGAAAATTTTGGAAAACCTGGGAAATTTGTATAGAAATCTTGTTCAAAGAAATCAGCTCAAAATCATGTTTCTGTGAATTTCTAAAATTATTTTACTGGGTGCAAAAGTTTCTGTTTTTCAGCAAGATCGAATCAACTATCACCGTAAGCCATCCCAATGGTCTTACTTGGCTCAAACACTAATTAAAACACAAAAAAACAATTAATACAGAGGTAATAATGTGTATTTATTTCAAGAACATAAGCAAAACAAAAAACATAAAAAAAAAATTGGGTTGCCTCCCAATAAGCGTTATTGTTTAACGACCGTAGCTAGGCATAATGCAATAGATCTAGGTATTGTCATCTTTGGTATGCAATCCATAAGTAGCTATCATAATAGATTCATATGGTAACTTAATTTTCTTTCTTGGAAAGTGTTCCATGCCCTTCCTTAATGGAAATTGAAATCTAATGTTTCCTTCTTTCATATCAATAATTGCACCAATTGTTCTAAGGAAAGGTCTACCAAGAATAATAGGACATGTAGGATTGCAATCTAAATCAAGAAGAATGAAATCTACGGGCACATAATTACTATTTGCAACAATAATAACATCATTAATCCTTCCCATAGATTTTTTAATAGTGGAATCCGCTAGATGCAAATTTAAAGAACAGTCATCAAATTCACGGAAACCTAGCACACCACATAAAGTTTTCGGAATCGTGGAAACGCTAGCACCCAAATCACACAAAGCATGGCACTCATAATATTTAAATTTAATCTTAATAGTATGTTCCCACTCATCATAAAGTTTTCTAGGGATAGAAACTTCCAACTCAAATTTTTCTTCAAAAGATTTCATCATAGCATCGACGATATGTTTAGTAAAAGCTTTATTTTGATTATAAGCATGCAGATAATTCAACATGGATTGCAAAAAGGAAATACAATCTATAAAAGAACAATTATCATAATTAAAATCCTTGAAATCCAAAAGAGTGGGTTCATTCCTACTTAAAGTTTTGACCTCTCCAATCCCACTTTTATCAATTTTTGCATCAAGATCTATAAACTCTGAATCATTGGGACGCCTTCTAGCTAAAGTTGTCTCATCTCCAGTCCCATATTTATCAAGATTTATATTAGGAAACAAAGATTCAATAGGAGTCACATCAATCACATTAATATCTTCATCATTATTTTCACGAGAAATTGAAGAACACGCTTTTACAAGCCAATCTCGCATAGCACGCATCCTAGCGGTTCTTTCTTTACATTCATCAATAGAAATTCTCATAGCTTTTAGAGACTCATTAATATCATGCTTGGGTGGAATAGATTTAATTTTCAAAGAATCAATCTCAAGCAAAATTCTATCAACGTTCCTAGCCAAATCATCAATCTTGAGCAATTTTTCTTCAACCATAGCATTGAAAACTTTTTGGGAACTAATAAATTCTTTAATACTGTTCTCAAGATCAGAGGGCAACTTATTATAATTTCCATAAGAATTGTTGTAGGAATTACCATAATTATTAGAGGAATTACTAGGAAACGACCTAGTGTTGAAATTACCTCTATACGCGTTATTACCAAAATTATTCCTACCAACAAAATTCACATCCATAGATTCATTATTATTTCCAATCAAAGAAGACAAAGACATATCCTTAGGAGCAATAGGAGCACACTTACTGGAAAATAATTTCATTAATTCATCCATCTTTCCACTCAAAGTATTTATTTCTTCAAGTGCATGCACTTTTTTACTAGTGGAAGATCTTTTATTATGCCATTGAGAGTAATTTGCCATAATATTATCTAGGAGTTTAGTGGCTTCTCCTAATGTGATTTCCATAAAAGTACCACCCGCGGCGGAATCCAAAAGATTTCTAGATGCAAAATTCAATCCCGCATACAAATTTTGTATAATCATCCATAAACTCAAACCATGCGTAGGGCAATTTTATATCATCAATTTCATCCTCTCCCAAGATTGTGCAACATGCTCATGATCAAGTTCCTTAAAATTCAATATATCGTTCCTAAGGAAGATGATCTTAGCAGGCAGAAAATTCATGGAAATAAAAGCATCTTTACACTTATTCCATGAATCAATACTATTTTTAGGCAAAGATGAAAACCAAGTTTTAGCACAATCTCGTAGTGAGAACGGAAATAGCTTCAATTTAACAATATCATTATCCACATCTTTCTTCTTTTGCATATCACACAACTCAACGAAAGTATTTAGATGGGATGCGGCATCTTCAGTAGGAAGGCCGGCAAATTGTTCTTTCATAACAAGGTTCAGCAAAGCGACATTAATTTCATAAGATTGCACACTAGTGGCGGGAGCAATCGGAGTACTAATAAAATCATTATTATAAGTGTTGGAAAAATCACACAACTTGGTATTCTCTTGAGTCATCGTGACAAAGCAAGCAATCTAACACACAAGCAAACAAAATGCAAACGAAAAGACGGACGGAAGAAGGGCAAAAAAAAGGCAAATATTTTTGTATTTTTCTAAAAATCATTTTATAAGTGGGGGAGAGGAAAATGAGAGGCAAATGGCAAATAATGTAATGCAAGATATGAGAGTTTATGATGGGTACTTCATAGGCTTGATGTAGAACCTCCCCGGCAACGGCGCCAGAAATTCTTCCTGCTACTTCTTGAGCTTGCGTTGGTTTTTCCCTTGAAGAGGAAGAAAGGGTGATGTAGCAAAGTAGAGATAAGTATTTCCCTCTGTTAGAGAACCAAGGTATCAATCCAGTAGGAGGTACAAGCAAGTCTCCAATCTATGCACCTGCACAAACAATCAAACACTTGCACCCAACGCGATAAAGGGGTTGTCAATCCCTTCACGGTCAATTGCAATGGTGAGATCTGATAGAGATAGATATAAAAGATTACTAAAATGTAAAATAAAATAAAAGTAAATAAATTGCAGCAAGGTATTTTTGGTATTTTTGGTTTATAGATCTGAAAATATATAAGGGAAAATAGACCCAGGGGCCATAGGTTTCACTAGAGGCTTCTCTCTTGACGAAAAATAATACGGTGGGTGAACAAATTACTGTCGAGCAATTGATAGAAAAGCGCAAAGTTATGACGATATCCAAGGAAATGATTATGCATATAGGCATCACGTACGTGTCAAGTAGACCGAAACGATTCTGCATCTAATACTACTCCACACATCGACCGACTCTTGCCTGCATCTAGGGTATTAAGTTCAAGAGAACAGAGTAATGCATTAAGTAAGATGACATGATGTAGAGGGATAAACTCAAGCAATATGATGAAAACCCCATCTTTTTATCCTTGATGGCAACAATACAAATATGTGCCTCGCTACCCCTACTATGTCACTGGGTGAGGACACTGCAAGATTGAACCCAAAACTAAGCACCTCTCCCATTGCAAGAAATACCAATCTAGTTGGCCAGACCAAACCGATAATTCGAAGAGAAATACAAACATTTCAAATCATGCATATAAGAATTCAGAGAAGATTCAAATAATATTTATAGATAATCTGATCATAAATCCACAATTCATCGAATTTCGACAAAAACACCGCAAAACAATATTACATCGGATAGAACTCCAAGAACATCTAGGAGAACATGGTATTGAAGATCAAAGAGAGAGAAGAAGCCATCTAGCTACTAGCTATGGACCCGTAGGTCTGAGGTAAACTACTCACGCTTCATCGGAAGGGCAATAGGGTTGATGTAGATACCCTCCGTGATCGAATCCCCCTCCGGCAGATCACCGAAAAAGGCCCCAAGATGGGATCTCATGGGAACAGAGGCTTGCGGCGGCGGAAAAGTATTTTTGTGGATGCTTCTGATGGTTTGGGAATATTTGGGAATTTATAGGCCGAAGATTAGGGTTAGAGGAGCTCCGAGGGACCCACAAGGCAGGGGCGCCCCTCCCCCACCCTGGGGCGCGCCCTGCACCCTTGCCATCGCCTCGGGACTCCTTTTCCTTAGTCTCCAAGTCATACGTGTGTCTTCTGGTCCAAGAAAAATCATCGTAAAGTTTTATTCCGTTTGGACTCCGTTTGATATTCCTTTTCTGCGAAACTGAAAAACAAGGGGAAAACAGAAACTGGCACTGGGCACTCGGTTAATTTGTTAGTCCCAAAAATAATATAAAATAGCATATTAATGCATATAAAATATCCAAAACAAATAATATAATAGCATGGAACAATCAAAAATCATAGATACGTTGGAGACATATCACTTCTCCGCCACCTGCTGCTACTTCTTGAGCTTGCGTTGGTTTTTCCCTTGAAGAGGAAAGGGTGATGCAGCACAGTAGAGGTAAGTATTTCCCTCAGTTAAGAACCAAGGTATCAATCTAGTAGGAGAAAAACGCACAAATCACCAACACCTGCACAAACAATCAAACACTTGTACCCAACGCGATAAAGGGGTTGTCAATCCCTTCACGGTCACTTGCAAAGGTGAGATCTAATAGAGATAGACAAACAAAAGATAAATTTTTTTGGTTTTTTGGTATATAGATCTAAAAATAAAAGATTGCAAAATAGTAGATCGGAAAGTAATATGATGGAAAATAGACCCGGGGGCCATAGGTTTCACTAGAGGCTTCTCTCATGAAGGCAAATAATACGGTGGGTGAACAAATTACTGTCGAGCAATTGATAGAAAAGCGCAAAGTTATGACGATATCCAAGGCAATGATTAACATATAGGCATCACGTCTGTGTCAAGTAGACTGACTCCTGCCTGCATCTACTACTATTACTCCACACATCGACCACTATCCAGCATGCATCTAGAGTATTAAGTTCATAAAGAACGGAGTAACGCCTTAAGTAAGATGACATGATGTAGAGGAATTAACTCAAGTAATATGATGAAAACCCCATCTTTTTATCCTCGATGGCAACAATGCAATACGTGTATCGCTACCCCTACTTTGTCATTGGGTGAAATCACGCAAGATTGAACCCAAAGCTAAGCACCTCTCCCATTGCAAGAAAAACCAATCTAGTTGGCCAAACCAAACCAATAATTCGAAGAGAAATACAAAGATATCAAATCATGCATAAAAGAATTCAGAGAAGATTCAAATAATATTCATAGATAAGCTGATCATAAATCCACAATTCATCGAATCTCGACAAACACACCGCAAAAGAAGATTACATCGGATAGATCTCCAAGAACATCAAGGAGAACGTTGTATTGAGAATCAAAGAGAGAGAAGAAGCCATCTAGCTACTAGCTATGGACCCGTAGGTCTGAGGTAAACTACTCACGCATCATCGGAAGGGCATTGGAGTTGATGTAGAAGCCCTCCGTGATCGATTCCCCATCTGGCAGGATGCCGGAAAAGGCCCCAAGATGGGATCTCACGGGAACAGAATGTTGCGGCGGTGGAAAAGTGTTTTCGTGGATGCCTCTGGTGGTTCTGGAATATTTGTGAATATATAGGAGGAAGACCTAGGTTAGGAATTCACCAACGGGCCCACTAGGTTGGGCCCCCCCTAGGGCGCGCCCTCTACCCTTGTCGTCGCCTCGTGGCTCTTCTGACTTGGACTCCAAGTCCCCTGGGTGTCTTCTGGTCCAAGAAAAATCATCGTGAAGTTTTATTCCGTTTGGACTCCGTTTGGTATTCCTTTTCTGCGAGGCTCAAAAATAAGGGAAAAAAACAGAAACTGGCACTTGGCTCTATGTTAATAGGTTAGTCCCAAAAATAATATAAAATAGCATATTAATGCATATAAAACACCAAAAACAGATAATATAATACCATGGAACAATCAAAAATTATAGATACGTTGGAGACGTATCAAGCATCCCCAAGCTTAATTCCTGCTCGTCCTCGAGTAGGTAAATGATAAAAACAGAATTTTTGATGTGGGATGCTACCTAACATACTTATCCATGTAGTTTTCTTTATTGTGGCATGAATGTTCAGATCCTTAAGATTCAAAACAAAAGTTTCATATTGACACAAAAACAATAATACTTCAAGCATACTAATAAAGCAATCATGTCTTCTCAAAATAACACGGCCAAAGAAAGCTATCCCTACAAAATTATATAGTCTGTCTATGTTCCATCTTCATCACATAAAGTATTCAAATCATGCACAACCCCGATGACAAGCCAAACAATTGTTTCATACTTTTGATGTTCTCAAACCTTTTCAACTTTCACGCAATACATGAGCGTGAGCCATGGACATAGCACTATAGGTGGAATAGAATATAGTGGTTGTGGAGAAGACAAAAAGAAGGAGATAGTCTCACATCAACTAGGCGTATCGACGGGCTATGGAGATGCCCATCAATAGATATCAATGTGAGTGAGTAGGGATTGCCAAGCAACGGATGCACTAGAGCTATAAGTTTATGAAAGTTCAAAAAGAAACTAAGTGGGTGTGCATCCAACTCGCTTGCTCACGAAGACCTAGGGCAATTTGAGGATGCCCATCATTGGAATATACAAGCCAAGTTCTATAATGAAAAATTCCCACTAGTATATGAAAGTGACAACATAGGAGGCTCTCTATCATGAAGATCATGGTGCTACTTTGAAGCACAAGTGTGGAAAAAGGATAGTAACATTGCCCCTTCTCTCTTTTCTCTCATTTTTTATTTTTTATTTTGGTGGGCTTCTTTGGCCTCTTTTTTTTATTTGTGGGCTTCGTTGGCCTCTTTTATTTTTTTTCTCACATGGGACAACGCTCTAATAATGAAGATCATCACACTTTTATTTACTTACAACTCAAGAATTACAACTCGATACTTAGAACAAAATATGACTCTATATGAATGCCTCCGGCGGTGTACCGGGATGTGCAAGGACTCAAGAGTGACATGTATAAAAAATATGAACAGTGTCTTTGCCACAAATACTATGTCAACTACATGATTATGCAAAGCAATATGACAATGATGGAGCGTGTCATAATAAAACGGAATGCTGGAAAGTTGCATGGAAATATATCTCGGAATGGCTATGGAAATGCCATAATAGGTAGGTATGGTGGCTGTTTTGAGGAAGGTAAATGGTAGGTGTATGGCACCGGCGAAAGTTGCGTGGTACTAGAGAGGCTAGCAAAGGTGGAAGGGTGAGAATGCGTATAATCCATGGACTCAACATTAGTCATAAAGAACTCACATACTTATTGCAAAAATCTATTAGTCATCAAAACGAAGTACTATGCGCATGCTCCTAGGGGGATAGATTGTTAGGAATAGACCATCGCTCGTCCCCGACCGCCACTCATAAGGAAGACAATCAATAAATACCTCATGCTCCAACTTCGTCACATAACGGTTCACCATACGTGCATGCTACGGGAATCACAAACTTTAACACAAGTATTTCTACAATCCATAATTACTCACTAGCATGAATCTAATATCACCATCTTTATATCTCAAAACAATCATAAGGAATCAAACTTCACATAGTATTCAATGCACTTTATATGAAAGTTTTTATTATATCCCTCTTGGATGCCTATCATATTAGGACTAAATTTATAACCAAAGAAAATTACCATGCTTTTTAGAAAGACTCTCAAAATAATATTAGTGAAGCATGAGAGTTCAATAATTTCTATAAAATAAAACCACCGCCGTGCTCTAAAAAGATATAAGTGAAGCACTAGAGCAAAATTACCTAGCTCAAAAGATATAAGTGAAGCACATAGAGTATTCTGATAAATCATGATTCATGCGTGTCCCTCACAAAAGGTTTGTACAGAAAGGATGATTGTGGAAAACTAAAAAGCAAAGACTCATATCATACAAGACGCTCCAAGCAAAACACATATCATGTGGTGAATAAAAATATAGCCTCAAGTAAATTTACCGATAGACGAAGACGAAAGAGGGGATGCCTTCTGGGGCACTCCCAAGCTTAGACTCTTGGTTGTCCTTGAATATTACCTTGGGGTGCCTTCGGCATCCCCAAGCTTAGGCTCTTGCCACTCCTTATTCCATAGTCCAGCAAATCTTTACCCAAAACTTGAAAACTTCACAACACAAAACTCAACAGAAAACTCGTGAGATCCGTTAGTACAAGAAAATAAAATCACCACTTTTGGTACTATTTTTAACTCATTCTTTATTTATATTGGTGTAATATATACTGTATTCCAACTTATCCATGATTCATACCCCCAGATACTACCCATAGATTCATCAAAATAAGCAAACGACACAAAGAAAACAGAATCTGTCAAAAACAGAACAGTCTGCGAAGATCTGAATTGTTCTAATACTTATTTAACTCCAAAATTTCTGAAAATTAGCACAACATAGAAAATTTGTATACCAATCCTGTGTAAAAAATTCAGTGTTTTTCCACACTCCAGTGAATTACAACAATTCTGTGAATGTACGCAAAAGTTTCTGTTTTTCAGCAAGATCAAATCAACTATCACCGTAAGCCATCCCAAAGGTCGTACTTGGCACAAACACTAATTAAAACAACAAACACATCTAACCAGAGACTAGATGAAAAATTTATTGAAAAACAGAACCAAAAAAACAAGAACAAAAATAAATTTGGGTTGCCTCCCAACAAGCGCTATTGTTTAACACCCTTAGCTAGGCATAAAAACACATAGATCTAGGTATTGTCATCTTTGGTATGCAAATCATAATTAGCTCTCATAATAGATTCATATGGCAACTTAATTTTTTTTCTAGGAAAGTGTTCCATGCCCTTCCTTAACGGAAATTCAAATCTAATGTTTTCTTCTTTCATATCAATAGTTGCACCAATCATTCTAAGGAAAGGTCTACCAAGAATAATAGGACATGTATGATTGCAATCTATATCAAGAACAATGAAATCTACGAGCACATAATTCCTATTTGCAACAAGAAGAACATCATTAATCCTTCCCATAGGTTTCTTAATAGTGGAATCCGCAAGATGCAAATTTAAAGAACAATCATCCAATTCGCGGAAACCTAACACATCACATAAAGTTTTTGGAATTGTGGAAATGCTAGCACCCAAATCACACAAAGCATTGCACTCATAATCTTTAATCTTAATCTTTAATAGTAGGTTCCCACTCATCATAAAGTTTTCTAGGGATAGAAACTTCAAATTCAAGCTTTTCTTCAAAAGATTTCATCAAAGCATCAACAATATGTATAGTAAAAGCTTTATTTGGATTATAAGCATGAGGAAAATTCAACATGGATTGCAACAAGGAAATACAATCTATTAAAGAACAATTATCATAATTAAAGTCATTGAAATCCAAAAGAGTGGGTTCATTGCTACTTAAAGTCTTGACTTCTCCAATCCCACTTTTATCAATTTTTGCATCAAGATCTATAAACTCTGAATCATTGGGACGCCTTCTAACTAAAGTTGACTCATCTCCAGTCTCATCTTATCAAGATTTATTTTAGAAAACAAAGATTCAATAGGAGTCACATCAATCACTTTAAGATCTTCATCATTATTTTCACAAGAACTAGAATAACACGCTTTCACAAACCAATCTCGCTTAGCACGAATCTTAGCGGTTCTTTCCTTACATTCATCAATAGAAATTCTCATAGCTTTTAAAGACTCATTAATATCATGCTTGGGTGGAATAGACCTAAATTTCAAAGAATTGATCTCAAGCGAAATTCTATCCATGTTCCTAGCCAAATCATCAACCTTAAGCAATTTTTCTTCAACCAAAGCATACTCATAAATTCTTTTGCGAACTCATAAATTCTTTAATACTATTCTCATAATCAGAGGGAAACTTATTATAATTTCCATAAGAATTGTTGTAGGAATTACCATAATTATTTGAGGAATTACTAGGAAACGGCCTAGGATTAAAATTACCTCTATACGCGTTATTACCAAAATTGTTACTACCAACAAAATTCACATCCATAGATTCATTATTGTTCTCATTCAAAGTAGACAAATGGCATATCATTAGGATCAATAGGAGCACTCCTACTAGCATAAGTTCATCCATCTTTCCACTGAAGACATTAATCGCTTCAATCGCATGCACTTTTTTACTAGTAGAAGATTTTTCGGTATGCCATTGCGAATAATTAACCATAATATTATCTAGGAGTTTAGTAGCTTCTCCTAAAATAATTTCCATAAAAGTACCTCCCGCAGCCGAATCTAAAACATTTCTAGATGCATAATTCAATCCGGCATAAAAAATTTGTATGATCATCCACAAATTTAAACCATGAGTAGGGAAATTTCGTATCATCAATTTCATCCTCTCCCAAGAGTGTGCAACATGTTCATGATCAAGTTGCTTAAAATTCATAATATCGTTCCTAAGGGAGATGATCTTAGCGGGAGGAAAATACTTGGAAATAAAAGCATCTTTACACTTGTTCCATGAATCAATACTATTTTTAGGCAAAGATGAAAACCAAGTTTTAGCACGATCTCGTAGTGAGAACGGAAATAGCTTCAATTTAACAATATCATTATCCACATCTTTCTTCTTTTGCATATCACATAACTCATAGAAATTATTTAGATGGGATGCGACATCTTCACTAGGAAGGCCGGAAAATTGATCTCTCATAACAAGATTTAGCAAAGCAGCATTGATTTCATAAGATTCCACACTAGTGGCGGGAGCAATCGGAGTACTAATAAAATCATTATTATTAGTATTGGAAAAGTCACACAATTTGGTATTCTCTTGAGCCATCGTGACAAAGCAAGCAATCTAACACACGCGCAAACAAAAAGCAAACGAAAGAGACGAATGGAAGAAGGGCGAATAAACAGGCAAATCTTATCAAAAATCATTTTAGAAGTGGGGGAAAGGAAAATGAGAGGCAAATGGCGAATAATGTAATGCAAGAGATGAGAGTTTTATGATGGGTACTTGGTATGTCTTGAGTTGGCGTAGATCTCCCCGTCAACGGCGCCAGAAATTCTTCATGCTACTTCTTGAGCTTGCATTGGTTTTCCCCTTGAAGAGGAAAGGGTGATGCAGCACAGTAGAGGTAAGTATTTCCCTCAGTTAAGAACCAAGGTATCAATCCAGTAGTAGAAGAACGCACAAATCACCAACAACTACACAAACAATCAAACACTTGCACCCATCGCGATAAAGGGGTTGTCAATCCCTTCACGGTCACTTGCAAAGGTGAGATCTAATAGAGATAGATAAACAAAAGATAAAATATTTTTGATTTTTTGGTATATAGATCTGAAAATAAAAGATTGCAAAATAGTAGATCGGAAAGTAATATGATGGAAAATAGACCCGGGGGCCATAGGTTTCACTAGAGGCTTCTCTCATGAAGGCAAATAATACGGTGGGTGAACAAATTACTGTCGAGCAATTGATAGAAAGGCACAAAGTTATGACGATATCCAAGGCAATGATTATGCATATAGGCATCACGTCTGTGTCAAGTAGACCGACTCCTGCCTGCATCTACTACTATTACTCCACACATCGACCGCTATCCAGCATGCATCTAGAGTATTAAGTTCATAAAGAACAGAGTAACGCCTTAAGTAAGATGACATGATGTAGAGGAATTAACTCAAGAAATATGATGAAAACCCCATCTTTTTATCCTCGATGGCAACAATGCAATACGTGTCTCGCTACCCCTACTTTGTCACTGGGTGAAATCACGCAAGATTGAACCCAAAGCTAAGCACCTCTCCCATTGCAAGAAAAACCAATCTAGTTGGCCAAACCAAACTGATAATTCGAAGAGAAATACAAAGATATCAAATCATGCATAAAAGAATTCAGAGAAGATTCAAATAATATTCATAGATAAGCTGATCATAAATCCACAATTCATCGGATCTCGACAAACACACTGCAAAAGAAGATTACATCGGATAGATCTCCAAGAACATCAAGGAGAATGTTGTATTGAGAATCAAAGAGAGAGAAGAAGCCATCTAGCTACTAGATATGGACCCGTAGGTCTGAGGTAAACTACTCACGCATCATCAGAAGGGCAATGGAGTTGACATAGAAGCCCTCCGTGATCGATTCCCCCTCCGGCAGGATGCCGGAAAAGGCCCCAAGATGGGATCTCACGGGAACAGAAGGTTGCGGTGGTGGAAAAGTGTTTTCGTGGATGCCTCTGGTGGTTCTGGAATATTTGTGAATATATAGGAGGAAGACCTAGGTCAAGAAGTCACCGAGGGGCCCACAAGGTAGTGCGGCGCCCCCCCCCCCCTAGGGCGCGCCCTCCACCCTTGTCGCCGCCTCATGGCTCTTCTGACATGGACTCCAAGTCCCCTGGGTGTCTTCTGGTCCAAGAAAAATCATCGTGAAGTTTTATTCCGTTTGGTATTCCTTTTCTGCAAGGCTCAAAAACAAGGAAAAAAACAGAAACTGGCACTGGGCTCTAGGTTAATAGGTTAGTCCCAAAAATTCAATAAAATAGCATATCAGTGCATATAAAACATCCAAAACAGATAATATAATAGCATGGAACAATAAAAAATTATAGATACGTTGGAGACGTATCACCTGCCGGTCCCTCTCCGCCAGAAATGCCTGGGTTCTATCTCTCCCACTCTGAAGAGCAGCTTGCAACACCACTCCTCATTAGCATTGTAATCATCGGTGGCCGCACACACAATGTAATGGAGGAAAGATAGCTTAGTCCGTATAACTAACCTCCAAGGTGAGCTCGATTGGCCATTGACGAGGCCTTGTCTCAGGAGCAGAGCTCGACTGGCGTGCCTTGATCTCCAGGAGAGTGCGAGGACAACATATAAGTCCATCTCCAATGGCTATCGAGCCATGGGGCCTCCCGCCACCAGATATCATCACCAGCTCTGGATCAAACTGCTGGCTCGGGTTAAAGTCCTCCCCTTTCCTCGCCTTCCCCTCATCTCTATACCTCACGAGCTTGTTGTGGGAGGAGATGTTGGTGAAGTTCTCTGGATGATCAAGGTCAGACGCAGAGAATGCCTTGACCTTCTTGTACGAGGTAGTATGGGCCATGGCATAGAGGTCGTACACCTCTGGCACCTCCGCCTTATTGTGTCGCACCTGAAAGAGAGGAACAGAGTAAATTAGTAATTAAAGGGCTCAAGCTAGCATGAAGAATGAATTGCATGAATCATGAAGCAAACCACATACCCAGTTCTACCCGAACTGATATAAGTTGGCGCTGCCTTGATGGTGTGGCACACCTTCCATTTGGGCACGCCGGTCCTTGGCATTGTTGTGGAGGGCTAGCCATTCGTTTGAGCACCACTCATCGACCAACACCTCCCAACAATCCATCTGATCCACACACCATCTCGGGGGCACCTAAGTTAGTAAAGAGAAACTTGAGCGCTATGCCTACGAATCAAATCGAGGAACCTAAGTACAAGGCCTTAAGAATAGGTAATTACCATCATGTACTGCTCCTTCTTCAGAAACTTTCCGCGGCACGCCGACTTGGCCTTCTTAATACCACGCGAGGCGTAGTAGTCTCGAACAGCCTGCACCCGAGCCTCGTGCCGTAAGTTTTGTAGTTGGCGCTTGCACTCGGTATCGATAACCTGTGTCGCGGCCTCTTCGTATCCCTCCTCACACCTGTAGAAGGTGTTCAATCAAACAAGACAACATTGATTAGCACAATAACTAGCTAGTTGAAGATTTTTAATTGTGTAAAGGAGAAATTACCCAGAACTCTCTAATCACCATGTCTGCCCTCGTGTGGCACAAGACACTGTCGATCATCTCCTCCGGCGGGGCAGGGGCAGCCAAGTAGTGCTCCTAGCTCAATCCTAGCTATGGAAGCTGACCCTCACCGGGCAACGTGACAAACCCTGGGAAGTTTTGCCGGCAAAGCACACCAAGGACGTTGTTGGACCTGCGGACATCCGGAGCGTGGTCCCAACCCCTGCAGTATGACAAGGCCAACGCATTAGATATTTGAAGAAACATGAAGGCAAAAGGTACAAAAAGAGAAAATGCACTTACCTCTCCCCATTAGGGAAAATCAACCACCTCTGCTTGCGGGTCGCCGGTAGGGGCGAGAGCCGTGTACCACCACGCTGGTAGACGGTGGCCCCCTCAACCACCTCGTCCTCACTATCAGCCGGATCCCCGCCACCATCAGCACGGCCACTCGGCCCCTCAGGCGGATCCAGCCAGGTACCCCATCCGTACGTCTCCTGGTCCGGAGTCTCGTGGGCCGAAGTCTCATGGGCCGAAGGCCCGTCGACCCGAGGCTCGTGGACTGGAGTCCGTGTAGCCTCCTCCTCAGACGTGTCCACCCTAGCAGTCCTGTGCTCGGGTGAATCAGCTGGGGGTGGCGGCGAGGAAGGCATAGAAGCATGCCTACCTCTCCCACGGCCACGTCCTCCCCGACCTCCTCTCTTCCTCCCTCCCCGACCCCCTCTCCCGATGGGAAATGACGCCGACGAAGAAGCGCCCACCGGTGAAGCCATACCCTCGTACAACGCTCTCCGGAGAGGTACGGGTGGAATGGAAGTACCACTCCCACCACGCGCCGACGAAGAAGGAGCCTCGGAGCGCTCCTTACCCGCGCCCACCATCTTTCAACACCTGCCATGACAAAGAGTAAACGAAATTAGTACAACATAAAAAAAAATTAATGCCGACATGAATAATAATATGTATATAACTTAAGTGTATCATCATCAAGTACAACATAAAAAAATTGAATACCTAACATGAACTAACAATATATATGTATATAATACAAATTGAATACCTGACATGAACTAATAATAATCTTGATCGTCTATATATGCTTCGGGATCAATAAATGCATCATCATCATCACTATCATGAATGACGTGCTCATCGGGTTCGGCGGCATCAACATGTGGAAGGCCACCTTTATGTAACCGGTCAAGCATTGACAGGTAATCCGCAGCAGTAACCTCTTCTTTTTCTGGCTCAGGGGTGAAGTTGGATTCACTGTCGCTGTCTACTTCAATGTTCTGGGGTGAAGTAGAGCGTTTCTTGAAACGTTTTTTGGATAGACGTGTGTCATGGAAGAATTATACTTCAATGTTCTGGGGTGAAGTAGAGCGTTTCTTGAAACGTTTTTTGGATAGACATGTGTCATGGAAGAATTCTCCTTCATATGTGTCTGGGTTAATGTGAGGTTCATGATCCTCTTCATTGGGGGGAGGTGGTCTAACATGTGGCGGCACTTCATAAATGACATCCCGACCATTCAGATTTGGATCAGTTTGGTAGGCCCACGGTAGATAGAAAACTTGGGCCGCCTGTTGAGCCGTAATATAGACATCGGGAACATCTACATGGGTGCTTTGTTTTATTTTGACTAGCCCTATATGTTCATGAGTCCTTCTAGTCTCCTTCGGCTGGAACCAATAACATTTGAAGACTACGACATTCGGTGGGTTTTCACCATAGAATAGAAGTTCATAAATTGCTTCAACTCTCCCATAATACTCGATACCTCCTTCACCGATAGCAGAGACACAACAATATGTAGAGTTTCGGTCGCCCATAGATAGCTCTTTGCCGAAGGTACGAAAGCGATACCCGTTGATGTCGTATTTTCAAATGAACGGACCTTATAGTCAAAACCATTAGCGACTTGTCTCAATTCGGCATCCATAGATTCTGAATTAGCCTACAAGTTTAATTCGAAAGGATTGTTGCATTAGCCGCAAATTAGACGAAGAAATGAGAATGGTATAATGGAAATTACCGTTTGTTTGAACCAAGAGATGAAACCGGGAAAGCCGCCTCCATGCTTTGCCAGAATCTCATACTCATCGATGGATTCCTTTTGGATCACCGCTCCATCTGAGAATTTGGGGATGTATCGACTGTATCAAATATCCGGGAATAAGAGCAGTTCAAAGGAAATAGAAGTTGCGAAACAATGTACCGCGAGAACTTACTCGATGTACGGCCACACTTCTGTTAGATTGTTGAAGATATACAACGAAATGGTTTGCCATTCTTCGACATCCAACGATAATGGTTTGAAGCACCGGCTGGTGCGAGATTCCCTTTGAATAGGCTGAGGTTGGATCCACCTTTTTTAGGGTCGGCAACATTGTACCAAGGCTTCGGATTATGCAAATGATGATTTTTGGCTTCGTAGTGTGCTATCACGAAGTTTACCGCCTCCTCAGTAATGAATGCCTCGGCCATCGATGCTTCAATTCTACGTTTATTTTTACATTTTGCTCGAAGCGTCTTCTGCATCCTCTTAGTTGCGTAGCACCAATGATTTTGCACGGTGAGGGAGTCCTGGATTAGGGGGTCCTCGGGTGTCCGGGCTATTCGATATGGGACGGACTGATGAGCCGTGAAGATACAAAGCATAAGGCTTTCCTCCGGGTCCGGGTAGGACTCTCCTATGCGTGGATGACATGGTTGATGTCTGGATATGTAATTTCCTTCTTCCACGAACCGACTATGTACAACCCTAGGCCCCTCCGGTGTGTATATAAACCGGAGGGTTTAGTCCATTGAGGCTATCAGTATACACATAGGCTCGACTGCTAGGGTTTAGCCATTACGATCTCGGGGTAGATCAACTCTTGTAACTCCTATACTCATCAAATACAATCAAGCAGGACGTAGGGTTTTACCTCCATTAAGAGGGCCCGAACCTGGGTAAACATCGTGTCCCCCTTTGTCCCTTGTTACCTTCGATCCTCAGACGCACAATTCGGGACCCCCTACCCGAGATCGGCCGGTTTTGACACCGACATTGGTGCTTTCATTAAGAGTTCCATTGTGTTGTTGATAGAAGGATCGATGGCTCACCTTGTCATCAATGACGATATCACTTCTGGAAGGGCCTTAACTCCAGGATAGGTCCTCCAGCTCGGCGGTTTTACCATGGGCGCTCGCTCGGCCGTCAAGCCAACGGTGGCCCCCACAATTGCCAGAAATCATCTCCGCATCGGCCTCGAACACTCCGAATAGATGGATCCGGCAGATATCTCGTCCTTGAACGAGCTGCTGGATCGCATCGCCGCCCTGGGGCTTGCAACATACTATGATCGGATCGGGCTTAAACCCGATCAGAGGGAAATCAAGTCCCCACCGATCACCCATCTGGTAGCGGTCGTTGAGGAACGAGCCGAGAACGCTTCTTCCCCTAAGTTAAAAACCAGATATGTTCGGATTTCTAAGCCCTTCGAGCCGGACACCCATCCTCAGGAAGAGACTATATGTCCTCCGAACTCAGGATTAGGCATTGAGCCCGGAAATCACCCGGACCTTCCTGGTCCTGAACTGGTGACCACGGAGATTCTTCAAGCTCCGGATTCAATCTCGGGTTAGGATTCGGGTTTTAGCCCGCCCACCCACCACAATCAATATTCTCCAAGTAATTCAGGCCCTCCAGACATATGTGACCTAATGTACGTGCGGCAGCAACCTTAGGAAACGGTCCATCACTTTTGGGCCAGATTCCTCCTTGTTAAAAACAGGATTAAAGATTGTTGCGATGACGACGCGGTTTCGATTTTTTGTCGTAATTGCACGGACGAGGGAATTCTCAACGCCCTCAACCGCTACCGCATACAGCACTTTACAGAATTGGCACACATAGTACAAAAGTACTGCGCGATGGAAAGCGCATGGAAGGCCCAGATAGCCCGGTGGGAACCCCCTGCCTTTAAGCAGCCCACCATACGGGAAAAACGGATGCACCCTTACGAGGCATCCGAACACAAGCCCATTGACAAGAAAAACAAACCCTTCACAGGATATAGAACCGTCCTTGACAAACTACTCGACAAGCCCTGTCAGATACATACGACGCCGAGCACCGAACCAACGCACAGCCTCCGGGCATGTTGGGTACTCCGGCAAGTGGCTAAGAGCGGTGAGGCTATCCTCACCAGTACTACTCCAGAGAAACATTCTTCGGAGGATAACTATCTCAAAGTCTTTACGGTATTTGAGACCTTCTCTTCAAATAATCGGCGCAAAAGGGTGCTCCGCGACCTCACCGAAGTAAACCAAGTAACCGCAATGAACCCCTGGAACGACACGGCCATAACTTTCACGGCCGACGATGAACCAAGGGCTCGATCAGTCCGAGCACCAGCCGCCTTGGTCTTAAACCCAATTGTGGATGGCTTTCGACTCACCAAAGTGCTCATGGACGGCGGTAGCGGGCTTAACCTCATCTACAAAGACATGCTCAACAAAATGCAAATGGACAAGAACCGCATCGAGCAAAGCATTACCACCTTTCGAGGCATCATCCCCAGTCAAGAAGCACGATGCTCGGGGAAAATTGAACTTGATGTAGTATTCGGCACGCCTGAGAATTACAGGTCCGAAGAGTTGCTCTTCCACATGGCCCCTTTCAATAGCGGATATCACACCCTCTTGGGGCGGGACGCCTTCGCACGCTTCCAATCCATACCCCATTACGGGTACATGAAGCTCAAAATGCCAGGGCCCAACGGAGTGATCACTATCACCAGTGATCCGGATATAGCACTCCGCACCGAAAATAAAACCGCATCCTTGGCCCTCGAGGCACTATCCGAAGCCCTCGCGGCCGAAGAGCTAACCACATTGCGTTCTACAGTGGACAAAGATGATGTGATCCTCGACAAGAGGCCCAAATCCACCTCTTTCAAACCAACAGACAAAATAGTCAAATTTCAAGTGCACCCGACGGACCCTAATAAAATAGCATCCATTGGAGCACATCTGGATCCGACGGTCGACGCCGTCCTACGAGTGTTCCTGCGTGAAAATTGGGACATCTTTGCCTGGCACCCTTCGGACATGCCCGGAATCCCACGCAGACTGGCCGAACATAGCCTCAATATAATAAAGGGGTTCAAACCAGTCAAGCAAATGTTGCGGCGATTTTCCGAACCCAAACGACAAGCTATGGGGGAGGAGCTAGCCAAACTACTCAAGGCCGGGTTCATTACAGAAATCAAGCACCCGGACTGGCAAGCCAACCTGGTCATGGTGCCGAAGAAGGATAAGTCATGGCGCCTTTGTGTCGATTTCAAGGACCTCAATAAGGCTTGCC
Organism: Thinopyrum elongatum; assembly: GCA_011799875.1. Lineage (NCBI taxonomy): Eukaryota > Viridiplantae > Streptophyta > Magnoliopsida > Poales > Poaceae > Thinopyrum > Thinopyrum elongatum. The sequence continues at coordinate 53,882,284 of CM022299.1, read as the reverse complement.
CTAAGGAACCCTTCCCACTGCCCCACATTGACCAAATTATTGACGCAACCGTGGGACACGACTCATTGTGTTTCCTCGATGCCTACTCCGGATACCATCAGATTAAGATGAAGGAATCCGACCAGGCTGCAACGGCTACCCCGTATGGGCCTTTTTGCTTCAACACTATGCCCTTTGGGCTCAAAAATGCTGGTGCCACTTACCAACGCATGATTCAGACATGTTTGGAAAAACATATTGGCAAGACAGTGGAGGCGTATGTGGACGACGTGGTCATCAAGACTAAACACGTCGATTCATTGGTGGACGATCTACGCCTCACATTCGACAACCTCCGAACATATGACATACGGCTCAATCCGAAAAAATGTGTTTTCGGCGTCCCAGCTGGGAAACTGCTCGGGTTCATTGTTTCCAATAGAGGAATCGAAGCGAACCCAGCCAAAATCCGAGCCCTGTCACAATTGGCAATGCCAACAGACTTAAAGCAGGTCCAAAAAACTAGCCGGGTACGTGGCAGCCTTAAGCCGCTTCATCTCCAGATTGGGAGAAAAAGCATTACCACTCTACCGACTACTCCGACGCACCGATCACTTCGAATGGACGGATGCGGCTACAGCCGGATTGGAAGAAATAAAAACATTGTTAGCAGGTAACCCAATCCTAGCTGCCCCAGGTGTTGGCGAGCCTATGTTGCTCTACATATCCGCGACTCACCAAGTTGTGAGCGCCGTACTCGTCGTCGAGCGAAAGGAAGAGGGACACAAATTCCCCATCCAGAAACCAGTGTACTATGTATTGGCGGTCCTTACACCATGCAAATCTCGATACCCTCACTATCAGAAGATAGCTTATGCGGTCTTTATGGCATCACGAAACCTCCGACACTACTTTCAAGAGTGTTCGATCACGATGGCATCCGAAGTGCCACTGAATGACATCATAAATAATCGGGATGCCACCGGCCGCATAGCCAAATGGGCCATCGAGCTCTGACCATTTGAAATAATATACAGGCCACGCCGAGCTATTAAATCTCAGGTGCTGGCCGACTTTGTCGACACGTGGACGGAAGCCGAGCTCCCTAAAGAGTACATCACATACTCCAACTGGATCATGTACTTTGACGGCTCTAAAATGTTAGCCGGACTAGGGGCTGGCGTCATCTTGACATCCCCTATGGGGGACACAGTCTGCTATGTGTTACAAATCATGTATACGGACTCCAACAATGCAGCCGAATACGAGGCACTTCTACATGGTCTCCGAATGGCTGTCTCCATGGGCATTCAACGCCTAGAGGTGCGTGGGGATTCAAACCTCACAATATCCCAAATAAATGGAGAATTCAATGCAAAAGACCCAAAAATGGCGGCATACCGAAACGCCGTACTCAAAATATCGGCTCGGTTCGAGGGGCTCGAGTTCCATCACGTTGCTCGAGACAGTAATCAGGCAGCGGACATCCTCGCTCGAATGGGCACTAAACGCGATCCCGTCCCGCCTAACACCTTTGCGGAACGGCTCTTTAAGCCATCCGTGGTCTGGCAGGACGAGGGCGGAAATCCTAGTCCAGAACCGGTCATACCCCCAGCAGCCGAGCACAATCCAGATATCATCGGGGGCTCGGGCACCGAAATAACACCCTCTGCCCATGTAATCATGGCCGTTATCGCTCCATGGACCGACCCCTTCCTGGCCTACCTTAATAGGCAGGAGCTTCCTGATGATCAGAATGAGGCCCGTCGCATAATCCGACGTTCTAAAGCCTATAGAGTTCATGAAGGTGAACTATACAAGAAAAGTACCACTGGAGTCCTTCAAAGATGCATCTCCGAAGAGGAGCTACGGCAGCTCTTGGCTGAAATACATGCTCGTCTAGGTGGCCATCATGCCGCAGCTCGGGCCCTCGTAAGCAAGGCCTTCCGTACAGGTTTCTTTTGGGCAACGGCCCGAGCAAACGCACAGTCCCTTGTGCAACACTGTGTGGGATGTCAGCTTTTCTCCAATCAAAGTCATATGCCGCCCACTGCTTTACGAACAATCCCCATCACCTGGCCTTTTGCGGTCTATGGGCTAGATATGGTCAGACCCCTTAAAGGGGGAAGCCACAAGAAGAAATATTTACTTGTTATGGTGGATAAATTCACTAAGTGGATAGAGGCCAAACCAGTAAAAACGGCTGAAGCAGGGCCAGTGATCGACTTTATATCCAGCGTGGTACACCATTATGTTGTCCCGCACAGCATCATCACTGATAATGGCTCCAATTTCACAGCCGATGAGGTGAAAAATAGGTGCGCTAACTTGGGCATTAAGCTCGATTACGCATCCATATACCACCCTCAAACAAACGGTCAGGTCGACGGGCTAATGGCTTGATAATGAGCGGCATCAAACCTAGACTAGTGCGATCCCTACGGGAGTCAGATAAGCACTGGGTTGAGGAACTCGATTCCGTGCTCTGGGGAGTGCGGACTACGCCTAATCGCACGACCGGATACACACCTTTTTTCATGGTGTACGGCGCAGAGGCTGTCTTGCCCTGCGACATTATTCATGACTCACCTCGAGTGCACATGTATGAAGAGAGAGAAGCCGAGCTCGATCGGCAGGACGACCTAGATGGCCTAGAGGAGGAGCGTGATATTGCACGAGCCTGTTCCGCATTTTATCAACAACAAGCTCGGAGATACCAAAGCAGACAAGTGCGGGCTAAGACTTACAATGTCGGCAAACTCGTTTTACGCCTCCCAGAGAAGAAAAAGGACAACCTCAAACCAAAATGGGAGGGCCCCTTCATTATAGATGAAGTTCTCACAGGAGGAGCCTATCGCCTTTGTAATGCATCGGATAATCGCCTCGAGCCGAATCCATGGAACGCTGCCCAGCTCCGAAGATTCTACGCATAAATTCGGCCATGTTTCTTTTTCGTTCCCTTTTTTTTCTCCTCTTCATTTGTCTTTGTTTTTTCGCTTTTATACGTTTCCCAGGATATGCTCGGATAGGCCGAACTCTTAAAAGGCACACATCTTTAAATGTATACACCCCACCATGACTGGGGGCTTCTTTAACCGAAGCCTATTATTATTCAGAGCCTGGAGCTCACTTCTTCTATGTTGTTTGTTTATATACACCCTTTCGCCATTATATGCACCTCTATGACTTAAGTTTTTGCCAAGCTGGGTTTCCTCGCTCCTGTGTTTATGCCCTACGTTCCCGATTGTTCGGCTAGGGCGTAAAGGGAGCACATCTGCGATTGTTACAACCGGGTAATCCGGACCTGTACCTCAGGCGGGTGAAGCCGAAAGCTAGCGTTCTTAAGAGAATAATTGGTTGGCAATCAAACGACGGATTGTTACATTCTTGTAACTCTTAGAAACAATGCGGGAAAGTTTCCCTGTAATACGGATCAAAGCCCAGGCACGCACAATTAAAGCATGCCAACCCAGGGAAAGGAACCCTTAACGGAACTATTCTCCCTGGAAGATGTTTCTTACATATGTAATACAACATACCTCCCGAACTAAATTTTTTGTCTGTTCGAGCACAATGACTGGGTTGCCTGGTTTTCGGACATAATGAATGTTTCTCACATTCCGTAATAGTATCCAGAAACACTCCACCATTTTGGTTTGGAGGTTAAAGCCGAAAGCCTGCGATGACAATTTTTCCAAATGTTCGGCTGAAGATATAGGATGATCATAAAGTACATTGATACATTGAATCAAAAGCCTACTCCTTATCTATTCCATCTATAAGATTGTCTAACCTATAGACTTCTCGTGAATATTTTGCAGCTATCATTACTTGGTCATACACCAAGTTCAACGGAATTTCTTTCCCGTCTGGTCCCTGCGGTCCCACTCGGGCCATATGATTCGGGTCTAGCTTGGTAAAGCGTGTTTTCACCATCGCCTAGGCTTCTCATGCGCCTTCACGGCCGGAGGACGTCTTCCATAGCTCGAAGCGGCGCCGGGCACCTTTGAACAGGCTTGCCAAGCCCTCCATACTTTCTGGAGGGGTATCGGATGGCCATAAAGCCTTGGCCATACTCTTCATTGCTTTCCGGGCCCGCTCATCCACCACGGGCAGCTCCTTAAGCACATCACCTCGATATCCAGATACTTCTTTTTCTGGCCGACCAGTTAATAGACCTGTAGCAACAGAGTTATGACATTCCGAATTTTGGACTACATATGAATCTCTCTGATGGTTTTAAAAGTCATACCGAACATGCCGCCCTTCAACTTTTCATTCTCTTTTCGAGCGGCCGATAACTGAGCCTTTAAGCAATCTATCTCTTCGGATTGTTTGTCTTTTTCCTCCTCATGTTTCTTCTTCTCGGAAGTCATCATTGCAGCCTTCTTCATTTCAGCATGTTCGGCGGTGACGGCATTCAGCTGTGTCTGGTTTGTTTTCAGTTCCTAGGATAGCGCAGTATTCTTCTCCTTGAGAACCTGCAGGTCATATCGATCCTTAAATCGGTTGGCCTCACCGCTTCAAGTCTCGGGGGCTACTGGCATATGACTATTAAAATTGCACAAACTCTTACCTGTATATCCTTCGAGAACAATTGAGTAACTCCGGCAAGTCCATCTCGAGCGGCTCGGATATATGCATCCACTGAGCTGAGTGCGGTAAATTCCTGATCAGAAAAGGCTGGAGCGTGCATGGCCTCTTTCAGTCGAGGGTGATTCATCACGCTCTGCACCTCAGAATTCGTGACAGATATGTCATCCGAATCCTCATGAGGCGGCGGAACTGGCATTGCATCAGCCCTCGTCCTAGTTGACCAGTCCGGCGCCGGATTGGCTGACATTCAGCTAGCAGGGCGTTTTCCCACTGTCTGCCGCATGCTCCTCCTGAATCAAAGATAGAAGGGAACTTCAACAATCCGAACTCGTGCCCAGGCACGTATCAAACGAACATACCTCTTTGAAGACTGTGAGCGCTCTATGGCGCTCCCGGTCTCCTTTCATTTTGAACGATTACCCTGCGTGGGGGCCGCCCTCGAGGGGGTGCGGCCTGCCGAGCACCGATCCTATGAAGTACAGTTTAGTATAATGGATAAAGGTGCAAGTAGAGACTCCTTTTTGGGAAAGCTCTTTGAATACTTACGATGGAGAAGGAATAGGGGTGGGGGTAGTCGGCTGTAATAGCCACTTCCGAGCCGTCAAGGCTCGCCTGGTAAAATACCCCATCATCGAACTCTATGTATATATCCGGATCCTCGTATAAGCCTGGGTCTTCATCGCGGTTGTGATCCTCTGGCTGTGGGGCAGGACAGTGAAAGTCCTCGATCATCTTCCTCCATAACTGTTTTATGACAACAAAGTATAGCTTGATTAGCATGCCGCTACAGCAGTAAAGCACCACAGGTAGTCAAAATCTTACCCATTCGATGGTGTTGTACATGGAATAACCTTCCCGGCAGTTTAAGCGGAGGAAGTCTTCTTTCTCATCCTTATACAGATCGGCCAAGATCATGGCCAGTTCGGCCGGGGTATCCGGACCCTTGCGTCTGTAACGAGATGTGTTGTCTTCTCCGTTGTAGCACCATAAGGGAGTTACTCTGGACTGGAGAGGCTGAACACATCTTTTTATTGAATGGCCATGACTTCGATTATAGAGAGCCCGGTATGGGGTAATAATCTGACCTTGCTGACCAACCTCTTTATTTCCGCACTGTCTTCCTCCTTGGGACTGAGGGGACGCCAATTGAGATGTTTCTTTAGAGGAGCACTGGAAAATTCAGGGAGGCCGCACCGAACTGGGTCTGGCAGTGGGACATCATCTATATAAAACCACTCCGAAGACCACTGTGGATATATCTCTTTGGGAGTTCCAACGGGGTAGCCTGATCCGGCTATACGCCATACTTCGGCGCCGCCCACTACAAATATAGAACCCCATCGATGGCGGGGGACAAGGCAAAAGAACTTTCTCCATAGTTCGAAATGGGCCTCGCAGCCCAAGAACAGTTCGCAGAGGGCAACGAAACCTGAGATGTGCAGAATCGAACCTGGGGTGAGGTTGTGCAGCTAGATGCCGTAAAATTCCAATAGACCCCTGAGAAAGGGATGGATCGGAAATCCTAAGCCCCGCGAAAGGAATGGAACGAAGCACACCCTCTCCTCCTTATTGGGGTTGGTGAAATTTTCAGCCAGCACGTTGCTGCCGATTGAAGCCAATCCCGCTCGTACAGGGACTAGATCTGTGAGGAGGAGATATCCCTGCGTCTGGAGTTGACTCAACTGAAGATGAGGCACTGAGCAGCTCTTCCAATCCCCCTCTTGAGGGCCATGGGGGCGCGAGGAAGAGCCTGGGGCGCTGTCCATGTTTTGAAGCTTTTTCGTGGCTAATCTTGGCATTTTTCAGCGTGATGTGGATAGAACTCGAAGGAAATGACCTCTTTTCTATAGGCGCCGTCCCTGTGTGGCAGGGTGTTTTCTTTTTCTTTTTGATAAAAAATTATGGACCGTTTGCATTCGCCCAGCACGTGGAAATCGAGGCGACAGGGAAGGAGTCATAAAGGCGAAACGAGGGAGCCAGGGCCAGATTATTATCCGCCTAGTTTATAGTGAAGAACCAACCTTGCAAAAGCCGAAGACATAAGCCGGATACTGCATCGTCGTTTGAAGGCCGGTTCGGGGGCTACTGAGGGAGTCCTGGATTAGGGGGTTCTTGGGTGTTCGGGCTATTCGATATGGGCCGGACTAATGAGCCGTGAAGATACAAAGCATAAGGCTTTCCTCCGTGTCCGGGTAGGACTTTCCTATGCGTGGATGACAAGGTTGATGTCCAGATATGTAATTTCCTTCTTCCACGAACCGACTCTGTACAACCCTAGGCCCCTCCGGTGTGTATATAAACTGGAGGGTTTAGTCCGTAGAGGCTATCAGAATACACATAGGCTAGACTGCTAGGGTTTAGCCATTACGATCTCAGGGTAGATCAACTCTTGTAACTCCTATACTCATCAAATACAATCAAGCAGGACATAGGGTTTTACCTTCATTAAGAGGGCCCAAACCTAGGTAAACATCATGTCCCCCTTTGTCCCTTGTTACCTTCGATCCTCAGACGCACAATTCGGGACCCCCTACCCGAGATCGGCCGGTTTTGACACCGACATCACGCCCCCCCCCCCCCCCCCCCCGCCCCCCCCCCCATTCTTTCTCGTCGTGAAGATGCAAAATCAAGTGCTGCATTGGATTAAAGAAGCCCGACGAAAGATCTTCTCTAACTTGAAGATCAACTCCGGCGCCAACTCTTCCATTTCTTCTAGCACGCCATGCGATAATTCTTTCGCACAAAGAACACGGAAGAAATAGCTCAGCTCTGCCAGTAATAGACATTCATCCTCAGGGATGAAGCCACGCAACATCACCGGCATTACCCGCTCAATCCATATGTGCCAATCATGACTCTTGAGACCAAATATTTTCAATTTTTCAAGACTCACTCCCCTCATTAGATTCGCTGCATACCCATCGGGGAACATCAACTGCATTTTCACCCACAAGATAATTTCCCTCATAGCTGTCCTTCCAAGATTGAACCATGCCTTTGGCTTCGTCCAGTTATGCTTTCCTTTCGGTTCTTGCATGTTTTGTAATGGTCTATCACATAGCGCCTCCTGATCGACTCTAGCCTTAGTATTATCCTTTGACTTCCCCTCTATGCCGAACAATGTACCAAAAAGGGCCTTGGCGATATTCTTTTCAGTGTGCATCACGTCGATGTTGTGTGGGCAAAGGAGGTATTTGAAGTAAAGGCAGATCCCACAAGCATGTCTTGTGAGTCCAGGCGTGTTCCGAATTATACCCCTTGAAATACCTTGGATGCTTTGGATCTGGCTCGAGAGCATTTAACTGATCCAGGGTCTCTTGGCCTGTCAACGCAGGTGGTGCAGAGTTTTTGACAACTCTACCTTTGATGAAGTTCTTCTTGTCTTTCCTGAACTTATGGCGAGGATCCAAGAACTGTCTATGCAAGTCGAAGCAAGAAAACTTGCGACCCGCCTGCAGCCAACGAAACTCAAGAGCTGCCTTGCATGTGGGGCACGGGAACCTTCCATGCACACACCAGCCAATGAATAGCGCATACGCCGGCAAGTCATGCATCGAGTACATGTACCAGACACGCATTATGAAGTTCTGTTTGCTAGCGGCGTCGTATGTCTTGAACCCATTATCCCAAGCTTCTTGCAATTCATCCTTGAGCGGCTGCATGTACACATTCATATTCTTTCCTGGATAGTTGGGCCCTGGAATTATCAATGTCAGGAAAATGTTCTTTCTTTGCATAATCTGTCCGGGGGGGGGGGGAGATTGAGTGGAATGACAAATATGGGCCAACAACTGTATTGGGTTGCCATTAGACCAAACACACTGAACCCATCCGTGCTGATGGCGACTCGAGGATGCCTTGGATCTGCCTTTTTTGCTCATGTAATGCATCAAAGCGCTTCCACGCAGAACCATCCGATGTGTGTACCATCATCAGATTCCCATCTGCATCTAGTTCGGTTCTTTTGCCCATTTTGTGCCATGTCACCTGTCTTGCCGTCTCTTCGACCATGAAAAGATGTTGAAGTCTTGGTACGATTGGCAAATACCGAAGAACATTAACGGGGATCTTGGTCTGCGCCTTCTCACCCATACCATTGTCTACCACAACATACCTGGAAGACTTGCAAATGGGACAATAGTTCAAGTCCGCATACTCAAGCCTAAATAAGGCACATCCTTTCTCACAGGCATGTATCTTCTCATAGGGCATCTTAAGTGCACGGAGGATTTTGTCCGACTGGTACAGGTTTGCAGGAATTACATGGCCTTTGGGTAGAAAGCGTCCAAATACTATCATCTTCGCGTCGTAGCATTCTCTGCCCAAGTTGAATTGATCCTTCAGAGCCATTACTTGTGAGATGGCATCCAGCTGACAAAGCTCAGTGTGCTCGTGGAGCGGACGTTTTGAAGACTCCAACATTTCATTGAAGGCCTTTGCAGATTCCTCCATCTCATCATCCGAATCCTGAGCATCATCAAAGTCTAGCACCATGTCTTCCATCCCGGGACCATGCTCATCGGTGCGACGATGAACCACCTCAGCTCTGGCACGTTGGGCAGACTCACCATGAAATGTCCACACCGTATAGCCGGGCGTAAAACCACTCTTCTGCAGGTGTTTGCCCATTTCATCCTCTGTCCTCTTTTCCCAATTGTCGCACCAGACACAGGGGCACCATGTTTTCCTCTGGCCATTTGCAAATTCGGCTCTCACAAACCCCTTGGTTTTTGTTAACCATTCATTGGTCATCTCTTTCTGACTAGTGTGACCGGTGTACATCCATGCACGATCACTCATCTTGCCATGCCTAGCTACTGGACACACAAGAAATATATATATATTTAATTAACCATGTATATATTCATCAGTTAATCTAGTTTGTCAATTTTATTACGTCCATGCAACCTACACTCTAATAGGTAAAGACAGGTCCTAATCCCACCTGAGTATGTGTAGATTGGGTTCGTTTCCCCATGCTCTGTTCCGGATCCGACGCAACATTTCGGCAGCACCTCCCCGCTGTTCTCCTGATACACGTCTCTGCAATAAACAGAGAGGATGTGTACCCGGAGAACAACAAGGAGGCACTAACGAAATTTATGCATCGGATCCGGAGTAGAGCATATGGGAAAACGAACCCAATCTACACATACTTGGGCTGTCCATGGATAACGTTGGACAATTCGAAAGAATCACGGTTATAAATATGCAAATGCATGCTTATTTATAACTGTAACCCCTTCGAACAGGAGACGCATACTGGTCACGCATATTGATGATAGAAGACACCTATAGATAGCTAGTTTCATCGGCAAGAACACCGGAACAGAGCAAATAATTAAGGGGGGAGGAGGAGATGTCATTTGTGCTCACCCATGAATGCAGGGGCAGAGCTCATCGAACACCAGACCCTCGCAGCGACGAAACAACTGCACATTTAAATCCAAAGATGAGTAACATAGCATTATTGTTTTTGCCATCAACCTAACTAAGGATGCCACCGCCAAGTTGTAAAAAAAATGATTCGCACTGCTCGTTCCTCGACCCTCGACCCCTCGGCAACCCTCGACCCTCGACCCCTCGGAGATCTTCGACCATCGACCCCTCGACCTTATTTTCTTTCTTTTTCTACTTTTCCTACTTCTTTTTTTTCATCTTCTTCTTCCTTCTTTTTCATCTTCTTCTTCTACTTCTTCTTTTTTTTCATCATCTTCTTCTTTCTTTTCTTCTTCTTCTTCGTCTTCTCCTCCTCCTCCTCCTCCTCTTCTTCTTCTTGTTCTTCTTCTTCTTCTTCTTCTTCTTCTTCTTCTTCTTCTTCTTCTTCTCTTAAAACTAAACTAAACTAAACTAAAACTAAAACTAAACTAAACTAAACTAAACTAAACTAAACATAAACTAAACTAAACATAAAACTAAACTAAACTAAACTAAACATAAACCTTAAACTAAACTAAACTAAACATAAACCTAAAACTAAACCTAAAAGTAAAACTAAATCTAAACTAAACCTAAACCTAAAAGTAAAAAAACAGAAGAAAAAAAAGAGGGCGAGGAGCTCACCACAGGGGAGGGGGCGACCGGTGGAGGAGGGGGCGGCCCGGTGGAGGAGGCCCGCCGCAAGTGAGGGGGCGGTGTCGCGGCCTGCCTCACGGCGGGGCTCGGGCGGCTGCCGCAGGAAAGGGGGGCGGGGCGGCCTTGGCAGGGCAGCGGGACGGCGGCGGGGCGGCGGGGGCGCGTTGGGGGTCAGGGACGGTGGCCGACGGCGGTTGGGGTCGGGTACGATGGGGGTCGGGTCGGGGGGTAGAGAGAGAGAGAGAAGAGAGAGAGGAGGTGGGGGCAACGGCCGTTAGATACTAAATTATTTGCCGTCTGCTAGCGGACGGCAAACAATCTTTGCCGTCGGCTAGCAGACAGCAAAGAGGTGGGGCTGGTGGGCCGTTACAGCGCTGGCCTCCACTGGACCCCACCCTCCTCTTTGCCGTCTGCTAGCAGATGTCAAAGAATTGGCTGATGGCAAATAGGATCTTTGCCATCAGCCAGCTCTTTGCCGTCAGTTTTTTGTAAGCAGACGGCAAAGACCTTCTTTGCCGTCCGCTAGCAGACGGCAAAGAACTGACTGATGGCAAATTCTCTGTTTCCAGTAGTGAAGCAACCATGTCTTTCAAAATATCAACAATAAAGAAAGCTATCCCTAGCCCATTATGTTTAATCATTGATCCATTCATGAAACACACTCAAATATTAGGTACATCCAATGCTCAAGCATGATAATAGTGCTCCCTAGTTGGTGCTTTATAAGAGAAGATGCAGACTCAATAAAAAATTAAAAATTGCATAAAATTAAATAGATAGGCCCTTCGTAGAGGTAAGCAGAGATTTTGTAGAGGTGCGAGAGCTCAAAGCTTAAATTGAAATTAATTATGTTTGAGAGGCATCATGCTTTTGCCATCAATGAAAATGTAGCGCCCAAGATGCGATTCTATCACAATCACGTGATGAATTCATGATTGGGGCACAATCGCATTTCGAGCGCATAGCAAGGTGGATATCATTACAACATACCATGTACTAAATAGATGAGAATACAAGATAAAGGCTTACACTCGCCACAAGCTACAACATGAATACAACAGTTCATCAATACATAACAATCATCATACAGAAGAGCAGGATCTGTCTACGGATGAAATCAAATGAAAAAGAAGAACAACATCCACCCTGCTAATCCCAGGCTCCCGACCCAGAACCTATCCCTTGATCGAAGCAGAAGAACTCCAAAACAAGCAAGCATCGCTCTCACATCATCGCATCGCTTTACCTGTACCTGCAACTGTTGTTGTAGTAATTTGTGAGCCACGAGGACTCAACAATCCCATTACCATGGGTAACAAGACTAGCAAAGCTTAATGGGTATGGAATGGATAATTGGTGAGGTTGCAGCAAGCGACTAAGCATTTGTATGGTGGCTAACTTACAAGTACAAGAATAAGAAGAGAAACTACGCATACGGTCGCAAACTAGTAATGATCAATAAGTGATCCTGAACTACTTACGAGCCAAACATAACCCCATCATGTTCTCTTCTCGAACTCACTCGAAAAGAGATAGTCATGGCTACACACGCGGTTGGTGTATTTTATATTCGGATCTGGTGTCAAGTTCTCTACAACCGGATATTAAAAAATTCCCATCTGCCTAATAACCGCGGACACGGCTTTCGAAAGATCAAACCCTGCAGGGGTGTCCCAACTTAGTCCATGACAAACTCTCACGATCAGCGGAGGCAAATCTCCATCTTGGGGACAACCCAATCAAACTCGGAATCCCGGTGCACAAGACATTTCGACAATGGTAAAACAAGTCCAGCAAGACCTCCCGACGTCCCGACACCCTGATAGTAGCCGCGCGTATCTCGTCTCAGGCCACGACGGATGAGCTAAGCGTACAGGTGCCAAAAATAACCCAGGTTGCCCCGGGGCGGCCCCGCACAGTGCTCTAGTTTGGACCAACACTCATGAGGAGCACTGGCCCGAGGTTGTTGATTAATTATCCTTGATGTCCGGAAAGTCCCTATGCAATTTTTAGTTGTTATTAGGCAAATGGTAAAACCAAAGTTGGGCCTTGCTGGAAGAGTTTTATTCAAAGCGAACTGTCAAGGGGGGCCCATAAACCCCGACCGTGTTAGGAACACAAAATCAAGGAACATAACACCGGTATGACGGAAACTAGGGCGGCAAGAGTGGAACAAAACACCAGGCAAAAGGCCGAGCCTTCCACCCTTTACCAAGTATATATGTGCATTAATTAAATAAGAGATATTGTGATATTCCAAGATATCCATGTTCCAACATGGAACAACCTGCAACTGCACCAGCAACTAGCAACGCTATAAGAGGGTCTGAGCAAAGCGGTAACATAGCCAATCAACGGTTTGCTAGGATGGTGAAAAAGGTTAGAGGCTATCATGGCAATTTGGGAGGCTTGATAAATAAGTGATAGGTAGCGCGACATAGCGATAGCATCGAGACAACTAGCAAAGCAAAGATAGTAGTGGTATCCAGGGTAATGATCATCTTGCCTGAGATCCCGCTAGGAAGAAGACCGAAGCTCCTACTGGGCATACATGGCGGCATTCAAAAGAGAGAGAGGGAGAGGAACATGGTGAGCGGAGAGAGACAGAGGAAGGAAGGAAAGGAGCGGTGGCGTGGACCTCATCGAACAAGGTCGGCGTGGCGGAGACGAGCGAGACGAGGCAGATCTGAACGGAACCGGGATGGAGGGACCCGTCCCCAGCGACAGTGAGCTGGGAGGCATCGGTGTTCAGCGGGGCGAAGAGTACCTCCATGGTGGCCTTGCTGGAACTCATCCATGATGGCGCGACGGCGAGCTCAGATCCGGGCGAGGGGATTCGTTCCTGGCACCGACGAAGCTTGACGGCGGTGGCGCACGGTCTTGGTTGCGGGCAGCGTGAGTCGGCGAGGACGAGCTCGATGCTCGAGAGACTGAAGGCGCGCGGGATCGGTGGTGATGGATCGGGCCCGGGCGCAGCGAGGCTGGCGGTTGCGGGCGCTGAGCTGCGGGAGGGAGGCAGGGAGCTGCGGGAGGCTCGCTCGGTCATCGGATCTTCGATCCGATGGTCAGGATGGAAGGGTGGCCTGGATCAGATCTGGTTGGCTGGTGGCTGAAAACGAGGAGGAGGGGATCCCGAGGTGGGTGAGACCGGGTGGTGGCGGAGGGATGGAAGGATGGGACATCTCCTTGGATCTAGGGTTGGACCTATAATATATAGCAGTGGGATTAGGTTAGGGGCTATCTCGTCCCTATGATTTAGATCGGACGGTCCGAGATAAATAGGTTAGGAGAGTCCAATAAAGAACCGAAGATATTTTGGGCATGTTCGGGGATGATCCGAATCCAACGGTCATGACTGATCGGGTCGGGTTCGGGTAAGTTTTCGGACACGCACGCGAGGGGGTCTGAGAGAGGCTAGGTGGTTTGACAAGAGGGAATCGAAAACCCGGTTGGTCTCGGAACAGTCAACGATGACAACAGGGAGAACCGGCAACTACGAGCGGATGCAAGTTTTATGAAAACATGCGAATGCAATGCACATGATGACAAGATGAAATGCAACAAGAAAATAAAACACACGGCAACAACGAAAAACATGGAAGGCGTCTGGAGCGTCGGTCTCGGGTCATTACAGAAAAACGACCAAGAATTCCCAATACTTTCCATGCTAGATACATCATAGGCGGTTCCCAAACATAAAATAAAGTTTATTTGTTTTTCCACCATTCTTTCACAATCCATGGTTAGCGTTATCCATGGGTGCCTTCCATACCAACACTTTCCAAGGAGTTTATTATTTGACAACATAAAGTAAATTTCTTTTTCACTTCAGGACTGGGCATCCCTATTACCTGCCACACTCTCGTGCAATGACAAGTGAATAAACATTCATCTTGCGAATAACACATCTAGCATAGAAAAATATTGGCCACCCCCTGCCGCTTTATGAGCGGTACGGGCACACAAAAAGGAAATTCATTTTGAAAATTAGAGTTGGCACATACAAATTTACTTGGAACGGCATGGAAATACCGTATATAGGTAGGTATGGTGTACTCATTTGGCACAACTGGATATAAGGGTTTTGGATGCACAAGTAGTATTCTAACTTAGTACAAGGAAAGGCTAGCAAATAGATTGAGAATCAACCAACCAAAAAACAAAAACGATCATGATAACTAACACCGAATAATGCACCACAAGTAGGATATAACTTCATTGCATAACTATTGACTTTCATTGCACAAGTAGGACAAGGAGACGATTCTCCTGCCTTATAATCCCATGTAAGTCATCCGCGGATATCCTTCCTTCGATTTCAATCATTCGTTTGGACGCGTGGAGGCTAATTTGATGTGTACTTATTTTGCGCAGCAAGGGGCGCGTCGTCCTCATCATTCTTTACCCCCGATTCTCCCACGCTCTTTACTTGGACTCATCAAAGAACATAAAGAACACGGATTACACACACATCAAGGCTGTTCTCGACAGTGATATCTTAAGCTACAGCGGTCAAGAGGACAAAGAACCGTGCAACCTGCTTCGGCCATAAGAACGACTTCTGCTGCATCCAGCAACCGAGAGGTACTCTTAGTGATGGATTCTATGTCACCCACCACATGGTGGAGTACAGAAGGGATTGCCAGAACCTTCGCAAGTCACCTAAATCCGGCAATGCCGATATTCTGCAATGGGCCAAGAAACTAGGAAATGTACCGGATCATCGACTCCGAGCTGAGTTCTATCACATCCAGCGTGAACTTGCCCAAGTCATCATGAAGGAGGTCGTCGAAAAAATAGGGATGTTCTACGAAGAAGGGGAAATCTCACGGGAAGACGTCCGAATACGCGTAGCCGCTCAGCATCTCGACATGAAGCCTTTCACTTTGCTCGGGGACTTCCTCCCTGATTTGGATGGATGGCACGACATGTTGGAGTGATTGACGATGACAATGTGTCCGTTTAGTCACTACTTTTTCTATGACGAAACTTTAAATTTATGCACGATGAAACTTTGTGATGTAATTAAACCGTCCTCCTCAACTAGCGTAGATCACTCTAGTTAGGGCAGTTTGGGTACGATGAACTTTGTTATTTATGTTTATGATATGTTACTTCTATTTTTGCTAACTCTGTCTCTTTCTGTTGCTCAACTATATATTATGTTGCATATTATCGACTCATGTGACGATGCAGGTACATAGATCATCGATGGTGAAGAAGTGCTACATCGTGTACGTAGGGAAGGTTCCAGGATAGTACGACGAGTGGCTTGAGTGTCAGGCCCAGGTGTATCCTTTTCCAGGCGGCAGCCGCAGAGGGTTCGATAGAAGAGCCGAAGCGGAAGATAGTTATTTGAGGTTCACGCTAGCGCGAGAGAGGGATCGGAACCGGCGCCTCAAGAACTACTACATTATCGCACTCTTGCTCATAGTGATTGCTCTTCTCTTCTATATCTTTGTATAGATATAGATGATGTAACATGTGTATGTGATGACCACGCAGTTTTTTGTATTCGAGACATGTAACTTAACTTGTATCGCTATATCGTGATTATGATGAGACGACATGATTTGTGTTGGATGATGTGATGACATGATCACATTATTATGTGTATGATATGATGAACATATTGCATGTTTATGATATAATTAAAAGACTATATAAAACCTGTACAAATACAGCCAAATACATAGCAGAAAAAAATACATGTAATGTTACCCGTAGCGCTGGTCGACAAAAACCAGCAGCGTGGGTATATCAGTAGCGCTGGCTTGTTCCCAGCGCTACAACTATCTAGCAGTAGCGCTGGACCATCCCATGCTACTGCTAGGTAGGGTTAGCAGTAGCGCGTTTCAGACCAACGCTACTGTTACAAGTTAGCTGTAGCGCTGTACTATTAGCGCGGCTACCCGCGCTACTGCTCGCCCAAAAACCAGCGCTACTAGTAGGGTTTTCCCTAGTAGTGCATGCTTGTGTTGTGGCCCCAGCCGTCGTTTCGCGATTGAGACTTGGATGCTTCTTCTATGGACCAGTGCTTTATTTATAAAGCGGGGCGAAAACCTATTTCAAGACGTTGATAACACATGCATATCTATTTATGGTACTCCCTCCGTTTCATAATGTAGTGCATATAATTTTTTTTAAGAAGCCAAATCTCACCTACTTTGACCAAGTTTTTGAAGAAAAACATTTACATATAGAATGCCAAACATACATATCATTATACTCATCATAAGATGTAGTTTCATATACTATATATTAGATATTCTAGATATAAATAGTTTTCTCTATAAATCTGGTTAAAGTATACAAAGTTTGACTGTTTAAAAAATCTATATGCACTAAATTTTGAAACGGAGGAATTGTTGTTGAGTATGGACAAATGAGTGAATTTACAATGTTACCAATCATGCTGCAACCCCAATTATTAGTGCTACCAAATGACAAAACCTGTAGTAACCGACAGTTGTCACGTGTTTGGCACAGAAATGGCAGTTCTTCGAATTATGGCACTTGTATGCTCTGTTACAGTATTGAGGGAAAATATCCGGTGCTCCCATGATTTACATGCTCCTATGCTTCAATGTCTAAAATGTCAATTTTAAATGTTTAATTTTTCTAATTTTTTAATGTTCGCAAGACATGTTTTACATCCTCTAAAAAATTCAGACCCAAAATGGAAATATACAATGAGAAACAAAAAAGAGAAATCTTCATGTGAATTGTACCATTTTAGCTTTTGTCTTCTTGTGACACTATTCATGTTCAGTTTGTCTTTTTTGTTTCTCAATGTGTATTTCGTGTTTGGGTGTGAAACTTTTAGGGGATGTAGCCATATGCCTTGTGAACATTCATAATTTTGCCCAGAATTTTTTGAAACACCTAAAATTGTTGTTTTAAACATTGGAGCATTGCAGCATGTAGATGTTGGGAGCACAGGATATTCTACCAGTATCGGGAGAGCAAATTAGGGCATGGCCAACGCGAAAGTCCTCTTTTGATCCCAAGCTCATATGCTCCCGCATGAACAGTAAAATCGAAAAAAATAGTAAAAAAATTCAAAAAAATCTGAAATTTTTTTATGACGAACATTGATGAATGTTCTAAGCGCGTGCAAAATTTCAGATTGAAATGACATTCGTGGAGGTCTGGGCAAAAATAACAAAATCGATGCTCCAAAATGCTTCCAACAATAGTCTTTTTGGACCATCGATTTTATTTTTTTCGCCCAGTCCTCCACGAATGTCATTTCGACCTGAAATTTTGCACGCAGTTAGAAAATTTATCAATGTTCCTCACAAAAAAAATTCAGATTTTTTTGAATTTTTTTACTATTTTTTTTCGATTTTAATGTCCATGGCCAACGCTCCTACATGGATGCTGCCCCAGCTGCCACGTCCGTCTAGATGGTCCAAGCTCAGCCAAAGGTGCTGCCTGCAGACCGAGGATGATGCCTGCAGAAGAGCCCGCTTCCTCAGACTAACTACAGTGAAGAGTAACATACACATATCTCTAGACTATGTTACTATTTTCATGGTGGTAGTAACATAAGTATTGTGTCATGCAAAACTTCATTTATTAGATTATAGACTCATATTGAATTGGGACATGTGATGTTACGGTAACTAGCTAAGTTACTCAAACTATCTTTTTCCTCATTAATTCATTGCCACATAAGTAAATTTGTTAAGTTGACCTCGATGTTACCGACGAAGTTACTACCATTGTGGCTAGTCTCACTATCAAAAGGAAAAAGAGAGAACAGAAAAGACGAGCATGCACGCAGAAAACAAAAGGTGGGACCGTGGTGTGCAGACGTAAGAAAGGAAGAGAGTCACGGGGAAACATGGTCCACATACTAATGCCAGCGTTGGCCAAGGGATTGCAATACGGTGGTTCCATGACTTCATTGCTTGCGTGGAAGGGCTGAGGCATACGCAGGGAGTCCGTACCCATGGCTAGCCGTACGCAGGGGGTCCCTACCCATGGCTAGCCGACATCGGGAAAGGGAACCGTGCCAGTCCGTGGTTGTGACAAAACAAGTGATGCCAGAGCAGGCCGTACGAGTGACAATTGACCACTGCCCGGAGCAAAGTTGCACCCACTGAAATTTCGCATCATGCAGATCGCCAAAGCTGTCGCTGCCAGGAGACGCGAATCTGCCAGATCTTTGCGCAAAACTATACTGCTCCAGGGAAAGAAAACAAGCAGTGGTATTGACAAACCAGGTGCAGAGGTAGCTCGGAATAGAAGGGGTCCTGATTTGGATCGATACTCCCTCCGATTCCACAATGTAGTGCCGTCACGCATCCCGAAATCTAAATTTGATCGTAAATTTAACCAACGAGGCCGATTGCGGCGAGAGCAAAAATTATATCACTGAATTCATATTCCCATCGCAGTTGGTCTCGTTACTTAAATTTATGGTCAAAATTAGATTTTGAGAAGCGCCGGGGCACTGGGCACTATATTGTGGAATGGGAGAGTACCATTTCTTTTCTTGGGGCACGCAAGCAACCTTGAGGTAGATAGAACATTAATCAGAGCTTTCGCGGAGCTGGTTCTCAACTTTTTGGCTGTTAATATCATCTCGGCGTGCCCACCCACCATCAACCCTTCCCACCGTTCGTTTTTGTATGAATATGTTAGTCGTACAAAAACTAATAAAAGTGCTTTGCTATCATCGTCTCTTCAGTTAACTAGTCAGTCTACTTGGTCATCGGGCCCTTTTTTTTTTTTTTAGAAAAGGAGGATGACCCTCGGCCTCTGCATCTGGGCGATGCATATGGCCACTTTATTAATTATTCTCACAAGACCTTACAAAGTAATACCACAGTAAGACTAAAGCCGCCGTCTAAGCAACAAACTGTCGTTACACCTATCCAGTTGATGAAGGGGCGCAGATAGCCTAGGCCTAATACCAAACAGACATCGCAACCAAACCTAACATCTAAGACCTGAGGACCCATCCAGGACGCCTGCCGGGAATGGGTCTCGGCGGTCCGGCGTGCTCTCAGAGGCCGCCGCCGCCAACTGCCACCGCTCCATCTTCAGAACTGTACTGATGCATCAACCTTGCTCGGTCTAGCTATCGTCGACGCCACCACGGCGCCCAACGGCACCTCCTGCCTGCGCGCAAACAGCTGCGCACGTCGCGGTCGCCACTGATACACCTCAGCACCATGCTGCCAAGTACCACCAGCCGACACAGCTTGAAGTCTTTGGAAGATCTGTCTTGCGTAGCACTTGCCGACCAGGCATGACAAAGCGTAGCACCTGTCTGTCGTCGGGCCTTTCGAATTGACGTTGCATTGGTGATGACTTCGTTAATCTCAAAATGATTTGCGAGCTCAGTTTTTTGGAGATGCTCATAAGAATAAAGTGTGGGTGCGTTCATAGGAGTGAGTATATGTGCATGTGTGTTTGTACTGCGTCAAAAAACTAGGAAGAAAATATCAAGCTTGTGGTCTAGGGAGAAATAAATTACTTTTTGGATGAAGAAATAGAATAAATATCAGTGAACCGCATACAACTCAGCGGCACCCAAAAGTGGTCACTTGTACCATACGCGTTCTAACCAGTCTTCAGAGAAGGATTAGAAAAAACACTGCTCTCACCCCCGCGTCGTTCTCTAGGGGCGACAAGTGAGGATCCAGATCCCGCTATTGCCGGGCCTCCCCTCCCTGCTCCTCCACTGCGCCGTCGCCAGCTGCTCCCGTCGGGCGAAGCCCCGTGCTGGATGGCGGCAGCGGGGCAACCCTGCTCCTCTCCTTTCCTACCCCCTCCTCCTCGCCCCCGAGCCCCGGTCGCCGCTGCTGGTAGGGGCACTTCTTTCGCGCTGTCCTGGAGATCGTACCGATGCTTGGAGGGTGCGAACGTGTGACGGTGCCGGTGCCGCCCCTCCCCATGGCCTGGTGGAGTGCCATTCCAGAGCCCGCTCGTGCCCAGATCTGGGGCCGGCGGGGTTCGTCGGATTGGGTGGTGGCTGTAGCTCCGGGGTTGGGTCCCCACCTTCCTCATGAGGTGAGCACGGCTGGGGTGCCGGTGGCCTCCTCGCCCGGCCTCGGGCCGGGGGCTTGCTGCCCGAGGTGGCCGCTTTCTGCCCAGATCCAGGGCAGGGACAATCCGTGGAGCAAGATGGGCTGCATGACCAGGTGGTCGTGGTTGACGTCTCCTTCCATGGGATGGAGCTCCCGTTGCCGGCTGGCGTCCCGTGCTTCTTCCTGTTGGCAGCTGGTGAGGGATGACGGCGAGGGCCCATGTGGGTCTTCTCCGATGGTGATATCTCTGTTGACTGGCGGCGGTGATCGGGCTAGGGAAATCTTGGACGCCGGGGCGGTGGCCCTGGGTGGCGGACCGTCTTTTAGGCTTCAGCAGGCGTCTTGGCGACAGTGATGCATGCATTTTTTGGTCGTGTGGGCGGCAAAAGATGTAGCTTTGGAGGATCTTGGTTTCGGTGGTGTCTTGGCACTGGCGAATCCCACATCGTGCTCGGGTGGTCCGGTTTGGTGGTGGCATGTCCACCCTCATGGTGGGCATGTGCTCGGATTCCCTCGGTGTGGCGCGGTTGAGCGGTTCCGGGCGAAAGCTCTGTGCTACGGCACTGGCGATGGCGATACATGTGGGTGTCGTTTTTCTCTTGGGGGGCGTCGTTGTGGTCCTCTCTTTAGGCCAGTGCTCTGGGTGAAAACCCTTTACTGTTGTTTCGGTCTTAGCGGTGGCGACACGTTGTGTCGTTTCTCTCTCGGGAACGTCGTCGTGGAGGCCAGGTTGTCTCCCATGTGCCGCGCTGTCATCAACGGATATTTCAGATCCTAGCTTGGGAAGTAAAAGGCATCGCAGCAATGGTTTGGAGATATTTCTTGGATTCACAGCCAAAAAACCAAAGGATCAGAAGGAATTCCCTTAGTATTTTTATCTGTACAGTATATTTCTTAGTATTTAAATAGGGATTCATCGTGACCCCCCGGCCCCCACCCGCGTCAATTGGAAAACGCTTGGCTTCAGCAGGTGGATCGCACGCGAGCATCCGCCGTCTCGTCCGTGCGGCGTGGGTCCCACTCAGCACTAGAGATAACGAGCAGTTCCTCTATCTCTTCGATCTCTCCTTTCTATCGGACAAATGGATAAGCCAACGACCAGTTCCTTCCTCCCCTTAGATCTCTCCCTCTCTCTCACGAATGGATAAGGAGCAGCCAGTGATGGGAATCGATGTATACACTGTGGAGAGCTGCGTCCGCCATCGCCTCGCCATAGGGAGCACCGACCTTTCTTTCGGATGATGTGGCCGCTGCTTGCTGCTCACTATCCGCTACAGTGCGTTTCTGCAGCAAGGTCTCTGTTAAAAAAAAAATTGTGTTGAGGTTGCAGTCTTAGTGGGGGGAACTTGATACAATGGGACATGATGAAAGATATGCATAATGCTGTGTCTTCAGAAGAAATAGGAAAGATAAACGTATGTACAAACTTATATGGAAGCTGATGATGGACGCTTTCTAGTTAAACCTCCGGATAGAGCAATGAAAATGCAACATGTTCCTTTCCCTCATAAATCCATGTAGAAGATTAAGACCCCCTTGAAAATCAAGGTTTTCCTGTGGTTGCAAGGGGTTGGACAGTTGATGAAACATGTGACGTTTGTTCCAGAAAGAAAACTATGGAGCCTTCACCTGCTCTCTGGCAAGGTCTGTTTGGATGGTTTGCGAAATATCCATTCGCTGGCGGTGGACTTAGACGCAGTGTGTTTGGGGTTTTGTGGAAGACTAGAAATAATGCATGTTTTCAACTGTTGTAAGAGCAACTCCAACGCGGCGACCCATTTTGTCCGCGCGCGTCTGTTTGGGTCCGCATGGACAGAAAAATCGGCTCAACGCGCCGACCCAAACCGACGCGCGTCCGCTTTTCGTCCGTCTGCCGACCCATTCCCGGCTCATTTTTTAGCCGGATTTGCGTCAGCGCGGACACGAGGCGGACGCGCGCGCGAGCGCCTTCTCCTCCCCCTGGCCCGCTGGTCGGTGGCAGCCTCCACCATTTTCCTCCATTTCCCCCCAAAACCCTCCCGCCCGCGCGCGCTCCCGTCGCTCGCCATGGACGCCGACCTCGATGCACGATCACGTCCGCCCCCTCCGACAAAGGCAAGCCTCGCGCTCCCCGCAAGACCGCCGCCACGCCCAAGCCGAAGAAGAAACTGACGGCTGAAGAGCGGGCAAGGGAGTCGGCGAAGAGAAGGGCCGGAGGCACGTGGCGGACGCAAGGGACGGAGCCATCGCGGCGGCCGCCATCGCCGCCGCCACGCAGCAGGAGGCAACCAACGCCCGCGTCGCGGTGGCCACGAGTGAGGCGCTAATTCTGCTAGGGTTAAACCCTGGCCAGCACAACCTCATCAACGCCGTCGTGTCCGCGGCCAGCACCGGCTCATCCGCGTTCCCTCGGATGCTGCTGCCCGACTCGCCTCGCGCGTCGGCGACGCAGCCGATGCCCGGCTTCTACGTCTACCTGCAGGCCTCCCGACTCTCCGGTGAGTGCTCGCCCGAGGTGAGCGTGGTGGCGTCGTCCACGCCCGCGCCCGCGCCCATCGATCTCAACGCCACATCGGTGGCCGGTGGCTCTTCATCCGGAGGGGTGAGGAAACGCGCGCGGCATATGCCAGCAAACGTGCTGCCGGACGCACGCAACCTGTTCGACGGAATGCCGGAGGTCGGCGACGACGACTACATGCAGAACATCATCTTCCAGGGTGGTGCGCCGGCCGCTGGCGGTGCCGCCGGGGTCGGCTACGATCCCGACGAGACACAAAGCCAGGACGGCCAAGGGTTCATGTCCACCATGAGTTCCATGAGCGCAAGAAGTTTCCGCCGTACCAAATGCAAAGCACGCGCGGGTGGGTGTCCATTTCGAAGCGATGGAGGGTGATCCAACAAGAATGCAACAAGTTTTGTGCCACTCTTGAGAGCATCAAGGCACGTCCCGTGAGCGGCATCGGCATGCAAGACATGGTATGCTAGCAAGCGGCCCTCTTTTGTGTCATTCCTTTTATGCTTGCGTGTCCATTTCCATATCCATTTGCCAATATGCTTGCATGAAATACATTAGTAGGCATTCCAAGCTTTGGAGGCATTCAAGGTCCAACACCATGGCAAGTGCTTCAACCTCTCCCATTGTTGGAGGGTCATCAAAGACGAGGAGAAGTTCAAGGTGCAATATGCCACCCTCAAGTCGCGTGGGGGGAAGAGGGCCGTGGAGGAGGAAGACGGCGAGAAGCCACGACCGCGGTGGAAGACCAACTCCAAGAAGGAGGACAAGAGGGATGCGGTGTTGAACGTCTTGATCGCAAGCGTGGAGGGCATGATGACCAAGGACTCAAGGGAGGAGGAGCGCCGGCGATACAAAGAAGAACAAATGAGCGCCTTCATGGAGATCCAAAGGAGGAGGCTTGAGATGAATGCGGAGAAGCAAGCCAAGATGCTTGAGATGGAGGCGGAGAAGCAAGCCAAGATGCTAGAGATCGAGACCGCCAACGCCAAGACCAAGGCGAAAGAAGTGGCTCTCGCGAGCATGATGACCGGGGTGAAGATCATGAAGGTGGATCTCAACACCGTGTCGCCAAGGAAGAGGCCATGGTTCGAGAAAATGCAGACCGACATGCTCAAGTTCGACGACGAGTGATCTATGGCGGCGAGCGCCATCCTTTTTTTTATGCCGGCAGGTGTGCTGGCATGACCACGGGCCGCGATGGCGTGGTCGAACTCAAGTTCCACCCCTTTTTGTGTGCTGGCATGTGTGCCGGTCGCTGGCGAGTGCGCCAGCATGAACTATGTGGTGTTTTTTGAAGCTGGCATTGTATGCCGGCGCTGGCATGGTGCCGGCATGAGCTTCGGGCGACGACATGGCCGTTGGCATGATCTATGGCCGCGGGCCTTTTTAAAATTTGCGTGCGGACATGAAATGGGTCGGCGCATTGGACGGATTGCCGACCCAAATCTCAAACGGGGCGGACGCCGAGCAGGCGGCCGACCCAAACTGACAAAAGCGCCGTCCGGTTGGGTCGGCGCGTTGGAGTTGCTCTATTGTTTACTATTTGCTCCAGAACTAGAGACTGGCGCGCCTCCCGAGGCAGACCTGTGCGCGCAAATCTTGCCAATAGAGTTTTGAACGTTCAAATGCAACCCAGATAAGCGCAAGATGTCAAAATAAAAGAATATACTTAATAGAACTGCATCGGTAAGATCTTGTTGGATTTACAAAGGATTAAGCTCATTGACAACCATGCACTAAAATTAAAAATCTCTACAAAACATCATTCACAACTTTTTCACCAGGGTGGGAGGAGCATTTGAGGCTTTTCTAGTACAATGATTATAACTTTCCTACATAAAGCTGAAATGCTAAGAAAGCCTTAACTTCTCTTTGAGAGCTTCAAAAAATGAGACTCGTGGAAGGCTTAGTTTGGTCTTGCGGTCTGCATCTTTGCCACAAAACTTCTTTTGCTTTATGTACAACAGGAACTGCAAAAGAAAAATATATCAAGCACATCATCACCGCTGAAGTGATAACAAGAGAGTAGTCTGAAAACCATGCCAGTGCTGCTCGAGAAGCACACTTTAAGTACTAAACATGCCAAAATTGCTGGAGGTACAACCATACTAAATACACACAAAAAAATTCAATGGTCAGGAAGCACAACAAAACATGCCAAAATCTTTGGAGGTACAGCTTGAGTTAATTCACAAAAATCAACGCTCAAGAAGCATAACTGAACATACCAAAATCTCTGGAGGTAAGACCTGAATGAATCCACGGAACACCACCAAAGTTCAAGCACGGGCCTAGGACTGCTAAGCACAAATATTTGCAGATGTGAATTTTCATGGAACATGCCAAAAGAAAATACCTAGAAGTATTTGGTTGCTCATCATCTTCTTCCATAGGTGTTGAAGTACCATAGCCATATGGGAATGGTGAAAAAATATGGTCCATTACTTGTATCCCCACCAATATATTCATCGCCTGGTGATCAATAAGTGATACCTGCTTCTTTGTCGGAACATTATCTTCAGTACCAAGAACATTTCCAGCATTTCAAGGAACAATCTCTTGAAATCTGCAAAAGACGGTAAAAATGGTTAATGGACATAGCTTAAGAGCACAGTTCTTAAATTCAATTTTAACATTATGAAGACCTCAGTCCATAGTGAAAATTAGACATGCAAAAAACAATTAGTTCATTTGCAGCAAGACACAATGCGTAACCTTTGATAACAAAACTACAGGTTTGTAGTCTCCTCCGCATATTTGTGCATATATTGAGTGGCTAGACAAAAAACAATCAGCAGATGAAAGTACTAAGATGTGTACCGTCACCGGCAGGGTGACTGCTGCTTACCCAAACGGTCAGATTGGTTTTTAATTTTCGAGAAGTGTTCATTTTTTTGCTAAATTTTGCCGATTTTCACTCTTAGAAATGCTCAGAGCCTCAAACAGTCAAACATCAGTAGTGCTTCTCCAAACAAAAACAAAAAAACCATGCAACCTGAAATGCAAAAATGACTCTGGGAGCACAATTTGATAGGGTAAACTAACTGATTAGCAAATTGTGAGTATGGTGTTTCAGCTGGGAGCTTTGACAGGTTCTCCTCAGCTTTGGTCAGGACAGACTAAAGCCTTCCCACGCTCTGTATCCTGTCATTTAGTATCACCACCTGCAGAGCACACATGCAAAGCTTCCCAAATTAACAACAAACATACACATGAACCACAAGTTTCTCACAAAGATATCCTCGACGGTAGCAAAACTCACATGCCCCTTGTGCCGGTGCTCGCGAAGGAAATCAAGCAGGGGCTCCAGGCAATCCCTGTCGTGGAACAAAATCGAAGACAAGTGCCTGTTGAGAAACTACATTCCATTTCCAATCGACGACGAGTGACTCGGACGTGGGAATTAAGGCAGTGAATGGCTCAAGGTCAAGCTCCAGCACGTAGGGGTCGTTGTGCCTGCCAGGTCATGAGGTTAAGATTATGGTAGTAGAAACTGAAACAATGCCACTTGTGGCAGTTTAGCTGCCTTTAATTTTAATATCATCACTCTGCAAGAGTCGGAGCACAGGTCCAGCAGTCCAGCACAGAGCTGTACTGATTCTGAAAGCTACTAAGTTGTCAATCTCTTAACACGACCTCAGCCGTGCACAGATAGCTAAGCAAACGATGAACAATTCGAACTATGGTTCCGTGATGGCGGCCTCTCAAAGCCCAACATTAACCTCTCACTAAAAAATTGACCATAGTAGAGGCAAAAGGAGCAAACGCTGGAGCTGAGATAGCAGGAAGGAACAGGGGGGAGCAACACATACTGGCCGTCGACGAGCTCCTCCTTGAAGCAGAGATACTCCGACACGCTGAGCTGTTCGACGTTGACGCGGACGTACTCCCAAATCCCCGGCCGCGGCCGCACCGCGATGGCCACGAACGGCGGCAGCACGATCGCCTCCTGCTCGAAAAATACGCGTGCACGAGAGGCATAAACATTCGGGGACACGCGCGCGCGCACGGAACAGCCATTGTTGGGATGTGACGGCTCACCTGGGAGGAGTGCAGGACGTCGAGTAAGGGGCCCTCGGCGAAGGCGCTGCCGCCGGAGACCTGGACCTCGTCGAGCGTGCCGAGGATGTTGTGTGGCTGTAGGATCCCCTTCCCCTTGCTCACGTACCTACGGCCGCCAACCGACCAAAGCAGGGGCAAAAAATCGTCAGCAGAGGCATACGTGCGAACAATTGGGAGGGGTGGCTGATCGGCGACTCACTTGGAGAGGAGGGCGACGAGCTCGGTGGGCGTGGAGGGTGTCCTCCACCCGTTTGCGGATGCTCGGGGTGTGGCACAAAATTTGTGGCGACGACGGGCATACCTAGATCCCTGCAGACAGCCACACATGGCCACGGACGATGGAGGGGAACGGGGAGCAGATCCGGGGGGCAACGAGGACCTTCAGGCGACGGCGCCCAGAGGAGGTGAGCACGGCGACAACCTATGACGACGGAGCGGGCGCACGGCGGCGACCAGCCATGCTCAAGTCACGTGCCTCCTCTCGGCAGGATCTACAGGGCCTCGCCGTCGCCGGGGGGCGTGGGGCGACGGGGCCTGGGAGAGGAGGAAGCGAGGGGAGTGGGGAGGGAAAGGAGAAGACGGTAACTAACCAGCGCATTCTGAAAAAAAGTCATCATTTCTTTTCTACTATTGCACAGTAAAAATCGCGAGGTGGATAGCTCCAGCGTGCGCCCTTTGCGCCACCGTTAATGGGTTTGATGGATCAATGGTCTGGTTTTGCAGAGAAACACAGGACGTGAAGTACTTTGGCGCAGCTCCCAACAGCCGATTCATTCAATTGAACGCATGGCTTGCAGCATGAACATATGGACCTATGGTGGTTTGTAGTTAGCCATAGGTGTGTTCGTCAGTTGGTTTCTCGATTGTTCGTTCAAAACTTAGTGGTTTGCATCTTCTACTTTCCTTCAGTTACACGGTCCCATGTTTTAAGGATGGTGAATTGGTGATAGCCGGCCAAGATTGTATTATTTCATGTTATTAGAAGACGTGGTGGTTCATTAATGAAATCGGAGGCATCCCCATCTTTGGATAAAAAAACAATTTAAAAAATTAGCCCCTAATTATACGCTTGTAATGTATACTACTATGTGTTTTCATAACAATTAATTGAAAGTCACATGCTCAAGTTTTGAGAAAAGAAAGCCATGTTGTTCACCAAAATGTGGGTAAATGATAATTCTACAAAAACATTATTTATAGTTCATATTTCATCTATATACAATTTTTTTTGTCTAGTAAAACGCACAATATTTTAACCTAGTAAAATACTTGTAAAAATAAGTTTCTAATTAACAAGAACGCGGTCAACCAACCGGGTGTCTCTACCTACTCCGAGTCCGATTATACAGCTGATTAGTCTCTTGACAGAATGACGACAGTGTTGCCAGCACTCCCACGACGGTTTAGCCGCTTTGGACAACACATGCACGTCTATTTATGGTATCTGAATTGTTGTTCAGTATGGACAAATGAGTTAATGGACCACCAAATAGATGTAGTCCCTTAACCGACAGTCACATCATGTTTGGCATAGAAATGGCTGTTCATGTTTTAGCCTCAGATCCATCCAATTATGACACTTGTCTGCTTTGTTATTGTATCAGGAGAGAAAATTACTTGCCATTTTTTAGCCCAACATCTCTACCTCTATCCTACTAATTTCAGGGGAAAAAAAAACTGTTGAATGAGATAAGTGCGTGGAGAAAAATATAGAGAAATAGCTAGTGTCCCTACCCATGGCCGTGAGCTTCATTTCTGGTGTACAACTTTCCGAAGGATATGTCGTTCTGGACAAAGTTAGAGGTGTTTTCCAGCAGGGTAAGCAGGAAGGATAACTAGAAAGCAAGTGAATAGAAGGATAGGTCAGATGTCAATGGCACCAACTCGCAATCTGCCAAATGTTTAGTAACATAGCTAGAAACAATCTGCTGCACCAACTGATAGCAGGACGCCTTCTCGCAAGATCTTTGTGCACACTGTAAATTAAGCTGCAGGTGATTGATTCCCTAATTTGCAGCAATTTTCTTCATAACAGCGCAGTTTTTCTTGCAAAATAAAGGTTATCCTCCCAGTCTCTTTTTTTCTTGGGGTACTGCAGGGGATTGATTCCCTAATTTGCAGTTTTCGTGCCGACATGGAAAAGAGAACCGTACGATGTTAACGTGTATTGTACATGTGTATGTATGTGTACTGTACTCCTAGAATATAGGATCATGGAGCACGCCCTGGCCTGCGTGCCACTTCCTTCGGGCATACTGTAACCGCTCCAGCCGTGTATATCTTGTACCATGTATGGGTGAATCAATGACAGACAACATTTGATCGTCCTACTTGGTATCAGACTCCAGGTGCCTCCCCCGTGGCCGAGACCTCCACCTCCTCCGCCACTTCCCCGGCCACCAGCTCGGCCACCTCGCCGGGCGCTCTCTCCAGCTCGCCCATCGGAGCCGGCACTACTGCCGCCGGCACATCCCCTCCCTTCATCTTTGGCACCACCTCCTCCACCCACAGTGGCTCTTCCCCATCCCTCGGATCTCAGTTCGCCCCCCAGTTCCCACCCTCAACGGCGCCGCCGCTTTCTTTCGCCACTGCTCCTTCCCCACACCCCATTTTCCGAGATAGCATCCAGAACCACATCAAGTTTCTCCTCAACCCCGACGACCACAATTACCACAAGTGGAAGTCCTTCTTCCTCCTCGTTCTGATCCGCTATGGCGTCGCCCAGTTCATCGAACAACCCCTCCCCGCCAATGCCACCGCCTTCCAGCGCGAGCTCGACGCCCACCTTGTGCTTTGGATCTACTCCACCCTCACCGACAACCTCGTCGATCAGGTCGTCGGGGCCACCACCACTTACGATCTCTGGCACCGCATCCGCGACTACTTCCTGGCGAACCGTGCGGCGCGGTACATGATGCTGAACCGGCAATATCGCAACCTCAAACTGGGAGATCTCTCCGTCGCCGAGTACGCTCGCCGCATGAAGCTTCTCACCCCGGGCTGGCTGACATCGAGCACGCCGTTACTGAGGTGGATCTCACCACCCAGTTTCTTCACGGCAACAACAAACGCCTCGACACCATCCGCGTCGTGCTCGGGGACACGGTTCCTCTGCCACCGTTCGAGACGGTGTTCTCGCCTGAAGCTCGCCGAGGAGAACCTCGCACAGCGGGTGGCTGATGAGCCGGCCACCATCCTCGCCGTCACCGGGGGCGGCGGCCCCTCTAGCAGCTCCTCTGGACCGGTGGCTCCGGTGCTCGTCCCGGCGACCGCGCTGATCATTCCAACGACCGGGGCACTGTCTCTCCGGCAGGCCGCGGCTCTGGCAACTGCCCTGATGGTGGTGACTGCAGTGGTCATGGGCGCGGCCACGGCCACGGACGTGGGCGTGGTGATCAGGGCGGTCACGGCAACCCTTCGCCCATGTCATACAATCCCTACATGGGGTTCTTCGCGCCCTATGAGATGGCTCTCCCGAACCCGCATCCTGGCTGGGTACCTGCGAACGCCGCCGGCATGCTCGGTCCGCGGCCCGGGTCCCATGCGCAGGCATACCCGATGCATTTCTCCGGCTACAACACGTCGGCGCTGCCCCAACCACCCTCCTGGGATGACCTCGCCATGCTCCAGGCCGCCTACAGCGCCCACGGCATCCCCAACGGTGGCTCCGCTCCGCACGAGTGGTATCTCGACAGCGGCGCCTCTTCCCACGTCACCGGCAACCCTGGTAACCTCGACCTCTCGAATCCTTCTTTAAAGCCTCGTTTCACTAGCATTGTTGTTGGCAATGGTACTCATCTTCCCATTCAAGCCACTGGCTCCACTACCCTCCCCCCTCACAACTTTCATCTCCGGGACGTACTATTTTCTCCTCATGTAGTCACTAGTCTCATTTCCGTTCGCCAGTTCACTAAAGATAACTTATGCTCTATTGAATTTTCCCCCCATGGCTTTGTTGTGAAGGATCTTCGAACCAGGAGGGTCATCATGATCTCCGCTAGGTCCAGTGACCTCTATCCGTTCTTCGGTAATAACAAGCCCTGGAGCACAGCCCTATCCACCACCACCCCCACCGCCGACGTGTGGCACCGACGACTTGGCCACCCCAGCCCTCAAGTTACTTCTTCCTTAGCAGCCAATGATTTTCTTCCCTCTTGTAATAAGCTTGCGCATACACCATGTAATGCTTGCCAATTAGGACGGCAGCCGCGCCTCCCTTTCCCTTCTTCTCATAGTCGCATGTTTGCACCATTTGAATTACTTCATTGTGATTTATGGACCAACCCCGTTGTAAGCTTTTCCGGCTATCAATACTACTTGATTGTGCTTGATGATTACACCCACTTCTCATGGTCATTTCCACTTCGAAACAAGTCGGACACATCCCTCACTCTCCAACGTTTCTTTTCATTTGTTCGTACTCAATATAATGTGATCATCAAGGCTTTACAATGCGACAATGGTGGTGAGTTCATCAACTCCACCCTCCGTGCTTTCTTCTCCGCGAACGGCATTGCTTATCGCTTTTCGTGCCCTCACACATCACCCCAAAATGGCAAGGCTGAACGTCTTATTCGTACTACCAATGACATCGTTCGCACCCTCCTCGTCCAAGCCAACCTCACCCCTCCCTTTTGGGGTGAAGCGTTGCATACGGCCACCTATCTCCTCAATCGACGCCCCTCACGTGCCATCCACGATTATACCCCGTACTACATGCTCCACGGCATTCACCCTACGTACGATCACTTGCGAGTATTTGGGTGTCTTTGTTACCCCAACCTCCATGCCACTTCTCCTCATAAGCTCTCCCCGCGCTCCACTCGCTGCGTTTTCCTTGGTTATCCCCTAGAGCATAAGGGTTATCGATGTTATGATCTCTCACAACGTCGCGTCATCGTCTCCCGTCACGTCACTTTTGACGAGAGCATTTTTTCGTATGAACCGCCCACACCATCACCCACATCCCCCCTTTCCACAGAAAATCCCATGCAAAACACCCTTCCATCCCTGCCAGATTCGCCTCCCTGCCCACCAACTACCTCGTACCAGGACCCATCGAATCCCCCTGATGGGACAGCCCCATGCACGCCACTCCTACCGCGCCAGCTCTCCACTAGCCCACCTAACCCGTCCACATGCAGCTCCCCATCTGGCTCCCAACGGTCCCCCGCCTGCCTCCCCACTACCGACGCCCTCACGCGCTTCCTCGGGCCTCACGCCCACCCAGTCCCTCGGATCGCGCCCTCGATTCCCCTGCCCGCGGATCCTCCTTGGATCCCGCGTCTGCCAGTCCTGCACCGGACCCCATGCCATCCACCTCTAATTCCGCACCCTCCACTCCCGTGCAGCCACGTCTCCCCGCTCGCGCCCAGCCCGTTCAACCTCCACACAACTCGCATAAAATGAAAACTAGGTCCAAATCTGGTTTCTGCCAACCTAAACGCCTCTTCCTCGCCAACACAAACACCTCCACTATCTCCCCCATTCCCCCGATGTACCGTTCCGCACTCAAAGACACCCATTGGCAACGTGCAATGCTTGATGAATACGATGCTTTAATCAAGAATTCTACTTGGTCTTTGGTTCCCAAACCTGCAGGTGTTAACGTGGTGACCGGCAAGTGGATCTTCCACCACAAGTTCAACACCGATGGCACTTTGGCTCGGTACAAGGCATGTTGGGTGGTACGTGGGTTCACTCAGAAGGAGGGTGTTGACTACGATGAGACATTCAGTCCGGTCGTCAAGCCGGCCACCATTCGTGTTGTGCTCAGCATTGCCACGTCCAGCCCCTGGCCCATCCACCAATTCGACGTCAAGAATGCATTTCTTCATGGCGACCTCAAGGAGACGGTGTATTGTGCTCAACCAGCCGGGTTCGTGGATCCCTCACGGCCGGACCACGTGTGCCTCCTTCGTAAGTCACTCTATGGCTTGAAGCAAGCACCCCGCACGTGGTTCCATCGTTTCCGCTCCTTCATCCTGTCCCTTGGGTTTCATGCATCCAAGAGCGACTCCTCACTCTTCATCTTACAACATGGTGACTCCATAGCCTACCTCCTTGTGTATGTGGATGATATCATCCTCACCGCAATCACACCTCATGCTCTCCACCACGTCATTTCCTCTCTCAAACACGAGTTTTCCATGACTGATCTTGGTGAGCTCCACCACTTTCTTGGCATCAACGTCACACCAAACACTCACGGCTTGTTTCTCTGCCAACAACAATATGCCCTTGAAGTCCTCGAGTATGCCAAGATGCTCAATTGCAAGCCCGTCTCCACTCCCATCGACACACAATCTAAACTTTCAGCCAACGATGGC
The DNA here is from genome assembly GCA_011799875.1 of Thinopyrum elongatum. Classification (NCBI taxonomy): domain Eukaryota; kingdom Viridiplantae; phylum Streptophyta; class Magnoliopsida; order Poales; family Poaceae; genus Thinopyrum; species Thinopyrum elongatum. The sequence continues at coordinate 53,848,706 of CM022299.1, read as the reverse complement.
CGTCTCCTTGACAATCCCACCCTATACCGCAGCCTAACCGGTGCCCTCCAATAACACTCACTCGGCCGGACCTATCCTACGCGGTTCAACAAGTGTGTCTATTCATGCATGCCCCTCGCGACTCTCACATGCAACTCATCAAACACATTCTACGGTATCTTCGTGGCACTACACACTTTGGCTTGCAGTTGTACAAGTCTTCTTCTCTTGATCTTGTGGCTTACACCGATGCCGATTGGGCCGGTTGTCTGGACACGCGCAAGTCCACGTCTGGTTTCTATGTTTTTCTCGGGCATAATTTGTTGTCCCGGTCCTCCAAGAGGCAAGCCACTGTCTCTCGATCTAGCGCCGAGGCCAAGTATCGTGGCGTCGCAAACTGTGTTGCCGAGTCGTGTTGGTTGCGCCAACTCTTACATGAGCTTCGTCGCCCACCAGCCCATGCCACCATCGTCTATTGTGACAACATCTCGGCCTCCTACATTGCCTCCAATCCCGTCCAACACCAGCGGACAAAACACATCGAGATTGATCTCCATTTTGTGCGCGACCGCGTGGCTCTCGGTGACATTCGTGTACTACATGTTCCCTCCAGCTCACAATTCGCGGACTTATTCACCAAGGGTCTTCCCTCATAGGTCTTCCACGAGTTCAGAACCAGCCTCAACATCCTTCCACATGGAGTTCCGGCTGAGGGGGGGTGTTAACGTGTATTGTACCTGTGTATGTATGTGTACCTGTACTCCTAGAATATAGGATCATGGAGCACGCCCTGGCCTGCGTGCCACTTCCTTCGGGTTTACTGTAACCGCTCCAGCCGTGTATATCTTGTACCATGTGTGGGTGAATCAATGACAGACAACATTTGATCATCCTACTTATGAGACGGTGGTTGTAAATAAACTAGTGGTGCCAGAGCTAGTCATACGGGTGATAAACTGATAATTGATCACTGCCTATCCCCGCCCAAGAAAGTTCAACCCACTGAAACTTCTGCACCATGCAAACTGCCAAAGATGCCGCTGCCAGGAGATGCAATTTGCCAGATCTTTGTGAAAAACTATGCAAACTGACCTGGGCATCAGGGAACGGAACAACCAGCATTGACAAAGGAGGTACGTGTTAGAGATATATTTGTGATACATGTGTTTGGTAGTCTAGGATTTGTAATCCGTCTCCTACCTTATATGCAGAAGAGGCTTCTTGTCCTCCAAATCTTGTACTCAATATATACTCGCCCTCGAGGCCCAATAATACATCATCATACACTAGTAGAAAAAGGCCCATTTGTCCCGGTTCCAGAGGCCCATTCGTCCCGATTCTGGAACCGGGACTAAAGGGTCGGGACTAAAGCCCAAAACCTTTAGTCCCAGTCGTGTGCTCCACGTGACCGCTGTGGGGAGCCTGGGCAGGAGGGCCTTTAGTCCCGGTTGGTAACACCAACCGGGACCAAAAAGCATCCACGCGTCAGCAGCTCAGGAGCTGGGGTTTTTGTTTTTTTTGTTTTTGAGGGGGGGGGGGGGGGCGGTGGGCGATTTGATGGGGGGGGGGCGTTTGAGGGTTTTGAAGGGTTAATTTAGGGGTTTCATATATTCTGTTAGCTAGCTAATAGAGAGAAGTGACCTCTCTTATCTCCGTGCTTGGTCGACGCTAGGTACTATACGTATAGAGAGAACTCGACACGCTAGCTATTAAGCAAATGAAGGAACCATTAAGTACACAAGATCGTCATGAACATATACAGAGAGAAGTGATCGACCTCTCCTTCTCTGAGAGATTGGTCGAACAACAAGTTTTCGTATATCTATCCGACGCTACTAGCTACATATATACAATATAAGATCTCTTACAATCCCTAACATTTAAAGTCAATTTCCACATGGTATTCTCCGGCTGGATTGATGACGTGGTCAAGAAAGAATCCCGCCAATTCCTCTTGAATTGCTCGTATGCGATCTTGTGGTAGGAGTTCATCCCGCAGCTGCCACATCTAAATTGAAGAAGAGGGTCAATACATGTGTATGAATGAAACTCAACACAAATGATGGTAATAAAATAAAATTGTGAATATTTTTGCTTATGCACATCATATTGTTTTTGAGAGTACCCCTGCTTATTAAAGGCCGTCGCGTTGTAGATGAACTCGCAAACGTAGTATCCACATAAATCATTCCCGGCTTCCTGCCACAAGCACTTTACGAGAAATAGAGGTCAATCAAACTGATAAGCAAGCATGCTAAATGGTATTGATGAAACTAGCTAGAATCAATGGGAGATGCGCGGAACTAGGTAGTAGTACTTACTTTCGGGTGTGTAAATCGTAGCTCGGTCGGCAGTCCCGGAGCTCTTGCGGTGAACTCTTTCCAAACCCTGCCAGACAAAGAAAATAATTACTTGATATCAGGAAATGAACAAAGTTGCCGATCTGGTGCCATAATGATCGATTGAACTTACTTCTGGAGCATTTCAGTCATGTCCGCATACTCCTGGGGATCTTTTCATCTCGAGACTAAGACGGTTACTACTCCCCGCTCAAGCTTAATCTCTAGCAGAACAAAGTGAAAGCTGCGCATGCATGCATAACTCATCAATTACATTACTATAACCTCGAGTAATAAGGGAAACCGAATATGCAGAAGACAGTAACACTCACTTGAAGTTGTAAGGAAAGAGTATTTTATCTTTGTTTTGATTTTTGAGCAACGATTGTAGCAAGTTGGCCTCGGTTTCTTCGACATTCTTTTTAACCGTCCATTCATGTATGACATTTGGGTTAATGAACCCAGTGTCATAGATTTGTGCATTTTTGCATTCGACGATCTTTAATCTGCATAATATAGTGAGGATAATTATAAATACATGCAATGAAAGAGCTGAGCTATATATAGCGACTTAATTATAGAAGTAGTACTTACAGACAATAGCAAGTCATGAGTGATTTGTCAAGGGCCTTTTGATTGTATAACTGGAAAAACTCATCAAAATCAACAGTAATATAATCCAATCCAACGAAGTCGTGCTCCTCTTTAATTCTCATCGTCAAAGCATCTATCCCAGAGTTGCTGCAGGTTTCCATGTACCATTTATGAAATTTTTGCATCATCGTTGTCAGAGCACGACTTCCATCTTTGACGAGAGGCTTCCCGTACTGGTATCTGAATTCATTCACCTCTGACATATCAAACACTACATCATCGCCCAGGTAATCATCAGGATTGATACCGGGCACCATCCCAGGCAGATTAGCGACGATATCGCTAGACACCTTGAGCGGGGGACATGATTGGTTTGCCTGTTCGCCGAGCTGGGGAATTTTATTTGCACTTCTTTGTTCTTCTAACCTTTTTTCACTGGAAGTAGTTCCGGACAGCATGCATCTCCATATGTCTTCTTAAGAGCGCAGAGATAGTTGTAATCCGGCGGAGGCGGTGGTGGTCGCTTCAGGGCATCAATAGTGCGCTTCGCTTTCACCGTATCTATCGTCTCATTCGGAGGTGGAGGTTTCTTTGCAAAAAAGTCCCTCAGTTCGGCAGCACAGATTTCCTCGCTTTCCTTGTCGGTCCTCTCATATGGTAACTTTTCTAGAGGCTTGGGAGATGGACCGTATCTGAATTGCATCCCGCCTCTGCTTGTACTGCTAGCCGCCGGAGCGGCGGTGTCTCTCTTCCGTTGTGGCTAACGCGGCAGAGAAGGAGGCGGAGTGCTCCGACGCGCCGGAGGAGCCGGAGCGGCAGCGTCTGTCTTCCTATGTTGCTGATGAGGCGGAGGAGGAGGCGGACTGCTCCGACGCACCGAAAGAGGCGAAGGAGGAGGCGGAGTGCCAGCCTCACGCACCGAGGAGCCATAGAAGGAGGCGGAGTACCCTGATCACTCGCCGGAGGAGGAGGAGGAGGCGGAGTGCCCTGACTCGCCGGAGGAGGACGAGGAGGCGGAGGCGTCCAGTTCGGAAGCTTGATGTGCTCCTTCCGCCATAGACATGGAGTCTTCAGAGCAAGACCCAGCTGAGTCTCCCCTTCACCTGTAGGGTGGTCAAGCTCGAGCTCCTCAAATCCCTCCGTTACTTCATCCACCATCACAACAGCATAACCATGTGGAATCGGACGGCAGTAAAAAGTTCCGCCGGGTTGAGGAGGTGCAACAGAGCCGACAGCCGCCTTGACTTTGAGGTTCTGCCATTGCGTCATAATCTGGCAATGTTGAGCCTCCGTGATAGCATCCACGGGGTAGCTAGGAGCCGTGAAGTCAGGCTGCTGAACGAGCTCGGTGGAAGCCACGCTGCTTCTCTGCTGAGATGGCGGGGTAGCTTCTGGGGTAGCTCCGACAGCTCTCTGGCTCTCAACTTGTTCCTCTAGCTTTTGTACTCTTGCATTCAGCTTCTGCATTTCGGTGAGCTCCAGTTTCCTCTTCCTCTCCCGGGTTTTGTAACTGCCTGCGCCGGGAAACCCAACCTTCCACGCAACGGAGCCTGGCGTGCCTCGTGTTCGTCCAGGGTGCTCAGGATTCCCGAGGGCCTCGGTCAGCTCGTCATTCTCTCTATCGGGAATGAACGTCCCTTGCTGCGCTGCGGCGATACACTTCTGAAGCTTCTTGACAGGTATTGCAAGTTGCTCATCCGTCCAAATGCACTTCCCTGTTTCAGGGTCCAAGGTTCCCCCAACCCCGAAGAACCAAGTCCTTGAACGGTCTGGCCAGTTCAATGTCTCTGGTTCGACCGCTTTAGCAAGCAGGTCATTCTCAGCTTTGTCCAATAGCGGCCGGGCTTTGAGGTAGCCACCTGACCCCGTGCGATGGTGAAACTTCTTCTTTGCAGCATTTATCTTATTTGTCTCTGACATCTTCTTACTCTTGTCCGATGTCTTGTAGGCCACAAATGCGGGCAACTTTAGTCTTCCCTTTGTCGACAAACGTTGATTTCAACTCATTCTTCCACCAATGGCTCTATAACTGGCTTATCCGGATCCTCCTCTGGCGGTAGGGTGAAATTTGCCTTCAGCGAGGTCCAAAGATCATCTTTCTGTCTATCGGTGACATAAGAAACTTGAGGGTCTTTGTTCTTCTTAGGCTCATTCCATAGCTGGATGCTGATTGGGATGCTGTCCCTAACAATAGCTCCGCACTGAGTAGAAAATGCATCCTTGGTCCGCCTCGGTTCAATCAGCTGGCCATCGTCCTCGATTGCTATGATCGTGAATCTTTCATCCTGACGCAACCTTTTCTTCGGGCCTCATTTCGTTACCGAAGTTTGGCTTGATCCGGAGGGCTTTAAAAGAAGAAAGAAGAGTTAATATATGTACATACCAAAACAATTAATGCATCAATTAGCTAGTCAGCACAGGCTTAATTAATATATATACCTCGCTGGACTTTGCAACAGCTCCCTCCTCCGTTCGATCACCGGAGCCATCATCATGGTCTCCTTCTTCCTCTGGCATTCGGTCACCAGAGCCATCATGATCATGTCCTTCCTCCTCCATTGTTCGATCACCGGAGCCTTCACCCTCTCCTTCCAGACCATCGGTGTCGTTGAGATACGACAAGACATCACCTCCGCCGAGGATTATGTCCCCCAACAACTGTTCTATTTCCAAGTCTCTTTGTTGATCCATAGTTTCTACAAATATTACAACATGGCAATTAATATACAAACATGAGTGATGGATATATTAGTGGCAAACATAGACCTAGCTAGCTAATCACAACAAGGAATATTAATTAGTGGCCTCGACGCTTCTATGGTTTGGGGTGGCCTCGACAATGCTTCTAGGGTTTGGGGTGGCCTCGACAACGCTCTTTTAACTTAGTAAATTTGGGTGGCCTTGATGCTTCTAGGGTTTGGGGTGGCCTCGGCAATGCTTCTAGGGTTTGGGGTGGCCTCGACGCTTCTAGGGTTTGGTCGGGCGAGAGGAGGTTGATCGACGTCCCCCCTCATGTTGAAGAGTTACCGGAGTTCTCTCATGAATGTCCGACGTCCGGACCGCCTCTCTCATGAATGTCAAACAAGGGATTTAACAAAATGGCGCCATTCTGGATGTGCAGAAAATGGTCCATATTTTTTCTGATCTCATCTACCCTTCTATATGTCACGTTGTCATTGTCAAAGGATTCAAGAAAACCATGGCTTCATCATTAGCCGGAAGTAATAGGCGCATAATGGTACGAAGCTCTCCAAAATTGTTTTGGAACGGAGTCCCGGATAGGATAATTAGTTTTTTGGTATGAAGTTCAGCAAGAGCCTTCCGAATATCGCTATTTGGAAGGCCTTTGCTGAAATTCGTACCAAAAAGCGAATTATTCTATCCGAAACTCCGTTCCAAAACAACTTTGAAGAACTTCGTAGCATCATACGCCTGTTACTTCCGGCTAATGATGAAGCCATGTATTTCTTCAATACTTTGACAAACAACGTGACATATAGAAGAATATATATATATATATATATATATATATATATATATGAGATCAGAAAAAAAATTGGATCAACTTGTGCACATCCATAATGGGGGCATTCTTGATAAATCTATATGTCAAAATTCAAACTTTGACATATGATCAAATGTTGCATATGTCAAAATTCAAACTTTGACATATGATCAAACTTTGATATATGATCAAATGTTGCATATGTCAAAATTCAAACTTTGACATATGATCAAACTTTGATATATGTCCACCGCGATATAGAATGATACATAGACTTGTTCGGGCGAGAGGGGGTTGATCGACGTCCCCCCTCATGTCGAAGTTACCGGAGTTTTCTTCTAGTGGTTTGGGTGGCCTCGAGAGTTTGTCGGGTAGGGGCGAGAGGGGGTAGGAGATCGACAACGCTTTTTTTCTAGGGTTTGGGTGGCCTCGAGAGTTGGTTGCCCGGTATATCGAGAGGGGGGTGAACATTTTACCTTAGTAACTTAGAAAAAAATGTTATCGGGGAGGGGGTATATCGACCCCCCCCTCATGTCGAAGTTATCGGGGAGGGGCTATATCGACAACGACATACATATAGCCACATACATATAAAAAAAACCCTATGAACATCCATACATACATATAGCCACATACATATATATGGCTATGAAAAAAAAATCATCATATAAAAAAAATGTTATCGGGGAAGCGGTATATCGACCCCCCCTCATGTCGAAGTTATCGGGGAGGGGCTATATCGACAACGACATATACATATAGCCACATACATAACAAAAAATTCTATGAACATCCATATATACATACATATAGCCACATACATATATATGGCTATGAAAAATGCTATGAAAAAAAATCATCATATAAAAAAAATGCTATGAACAAACCAATTAATACATATATGAACAAAACAATTTTATGAACATCCATACATACATAGCCACATACATATATATATATATATACATTATATATGAACAAAACATTTTTCATCATATAAAAATATCAACATATATACATTATATGTGAACTCCACCATTTGTCTAAAAAAATTCTCTATGCAAATTTCTCTAAAAAGTTCTCTTCCATCTCATCTCATCTCATCTCCACGAAACATCTATCTAAAAAATACATACATACATATATGAACATCTAAAAACATGTAAAAACATCTAAAAACATGTAACAAAAAATCGCATATATAACAAAAAAAAAGCACGGCGGCGGCGGCGGGGCAGGGCAGGGGCGCGGTGCTCATAGACGGAGGCATCGGGGCAGGGGGGCACGGCGGGCGGCGTCGGGGTGGGCAGGGGCGCACGGCGGGCGGCGTCGGGGCGGCCAGGGGCGCACGGCGAGCGGCGTTGGGGCGGGCAGGGGCGCGGGGAGTGGCGCCGACGTCGGGGCAGAGGGCGTCGGCGGCGGTGGCAGCGACGGCGAGGTGGAGCAGCCCGACGGCGTCGGCGACGACGCGGTGGAGCAGCCTGACGGCGTCGGGGCAGGGCTCGGCGGCGACAGCGACGAGGGAGCAGCTGGGGGCGTCGGGGCGAAGAAGAAGTGATTTTTGCAGAAACTGCTAAGTGTTTTCTTATATACACGAAGCATTGGTCCCGGTTCGTGGCACGAACCGGGACCAATGCCCCCCTTTAGTCCCGGTTGGTGCCACCAACTGGGACCAAAGGTCTCTTTTCAGCAGCCCAAAGGGCGGGAAAAGGAGACCTTTGGTCCCGGTTGGTGGCACCAACCGGGACGAAAGAGGGGCATTGGTCCCGGTTCGTGCCACGAACCGGTACCAATGCACCCCTTTCATCCCGGTTGGTGCCACCAACCGGGACCAAAGGCCTTGTGCTGCCCGCGGCCAAAAGTTTAGTCCCACCTCGCTAGTTGAGAGGGACGCGGAGTGGTTTATAAGCCCCACTGCCGCTGCCCTCTCGAGCTCCTCTCAAATGCAGGCTTATGGGCCTAACCTAACACTCTGCTGCCTGTGGGCCTACTGGGCCTTCTGCGGGCCTGAATCCTGGCCCATGGTTGGGTTTCTAGTCGTACTCAGGCCGTGGTGGCCCTGTAGGTGGCATTTTTTTCTATTTTTTTCCAGTTTTTTTGTTTTGTTTTTTGCTTTTTTTTTGTTTTTTGCTTTATTTTTTAATTATTTTTGCTTTTAGGTCACAAAAATTATAAACTTTCTGTTAGTGCCATTAGTTTTCAAATTTGAACAGTTTAAATTTGAATTCTTTGAAATTTGTGTGAATCATTAGTTTGTGATTAACTTTACTATAAAAATAGATTTTGGAGTGATTCTTTTTTCTGTTATTTAATATTACTGTGTTTTATCATTATATTCAAAAACAGATTTTGTTATTTTAGTTTCTAACAAAAAATTCTTTATGATAATTCTTTTTGCTATTAAAGTTTCTAACAAAAGAAATTCTTTATGAAAATTCTTTTTGCTTTCAATGTTTTGAACAGAAAATACTTTGATAATTTTAGTTGCATAAATTTTATATAATTTTAGTTTCAAAATACTAGAGGTTTATAAAAGCTTTTTAGTTGATTCTTTTTGTTATTAGAGTTTTATAAAAGCTTTTTAGTTGATTCTTTTGCTACTGAAGAATATTATAGTTTTGTTTTAGTTGATCATAACGAATATTTAATGATTATTTTAGTTTATTATTTTTGCTATTAGTTCATTCTTTGAGCTAAATGACCCTGAAATTGAAAAGCACTACAAATGAACCTGACATGGTTGAAAGTTGGCATGGTATCATCATTTCACCCACATAATATGTGCTAAAAAGTTGAGTTGTTATGGAAAAACTGGATGCACTTCGTGTACAAAATGGACAATCTCTTTCGAAGTATCAGGGTTTCGGACGAAATAATCTCTTATAAAGGGATTTCATTTTTTGAACTTATTTGAACTCCAGACTTTTTGTGTGTTCAAAATGCACCATTCAAAGCCACATCATTAATTTTCAACCCTTTCTGACTTCATCTGATATTTGTCATACATTTACTGATTTTTTTGAGCTAAATGACCCTGAAATTGAAAAGCACTACAAATGAATTCTGAAAAGGTTGAGTTGGCATGGTATCATCATTTCACCCACATAGCATGTGCTAAAATTTGAGAGGGTTACGGCAAAAACTGGATGCACTTCGGGTACAGAATGGACAATCTCTTTCAAAGTATCAGGGTTTCAGACGAAAACACTGTTACAAAGGGATTTTTATTTTTTTGAACTTATTTGAACTCCATTCTTTTTGGTGTTCAAAATGCCACATTCAAAGCACAATCATCAATTTTCAACCCTTTCTGACTTCATCTGGTATTTTTCATGCATTTATAATTTTTTTGAGCTAAATGACCCTGAAATGAAAAGCACTACAAATGAATTCTCAAAAGGTAGAAAGTTGGCATGGTATCATCATTTCACCCACATAGCATGTGCTAAAAAGTTGAGAGGGTTACGGCAAAAACTGGATGCACTTCGTGTACAAAATGGACAATCTCTTTCGAAGTATCAAGGTTTCGGAAGAAAACACATCTGTTACAAAGGGATTTCATTTTTTTGAACTTATTTGAACTCTAGACTTTTTGTGTGTTCAAAATGCACCGTTCAAAGCCACATCATCACTTTTCAACCCTTTCTGACTTCATCTGGTATTTTTCATGCATTTACTGATTTTTTTGAGCTAAATGACCCTGAAATTGAAAAGCACTACAAATGAACTCTGAAAAGGTTGAAAGTTGCCATGGTATCATCATTTCACCCACATAGCATGTGCTAAAAAGTTGAGAGGGTTACGGCAAAAACTAGATGCACTTCGTGTACAAAACGGACAATCCCTTTCGAAGTATCAGGGTTTCATACGGAAACTCATCTGTTACAAAAGGCATTTCATTTCTTCACATGTAACTGCAGTGATATTCTAGATCAAAGGCATCATCATAATAGTTGTGGAGAGAAAGTCTTCAGTTTTTCTTCGCTTGTGTCTTTTGCTTATTGCGCCGTAACCATGGATAATCTTCATCGTTTAACAAGGTGCTTGGGTCAGCCTTGTCTTTGAAGGGAGGAATTTCATGAAACTTTTCATAATCTTCAGACATGTTTGTCTTGCCCTCCAATCCCACGATGTCTCTTTTTCCTGAAAGAACTATGTGGCGCTTTGGCTCATCGTATGATGTATTCGCTTCCTTATCTTTTCTTTTTCTTGGTTTGGTAGACATGTCCCTCACATAGAAAACCTGCGCCACATCATTGGCTAGGACGAATGGTTCGTCTGTGTACCCAAGATGGTTCAGATCCACTGTTGTCATTCCGTACTGTGGGTCTACCTGTACCCCGCCTCCTGACAGATTGACCCATTTGCACTGAAACAAAGGGACCTTAAAATCATGTCCGTAGTCAAGTTCCCGTATGTCCACTATGTAACCATAATATGTGTCCTTTCCCATCTTGGTTGTTGCATCAAAGCGGACACTGCTGTTTTGGTTGGTGCTCTTTTGATCTTGGGCGATCGTGTAAAATGTATTTCCATTTATCTCGTACCCTTTGTAAGTCAATACAGTCGAAGATGGTCCCCTGGCCAACGAGTATAGCTCATCAGAAATAGTGTTGTCACCCCTGAGACGTGTTTGCAACCAACTGCCGAAAGTCCTGATGTGTTCACATGTAATCCAGTCGTCACACTGCTCCGGGTGTTTGGAGCGCAGAATGTTCTTGTGTTCATCGACATACGGGGTCACCAAGGTAGAGTTCTGTAGAACTATGTAGTGTGCTTGAGACCAAGAATGCCCGTCCCTACATATTATTGAGTCCCCTCCTAGCGTGCCTTTTCCAGTCAGTCTCCCCACATACTGCGATTGAGGTAGACCAATCTTCTTAAGGTCAGGAATGAAGTCAACACAAAACCCACTGACATCCTCTGTTTGATGGCCCATGGAGATGCTTCCTTCTGGCCTAGCGCGGTTACGGACATATTTCTTTAGGACTCGCATGAACCTCTCAAAGAGGAACATATTGTGTAGAAATACAGGGCCCAGAACGACAATCTTGTCGACTAGATGAACTAGGACGTGCGTCATGATATTGAAGAAGGATGGTGGGAACACCAACTCGAAACTGACAAGACATTGCGCCACATCACTCCTTAACCTTGGTAGGATTTCTGGATCGATCACCTTCTAAGAGATTGCATTGAGGAATGAACATAGCTTCACAATGGCTAATCGAACATTTTCCGGTAGAAGCCCCCTCAATGCAACCGGAAGCAATTGCGTCATAATCACGTGGCAGTCATGAGACTTTAGGTTCTGGAACTTTTTCTCTGGCATATTTATTATTCCCTTTATATTCGACGAGAAGCCAGACGGGACCTTCATACTGAGCAGGCATTCAAAGAAGATTTCCTTCTCTTCTTTGGTAAGAGCATAGCTGGCAGGAGCTTCATACTGCTTTGGAGGCATGCCATCTTTTTCGTGCACATGTTGCTGGTCCTCCCATGCCTCCGGTGTATCTTTTGTCTTCCGATACACGCCCAAGAAGCCTAGCAGGTTCACGCAAAGATTTTTTGTCACCTGCATCACGTCGATTGAAGAGCGGACCTCTAGGTCTTTCCAGTAGGGTAGGTGCCAAAATATAGGTTTCTTCTTCCACATGGGTGCGCGTCCCTCAGCATCATTCGGAACAGATAGTCCGCCGGGACCCTTTCCAAAGATTACTTGTAAATCATTGACCACAACAAGTATGTGATCACCGGTACGGATGGCGGGCTTCTTCCAGTGATCTTCCTCACCTTTGAAATGCTTGCCTTTCTTTCGAGATTGATGGTTGGTCGGAAGAAATTGATGATGCCCCAGGTACACATTCTTCCTGCATTTGTCCAGGTATATACTTTCGGTGTCATCTAAACAGTGCGTGCATGCGTGGTATCCCTTGTTTGTCTGTCCTGAAAGGTTACTAAGAGCAGGCCAATCATTGATGGTTACAAATAGCAACGCATGCAGGTCAAATTCCTGCTGTTTGTGCTCATCCCACACACGTACACCGTTTCTATTCAACAGCTGTAAAAGTTCTTCAACTAATGGCGTTAGGTACACATCAATGTCGTTGCCGGGTTGCTTAGGGCCTTGGATGAGAACTGGCATCATAATGAACTTCCGCGTCATGCACAACCAAGGAGGAAGGTTATAGATACATAGAGTCATGGGCCAGGTGCTGAGATTAGTGCTCTGCTCCCAAAAGGATTAATGCCATCCACGCTTAAACCAAACCATACGTTCCTTGCATCACCTGCAAAGTCATCCCAATACTTTCTCTCGATTTTTCTCCACTGCGACCCGTCAGCGGGTGCTCTCAACTTCCAGTCTTTCTTACGGTCCTCTCTGTGCCATCGCATCAACTTGGCATGCTCTGTGTTTCTGAACAGACGTTTCAACCGTGGTATTATAGGAGCATACCACATCACCTTGGTAGGAACCCTCTTATTGGGGCGCTCGCCGTCAACATCACCAGGGTCATCTCGTCTGATCTTATACCGCAATGCACCACATACCGGGCATGCGTTCAAATCCTTGTACGCACCATGGTAGAGGATGCAGTCATTAGGGCATGCATGTATCTTCTGCACCTCCAATCCTAGAGGGCATACAACCTTCTTTGCTGTGTACATACTGTCGGGCAATTCGTTATCTTTTGGAAGCTTCTTCTTCAATATTTTCAGTAGCTTCTCAAATCCTTTGTCAGGTACACCATTCTCTGCCTTCCACTGCAGCAACTCCAGTGTGGTACCGAGCTTTGTGTTGCCATCTTCGCAATTGGGGAACAACCCTTTTTTGTGATCCTCTAACATGCGATCGAACTTCAGCTTCTGCTTTTCACTTTCGCATTGTCTCTTTGCATCAACAATGACCCGACGAAGATCATCATCAGGCACATCGTCTGGTTCCTCTTGATCTTCAGCTTCCCCCGTAAGAGCATCACCGTATTCAGGGGGCACATAGCTATCATCATCCTCTTCTTCTTCGCTGTCTTCCATCATAACCCCTCTTTCTCCATGCGTGGTCCAAACATTATAGTGTGGCATGAAACCCTTATAAAGCAGGTGGGTGTGAAGGGTTTTCGAGTCAGAGTAAGACTTCGTATTCCCACATATAGGGCATGGACAACACATAAAACCATTCTGCTTGTTTGCCTCAGCCACTTCGAGAAAATTATGCACGCCCTTAATGTACTCGGAGGTGCGTCTGTCACCGTACATCCATTGCCGGTTCATCTGCATGCATTATATATAATTAAGTGTGTCAAAAACCATTACAGAACATCATGAATACAGAAGTGACCAAATTAATTAATAGAAGTTCATCATCACATTAAAACCAAAGTACATACATAGTTCTCATTGAACAACATATAGCTCTCCAGAGCATCTAATTAAACCATACATTGAAACTATGTAAAACATTTCAATGCAACAACAAATGCGATCATAATCGCAACTAAGGTAACAATTGAACCAACGGCATAATGATACCAAGCCTTGGTATGAATGGCATATTTTTTCATCTTTCTAATCTTCAAGCGCATTTTATCCATCTTGATCTTGTGATCATCGACGACATCCGCAACATGCAACTCCAATATCATCTTCTCCTCCTCAAATTTTTTCAATTTTTCCTTCAAGTAATTGTTTTCTTCTTCAACTAAATTTAACCTCTCGACAATAGGGTCGGTTGGAATTTCCGGTTCACATACCTCCTAGATAAAAGAATCTATGTCACGTTGGTCGGCATAATTGTCATAAACACTAAATGAACCAAATAGTTATACAAGATAATATATACCACATCCGAATCATAGACAAGACGAGGGCCGACAGAGGCGGATACCAAAACCATCGCACTATATAATAACAAACAATAATAAAAGTATGAAAATTACACAAGTATCTATCTTAATCATACAAGTAAGAACTTTTTTCTTTTACAAAGAAGATAAGACCAAGAGTCTCACCACGGTGGTGCTGGCGACGAGATCGGCGCGGGCGATCGACGACGGTGAGGACGGGGACGGGACAGGACGGACCGCCAAACCTAGACAAATCTCGAGGAAAATGGAGCTTGGACAAGGAGCTTCGAGAGGAGAAAGCTTAAGTGTGGCTCGGGCATTTCATCGAACACCTCAAGTGCATAGGAGGTGAGCTAGAGCACCACAAAGCTCTCCCACGGCCAGCCCAAAAAATAGAGCACTCCACTGCTCTGCTCGCAGGTGAGGGGGTATATATAGGCATCTCATTGGTCCCGGTTCGTGGCTGGAACCGGGACCAAAGGGGGACCTTTGGTCCCGGTTCCAGCCACGAACCGGGACCAATGGTTGTGGGCCAGGAGCGAGGCCCATTGGTCCCGGTTCGTGGCTGGAACCGGGACCAAAGGGGCCAGACGAACCGGGACCAATGCCCCACGAGGCCCGGCCGGCCCCCTGGCCTCACGAACCGGGACCGATGCCCCCTTTGGTCCCGGTTCACGAGTGAACCGGGATTAATGGGCTGGCCCTGCCTGGACCAAAGCCCTATTTTCTACTAGTGATATTCCGCAACAATCTCTCTCCCTTCTAACATGGTATCGGCCTTATCTCAATCCTAAACCCTAGCCGCCGTCGCTTCCGCACCCGCGCGCCGCCCCTGGGGCGGTCGGCCTCCATGACCGCCGCCGGGGGCCGCGCGGCCCGTACCTAGGGTTTGTTCGCCGATCATGTTGACCGGCTGCCCTAGAGAGTCTTTTTCCTGAGTCCTTGCTCCGGATTTTTCTCTCTCCCGCCGGTCATCTTGATCGGCGTTTTCTTTTTGGTTTTTCAATCTATGCTTGATCGGTTTGTGTCGCCCACAGCCACCGTTGACTCCCGCGCGCCTCTACTTTGACCCCGGCACGACCGGTAGGCTTCTTCACCGACCAGGTGGTCTCGCACGATAGGCGGCCCCTCTCGACCGTCGTCCACGTGCCGGCCCGCTCGTCGATCTATGCGGGCCGTCACCGCGCTCTCCGACTAGGACACCTGCATCGCCCCGACTGGCGGCCTCGCACCATGCGGTGGCCCATCATAGCCGCCATTCACGCGTCGGCCCGCCCATCGATCCACGCCACCCGCCTCCGCCGCGTCTGCACGGCGGCCCTGCAGTCTGCCTTGTCGGCCTCGTCCCTAGCTCCGTCGGGCCGGCTGCGTCAGGCTGGTCAGCTGCCTCCATCGAGCGGCGTCCCCGACCTCGTGCGCGATTGGTTTGATCACCGGATCGTCGCTGCGATCCGCCTCATCTATGCCATGCAACTGAGCTGCCTGTCGGTTGCGCGCGCCTCCACAGGTCCCGTGAAGATCGTCCCCGAGTTCAACGCGCCCCTCCACCGATCGAGCAACGGGCTGCCGCCGAGTCGCCCCGTCGGGCCGCAGCGCCGCTGCCCCCGTGGTTCTCCTCGCGGCTGCATCGACTCGCGCGTTGCCACTGCGTCGCCCCTTCGGGCCGTTGTGCCGCGATACGTGGTCCCCGCCGCCGTCCCGAGGCCGTCCCCGCGGTTGCACCGACCCGCGCTCCGCCGCCCCTTCGGGCCGTAGCGCCGCGGCCCGCGGTCTCCGTTGCCGCCTCGAGGTCTTCCCGCCGTCGCCCCACCTCGCCTGCTGCCGCCGCTGCATCGCCTCTTCGGCCGTAGTGCCGCGGCCCGGGGTCCACCTCCGTCCCCGTGCGTCGACCTCTCGTGGTATGCGCCACGCCGCCTCCCTTGGCGCGGGAACGCCACCGTTCGCGCCTGTCTTCGTCACGCTATCGGGTTCCTCGCCTACTTCGAGCACCGCCGCCGCGCTACTAACCTAGCCGCCGCCGCCGCCGCCGCTCTTCTTTGGCCGCCGCAGCCTCCCGTCCAACCCCTTCATCTTCGTCCAGCACTAGCCCGTCGCCAGCGTCGCCGTCATCTAACCCGACCACTTCGTCTTCTCCGACCACCGTTGGTGACATCGGCCCCGTGCCGATGGACGCTGCAATCATCGTCGAGTTCTTCTCTGCTGGCCCCTCCGACTTCTCCGACATGGTGTACAACTCGTGCAGGTCCCTCGTCTATGCATGCCCGGTGCTGGCAACACCGGTGCGTGCCTTCGTCCATGACGTGTCCCCGGGACTGGCAAGCCTGGAGCGGCGCTTCATCAACTCCGTCTTCGTCTGTCTACGCATGCCCGGTGCTGGCAACACTGATGCGTTCCTTCGTCCACGACGTGTCCCCGGGCTTGGCAAACCCGGCGCGATGCTTCGTCAACACCGTCTACCTCCCGGCGCACCCCTACTTCGACATCACTGCGCCCATGACTAACTCAGCGCCTCCTTGCGCCCGCGGCTCCACAGCAACTCCCTCGACACCAGCTACCCCAGCTCGACATCGACCACGGCATTCTTTGCACGGCTACCTCGACCACGACTACTCCACCCTACGCTCTCGGCTACCTCGACATCGGCACAAAGCGCTATCATCCGCTTGAGCAACTCGTCGGCTTCCTCTACAGTCAATGCGTCTGCGACGCGACACCGTCCACGACGCTCCCTCTACGACTGCGGGGGGATGTCAGCCCGTCGGCTGCTATTCTCTCCAGTATGACCGTCCGCGACGCTCCTGTTGTCTGCGACGATACCGCTACGACTGCGGTGGGATGTTAGAGATATGTTTGGGCTACATGTGTTTGGTAGTCTGGAATTTGTAATCTCTCTCCTACCTTATCTCCAGTAGAGGCTTCTTGCCCTTCAAGTCTTGTACTCAATATATACTTGCCCTCGAGGCTCAATAATACATCATCATATTCCGCAACAATCCCTCTCTCCCTTCTAACAGTACGGAATGGCTCATAATAGAAGGGCCCTGATTTGGATCAATCCCATTTCTTTTCTTGGGGCATGCTGGAATCACGCAATCAATAGTGAGATTGATAGATACAATATGGTCAACAAGAAAACTGATTCTTGGTCTTCCAGTTAGAGATGTGTTTAGAAAACCATAGTCCCAACCCTCTGTAAAACCGACTTCAGCAATCTTAATGTTGCGACATCCTGGTAGTTCTCTTGACAGATAGCCTTCCACGCCCATGGTTGTCTTGTCCATGATCTGAAACAACAAACACATTAGCACTTGCTGATGGAACTCTCATAAATATTCAATACGACTACGATGATATGGACGGCAATAGTCAGCCATGAGCCCATGACAATATTACAAAACCTTTTCTGGTAGATTGTAATGCTAGTTTCTATCAATTTTTACTTTCAAAAACTGAATAAATGCAAAGACAAACATATGCAAAGCTTTTGGAGAGCTAGAAAGACTAATGAAATTTAAGCAGATGCTACAGAAATTGGAACATATACTCTGAAATGATTTGGGCTGAGCTGGAGATGCTGATGAGTAGGTCGATGCTGTCATGTTTGAATCTGTGCACATCTTTGCTTCGACTCTCGTTTGGTGTTTGGTGCTGCAGTAGTCGATGCTAAAGTTCTTTCATTTTTTGTAGTAACAATTTGACATGCTGATGTGCATGCTGACATGCTGATGTGAACAGTTATGTCAACCTTTTCTTTTTTGTGTGGATGAGAAGAGATATAATGTGATGATCCAAATTGTGGAAAAAAAGCATGCGGTATGTGCTAGTAGTTTAGAAACGTTGAACACCTGGTTGCGATGGAGCTCATGTTCAGGAACCTAGCACAGGCAATTTTGAATAGAATAGTCAGTTTCAGTGAATATCCATGGGCTATATAGATAAGATCAAGATGTTCTGCTTAAGGTCAGTTTCATGCGACACAATTCGACACTACACATCTATTCATCTCAAAGTTAAAGCTGAAATGATGACTACATGAAAGCAATTTCAACATGGGTTTGATGCATCGCCGCAACGGAATGGAGGTTTCAATGGGCTGAATTTATTCACGAGGGAAAAAACACCAGCTACTTATTCATACAAAGCTAGATACAATAATATCAGTGCCTATGGATAGGCATGCAAATAATTTGTCTGGTAGCGAAGTTCTTTAGTACTCTAGGAACGGAAGGTCCATCTATATACAGTAAGCAATGTACTTCAGAGACAAAGCCATCCATATTACTCCCTCCGTTCTTAAATATAAGATGTTTTAGCTTTGGCCTGATTTACATGTATCTTGACATGTTTTAGTGTGTGTGTTTACTCATTTCAGTCCATATTTAGTTAAAATATCTAAAACATCTTATATTTAGTAACGGAGGGAGTATTTCTTATAAAAAGAATGACATTTAAAAAGAAAATCACAAATTACTAAAAAGAACAGTTACTTTATTTTCAAAAAATGCAATTTGAGTGGAAAACAAACAACCAAGGGTCTTATTTGGAACTCCAAAGCTGGCAATTCCATGATGTAGCCAAGTTAATCAAGTGTAATGTAATTCAATGATGGCTTTAGAAGGACATCTCATTTTAAGCCTACAGTTGACAAAGCAATTAACAAATATGGAGTTAGCTAGCTTAACCAAGCTGTTAAGCTGATGGGACAATTCTTTATTTCAATTCTTAAAGATAGCCAGCTGAATTTCAGATGTCTATTGAACTTTTAAACGTCACATGGCATGGAATGTAGCTAGCTGACATTAATCTTCAAACCGATACAGAATAGCTCACATCAGTAAAATGGGTTCTATCTTTTTCTGGCCCATCATTGCTAACAATCACTGGCCGATAGAAGTACGTATTAATCAAGCTCCATAAAAAGCAAGTTGCATCAGTGGCTACCGTGTGAAGCATTGCTCTACAGGAATTTCAAGAGGCAAGAACGGTTGCCCGAGTTCAGGGTGCTGCCAGCTTCAGTGAACTTCTTCATTTAATTCATGTCCGAATGGAAAATACAGCAGCAGTTTTAGTAAAATCACTATCAGAGGCTACTGCCCCTCCCCCCCCCCCCCCCCCCCCCCCCCCCCCGCGCGCGTGTGGCGGCGCTGCGCCGCACCGGGGCAACCCCGCTGGCCGCCTCCAGTAGCCACCAGCGACCCCCACCCCCTCCCGCCGCCGTCGCCGAGGGCGTCGCAGCTAGCGGCGGCGGTGGCAAAATCCTCCTCGGCCCGAGATTGGATCTGGGTGGCGGCGTTCTACTCCGGTCGAATCAAGGGCGGTGGCGTGGGCCGGCGGCGACCAAGGTCGGCTTGCTGGAGCCGGTGACGGCGAGATCTACGCGGCGGCGGCTAGGGCGCCTGATCTGGGCGCAGATGGGCTTTAATGAGCCGCTCCACACGCTCTCGTGCATCTCCGCTGATCCGGCTACATCAAGCAGCGTCTGGGCTGGACCTGCAACACGAGGACGTCGGGGGCTCCGGTCCTAGGCGCGACGGTGGTGGCCATCTCCTTCGCCGGAGGTGGTCGCCCTGATGCTAGATGGGCAGATCTCGAGATCCGTCATCTAGCTTCGGCTGCGAGTCGGGAAGACATAGTTGCCGGTGAAAACCGAGCCGATGGCAGGCGATGACGGCGTTCTCTGTCGTTACCTTGATGAAGGCATCGTCGTGTAACTATTGTCGACCCACTCGTGCTGCTCCAGGGGAAATCCAAGGATCTGGTTTTCCAGATCGGACAATGGCGGCACCGCGGTGTCGTTTCTCTCTTGGGAGCATCGTTTGTGGAGCAGCGCTGAAAGTTAGAGGCAGGAGGTGGAGCGGCTTCGTCTTGCACGGAGCTTCGGTGGAGATGGCAAGTCATGCCTGGCCAACAGGTGCTACGCTTTGTCATGCCTGCTCGGCAGGTGCTACGCACGACAGATCTTCCAGAGACTTCAAGTTGTGTCGGCTGATGGTACTTGGCGGCATGGTGCTGAGGTGTACCGGCGGCGACCACGACGTGCTCAATAGTTCGCGCGCAGGGAGGTGGTGCCGTTGGGCGCCGTGGCGGCGTCGACGATAGCTAGTCCGGGCAAGGATAATGCGTCAGTACAACTCTGAAGATGGAGTGGTGGCAGTTGGCGGTGGCGGCCTCTGAGAGCGCGCCGGACCGGTGTGTGCCCTATACCCGGTAAGTGGCTTGGTTGGGGCCTCAGGTCTTAGATGTTAGGTTTGGTTGCGAGGTCTATGGTATTAGGCCCGGACTATCAGCATCACTTCATCAACTGGATAGGAGTAGCGATAGATGTTGCCTAGACGATGGCTTCAGACTTACTATTGTATTTCTTTGTGAGGCCTTTTGTGAATAATTAATAAAGTGGCTGCATGCATCGGCCAGAAGGCCGGGGTCTTCCTCCTTTCAAAAAAAAAAAAAAACTATCAGAGGATTCTTAACACGTTCTGTTGGTCTGTTACCCTGCAAAAAAGGGAAATGGGATTGTTCATTGCCAAGGTATAGGACGATACAGTCAGATTCTTGTGATCATGAACAATATATAAGGAATAATATTGAAGGGAAACATGAAGTCATATGATCCAAAACTAGGAATTCTCCACGCAGAAGCTAACAGATGATCACTAACTACCATGTAGCTAGACACAGGTCATAGCTCGCCTGTGAACCCCCTGTGCGATTGTTAGACAACTTGACTTGGTTTTAAGAGCGCCGGCGACTGTGGCCGCCAGCGCGGCGAGGCAGCAGCACCAGCAGGAGGTGACGGTGGACGTGCGCGCCGTGAAGCAGCAGACGGCGGAGCAGGCGCGGATGGCGTCTGCGAAGTGCGCCTACGCGGAGCGCGTCCAGGGGCTGGCGAAGCGGGAGCTGGAGCTCGCCGCGAGGATGATATGGGAGCGCGCGCGCGAGGAGGTGGAGCGCATGAGGCAGATCGCTGCCAGTGCCAGGCGGATTGGCTCTGCGGTGTCGGCCGCCGCCCTCGAGATGCACCGACATGGTCGGAGATCGACGATTGCTGTTTGTCGCCATTATTGTTAGCTGTATCTCTCTCTCTCGTAGCTCCTTTCTTTTGAGTGCTAGTCACGTTATGTTTGAGACGATAATGTTGATGCATCCATGCATCAAAGATTAGTTTATCGAGTGTACATGCCTAATTAATTTATCGAGGCAGATCGCTGCCAGTGCCAGGCGGCTTGGCTCTGCGGCGTCGGCCGCCACGCTCGAGATCACCTGCCACGCCTGCATGCAGCGCTTCCATCCTTAATTATTAGGTCGGCGAACTGCACCGACATGGTCGGAGATCGACGATTGCTGTTGGTCGCCATTATTGTTAGCTGTAACTCTTTCTCTCTCGTAGCTCCATTCTTTTGTGTGCTAGTCACGTTCTGTTTGAGACCATAATGTTGATGCATGCATGCATCAAGGATTAGTTTATCGAGTGTACATGCTTAATTAATTTTTTCTTATGAATGAGGGCGCGTGCTTAATTTGCAGCAGCCTACCTTATTGGATAAGGGAAACAAGGGAGCGATTTAAGAACTGATCAGCTCAGAAAATAAACTAATTGTATATGTCAAAAAAAGCAGCTTAATTAAACTAGCGTGTATGTGCACAGATGCTTTCTTAAAATGTAAGATCGTTCCCAATGCTCCACCATGTACATCTGCTGAGGCTGTCAAGTCGATTTTTTTATGTGACAAGTTAAAATACACAAACGAATGTCCGCGTAAGATCAATGACAAAGCGAGACTACTTCACAGCCGATGCTAAATGGACAATTCATGCATGACTGGTGATCAAATGGTTGGGCTGTACTTCATTCAATAATTTGATGGCTGGATGTGCACTAGTAGAAAAACGACCTTACGTTCACCTTATTAGTCCCGGTTTGACTACGGCCCGGGATTAGTCCCGGTTCCAATGGCTAGGGCAGGGACATCATTAGTCCCGGTTCGTGTTGAACCTCTAGTCCCGGTTTGTGACACGAACCGGGACTAAATGGGCTCGTGGGGGTAGAGGTACACCTTTAGTCCCGGTTTGTATCACCAACCGGGACTAAAGAGATCACTATATATAGTGCTTCGTCCAGCCCGAGCCGAAGCTCTCAGTTTTTCCCCTTTCCTCTCCTCTCTGTTCTTTCCCTCTTACTTGAGCTCACCTCCATTTTTGCCAAAATTTGTCAAGATTTGAAGGCACCCCATCCATCCAAGTGTTCACAAAGTTTAGCAACTTTGTCCTTTCATCTCTCATTGCTAGATTAGCTCTTGCAATGCTCTATAATTATAGTGATTTGTGGGTTTTAATTTGGGAGCAATTATATGTGGGAGTTTATTTGATTTATATGCAATTTCAGCTCAAATTAACTTCTTAGTTTGCATATGTAGGTGTGGTTTACTTAGTGCCTTCCCGTCTCCGTCCTAACCACCGTCGATCGCCCGCACCGTCCCATCGCCGGCACCACCTTGGTGAGCCTCTTGTTCTTATCTTTTTTATAAAAAAAAAATCATGTTTGTGTGATTTAGATAGTTACTTGTATAAGTGTCTTACCTGTATGGTTGTTGGTTATACATAGTGGCATGGTTTTGATATCCGTCCCGTCGGCCCTCGTCCGGTTTATGATTCGGATGTGGTATACTCTTTTTTATAACTATTTGTTTCATTTCGTGTTTATGACAATTATGCCCATCAAGTTGACATAGATATTTTTATCTAGGAGGTATGTGAACCGAAAATTGCAACCGACCCTCTTGTCGAGAAGTTAAATTCAGTTGAAAAATAAAATGAGTATTTGAAAGAAAAATTGAAAAGAATTGAAGAAGAGAAGATGAAACTGGAGTTGTTTGTTGCCGATGTCGTCGATGATCACAAGATCAAGATGGATGCAATGTGCTTGAAGATTAGAAAGATTAGAAAATATGTCGTTAATAAAGAGGCTTGGTATCACTATGCTGTTGGATCAATTGTTACCTTAGTTGCGATCTTGATCGCATTTGTTGTTGCATTTAAATGCTTTAGCTAGAGATTGTTTTATGAGAATAAGTGTGTATGAACTTTATGTATGAACTTGTATTAATTTGGTCTTTTCGGTGTTGTGTAAAGAAGATGAGCCGCCAATGGATGTACGATGACCGATACTCTCCCCAGTTCATTAATGGTGTGCATACTTTTCTGGTTGCGGCTGAGGCAAACAAGCGGGCGGATGGTTTTATGTGTTGTCCATGTGTTGTCTGTAAGAATGATCACAATTACTCTAACTCAATAACCATTCACGTCCACCTGTTTATGTCCGGTTATAACTGTTGGACCAAGCACGGAGAAAGAGGGGTCCTAATGGAAGAGAATAAAGAAGAAGAGGATAATGATAGCTATCCTGGCCATGGGTTCCCTGAATACGATGGTACAACAATGGGGGAAGAAGCTGAAGAAGAGGCATCAGATGAGCCCGCTGATGATCTTGGTCGGGCCATTGCCGATGCAAAGAGAAACTGCGCAAGTGAAAAGGAGAAGCTGAAGTTGTAACGCATGTTAGAGGATCAAAAGAAATTGTTGTACCCAAATTGCGAAGATGACAAGAAAAAGCTGGGTACCACACTAGAATTGCTGCAATGGAAGGCAGGTAATGGTGTATCTGACAAGGGATTTAAAAAGTTGCTGATAATGTTAAAGAAGATGCTTCCAAAGGACAACGAATTGCCCGACAGTACGTACGAAGCAAAGAAGGCTGTTTGCCCTCTAGGATTAGAGGTGCAGAAGATACATGCATGCCCTAATGACTGCATCCTCTACCGCGGTGAGCACGAGGATTTGAATGCATGTCCGGTATGCGGTGCATTGAGCTATAAGATCAGCCGCGATGACCCTGGTGATGTTGAGGGCGAGCGGCCCAGGAAGAAGATTCCTGCCAAGGTGATGTGGTATGCTCCTATAATACCACGGTTGAAACATTTGTTCCAAAACAAAGAGCATGCCAAGTTGATGCGATGGCACAAAGAAGACCGTAAGAAAGACGGGAAGTTGAGAGTACCCGCTGACGGGTCACAGTGGAGAAAAATTGAGAGAAAGTGGGGGGACTTTACAGGTGACACAAGGAACGTATGGTTTGGTTTAAGTACAGATGGCATTAATCCTTTTGGGGAGCAGAGCAGCAATCATAGCACCTGGCCTGTGACTCTATGTATCTAGCTATAACCTTCCTCCTTGGATGTGCATGAAGCGGAAGTTCATTATGATGCCAGTGCTCATCCAAGGCCCCAAGCAGCCCAGCAACGACATTGATGTGTACCTAAGGCCATTAGTTTAAGAACTTTTACAGCTGTGGGACAAAAAAGGTGTACGTGTGTGGGATGAGCACAAACAGCAAAAATTTGACATGCGAGCGTTGCTGTTTGTAACCATCAATGATTGGCCTGCTCTTAGTAACCTCCCAGGACAGACAAACAAGGGATACCATGCATGCACACACTGTTTAGATGACACCCAAAGTATATATTTGGATAAATGTAAGAAGAATGTGTACCTGGGACATCGTCGATTTCTTCCGATCAATCATCTCTTAAGAAAGAAAGGCAAGCATTTCAAAGATGAGGCAGATCACCGGAAGAAGCCTCTCCACCGTACTGGTGATGATATACTTGATATGTTCAAGGATTTAAAAGTAATCTTTGGAAAGAGTCCTGGCGGACAATCTGTTCCGAATGACGCTGACGGACACGCACCCATGTGGAAGAAGAAATCTATATTTTGGGACCTACCCTATTGGAAAGAACTATAGGTCTGCTCTGCAATCAACGTGATGCACGTGCCAAAGAATCTTTGCGTGAACCTGCTAGGCTTCTTGGGCGTGTATGGGAAGACAAAAGATACACCGGAGACACGGGAGGACCAGCAACGTATGCACGAAAAAGATGGCATGCATCCAAAGTAGTATCAGGGTCCTGCCAGCTACGCTCTTACCAAAGAAGAGACGGAAATCTTCTTTGAATGCATGCTCAGTATGAAGGTCCCGTCTGGCTTCTCGTCGAATATAAAGGGAATAATAAATATGGCAGAGAAAAAGTTCCAGAACCTAAAGTCCCATGACTGCCACGTGATTATGACGCAACTGCTTCTGGTTGCATTGAGGGGGCTTCTACCTGACAATGTTCGATTAGCCATTGTGAAGCTATGTGCATTCCTCAATGCAATCTCTCAGAAGGTAATCGATCTAGAAATCCTACCAAGGTCACAGAATGATTTGGTGCAATGTCTTGTCAGTTTCGAGTTGGTGTTCCCACCATCCTTCTTCAATATCATGACACACGTCCTAGTTCACCTAGTCGAAGAGATTGCCATTATGGGTCCTATATTTCTACACAATATGTTCCCCTTTGAGAGGTTTATGGGAGCCTTAAAGAAATATGTTCATAACCATGCTAGGCCAGAAGGAAGCATCTCCAAGGGCCATGAAACATAGGAGGTCTTTGAGTTTTGTGTTGACTTTATTCCTGACCTTAAGCCGATTGGTTTTCCCGAATCGCGGCATGAGGGCTGACTTGGTGGAAAAGGCACGCTAGGAAAGGAACAGGTAATATGTAAGGACGGGCATTCTTAGGCGCAAGCACACTACACAGTTCTAGAAAATTCCGCCTTGGTGGCTTCGTATATCGAGGAACACAAGAATATTCTACGCTCCAAACAACCGGAGCAGTCTGACGACTGGATTACACGTGAACAAACGGGGACTTTCGGCAGTTGGTTGCAGACACGTCCCATGCATGACGACAGTGTTGCAGATGAGTTGTACTTGCTGGCCAAGTTACCATCTTCGACTATATTGACTTTCAAAGGGTACGAGATAAATGGGAATACATTTTACACGATCGCCCAAGATAAAAAGAGCACCAACCAAAATAGTGGTGTCTGCTTTGATGCAACAAACACCAATAGGCCAAAGGACACATATTATGGTTACATAGAGGAGATATGGGAACTTGACTATGGACTTGGTTTGAAGGTTCCTTTGTTTCAGTGCAAATGGGTCAATCTGATAGGAGGCGGGGGTAAAGGAAGACCTGTGGTACGGAATGACAACAGTGGATCTCAACAATCTTGGGTACGCAGACGAACCATTCATCTTAGCCAATGATGTGGCGCGGGTTTTTTATGTGAAGGACATGTCTACCAAGCCGAGAAAAAGAAAAGATAAGGAAGCGAATACATCATACGAAGAGCCAAAGCGCCACATAGTTCTTTCAGGGAAAAGAAACATCGTGGGAGTGGAGGACAAGACAGACATGTCAGAAGATTATGAAAAGTTTCATGAAATTGCTCACTTCATAGTGAACATTGACCCGAGCATCCTGTTAAATGATGAAGATTGTCCATGGTTATAGCGCAAAGGGACACACGTGAAGAAAAAGTTTTATACCCCAAGATCCCACTCTGGGATGTGACCGGCTTCACCGTCATCACTTTCTTCTCTAGTCAGTTTCCGGACTTATATATCTGGAAAGTCCCACTTCGGACAAACCGGAGGGAATCTTTGTAATAGTTAGGGTACTTATGTATTTTGGCATTTGAAACGATAAGAAATATTATGTCCAAACAAAATATTTCATGCATTATGTAGGACTTCATTTGCTATTTTTTTGAGCTAAATGACCCTAAAATTGAAAAGCTCTACAAATGAACTCTGAAAACGTTGAAAGTTGGCATGGTACCATCATTTCACCCACATAGCATGTGCTAAAGAGTTGAGAGGGTTACGACAAAAACTGGATGCACTTCGTGTACAAAATGGACAATCTCTTTCGAAGTATTAGAGTTTCAGACGAAAACTCATCTGTTACAAAGGCATTTCATTCTTTTAAACTTATTTCAACTCTAGACTTTTTGTGCTTGCAATATGCACCATTCAAAGCCACGTCATCAATTTTCAATCCTTGCTGACTTCATTCGCTATTTTTCATGCATTTACTGATTTTTTTTGTGCTAAATGACCCTGAAATTGAAAAGCACTACAAATGAACTCTGAAAAGGTTGCAAGTTGGCATGGTATCATCATTTCACCTACATAGCATATGCTAAAAAGTTGAGAGGGTTACAGCAAAAACTGGATGCACTCGGTGTACAAAATGGACAATCTCTTTCGATGTATCAGGGTTTCAGACAAAAACTCATCTGTTACGAAGGCATTTCATTTTTTTAAAACTTATTTCAACTCCGGACTTTTTGTGCGTTCAATATGCACCATTCAAAGCCACGTCATCAATTTTCAACCCTTTTTGACTTCATTCGCTATTTTTCATGCATTTACTGATTTTTTTAGCTAAATGACCCCGTAATTGAAAAGCACTACAAATTAAGTCTGAAAAGGTTGAAAGTTGCCATGGTATCATCATTTCACCCACATAGCATATGCTAAAAAGTTTAGAGGGTTACGACAAAAACTGGAAGGACTTCATGTACAAAATGGATAATCTCTTTCGAAGTATCAGGGTTTCGAACGAAAACTCACATGTTACAAAGGCATTTCATTGTTTTAAACTTATTTCAACTCCAAACTTTTTGTGCGTTCAATATGCGCCATTCAAAGCCACGTCATCAATTTTCAACCATTTCTGACTTGATTCACTATTTTTGATGTATTTACTGATTTTTTTATGTATAAAACTAAAAGAGCTAACCAGAATTTATTTTTGATTAAAACACCCATTTAAAATAATCTAAGAATTACCAAATTGAATATAATGATAAAAAACACTAATATTCAATAGTAGAAAAAAGAATCACTCAAAAATCTATTTTTAAAGTAACGTTATTCACAAACTAGTGATTCAGACAAATTTCAAATAATTCAAAATTGAAAACTACTGGCACTAATAGAAAGTTTATAATTTTTATGACCTAAAGCAAAAAGATTCACTCAAAATCTCTAAATAAAGCAAAAAACAACTCAGAAACAAAAGAAAATAAATAAAGCAAAAAACACAAAAAAAAACTGGAAAATAAATAAATTAAAAAAATGCCCGCCTACTTGGCCGCCACGGCCTACATACGATTAGAAACCCAACTACTAGTTGAGCCAGGATGCAGGTCCACAGGGTAGTGACAGATTTGTTAGGTCCACACATGCCTGCTTTAGAGAGGAGCTCGAAGGAGCTGCCGCGGCGGGGCTTATAAACCAGTGCGGGCGCCCTTCACTGGGCGAGGTGGGACTAAACTTCCACCGCAACTCGCCGTGCCAGGAACATGCCTTTAGTCCCAGTTGGTGGCTCCAACTGGGACTAAAGGCGCCCCTTTAGTCGCGGTTGGAGCCACCAACCGAGACTAAAGGCCTGGGCTTCCCGTCGCTTGGCTTGGGTGAATTTCACATTTAGTCCCGATTGGTGGCTCCAACCGCGACTAAAGGATGCCTTTAGTCCCGGTTGGAGCCACCAACCGGGACTAAAAGGTTTCGTATATAAGCGCGCACTTGCAAAAATTTCAAACACACCATCTGTTTACCCAGACGACGCCGAAGACCTCGACGCCGCCAGGCTGCCAGATCGGAGCTCGCCGCCGCCCTCGAGCCCGTCCTCGTCGTCGCCGCCCCCGACGCCGGCCGCCCGCGCCTCCTCCCTGAGCCTGACGCCGCTGCGCGTGCGCCCACCCTCGTCGTTGCCGCCCCAACGCCGGTCGCCCGCGCGCCTCCCTC
The DNA here is from genome assembly GCA_011799875.1 of Thinopyrum elongatum. Taxonomy (NCBI): domain Eukaryota; kingdom Viridiplantae; phylum Streptophyta; class Magnoliopsida; order Poales; family Poaceae; genus Thinopyrum; species Thinopyrum elongatum. The sequence goes on along the minus strand of CM022299.1, from coordinate 53,819,741 downwards.
CCCGAGCCCGATGCCGTCGCGCGCGCGCCGGCCCTTGTCGTGGCCGCCCCCAACACCGGCCGCCCGCGCGCCTCCCTCCTCGAGCCCGAGGCCACCGCGCGCGCCCGCCCTCGTTGTCGCCGCCCCCAACGCCGGCCGCCCGCGCACCTCCCTCCCCGAGCCCGACGCCGCCACGCGCGCCCACCCTTGTTGTCGCCGCCCCCAACGCCGGCTGCCCACGCGCCTCCTCCATGAGCCCGACGCCGTGCGCCCTCCCTCCTCCCCGAGCCCCGGCGCCGCCCGCGCCTCCTCCCCGCCTCCGGCGTCCCTCCGCCTTGATGAACCCGACCGGTGAGCCTCCCGGCGGCCAGCACACTTAGCAAATTAATTTCATTTGTCCATCTTTTTTTTCTTCTGTTTTTAGTTTTTTTTCACTAGTATATGTATATGTATGCTTAATTAGTATATGTATGTATGTATAGCTTGTTGGGGAACGTGCAATTTCATAAAATTTACTACGCTCACGCAAGATCTATATAGGAGATGCATAGCAACAAGAGGGGGAGAGTGTGTCCACGTACCCTCGTAGACCGAAAGCAGAAGCGTTATCTTAACGCGGTTGATGTAGTCGAACGTCTTCGCGATCCAACCGATCAAGCACCGAACGTACGGCACCTCCGAGTTCAGCACATGTTCAGCTCGATGACGTCCCTCGAACTCTTAATCCAGCAGAAGGTCGAGGGAGAGTTCCATCAGCACGACGGCGTGGTGACGGTGTTGGTGATATGATCCGCGCAGGGCTTCGCCTAAGCACTACGACAATATGACCGGAGGAGTAAACTATGGAGGGGGGCACCGCACACGGCTAAGAGAATCTCTGTTGTGCTCTAGGGTGCCCCCCTGCCCCCGTATATAAAGGAGGGGAGGAGGAGGCCGGCCACCAAAGGGGGGGGGCGCCATGGGGGGAGTCCTACTAGGACTCCACTCCTAGTAGGATTCGCCCCCCCCCCACTTTTCCTTTCTCCGGAGGTGGAAAGAGGGAAGGAGAGGGAGAGGGAGAAGGAAAGGGGGGCGCCACCCCCTTCCCTAGTCCAATTCAGCCGCCTCCCTTGTGGGAGGCGCACCAGCCCCTTGTAGGCTGGTTAGCCTCACTCCTATGGCCCATATGGCCCATATCTTCCACCGGGGGGTTCCGGTAACCCCTCCGGTACTCTGGTATGTACCCGATACACTCCGGAACCCTTTCGGTGTCCGAATACTCCCTTCCAATATATCAATCTTTACCTATCGACCATTTCGAGACTCCTCGTCATGTCCGTGATCTCATCTGGGACTCTGAACAATCTTCGGTCACCAAAACAAAAAACTCATAATACAAATCGTCATCGAATGTTAAGCGTGCGGACCCTACGGCTTCGAGAACTATGTAGACATGACCAAGACACATCTCTGGTCAATAACCAATAGCGGAACCTGGATGCTCATATTGGCTCCTACATATTCTACGAAGATCTTTATCGGTCAAACCGCATAACAACATACGTCATTCCCTTTGTCATCGGTATGTTACTTGCCCGAGATTCGATCGTCGGTATCATCATTCCTAGTTCAATATCGTTACCAGCAAGTCTCTTTACTCGTTCCGTAATGCATCATCTCGTAACTAACTCATTAGTCACATTGCTTGCAAGGCTTCATATGATGTGCATTACCGAGAGGGCCCAGAGATACCTCTCCGATACTCGGAGTGACAAATCCTAATCTTGATCTATGCCAACCCAACAAACACCTTCGGAGACACCTGTAGAGTATCTTTATAATCACCCAGTTACGTTGTGACGTTTGATAGCACACAAAGTGTTCCTCCGGTATTCGGGAGTTGCATAATCTCATAGTCAGAGGAATATGTATAAGTCATGAAGAAAGCAATAGCAATAAAACTTAACGATCATTATGCTAAGCTAACGGATGGGGCTTGTCCATCACATCATTCTCCTAATGATGTGATCTCGTTTATCAAATGACAACACATGTCTATGGTTAGGAAACTTAACCATCTTTGATTAACGAGCTAGTCAAGTAGAGGCATACTAGGGACACTTTGTACTATCTATTTATTCACACATGTATCAAGTTTCTGGTTAATACAATTCTAGCGTGAATAATAAACATTTATCATGATATAAGGAAATATAAATAACAACTGTATTATTGCCTCTAGGGCATATTTCCTTCAGTCTCCCACTTGCACTAGAGTCAATAATCTACATCACATCGCCATGTGATTATCACGAATAGTTCACATCACCATGTGATTAACACCCATAGTTCACATCGCCATGTGACCAACACCCAAATGGTTTACTAGAGTCAGTAATCTAGTTCACATCGCCATGTGATTAACACCCAAAGAGTACTAAGGTGTGATCATGTTTTGCTTGGGAGAGAAGTTTAGTCAATGGGTCTGTCACATTCAGATCCGTATGTATATTTGCAAATTTCTATGTCTACAATGCTCTGCATGGAGCTACTCTAGCCAATTTGCTCCCATATTCAATATGTATCCAGATTGAGACTTAGAGTCATCTGGATTAGTGTCAAAGCTTGCATCGACGTAACCCTTTACGACGAACTCTTTGTCACCTCCATAACCGAGAAAGATTTCCTTAGTCCTCTTAGGTAACTAAGGATAATTTTGACCGCTGTCCAGTGATCCATTCCTGGATCACTATCATACCCCCTTGCCAAACTCATGGCAAGGTGCACAATAGGTCTGGTATACAACATGGCATACTTTATAGAACCTATGGCTGAGGCATAGGGAATGACTTTCATTCTCTCTCTATCTTCTGCCGTGGTCATGCTTTGAGTCTTACTCAACTTTATACCTTGAATACAGGCAAGAACTCTTTCTTTGACTAATCCCTTTTTAAACTCCTTCAAAATTTTGTCAAGGTATGTGCTTTGTGAAAGTCCTATTAAGCGTCTCGATCTATCCCTATAGATCTTGATGCTCAATACTTAAGCAGCTTCATCGAGGTCTTTCTTTGAAAAACTCCTTTCAAACACTCCTTTATGCTTTCCAGAAAATTCTACATCATTTCCGATCAACAATATGTCATTCACATATACTTATCAGAAAGGCTGTAGTGCTCCCACTCACTTTCTTGTAAATACAGGCTTCACCGCAAGTCTGTATAAAACGATATGCTTTGATCAGCTCATCAAAGCGTATATTCCAACTCTGAGATGCTTGCACCAGTCCATAGATGGATCGCTGGAGTTTGCACACTTTGTCAGCACCTTTAGGATCAACAAAACCTTCTGGTTGCATCATATACAATTCTTCTTTAAGAAATCCATTAAGGAGTGCAGTTTTGACATCCATTTGCCAGATTTCATAAAATGCAGCAATTGCTAACATGATTCGGACTGACTTAAGCATCGCTACGAGTGAAAAAAATCTCATCGTAGTCAAACCCTTGAACTTGTCAAAAACCTTTGGCAACAAGTCGAGCTTTGTAGACAGTAACATTGCTGTCAGCTTTAGTCTTCTTCTTGAAGATCCATTTATTCTCTATGGCTTGCCGATCATCGGGCAAGTCAACCAAAGTCCATACTTTGTTCTCATACATGGATCCTATCTCAGATTTCATGGCCTCAAGCCATTTCGCGAAATCTGGGCTCATCATCGCTTCCTCATAGTTCGTAGGTTCGTCATGGTCTAGTAACATGACTTCCAGAATAGGATTACTGTACCACTCTGGTGCAGAACGTACTCTGGTTGACCTACGAGGTTCGATAGTAACTTGATCTGAAGTTTCATGATCATCATCATTAGCTTCCTCACTAATTGGCGTGGGCATCACTGGAACTGATTTCTGTGATGAACTACTTTCCAATTCAAGAGAAGGTACAATTACCTCATCAAGTTCTACTTTCCTCCCACTCACTTCTTTCAAGAGAAACTCCTTCTCTAGAAAGGATCCATTCTTAGCAACAAAGATTTTGCCTTCGGATCTGTGATAGAAGGTGTACCCAACAGTTTCTTTTGGGTATCCTATGAAGACACACTTCTCCAATTTGGGTACGAGCTTATCAGGCTGAAGCTTTTTCACATAAACATTGCAACCCCAAACTTTAAGAAACGACAGCTTAGGTTTCTTGCCAAACCACAGTTCATACGGTGTCGTCTCAACGGATTTAGAAGGTTCCCTATTTAACATGAATGCAGCTGTCTCTAATGCATAACCCCAAAACGATAGTGGTAAATCGGTAAGAGACATCATAGATCGCACCATATCTAATAAAGTACGGTTACGACGTTCGGACACACCATTACGCTGTGGTGTTCCTGGTGGCGTGAGTTGTGAAACTATTCCACATTGTTTTAAATGAAGGCCAAACTCGTAACTCAAATATTCACCTCCGCGATCAGATCATAGAAACTTTATTTTCTTGTTACGATGATTTTCCACTTCACTCTGAAATTCTTTGAACTTTTCAAATGTTTCAGACTTGTGTTTCATTAAGTAGATATACCCATATTTGCTCAAATCATCTGTGAAGGTCAGAAAATAACGATACCCGCCGCGAGCGTCAACACTCATCAGACCGCATACATCGGTATGTATTATTTCCAATAAATCAGTGACTCGCTCCATTGTTCCGGAGAACGGAGTTTTAGTCATCTTACCCATGAGGCATGGTTCGCAAGCATCAAATGATTCATAATCAAGTGATTCCAAAAGCCCATCTGCATGGATTTTCTTCATGCGCTTTACACCAATATGACCTCAACGGCAGTGCCACAAATATGTTGCACTATCATTATCAACTTTGCATCTTTTGGCATCAATATTATGAATATGTGTATCACTACGATCGAGTTTCAATAAACCAATTATATTGAGTGTATGACCATAGAAGGTTTTATTCATGTAAACTGAATAACAATTATTCTCTGACTTAAATGAATAACCGTATCGCAATAAACATGATCTAATCATATTCATGCTCAACGCAAACACCAAATAACATTTATTTAGGTCCAACACTAATCCGGAAGGTAGAGGGAGTGTGCGATGGTGATCTTATCAAACTTGGAATCACTTCCAACACACATCGTCACCTCGTCATTAACTAGTCTCTGTTCATTTTGCAACTCCTATTTTGAGTTACCAATGTTAGCAACTAAACCGGTATCAAATACCCAGGGGCTACTATGAACACTAGTAAAATACACATCAATAACATGTATATCAAATATACCTTTGTTCACTTTTCCATCCTTCTTATCCGCCAAGTATTTGGGGCAGTTCTGCTTCCAGTGACCATTTCCTTTGCAGTAGAAGCACTTAGTTTCAGGCTTAGGTCCATCTTTGGGCTTCTTCACGGGAGTGACAACTTGCTTGCCAATCTTGTTGAAGTTCCCTTTCTTTCCCTCGCCCTTTTTCTTGAAACTAGTGGTCTTGTCAACCATCAACACTTGATGCTATTTCTTAATTTCTACCTTCGTTGATTTCAGCATCGCGAAGAGCTTGGGAATCATTTTCGTCATCCCTTGCATATTATAGTTCATCATGAAGTTCTAGTAACTTGCTGATAGTGACTAGAGAACTCTGTCAATCACTATTTTATCTGGAAGATTAACTCCCACTTGATTCAAGTGATTGTAGTACCCAGACATTCTGAGCACACGCTCACTCGCTGAGCTATTCTCCTCCATCTTGTAGGCAAAGTACTTGTCAGGGGTCTCATACCTCTCGACACGGGCATGAGTCTGAAATACCAATTTCATCTCTTTGGAACATCTCATATGCTCCGTGGCGTTCAAAACATTTTTGAAGTGCCGGTTCTAAGCCTTAAAGCATGGTGCACTAAACTATCAAGTAGTCATCATATCGAGCTTGCCAAACGTTCATAACATCTGCATCTGCTCCTGCAATAGGTCTGTCACCTAGCGGTGCATCAAGGACATAATTCTTCTGTGCAGCAACGAGGATATTCCTCAGATCATGGACCCAGTCCGCATCATTGCTACTATCATCTTTCAACTTAGTTTTCTCTAGGAACATATCAAAATAAAACAGGGGAGCTATACGCGAGCTATTGATCTACAACATAGATATGCAAAAACTATCAGGACTAAGTTCATGATAAATTAAAGTTCAATTAATCATATTACTTAAGAACTCCCACTTAGATAGACATCCCTCGAGTCATCTAAATGATCACGTGATCCATATCAACTAAACCATGTCCGATCATCACGTGAGATGGAGTAGTTTTCAATGGTGAACATCTCTATGTTTATCATATCTACTATATGATTCACGTTCGACCTTTCGGTTTCCAGTGTTTCGAGGCCATCTCTGCATATGCTAGGCTCGTCATGTTTAACCCGAGTATTCCGCACGTGCAAAACTGTCTTGCACCTGTTGTATGTGAACGTAGAGCTTATCACACCCGATCATCACGTGGTGTCTCGGCACGACGAACTATCGCAACGGTGCATACTCAGGGAGAGCACTTATATCTTGAAATTTAGTGAGGGATCATCTTATAATGCTACCGCCGTATTAAGCAAAATAAGATGCATAAAAGATAAACATCACATGCAATCAAAATATGTGACATGATATGGCCATCATCATCTTGTGCCTCTGATCTCCATCTCCAAAGCACCGTCATGATCTCCATCGTCACCGGCTTGACACCTTGATCTCCATCGTAGCGTCGTTGTTGTCTCGCCAACTATTGCTTCTATGACTATCGCTACCGCATAGTGATAAAGTAAAGCAATTACATGGCGATTGCATTTCATACAATAAAGCGACAACTATAAGGCTCCTGCCAGTTGCTGATAACTTTTACAAAACTTGATCATCTCATACAATAACATATATCACATCATGTCTTGACCATATCACATCACAGCATGCCCTGCAAAAACAAGTTAGACGTCCTCTACTTTGTTGTTGCAAGTTTTACGTGGCTGCTACGGGCTTCTAGCAAGAACCGTTCTTACCTACTCATCAAAACCACAATGATTTTTCGTCAAGTGTGCTGTTTTAACCTTCAACAAGGACCGGTCGTAGTCAAACTTGATTCAACTAGAGTTGGAGAAACAGACACCCGCCAGCCACCTGTGTGCAAAGCACGTCGGTAGAACTAGTCTCATGAATACGGTCATGTAATGTCGGTCCGGGCCGCTTCATCCAACAATACCGCCGAATCAAAGTAAGACGTTGGTGGTAAGCAGTATGACTATTATCGCCCACAACTCTTTGTGTTCTACTCGTGCATATCATCTACGCATAGACCTGGCTCGGATGCCACTATAGGGGAACGTGCAATTTCACAAAAATTCCTACGCTCACGCAAGATCTATCTAGGAGATGCATAGCAATGAGAGGGGGAGAGTGTGTCCACGTACCCTCGTAGACCGAAAGTGGAAGCGTTAGCTTAACGCGGTTGATGTAGTCGAACGTCTTCGCGATCCAACCGATCAAGCACCGAATGTACGGCACCTCCGAGTTCAGCACACATTCAGCTCGATGACGTCCCTCGAACTCTTGATATAGCAAAAGGTCGAGGGAGAGTTCCATCAGCATGATGGCGTGGCGACGGTGTTGGTGTTGTGATCCGCGCAGGGCTTTGCCTAAGCACTACGACAATATGAACGGAGGAGTAAACTGTGGAGGGGGGCACCGCACATGGCTAAGAGAATCTCTGTTGTGCTCTAGGGTGGCCCCCTGCCCCTGTATATAAAGGAGGGGAGGAGGAGGCTGGCCACCAAAGGGGGCGCGTCATGGGTGGGAGTCCTACTAGGACTCCACTCCTAGTAGGATTCGCCCCCCCCCCACTTTTCCTTTCTTCGGAGGTGGAAAGAGGGAAGGAGAGGGAGGGGGAGAAGGAAAGGGGGGCGCCACCCCCTTCCCTAGTCCAATTCGGCCTCCTCCCTTGTGGGGGGCGCACCAGCCCCTTGTGGGCTGGTTAGCCTCCCTCCTATGGCCCATATCTTCCACCGGGGGTGTCCGGTAACCCCTCCGGTATGTACCCGATACACTCCGGAACCCTTCCGGTGTCCAAATACTACCTTTCAATATATCAATCTTTACCTCTCGACCATTTCGAGACTCCTCGTCATGTCCATGATCTCATCCGGGACTCCGAACAATCTTTGGTCACCAAAACACATAACTCATAATACAAATCGTCATCAAACGTTAAGTGTGCGGACCCTACGGGTTCGAGAACTATGTAGACATGACCAAGACACATCTCCGGTCAATAACCAATAGCGGAGACTCGATGCTCATATTGGCTCCTACATATTCTACGAAGATCTTTATCGATCAAACCGCATAACAACATACGTCATTCCCTTTGTCATCGGTATGTTACTTGCTCGAGATTCGATCGTCGGTATCATCATACCTAGTTCAATCTCGTTACCAGCAAGTCTCTTTAATCATTCCATAATGCATCATACCGTAACTAACTCATTAGTCACATTGCTTGCAAGGCTTCATATGATGTGCATTACCGAGAGGGCCCAGAGATACCTCTCCAATACTCGGAGTGACAAATCCTAATCTTGATCTATGCCAACCCAACAGACACCTTCGGAGACACCTGTAGAGTATCTTTATAATCACCCAGTTACGTTGTGATGTTTGATAGCACACAAAGTGTTCCTCCGGTATTCGGGAGTTTCATAATCTCATAGTCAGAGGAATATGTATAAGTCATGAAGAAAGCAATAGCAATAAAACTTAACGATCATTATGCTAAGCTAACGGATGGGGATTGTCCATCACATCATTCTCCTAATGGTGTCATCCCATTTATCAAATGACAAAACATGTCTATGGTTAGGAAACTTAACCATCTTTGATTAACGAGCTAGTCAAGTAGAGGCATACTAGGGACACTTTGTATTGTCTATGTATTCACACATGTATCAAGTTTCCGGTTAATACAATTCTAGCATGAATAATAAACATTTATCATGATATAAGGAAATATAAATAACAACTTTATTATTGCCTCTAGGGCATATTTCCTTCAGTCTCCCACTTGCACTAGAGTCAATAATCTAGTTCACATCGCCATGTGATTAACACGAAAAGTTCACATCACCATGTGATTAACACCCATAGTTCACATCGCCATGTGACCAACACCCAAATGGTTTACTAGAGTCAGTAATCTAGTTCACATCGCCATGTGATTAACACCCAAAGAGTACTAAGGTGTGATTATGTTTTGCTTGTGAGAGAAGTTTAGTCAATGGGTCTGTCACATTCAGATCCGTATGTATGTTTGCAAATTTCTATGTCTACAATGCTCTGCATGGAGCTACTCTAGCCAATTTGCTCCCATATTCAATATGTATCCAGATTGAGACTTAGAGTCATCTGGATTAGTGTCAAGGCTTGCATCGACATAACCCTTTACGATGAACTCTTTGTCACCTCCATAACCGAGAAACATTTCCTTAGTCCTCTTAGGTAACTAAGGATAATTTTGACCACTGTCCAGTGATCCATTCCTGGATCACTATCATACCCCCTTGCCAAACTCATGGCAAGGTACACAATAGGTCTGGTATACAACATGGCATACTTTATAGAACCTATGGCTGAGGCATAGGGAATGACTTTCGTTCTCTCTCTATCTTCTGCCGTGGTCATGCTTTGAGTCTTACTCAACTTTATACCTTGAATACAGGCAAGAACTCTTTCTTTGACTAATCCCTTTTTGAACTCCTTCAAAATTTTGTCAAGGTATGTGCTTTGTGAAAGTCCTATTAAGCGTCTCGATCTATCCCTATAGATCTTGATGCTCAATACTTAAGCAGCTTCATCGAGGTCTTTCTTTGAAAAACTCCTTTCAAACACTCCTTTATGCTTTCCAGAAAATTCTACATCATTTCCGATCAACAATATGTCATTCACATATACTTATCAGAAAGGCTGTAGTGCTCCCACTCACTTTCTTGTAAATACAAGCTTCACCGCAAGTCTGTATAAAACTATATGCTTTGATCAACTCATCAAAGCGTATATTCAAACTCTGAGATGCTTGCACCAGTCCATAGATGGATCGCTGGAGTTTGCACACTTTGTCAGCACCTTTAGGATCGACAAAACCTTCTGGTTGCATCATATACAATTCTTCTTTAATAAATCCATTAAGGAGTGCAGTTTTGACATCCATTTGCCAGATTTCATAAAATGCGGCAATTGCTAACCCCTTGAACTTGTCAAAAACCTTTTGCAACAAGTCGAGCTTTGTAGACAGTAACATTGCCGTCAGCGTCAGTCTTCTTCTGGAAGATCCATTTATTCTCTATGGTTTGCCGATCATCGGGCAAGTCAACCAAAGTCCATACTTTGTTCTCATACATGGATCCTATCTCAGATTTCATGGCCTCAAACCATTTCGCGAAATCTGGGCTCATCATCGCTTCCTCATAGTTCGTAGGTTCGTCATGGTCTAGTAACATGACTTCCAGAACAGGATTACCGTACCACTCTGGTGCGGAACGTACTCTGGTTGACCTACGAGGTTCGGTAGTAACTTGATCTGAAGTTTCATGATCATCATCATTAGCTTCCTCACTAATTGGAGTGGGCATCACTGGAACTGATTTCTGTGATGAACTACTTTCCAATTCAAGAGAAGGTACAATTACCTCATCAAGTTCTACTTTCCTCCCACTCACTTCTTTCGAGAGAAACTCCTTCTCTAGAAAGGATTCATTTTAGCAACAAAGATTTTGCCTTCGGATCTGTGATAGAAGGTGTACCCAACAGTTTCTTTTGGGTATCCTATGAAGATGCACTTCTCCGATTTGGGTACGAGCTTATCAGGCTGAAGCTTTTTCACATAAGCATTGCAACCCCAAACTTTAAGAAACGACAGCTTAGGTTTCTTGCCAAACCACAGTTCATACGGTGTCGTCTCAACGGATTTAGATGGTTCCCTATTTAACATGAATGCAGCTGTCTCTAATGCATAACCCCAAAACGATAGTCATAAATCGGTAAGAGAGATCATAGATCGCACCATATCTAATAAAGTACGGTTACGACGTTCGGACACACCATTACGCTGTGGTGTTCCAGGTGGCGTGAGTTGTGAAACTATTCCACATTGTTTTAAATGAAGGCCAAACTCGTAACTCAAATATTCACCTCCACGATCAGATCGTAGAAACTTTATTTTCTTGTTAAGATGATTTTCCACTTCACTCTGAAATTCTTTGAACTTTTCAAATGTTTCATACTTGTGTTTCATTAAGTAGATATACCCAAATCTTCTCAAATCATCTGTGAAGGTCAGAAAATAACGATTACCACCGCGAGCCTCAACACTCATCAGACCGCATACATCGGTATGTATTATTTCCAACAAGTCAGTGGCTTGCTCCATTGTTCCGGAGAACGGAGTTTTAGTCATCTTGCCCATGAGGCATGTTTCGCAAGCATCAAATGATTCATAATCAAGTGATTCCAAAAGCCCATCTGCATGGATTTTCTTCATGCGCTTTACACCAATATGACCTAAACGGAAGTGCCACAAATATGTTGCACTATCATTATCAACTTTGCATCTTTTGGCATCAATATTATGAATATGTGTATCACTACGATCGAGATTCAATAAACCATTTATATTGACTGTATGACAATAGAAGGTTTTATTCATGTAAACAGAACAACAATTATTCTCTGACTTAAATGAATAACCGTATCGCAATAAACATGATCCAATCATATTCATGCTCAACGCAAACACCAAATAACATTTATTTAGGTCCAACACTAATCCCGAAGGTAGAGGGAGTGTGCGATGGTGATCTTATCAACCTTGGAATCACTTCCAACACACATCGTCACCTCGTTAGTAACTAGTCTCTGTTCATTTTGCAACTCCTGTTTTTTGTTACCAATGTTAGCAACTGAGCCGGTATCAAATACCCAGGGGCTACTATGAACCCTAGTAAAATATACATCAATAACATGTATATCAAATATACCTTTGTTCACTTTGCCATCCTTCTTATCCCCCAAGTATTTGGGGCAGTTCCGCTTCCAGTGACCATTTCCTTTGCAGTAGAAGCACTCAGTTTCAGGCTTAGGTCCATCTTTGGGCTTCTTCACGGGAGTGACAACTTGCTTGCCAATCTTCTTGAAGTTCCCTTTCTTTCCCTCGCCCTTTTTCTTGAAACTAGTGGTCTTGTCAACCATCATTACTTGATGCTATTTCTTGATTTCTACCTTCGCCGATTTCAGCATCGCGAAGAGCTTGGGAATCATTTTCGTCATCCCTTGCATATTATAGTTCATCACGAAGTTCTAGTAACTTGGTGATAGTGACTAGAGAAGTCTGTCAATCACTATTTTATCTGGAAGATTAACTCCCACTTGATTCAAGTGATTGTAGTACCCAGACATTCTGAGCACATGCTCACTAGCTGAGCTATTATCCTCCATCTTGTAGGCAAAGTACTTGTTAGGGGTCTCATACCTCTCAACACGGGCATGAGTCGGAAATACCAATTTCATCTCTTTGGAACATCTCATATGCTCCGTGGCATTCAAAACGTTTTTGAAGTCCCGGTTCTAAGCTGTAAAGATGGTGCACTAAACTATCAAGTAGTCATCATATCGAGCTTGCCAAATGTTCATAACAACTGCATCTGCTCCTGCAATAGGTCTGTCACCTAGCGGTGCATCAAGGACATAATTCTTCTGTGCAGAAACGAGGATATTCCTCAGATCATGGACCAAGTCCGCATCATTGCTACAATCATCTTTCAACTTAGTTTTCTCTAGGAACATATCAAAATAAAACAGGGGAGCTATACACGAGCTATTGATCTACAACATAGATATGCAAAAACTATCAGGTCTAAGTTCATGATAAATTAATGTTCAATTAATCATATTACTTAAGAACTCCCACTTAGATAGACATCCCTCGAGTCATCTAAATGATCATGTGATCCATATCAACTAAACCATGTCCGATCATCATGTGAGATGGAGTAGTTTTCAATGGTGAACATCTCTATGTTGATCATATTTACTATATGATTCACGTTCGACCTTTTGGTCTCCAGTGTTCCGAGGCCATATCTGCATATGCTAGGCTCGTCAAGTTTAACCCGAGTATTCCGCACGTGCAAAACTGTCTTGCACCCGTTGTATGTGAACGTAGAGCTTATCAGACCCGATCATCACGTGGTGTCTCGGCCCGATGAACTGTCACAACGGTATATACTTAGGGAGAACACTTATATCTTGAAATTTAGTGATGGATCATCTTATAATGCTACCGCCGTATTAAGCAAAATAAGATGCATAAAAGATAAACATCACATGCAATCAAAATATGTGACATGATATGGCCATCATCATCTTGTGCCTCTGATCTCCATCTCCAAAGCACCGTCATGATCTCCATCGTCACCGGATTGACACCTTGATCTCCATCGTAGCGTCGTTGTCGTCTCGCCAACTATTGCTTCTACGACTATCGCTACTGCATAGTGATAAAGTAAAGCAATTACATGGCGATTGCATTTCATACAGTAAAGCGACAACCATAAGGCTCCTGCCAGTTGCCGATAACTTTTACAAAACATGATCATCTCATATAAAATCGTATATCACATCATGTCTTGACCATATCATATCACAGCATGCCCTGCAAAAACAAGTTATACGTCCTCTACTTTGTTGTTGCAAGTTTTACGTGGCTGCTACGGGCTTCTAGCAAGAACCGTTCTTACCTATGCATCAAAACCACAACAATTTTTCATCAAGTGTGCTATTTCAACCTTCAACAAGGACCGGCCGTAGTCAAACTCGATTCAACTAAAGTTGGAGAAACAGATACCCGCCAGCCACCTGTGTGCAAAGCACGTCAGTAAACCAGTCTCATGAATGCGGTCATGTAATGTTGGTCCGGGCCGCTTCATCCAACAATACCGCCGAATCAAAGTAAGACGTTGGTGGTAAGCAGTATGACTATTATCGCCCACAACTCTTTGTGTTCTACTCGTGCATATCATCTACGCATAGACCTTGCTCGGATGCCACTGTTGGGGAACGTGCCATTTCAAAAAATTTCCTACGCTCACGCAAGATCTATCTAGGAGATGCATAGCAACGAGAGGGGGAGAGTGTGTCCACGTACCCTCGTAGACCAAAAGTGGAAGCGTTAGCTTAACGCGGTTGATGTAGTCGAACGTCTTCGCGATCCAACCGATCAAGCACCGAATGTACGGCACCTCCGAGTTCAGCACACGTTCAGCTTGATGACGTCCCTCGAACTCTTGATATAGCAAAAGGTCGAGGGAGAGTTCCATCAGCATGATGGCGTGGCGACGGTGTTGGTGATGTGATCCACGCAGGGCTTTGCCTAAGCACTACGACAATATGAACGGAGGAGTAAACTGTGGAGGGGGGCACCGCACATGGCTAAGAGAATCTCTGTTGTGCTCTAGGGTGGCCCCCTGCCCCTGTATATAAAGGAGGGGAGGAGGAGCCCAGCCACCAAAGGGGGCGCGTCATGGGGGGGAGTCCTACTAGGACTCCACTCCTAGTAGGATTCGCCCCCCCCCCCACTTTTCCTTTCTTCGGAGGTGGAAAGAGGGAAGGAGAGGGAGAGGGAGAAGGAAAGGGGGGCACCACCCCCTTCCCTAGTCCAATTCAGCCTCCTCCCTTGTGGCGGGTGCACCAGCCCCTTGTGGGCTGGTTAGCCTCCCTCCTAAGGCCCATATGGCCCATATCTTCCACTGGGGGTTCCGGTAACCCCTCCGGTACTCCGGTATGTACCCGTTACACTCCGGAACCCTTCCGGTGTCCGAATACTACCTTCCAATATATCAATCTTTATCTCTCGACCATTTCGAGACTCCTCGTCATGTTCGTGATCTCATCCGGGACGCCGAACAATCTTCGGTCACCAAAACACATAACTCATAATACAAATCATCATCGAACGTTAAGCGTGCGGACCCTACGGGTTCGAGAACTATGTAGACATGTCCGAGACACATCACCGGTCAATAACCAATAGTAGAACCTGGATGCTCATATTGGCTCCTACATATTCTACGAAGATCTTTATTGGTCAAACCGCATAACAACATACGTCATTCCCTTTGTCATCGGTACGTTACTTGCCCGAGATTCGATCGTCGGTATCATCATACCTAGTTCAATCTCGTTACCAGCAAGTCTCTTTACTCGTTCCATAATGCATCATCCCGTAACTAACTCATTAGTCACATTGCTTGCAAGGCTTCATATGATGTGCATTACCGAGAGGGCCCAGAGATACCTCTCCGATACTCGGAGTGACAAATCCTAATCTTGATCTATGCCAACCCAACAAACACCTTCGGAGACACCTGTAGAGTATCTTTATAATCACCCAGTTACGTTGTGATGTTTGATAGCACAAAAAGTGTTCCTCTGGTATTCGGGAGTTGCATAATCTCATAGTTAGAGGAATATGTATAAGTCATGAAGAAAGCAATAGCAATAAAACTTAACGATCATTATGCTAAGCTAACGGATGGGTCTTGTCCATCACATCATTCTCCTAATGATGTGATCCCGTTTATCAAATGACAACACATGTCTATGGTTAGGAAACTTAACCATCTTTGATTAACGAGCTAGTCAAGTAGAGGCGTACTAGGGACACTTTGTATTGTCTATGTATTCACAGATGTATCAAGTTTCCGGTTAATACAATTCTAGCATGAATAATAAACATTTATCATGATATAAGGAAATATAAATAACAACTTTATTATTGCCTCTAGGGCATATTTCCTTCATAGCTCATATATGTATGTATGTATGCAATTTGCATAGATAGTTTTTTTTTCACTAGCTAGATTTTTTTCTGCTGTTTTTTAGTTTTTTATACTTTTAATGTTGTATCATGTATAGTATAGAAGTGAACAAGAATTACAAAAATCAAGCATTTAAAATGCATTGCAAAATGAAGTTTGTCATGTATATTATATTACACTTTTAAGTTTGTCATGCATTGCAAAATGAAGTGAACAAGAATTACAAAAATCATAATCAAGCATTTAAAAATGTTAAATTTGCATAGAAACATTTTTGGCGTCGACGATGCCCGGCCCGCATCCTTGTTGACGACTCGGTGGCGACAACCTGCTTGAGAGGCGCCATGTCCGGGACTGGGCTCCGCCGGGCTGGCACTGGGAGGTGCTACCTTCTGGGGCGCGTAGCTTGGTGAGGAGCTGGGCTCCCATCGTCGACCCAGAGCTTCTTTGGTGGCGGTCGCATGGGCCACTTTCGGTGCGGAGGCAGCCTGCCCCGAGGAGGTGGTACGTCGTCATGTTAGGGAGGAGAACGAGCACGTGCGTCGCTACATCGTTGCGTTGGACGTCAGGTTCTCCATTACCTGGCATGTTCTTCAGGGATCTCACCTGAGCTATGATCCTGTGATGGTTCCTTCTCTTGGGTGTCCACCTCCCGCGCCTCAGGAACCGCGAGTGAACTAGATTCTTCGATAATATTCGATCTGTATTAGCTAGTGATGTTATATGAGAATATTTGAGATGTATTAGTGATAATACTCGAGATGTATTCGAGATTATATTCGATAATTTTCGAGACAATGTATTCGAGATTATATTCGATGATGCATATTATCTGGATTATTCGAGATGTATTAGCGTGATATTATTCGAGATGCATATTATCTACTATGATTCAGTTTTTCCTTACTGATTGCATTCTAATTTGGATACTAAATTGTTTTATCTTTCTTCTGGATTAGTTAATATAAGCTATGGACGATACCGGCAGAGACGGAGAAGAGACCATGTTCGACATCACACGCACCCCGAGCCTAGAGAATGAACCTGAAGATGACGGCTTGCAATATCTAAACAATTCCGGTGAGGGAGTATTTGATGAAGACGAACGAAGAGACAAAGGCCACAACAATGATGTCGAAGGAAATGTTCTTCAATTAACAAAGACCGGCGAGGTATATATATAAGGCCTCTAGTGATCATTACATGTATTATTTGATTTGTTTGTGTGTATATATATATTATCGAATCGATCTTTCTTCTTTTAGCACTCCGGATCAAGCAAATCTTCCACAAGCAGGGTAGTACGAGGACCGGCCAAAAGGTTGCAGGCTAGCATAAAATACAAAATCGATGCCATCAAACCTAATGGCGAACCGCTTGATCCTAAAAACAATGCGGACAAGTTTACTCGTCAATGCGGAGTTATTGTCAGGGACCAAATCCTGATCTCCGTTCAAGAATGGAATAAGCCAGCAAAGGGAGATCAAGGAGTTAGTTTTGTCTCTGAAAGAGCAAAAGATGTGCTTTGGGAATCACTCATGTCACATTTCACCCTACCAGATCATTTGACAGATGCAGAACGGGAGAAAGTCAAGAAGAGTGCTCTTAAGAAGATGGCGATAGCATTCTGCAACCACAAGAAAAGAATATGGGCCAAGTATGAAGCTGACAGAAAGAAGACTCCAGCATTCAAGGGAGCACTGGAGAAGGCAAGAGATCACTGGGTCTCTTTCGTGAAGTTCATGGAATCGGACGCAGCTTAGGAACGGTCGAGAATAAATAAGATTAATGTTGCAAAAAAAAGTGGCACCATACTCTGGGGCCAGGTGCCTACTAGGACGGCCGGCCTAAGTGGGATCTCACTGAGGAACATATGATTGCTGTAGGGGTCACTCCAGTTACATTGAGTTGGCCCGACAGGTGCAGGACTTGGTTTTATGTGCATGGGGGGAAGTTGGACCCAAAGACAGGGCTGGTTATGGAGCGGGCAAGTCTTAAAGAAGCCTCCGATGCTTTACTTGTTGCAATACAAGAGGCTCGAACATTGGCGTTCAAGCCCGAGAGAGAGAACGACAAGCTTACGCGCGCCCTGAAGAATCCTGAACACCTGGGACGAACATGAGGAAAAGACGTTGTTCCGTGGTTTGAGGGGTTTGCGGATTGGAACGCCACTTACAAAGCCGTGCGAGAAAGAAGCAGCAGGAGGAGGAGAATAGGAAGCTGGAGGAGGAGCAGAGGAAGGAGGAAGCAGTCCGCCTTCAACTGGTAGAATCAAAGCACATGGAGTTGGAACCCGCTTTCATGCGGCAGCAGGAGCAGATCGACTCACTTAGCCAGGAAAGGGCGTCTCAGCAGCGGCAGCAGCAAGCAGATCCAGCATTGGATAGCGTCGTCCCATCTATGCCGAAAAGCAGCGTGGGTTCCACCCCGTCCGATGATGCACTGCTGGCTAGATACCCTGTGGATGATATCAAAGGTACGACACCTTGTGAGCTACACATGAAAGTGAAGAACATATCCATGAAGGTGGCAGACGGCTATGTTTTAACAAATCCCCCTGAAGCAACCTTCCATGGCAATCCAATTCCAGCTGGCTATGCTCGTGTCGGGGTGGATGAAGTGATGTCGGGATATTACGAGCTAGAGCTTGACATTCCTGGAGGTGACGAGGAGCGCACACTGGGAGAGGCCATATGTCGTATCATTCTATGGAGAAAGGATTGCATCGTCTTTCCAAGGCCACCGACTCCTCCTCCAAGTCCACCACCACGTCAGCTGATTCCTGCTCCTCCAAGTCCGCCACCGCATTAGCTGACTCCTCCTCCAAGTCCGCCACCGCGTCAGCCGACTCGAACCCTGCCCGAGACGGAGCGCGGCGCTAGTCCGCCACCGTGTCAGCCAACTCCACCACCCCACCCCGAGATGGAGCCCATCAGCGCGAGTCTGCCATATCGATCTCGGGTGCATCAGCCTTCTCCAAAGCGGAAGAGAGCACCAAGAAAGAAAGCCTCTCCTCCTGCCAAAAATAAGTTGGCTTACGACATGAGTGACAAGGAAAACAAGGCCATAGTGGATGCCGAAGTGAAGGCCTTTTTTGCGAAGAAACCGCCCCCACCGCCAAAGGAGAAAACACCTGAGGAAGTCATACAACACTTTATTGATAATGCTCAACCAGTTGTGAAGAGAACGGACTCAAACTATGAGCGCTCTATTAAGAAGTTATATCATGCACAAAAAGAGAAGGAATCGAGCTCGAGCTCGAGCCAAGCAGTTGGTAAAAAAAATCAAGAAAACTATTCCCCAGCTGGGAGAACAGGCAGTGCAATCGACCCCCCCACTCATTGTGCAATCACATGTGAGTACCGCCGATAGGCCGGAAATAACTGACGCTCATAAAAGGATGGCTAGAGAGCCTGGTGTCACTGTTGAACAACTCCTAGAAATCTAGGTTCTCCCTGGGTTTGAAGAGGCGGAACTAGCATGGAAATATGTCCCCGGCCAACCTCTGGTCAAGCCTGAGGAGGTCCCGCTTCTATCAACTAAAATGCGCAGATTGCATGAGTGGTACCTGAGAGAAATAAAGAATGGGCGAGAGAGCCTCATGGTGAAAGTCAAGGCAGAGCATTACTTCCATGCAAAAGATTTGTGGGTTGAGTTTCAAGAAATGTTTCAGTTATTCAATCAAGATGCACTCGAAAAATCTCTCGTCAGTTGCTATTGTCTGTAAGTGATTTCTTTCTGTAATGTAAGTCTCTAGCTGTGCTCGTTCATTACCTGTAATCATCCTCACTATATTCTTTTCTATGGTATTATGCAGAATGAAGATTTATGAAATGAAAAGAGATGGACGCTATGGCATTGGGTTCATTGACCCAAATACCGTTAATGAAGTGGTGTGGTCACGTCACAAAAATGTCACAGAGAAAAGCTTGCTATTGTTTTTGAAGCGACTAAATACCCAACCAGAAATACTACATCCTTACAACTTCGGGTGAGTGTTACTGTCTTGTACTACAAATTCTGTTTTGCTTACTAGATGTTAATAAGTGTAGTTGATGAGTTATGCACATGCCCGCTTAATTATACAAACGTGTGCGCATGAAGTTTCCACTGGATCCTGTTAATCATTGAAGTTGACGAGGGAAAAGTTCACATACTGGACTCACTACTTAAAGAATCTAAAGAATACTCAACCGTGAAGGACATGCTCGGCAGGTAATTTTAATCATTATCGCACTATGTCGGCCTCTTTAGTTCATTTCCTGATATCAACTAATTAATAACTCATTTATTCATTTTCTTTGCCGGCGGGCAGGGTTTGGCAAAAGTTTATCAAACATGTTAGAGGCCAATGGAAACAAGAGCTGAAATGGGTGCGACGAAGGGTACGTAATTAAGTAGTACTAGCTACGTCCGTGCATCTCTCTAATTCTAGTTTCAATACCATTATCATGCTTGATTAATTACTATCTGATTGAATTCTATTCTCGTAAAGTGCATGAGTCAGGCGTTGGGGAATAATTTATGTGCATACTACGTTTGCGAGAACATTCGCATTATGACGTCCGAAAGGAGCACATCTGCAAGACAACTTTGGGTACGCAAAGACAATTCAAAGTTCTTTTTATCATGATATAATATATATACACATAACTAATATATTCATATTGATCTCCTTCTTTAATAAAGATGACGGAGATGCGGGATAATCTCCTACCAATGGACCGCATACGAGAACTTCAAGAGGAAATTGCGGGATTTTTGTTTGACCAGGTCATAAATCCCGAAGGAGAATACCATTACACCTAATGCTTGCATGTAATGATCTGCAAATTGTAGGAGAAATTGTATATACCAAATTGTATATATATATATATATATGTGTGTATACATGGTCGTATGAGAAATTCTATGATATATGATTGGTCGTACAAGAAATTCTATTATATATGACGTGTACAGTATGTGGTAGCAGTGGCACTTGACGACTGCAGTAGCGTAAAATATGTTTAAACTGAAAAACAATTAAATGGAAAACACAACACAAAAAAGAAAAATAAACCATAATTCATAAATCCTAAAACCCTAAACCCCTAAACCTCTAGTCCCGGTTGGTGTCACCAACCGGGACTAAAGGTCCCCCAGCCCCCGGCGCGGGCTCGTGCCACGTGGTGGGCCTTTGGTCTCGTGTCGTGATGAACCGGGACTAAAGGGGGGGGGGTTTAGTCCCCACCCTTTAGTCCCGGTTGATGAACCGGGACTAAAGGCCCTTACGAACCGGGACTAAAACTGATTCTGCACTAGTGGTGTAGAATCGTGCAGAAGTCGTGCATGCAGTGTCATGTGTGTAGCATTACTGATGACAAAGAATTTCGATGTGCAATACTTAGGGCACATCTGGATGTGCATTAGCAAAATTGATTAAATAAAGGAAGCCCGTTCCAGTGCTCCATGGTGTAGGGTGCTAAAGATGCCACATGAATGTGGAAAAGCAATTAAGTTTATTTTAGAAAAGGAGGATAACCTCCGGCCTCTGCATCATTCGATGCATGCAGCCATATTATTAAAAAAGCATAACAAAGTCTCACAATCCAAGTAAGCTCAAAATCCGAGCAAAAAAGGAAGAAATAAATCTGTAAAGCGCCACATCCGGCAAGAAAGCGCCACATCCGACGATAAAGAATAGACTGCGATGCCTACACACCTAGCCTATTATTAGCTCGCCATCCAAATCGGCTAAAGATAGCCCGTGCTACCGTCTCCCAGCGGTTTCATCCAATAACCATAAGCTCCCTATAGTCCGCATGAGTGAGTAACGACCACATACGTATCCAGGCTGTAGCTCGGTAGATAACTTGAAAAAAATTAGTGAATTTTGTCCCATTAAAAATTATATCATTTCTAGTGTTCCATACAGCCCATAAAAATGCACATATCCTTATTCGAATATGTTTAGCTATATGTATGTCTACTCCATTAAACCACGTCCCAAATAATGTGTTTATGCTCATTGGAGGATGTACGTTAAAAGCTATATGAATAGATTGCCATAACAATTTTGCAAGTGGACACTCGAGAAAGAGGTGTTTAATCGTTTCGTTTTGATCACAAAAACAGCACCTGGGGTTACCAACCCAATTCTTTTTTATCAGATTATCTTTGGTCAATATGACTCCTTTGTGGACGAACCACATAAAGATTTTGATGCGGAGTGGAACTTTAATCTTCCATATATGCAAAGACCTCGACAATCGCCTGGAATTAATTAAATCTAAATACATGGATTTCACAGAGAATAATCCATTCGTGGTTAACTTCCAACTAATTTTATCGGGCTGGTCTAAAAGTTGAACATCCATCAACCTACGGACCAGGTGTAACCAAGCATTCCAATGTTCCCCTACCAGAGATCTCTTAAATTGGATGTCAAGTGGTACTGAGTTTAATACTGTGGCGACATAAACCACCTTACGTTTCACAATATTATATAGGGAAGGGTATTGTAAAGCCAAAGGCGTCTCCCCTAGCCATGTGTCCTCCCAGAATCTAGTAGTGGTACCACTACCAATTAGGAACTTCACCCGCTGGAAGAAAGTTACTTTTGTCTTCATTAACCCTTTCCAAAAAGGTGAGTCCGTTGGTCTTACATTCACCTGGGCCAAAGTCTTAGTATGTAGGTATTTATTCTGCAAGATTTGTACCCACATGCCTTCGGTCTCCGTATATACTCTGTATAGCCATTTGCTAAGCAAACATCTATTCTTTACCTCTAAATTCTCGATCTCTAACCCACCCTGGTCTTTTGGTCTACACATGATATCCCATCTAGTCAGTCTATATTTCTTCTTGGCAAAGCAATTAAGTAGGAGAGAAGACTTTATTGACCCAGGAAGAAACGATACCAATCATGTGTAACTATACAATACAACTAGGCATGCGAGAGTTTGGTTGCTAGATAATTAAATAAATGAAGCTTAGCTACAAGAACTGTGCAACTGGTAAGTGTAGGAAAATCCTTTTTCTTTCTTCGTGTGGAAGAAATAGGACCCTTTGGCTAGTGTTTCTCGTACCTCCCACCGGTGCCGTCGCTGGTCTACCTCATCTCCTATGATTTTAGGGCTATGGAGGCACGGTGGATCTTAGCCCTTGCCAGTGGGAGGGCTTCATTTTTTCATGCTTTTTTGAGTTTTGTTAGGGTTCGTGTACTGCTCAGAGAGGCGAGACAGGGATGACTCTCTGAAGATGGAATAAGATTCTCCTCGCCTAATCCTTTTCCCGGTGGTGTTTCTAGCATCGTCGGAGGGCGTATGGAGGTTTGTCTCAGGTGGATCTCGCGGGGTTCGGTCGGCGTTTGTCTTCGGTTAGTCCACCTGGATCTTGTCTTCATTCATCTGTGTTCATGTGTCTACAGGTTGAATCCTTCTGATCTATGTCGGGGATATCGTGCGACATATGCCAGGGGATGGCTTATCGTGGATGGGGACAAAAGTATGTCGCTGGGCTCTAGAAGCGGGAGTGAGCGAGACCGCGTACGCTTGCGAATCTTACCCAGATTCGGGGCTCTCCTAGGAGATAACACCCCTAGTCCTACTCTGCGGGGTCTCCGCATGATCACTATTTCAACAGGTGGATACGAGCTTGCTCCTTGAGCTACCTGGCTGGAGGAGGAAGAAGGGCATGGCTAGCTCTACTCCACTCTCTCTGCGTGTGTGTGTGGTGCCGTGAATGCTCGACGAGCCTCTGCCAAGGAGCCAACCCCCTGCATGGGGTGACCTGGGGGGTTTATATAAGCCTACCCCCCAGGGGTACAATGGTAATCTGGCCAGATGTGGGGCCCGGCAGTCAGCGTCACTGGGCGCCGACTTCTCCGCCGACCACCGGGGCCCGCCGCCTGGTGGGTCCGTCGACTGCCGCGATCTCAGCCGAAAGGTGGGTCCCGCCGTCCACGGGCCGCGTTGACGGCTTTATGCTGTAGCATTGCCCTTGATGATGAAGGCCTCATCAGGGGGAGCATGGATACAGTCCCGCCGCCTGGCGGGAATTCACTGTAGCCATACCCCGTCGTATCTGGCTAATGGCGCACGGACTTCGAGGGAAGAGGAGGGCCGCCTGCTGGGAGCCGGCCTCCCACTGAGCCGACTAGTCTGGGCTTGCCGCCTTCTGGCTTGTCACGGACAAGTAGGGCCCGCCGCCTGCGCGCCGTACTGACCGCCCGTCACGGGAGCATGTCTCCCTCTACCATGGGTGACGTCATGAGTGGCATGGCAACAGTCCTGCGTTGGTCGCAGGATGCCTGCTCGGTACGCAGTACTGTGGCCATGCCCCGCCCTGGATTCGGGGGTGGCAGGCCTGTACTGTAGCCATGCCCTGTCTCATCATGTTTATGTTGGCGTTGACTTTGAGGGCGCGAGGGGCCGCCTGCTAGGACTCGGCATCCCAGAAGACCGCCTGCCAGGAGTCGGCCCACTTCATGGCCGTCTTGCGGACTCCGCCGCCTCCCGGCTACCGGCTGCTTGGACCAGCCGACCTCAAGAAGGCGGCCCTTGTCCTTGATGTTTGAGGGGCGCAGCCTGCCCCGATGTCTTGAAATACCAAAGGGAGCTGATGGGGCTACCCGTGGTCATTTACTCCGACAGTAGTCCCCGAAGATGATGAGGCGCTGCGGCCGAAGGGGCGAGAAGCCTCAGCAGCTTCATACTCCGGGCCGTCTGGTATTTTGCTTCGTCCATCTTCCGAGGTGCCGGCTGGTAGGTGTCGGCCAATACCAGGCAGGCCGTCTGGCGATTTCGAAATGTCGTGGTGGGGACCAGGTGGCAGGCTAGCCAGACATTAGGCTTGCCGCCCGCGCATGTCGTCCACATGGCGTCATCAGGTCAAGCCGGCCTGCCAGCCCACACGCATGACGGGACGGTGCCGCAGGCCAGGGCCTGCCACTACAGTGCCTCAGCCCGTGCGCGGATCCGCTGCGGCCGAGGCGGACTGTTGGACTTCTGTGGTAGTTAATGCGCGCCTTTACCGGCGCCGCAATAGTGGGAATTGTGAGGGAGTGGGCGCAGTTAATCCCACAATCCCCCACGCCCCCGTCCCCTTAGCTTTGCCGCCTGGGGCTATAAGTAGGGGGAGGAGGGGGATGGCAGATGCACGCGCACCCTCCTCTCCCTTCGCCGTTCTTCATCTTCTCCGCTGCGGTCGAAGTGTTGCCGCAGCCTGCCGTCGTCGAGCGTCCTCTCGCTGCGTCTTCCTTGCTCCGCCGCAGCCTCGCCCGCTCGCCCCCGCACCGCGCCTGCGATGAGCTTCTTCGTCCATGGCACGCTCACGAGCTAGCGACTGGGATGGCTCCAACATCCACGATGACCATCTCTCCTTCCTCCGTTAAACACGGCGGCTGCCCCGGGAGGCAAACGTGCAGGTGCGCGTTCCCCCCGAAGCAGAAATCTCGCCGGCGCCGGAGGAACGCGTTGTCTTCCGGTCCCATTTCCTTCGCGGCTTCGGCCTTCCGGCCAGCGACTTCCTCCGCTCCTTCCTCGACTTCTACCGAGTCCAGCCGCACCACCTCACGCCAAACACGGTGGTGCTGCTGGCCGCCTTCGTCACCATGTGCGAAGGGTACCTCGGCACTCACCCCACTCTCGAACTCTGGGGGGAGTGCTTCTACCTCAAGCTGGGCACCGCCGCCAAGGGCCAGGCGGCTCAATGCGGAGCCTGTGTGGCGGTGCGGCGCCCGGGCACCGGGAACTACTTCCCACCCATCTCCTTGCTGCAGTCGGCCAAGCTGTGGCAGAAATCCTACTTCTACGTCAAGAACATCCACCCGACAAGCGACTACGTCAACTTGCCGGCCTACGCAGCCGGCCCACCAGCCGAGCCGCGCGCCAACTGGCAGTACAGGCCGAGTTCCCTGTCGGCCGCCTCCTCCGCCGCCCTTGCCCGACTTCAAGCGATGTCGGAGTCGGAGGGCCTGAAGGGCTCGGACCTGCTGGCTGCCTTCGTGACGCACCGAGTGCTCCCCCTCCAAGCCCGGCCTCACATCCTCAGCTGCATGAGCGGGCACCAGGACCCGTGCCGGATGTGCACACGGGACCTGCCGGACATGGAGGTGGTCCGGCTGGTCAACTATATCTCCAACTGCAAGCTGTCGGAGGTGGACTGGCGGTTCGGCATGCGGCCGTAAGACCGCGCACATCCGCCGCCTGCGGTGAGTCTTGTAATTCTTTTCTCTTTGCTGGTACAAGTTCTTGTTTTATTGCCTGACCAGTCGGCCATGGTGCAGGTCCTCCCGGCCCAATCGGCAGCCGGCGCTCTGGATCCAGGTCAGGAGTATATGCCAGATCGAACGAGGAGCGACGTGGAAGACCCGACTTGGGGGCGGCCGCCATGGAGGAGGACGACGCCACAGGTGGCGCCGGTGGAGCAGGCGGCTCCGGGGGAGGAGGCGGCCTTGAGGACTGGCCGGATGACGATGAGGAGGAGAACGAGCCGCGCCGCCCACACGGCACCGACAGGGCGGGCGCGAGCTCCTCATTCGCGCCGACCGCACCAGGCGGCCCAAAAAAGCGTCGGGCCGGCTCGTTGCTGTTCGGCATCCGACCGAAGAAGTCCAAGAACGCGGCCGCCGCGACCAGGCAGCAAGAGGCCGCCGCAAGAGCGGCCCAGTTCCAGAGGGCCCTGAAACAGCCCCCGACGGTGTCCGCGTAAATGCTTGGCTGTGTTTTCTTTTCTTCTTGCTTGCAAACTTTTTCTGAGTTTTTCTCTTGTCTTGCTTGAATCAGGGCCCCACTCACTCTTGAGCGGTCTGCCACTGCCTCCGTGATCGGGGAGGCAGAAGGCTCCGCCAATACCCGCCGCGTGGACCCGCTCGCCGACCTCCGGGCGGCGACGGAGAGGAATGCATGGGAGGCGCGTGAGGAGCGGGAGGAGGCGGAGAGGCAGGAGGCGGAGGCGGCCAGGGCGGCGCCGCCAGCGCCAGAGATCCCGGTGCCGACTAGAGGAGCCGGCGATGACCAGCCGGTCATGGAGAGGGGAGGAGGCGACGCCATCGTCTTGGAGGCGGTGGTGCCCCCGCAAGCGCCGACTGCCGGGGCCCGAGGCAATCGGCCTGACGTGCCACCGGCGTCGCCGGTCGGTGTCGAGTTGGTGGTGGGGGCGACTCCCGTGCTCCGCCCTTTGGTGCGCCGGCGTGCGGCGCAGGAGGTCGGGGCCGCGAGCTCGTCGGCCCTAGACGCAGAAGCCACCAGTGCCCCCCCACCGAAATGGACGCCTGGGGGCGGGACGGGCGTGCTGAACAAGGCCGCGCAGGATGTTCAGGCCCAGCTCCAGGTCCAAGGCGCCGCCCTCCAGCAGTGTACGAAGGCGTTCTTGGCGACGCGGACGGCCGTTCGGGTATGCTTCTTTGCTTTGTTTTTTGATTCTTGTAGTCTTCCGTGGGGGCGCGCTAGCGCACCCACTGGATGTAGCCCCCGAGTTCCGGGCTGGCTGCTGAGCAGGCGGCTCGGAACTTTAAGGTAGGTTCCGAGTGCTAACTTGTTTTCTCTTCTTTTGTCTTCATTGCAGGACTACCACAGCATCCGCGCAGCCGCCTTCAACTCCCAGGTCCAAGAGTTGGCTAAGCGGACCGCCGACCTCACCGAAAGCCGGCGTAAGCATTCTGTCTACTTCCTCGCGGGGGCGCGTCAGCGCACCCGCTGGGTGTAGCCCCCGAGATTCGGGCCGACTGCTGAGCAGTCGGGCCGTATCTTCTGGCAACCACTTTCTTTTTTGGTCATCTTTGTTGATTGTCCTCTCTTTCTCATTTTTGCAGGAGCCAACGCCACACTGCAACAGCATCTGGGCGAAGTCCAGACCGAGCTGCGCGTCAAGGAGGAGGAGCGCCGTAAGGCGGCCCTGGAGCGCGACCGTCTGGCCAAGAAGTTGGCGGACCAGCACAAGGCGGAGCTCCAGAAGCTCAAGGAGGCGGAAGGCGCCCTTCCGGCCGAGTTTAAGGTCGAACGCTCAAAGTGGGCCGAGAAGGAGGCGATCCTCGCCGCTGGCTACGGCGAGATTGAGGACATGATCGACGGTAAGCTTCTTTCTTTGGAATAGCTGCCGACTGCATCGGGAGTCGGCTTCTGATCTCTGTTTTTCTTTTGCGTAGACTTCTTTCCTGGCCACGCCGTCGCCGTCAGCTAGGCCATCAAGGCGCGGTGCGACTGGCGTAGGAGGGAAGGAGTGGAG
The DNA here is from genome assembly GCA_011799875.1 of Thinopyrum elongatum. Taxonomy (NCBI): domain Eukaryota; kingdom Viridiplantae; phylum Streptophyta; class Magnoliopsida; order Poales; family Poaceae; genus Thinopyrum; species Thinopyrum elongatum. The sequence goes on along the minus strand of CM022299.1, from coordinate 53,791,663 downwards.
ATCCCGCCCGACGCGCCTCGGTACATGAACGAGGAGCTCCTGGCCGTCAGGACGCGTTTACAACCGATTCACCGTCTGCTCCGCCGCCTTCAGCGTGCCGGGTCTCAGCTGGTTTCTGCCCTCTGGCCAGGTGGCCAAGCTCCACGCACCCCCAGTCGGACCGCCGACTGGTTGGAGGCGGCAATCGGCCGCTTCGAGGCTTGGAGGGGCTCCTCCGCTCGGGCAGGCGCCCGAAGAGCCTTGGAGTTTGTCAAGGCGTGGTATCCTGGGCTGGACCTAGCCCAGTTGGCCACATTCCGGCAGGAGGCCATGGAAGAGTTGGTGGCAGCGGGGCCCGCGCTCACCCATCGTGCGGTGGCGATCGCCGAGTACACCGACACCGGCGTCTTCTTCCCCGAGCTGGATGAGGAAGGTGACGAGGTGCCGATGGACTAGTTCGGGCTGAACCCGGATGACGGCGAGGACTCAGCGGAAGAAATTTCCTCAAGCGATGAAGGCGAGGACGAAGAAGATGAGGATGGTGAAGGCGACGCACCGGAGGGCGGAGTGGACGCCCAGCCTCAGCTTGATCGGGCCTCGAGCAACGAGCCGCGTGCGAGTGCACCGACTGCTGCTGAAGGCGACTAAGCCGAGACTCGCCAGACGGCCACTCCACCAGGTGGCGCTGCCGACTCCACCAACCTGCCGGACCCGCCTGTTGCTCATTTGGCCTAGGCTGCCAACTTATCTTATCTTTTCCTGCTTTGGTAATCTTTAGAACAAACTTTGTTAAATTCGCGCAGTTCCACCCGCTGGGTGTATTCAAACTTTGTTGAATGCTGGCCGAGGGCCTCTTGCTATGTGATTTAATTCTCACGCAAGATGTGCTTCGCCGAGCTCTGACTTGTCTTGCTTTCTGTTCTTTTGGCTTTTTCCTTTGCTGCTTTCCCTTGGCTGCCACCTTGCCGGCCAGACAGCCATTCTTCGGTCTGTTGGTCGGGTCAAGTACTTGGCCATTTTGGGAAGACAAGTACTTTGGCCGCTTAGAACGTAGCAATTTAAGTGAGAAGCCGGCCGGCCGGCTGCTCAGCAACCGGACGGCTAGGCGAGGAGCCGACTTGGCCTATGTGGGTGCTTTCGTCCTTAGCCATTTTTCGTGTGAGCACCATTTCCTGCCTTTGACCCTTGCCGGCCAGACAGTCGCTCTGTGAGCTGCGGCTTATGGCAAGGGTGGGCTTAGATGCCGGCACACTACTTGTCCGACTGCAGGTAGAGCCAACATAGTACAAGGCGGCAAGCCCCCGGGCCGACTGGTCGGACCCGGTGCCGGGCGGAGGAATGAAATAACATACTCAGAGGCATGAAACTTATCATACAGATAAGAAAGGTAGCCCCCGAGTGCTCCTCGAGGGACCCGGTGCCTTTGCCCTTAGTACAAAAGGTAGCGTGGTACATACTGTATTTAACAGTAAAATCTTCGGAGAAGATTTGCGTTCCATGGGCGCTCTGCTTCCTTGCCGGAATCGTCCCTTTTGCACGCCCTGGGCTTCTGCGCGTCGATGAGGTAATAGGAGTCGTTGCCCAAGGCTCTGCTGATGATGAAGGGGCCTTCCCAAGGGGCCGAGAGCTTGTGCTGGCCGGCTGTTCGCTGGATCAGCCGGAGCACAAGGTCTCCCTCTTGGAAGGATCATGGCTTGACCTTCCGACTGTAGTAGCGGCGCAAGATCTGCTGGTAGATGGCGGACTGGCTGAGTGCTAACAGCCGGCCTTCTTCCAGTAGATCGATGCCGTCTTCTCGTGCTTCCTTCGCCTCCGCCTCCGTGTACATGGTGACGCGAGGCGAGTCGAACTTGATGTCAGTTGGGATGACGGCCTCGGCCCCATATACGAGGAAGAAGGGAGTGAAACCGGTTGATCTGTTTGGAGTGGTATGGAGACTCCAGAGGACGGCTGGCAACTTGTCGATCCAGCAGCCGGCCGAGCGCTCCAGTGGCTCGACCAATCGGGGTTTGATGCCGGACAAGATGAGGCCGTTTGCTCGTTCTACCTGGCCGTTTGACTGCGGATGGGCAACGGACGCTAAGTCCAGTCGGATGCCCTGCGTCGAGCAGAAACGGGCCAAGGAGCCTTTGGCAAAGTTAGTGCCATTGTCGGTGATGATGCTGTGCGGTACACCGTAGCGGACGGTGAGATCCGCGATGAAGGTCACAGCAGTCGGACCATTTAGTTTCTTGATTGGTTTTGCTTCAATCCACTTGGTGAATTTGTCCACGGCGACCAGCAGATGGGTCATGCCACCGCGTGTTGTCTTGAATGGGCCCACCATGTCCAGCCCCCAGACGGCAAAGGGCCAGGTAAGGGGGATGGTCTTGAGTGCAGAAGCCGGCAGATGTTGCTTGGAGCTGAATTTTTGGCACCCCTTGCATTTCTTGACTAGATCCTTGGCGTCCTCCAAAGCAGTCGGCCAGAAGAAACCATGGCGGAAAGCTTTGGCGACAAGGGATCTGGAGGCCGCGTGGTGGCCGCACTCGCCTTGGTGTATGTCTTTGAAGATTGCCTTGCCTTTCTCTGGTTCGACGCAGCATTGGAAAACGTCGGTCACGCTGCGCCTGACAAGCTCTCTGTTTACTATCGTGTAAGCTCCTTCCCGGCGTTACACCTGCCGGGCCGAGATCTCATCAACTAGCAGCTCTCCGCCTACCAGAAAGTTGAGGATGGGCTGCGCCCATGATGGTGCTTTGACTTCGTCCACTGTCATTACGGCTACTAAAACTAGGGCGGTTGGGTCGGGAGGTGGTGGGGTGGAGTCGGCCGCGTCTCGCTGCATTGTTGAAGTCCCCGGGATGGCCGCTGCAGCCCCTGGGCCGGGCTGTAGAGTCCCTGGGCCGGGTGCGGCTGCCGCAGTCCCTGAGCCGCTTGCCGAAGTCCCCGGGCCGGCTGCCGCAACCCCCGAGCCGGGTTGCGAAGTCCCCGGGCCGGGTGCAACTGCTGCAGTCCTCGTGCCGCTTGCTGAAGTCCCCGGGCCGGCTGCTGCAGCCCTCGGGCCGGGTTGTAGAGTCCCCGGGCCGGGTGCGACTGCCGCAGTCCCCGAGCCGCTTGCCGAAGTCCCCAGGCCGGCTGCTGCAGCCCCCGGGCCAGGTCCGACTGCTTCAGGAGCAGCCGGCACGAAGATGGATTTTGATTCTGGGGAAGGCTTGATGGATGGCTTGCGGAGGCACTGAAGGGACATGCCAGCTGGTATGGCTTGCCTGGTGGAGCCGATCCGTGCCAGGGCGTCTGCTTGCTCGTTGTCGGCCCGTGGCACGTGAAGCAACTCGCACCCATCAAAATATCCGCTGATCTGCTGGACGAGGAAGCGGTAGCTCACCATATTTGTATCCTCGGCGTCCCAGTCACCGGACGACTGTTGGACCACCAAGTCCGAATCGCCGTAGCACAGAATCCGGCGGATGCCAATCTCGCTGGCCAGCTGGAGTCCGTGTACTAGCGCCTCGTACTCGGCCACGTTGTTGGAGGCGGCGAGGTGGATTTGCAGCGTGTATCTGAGCTTGTCGCCTTTGGGAGAGGTGAGGACGACGCCGGCTCCCAAACCAGTGCGCATCTTCGAGCCATCAAAGTGCATCTGCCAATGAGTGGGGTCTGGAGCTGGCGGCAGGTACTGGGTCTCGGCCCAGTCGACGAGGAAGTCGTCCAGTGCTTGGGACTTGATGGCAGCGCGAGGCTGGTAGAAGATGGTGTAGGGGGCCAGCTCGATGGCCCACTTGGCCACTCGGCCCGATGCGTCTCTGCTGCCTATGATCTCCGCGAGCGGGGCGGTGCAGACGACCGTGATGGGATGCTCTTGAAAGTATGGCTTGAGCTTCTTGGCGGCAAAATGCACGCCATAGCACAACTTTTGGTAGTGGGGGTAGTTCTGCTTGGAAGCTGACAGCACCTCACTCAAGTAGTAGACGGGCCTCTGGACCGGCAGTGCCTTGCCGTCCTCTTGGCGCTCTACCACCATAACTGTACTGACCACCCGGCTGCTGGCGGCGATGTAGAGAAGCATGAGCTCCTTGGCAGCCGGCGCGGCCAGGACGGGCGGCGTGGTCAACATCTTCTTGAGCTGGAGGAACGCCCCGTCCGCCCTGTCGTTCCACTCGAAATGAGTGGTCTTCTTCATCAGCTGGTACAGGGGAAGAGCCTTCTCGCCCAGCTGACTGATGAAGCGGCTGATGGATGCCAAGCAGCCGGTGAACTTCTTAACGTCTCGCAGTCAGGTGGGCCTCTCCATCCTCTCGATGGCCTTGATCTTGACAGGGTTGCACTCTATGCCGCGCTCTGAGACAAGGAAACTGAGGAGCTGGCCGGCTGGCACTCCAAAGACACACTTCTCTGGGTTGAGCTTGATTTGAAAACGGCGCAGATTATCAAAAGTTTCCTTGAGATCTTCCAGGAGGGTACCGCGCTTCTCCGTCTTCACCACAATATCGTCTACATAGACGTGGGCATTTCTGCCGAGTTGCTTGAGGAGGCACTTCTGCATGCAACGCTGGAACGTGGCACCAGCATTTCTCAAGCCGAATGTCATGGTCAGGTAGCAGAAGGCTCCGAATGGTGTGATGAAGGCGGTCTTCAGGCAGTCGGCCGGGCTTAACTTAATCTGGTGGTACCCCGAATAGGCATCCAAGAAACTCAACAGCTCGCATCCGGCTGTGGAGTCTATCACTTGGTCAATCCGAGGCAAGGCGAACGGATCCTTCGGGCAAGCTTTGTTGAGGCTGGTGTAGTCAATACACATGTGCCATTTGTTGTTCTTCTTTAGTACAAGGACTGGGTTGGCTAGCCACTCTGGGAAGAATACTTCCATAATGAAGCCGGCTGCTAGAAGCCGGGCTATCTCTTCACCAACAATTCCTCTCTTCTCCTCCGACAGGCAGCGGAGGGGTTGTCTGACTGGTTTTGCATCTGCTCTGACATGTAGCTTGTGCTCGGCGAAATCCGTCGGAACACCCGGCATGTCCTTTGGAGACCACGCAAAGATGTCCCGATTCTCACGGAGGAAATCGACGAGCTCACTTTCCTATTTGCCGTCAAGGTGAGCTCCTATGACAGCGAACTTCTCTGGGTGCTCTGGGTCCAAGGGTATCTTCTTGGTTTCTTTGGCCGGCTGGAAAGAGCCCTGAGCTTCTGACTCCTTGGGATCTGGCGATAGGTCCGGCTGCTTGCCGGCCATGGCCACAACCCGGTCAAGGAGCCGCTTCTCGGCAGCAATCACAAGGGACTCAGCCAGCCGACTGCTGGCTGCAGCACACTCGGCAGACTTCTGGTAGTCGCCGGCTATGGTGATAATGCCCTTGGTGCCCGGCATCTTCATCTTGAGGTAGGCATAGTGGGGGACCGCCATGAGCTTGGCCAGAGCAGGCCGGCCAAGCAACGCGTGCTAGGGGCTCTCAAGGTCAACCACCTCGAACCAGATTGGCTCTCGGCGGAAGTGACTCTTGTCTCCAAAGAGGACATCTATCTTGATCTTGCTGATTGGTGAGCAGGATAGGCCAGGCACAATGCCATGGAAGACAGTCCGGCTGGGCTGGAGCTGTTTCTCTTTGATTCACAACTTCTCAATGGTGTCGCGGTAGAGGATGTTGATGCTGCTACCGCCGTCTATCAGAATTCAGGAGAAACGAGCAGCTCGCCTCTCTGTTGCGAAGGTGGCATCCAACACCAGGGCATAGGAACCCGGAGAAGGCATCACCTCCGGGTGGTCAGCTCGGCTCCAACTGATCGGCTTCTCCGACCAGTGCATGAACTCTAGGGCTTCAGAGGTGACAATATTCACTTCTCGACGCTGTTGACACCGGCTGTGCCTGTCGTCAGTCACGCTGGTGAAGACGACATAAGCTCCATGCTCTTCAGGAAACTCATCTTGGATCGCGCCGACTGGTCGGACCGCCGGCTGCTGGGGAGGCAGAGGCGGCGGGCCAGCAGGCGGTGGAGGCAGTCCTTCACCTCTAGCGATGCGGGTGAGCCAGTGGCACTTCCGGGTGGTGTGGTTGGATGGCTTCGCGCCGCTGTGGAACTTGCAGGGAGCATCGAGGGTTTGCTCAAACGAGAAGGCGGGCAACCAGGCAGGCTTGCCGCCCTTCTGGCGTTTGGGGCCGGGCTGCTCATCTGGCTGCTAGTCTTCGACTGTCGCCACCTGCCGGCTGGTGGTAGCCAGCTGCGGGACCTTGCGCTTATTGTCGTTTGACTGTTGGCGCCGACTGGAATCACCAGCCGGTGTCTGAGGGGCCGGAGGGAGCATCTTTCCTGACGCATCCACTCGGAGTTCTGACTTCATGGTGGAGTCGGCAGTGGCGTACTTGTCTGCTATGATCAACAGCTCGTCGAGCGTGGCCGGCTCGTCGCAGAGGAGCCGGTGCTTGAGTAGGGTGCCCTCTCGGCACCCGGCAGTGAAGTATTCAATGGCTTGCACCTCATGAACACCTTCGCAGGAGTTGCGCAGCTCGGCCCACCGCGTTAAGTATTCGCGGGTGGACTCGATCGGGCCTTGGATGCACAGGGAGAGCTGGCGAGGCTTGGGCGGCCACTTGTAGGTGCTGGTGAAGTTGCGGATGAAAACTTCGGTGAAGTCTAGCCAGCTATTGATGCTGTAGGGCTTGAGGCTGTTCAGCCATGTCCGGGCTGTGCCCTGGAGCATGAGCGGAACATACTTCACGGCGACACGCTTGTTACCATTCGCTATGTTGACGGCAGTGGAGTAGTCGACCAGCCAATCTTCCAGCTTCACAGAGACGTTGTACTTAGGAGTGTCCCAAGGGAGCGAGAACCCTTTGGGGAAGGGCTCATCGCGAATGCGGGGGCCGAAACAAGGCGGGCCGATTGCATCTTCTTCTTCCAACGCCAGGGACCGAGCCAAGCGGTCGATCCGGTTGCGGGCATCGTTCTCTCCGACTCCTTCGCAGGGGCCCAGCCAGCGCCCGAGAGTCGGGTGCTCAACAGGCGGCGGAGAGGCGCGCCTCTCCCTGCGCTGGGGAGGGGGCTGACGATCGTCCCGCCGCTCCACTGCTCGTGGGCGGCCGTCTTGGTCGCGTTCAATGGAGATGCGGGTGCGGCTGCGGCTGGCAACCTGCTCTGGGTCTCCTCGGTCGCGGGCATCGGCTGTCGGCGTCCGGGAGGTCGCGCCGTGCTCCCGGCGAGGGGGAAGGTTCCCAGCCTGTAGGTTGGGTTCCACCACGCGGCGGCAGGCTTCTTGCTGCGCGGCGGCCGCGTCGATGAGCGGCTGGACGCGCTCCGTCATGCAGCTACGTTCGTCGCCCTCCAGGCGGTCCAGCTCGTCTGCCGCTGCCTGGGCGGTGCGCAAGTTCTCCATGGGCGTGGCGTAGACCGGGCGGTCGGCCCCCAACATGCTGCCGATAGCGGCGCCGCGCTGCCGGACCGTGGCCACGCGGCTGGGTTCGTCAGCAGCCGGTGTGCCAAAAACGGCGCGGTCGATCTCGCGGTGGTAAGCCTCGGTGAGGCGTCTCATGGCCGCCAACTTGTTGGCGCTGTCGAGAAGTGCGATACGGCATGCCTCCAGCGTTTCACCGCTCGCACCGGGCGCTACGGGAGCGGACAGGTCCTGCATTGCCGCCTGCAACGGGTCCCGGCCGGCCAGGTCGGAGGTTCCGTCGTGGCTGATGACCAGCACCTCAGTGACAGTGCTGTTGCCGGCGCTGCTGTCTGCAGCGGGAAGTGGATCGTCGAAGATCACCACGTCACCAGGGAAGGCATCAGGAAGCGCGATGTCGGCGTCGACGACCATGTCGACGAGCAGGTCGGTGGAGCCAACGGACTCCGGGTCGGAGACCGGCTCGTCGGCGATGTGAAGCTTGCCGAGGAGATCGACGAGGCAGCTCTCGGAGCTAGCTGCGCCCGCGTCGAGTGCGGGCTCGTCGAAGAGGCGGATCCCGCCGATGAGATCAGCGAGGTTGCTTGCAGCGCAAACAACTTCCACGCCGTGCAGCGTGTCGGCGCAAACGCTGTCGGGCGTGCCGGGCTGGCTGCGATCGCCAGGGAGGAAGAGGGTTCCCGTCAAGAACGTGTTTCCGGACGACGGTGCACCTAGCCCCACGGTGGGTTCCAAATGTCGGGGATATCGTGCGACATATGCCAGGGGATGGCTTATCGTGGTTGGGGACAAAAGTACGTCGCCGGGCTCTAGAAGCGGGAGTGAGCGAGACCGCGTACGCTTGCGAATCTTACCCAGGTTCGGGGCTCTCCTAGGAGATAACAGCCCTAGTCCTGCTCTGCGGGGTCTCCGCATGATCACTATTTCAACAGGTGGCTACAAGCTTGCTCCTTGAGCTACCTGGCTGGAGGAGGAAGAATGGCAAGGCTAGCTCTACTCCACTCTCTCTGCGTGTGTGTGTGGTGCTGTGAATGCTTGACGAGCCTCTGCCAAGGAGCCAACCCCCTGCATGGGGTGACCTGGGGGGTTTATATAAGCCTACCCCCCAGGGGTACAACGCTAATCTGGCCAGATGTGGGGCCCGGCAGTCAGCGTCACTGGCCGCCGGCTTCTCCGCCGACCGCCGGGGCCCGCCGCCTGGTGGGTCCGCCGACTGCCGCGATCTCAGCCGACAGGTGGGTCCCGCCGTCCACGGGCCGCGTTGACGGCTTTATGCTGTAGCATTGCCCTTGATGACGAAGGCCTCGTCAGGGGGAGCATGGATATAGTCCCACCGCCTGGCGGGAACTCACTGTAGCCATACCCCGTCGTATCTGGTTAATGGCGCACGGACTTCGAGGGAAGAGGAGGGCCGCCTGCTGGGAGCCGGCCTCCCACTGAGCCGACTGGTCTGGGCTTGCCGCCTTCTGGCTTGTCACGGACAAGTAGGGCCCGCCGCCTGCGGGCCGTACTGACCGCCCGTCACGGGAGCATGGCTCCCTCTACCATGGGTGACGTCATGAGTGGCATGGCAACAGTCCTGCGTTGGTCGCAGGATGCCTGCTCGGTACGCAGTACTGTGGCCACGCCCCGCCCTGGATTCGGGGGTGGCAGGCCTGTACTGTAGCCATGCCCTGTCTCATCATGTTTATGTTGGCGCTGACTTTGATGGCGCGAGGGGCCGCCTGCTAGGATTCGGCATCCCAGAAGACCGCCTGCCAGGAGTCGGCCCACTTCATGGCCGTCTTGCGGACTCCGCCGCCTCCCGGCTACCGGCTGCTTGGACCAGCCGGCCTCAAGAAGGCGGCCCTTCTCCTTGATGTTTGAGGGGCGCAGCCTGCCCCGATGTCTTGAAATACCAAAGGGAGCTGATGGGGCTACCCGTGGTCATTTACTCCGACAATCTACGCTTCTCTTCATCGGCGGTGGTTGCTATTCTGGTGCGCTGGTCCTATGGGGCCTTAGCACGACGAGTTCCCAACTATCTACTACAACAAGGTTTGCCCGGCCCCGATGAGGGAGGGGTGAAGATGGCGGCGCACCTTCGGCTCGCTGCAATGCTTGTAGTTATCGCTAGGTGGTCTACGAACCTAGATGTATTTTTTACTACTGGTGTTCTTTCTACTTCCTTGTCAGTTGATGAATAGATCGGAAGTTTTCCCGTAAAAAAAAAAAGTACTGTGCATCCGGTATGACACAACAGAAGAGCATCATATAAATCCCATGACAGACAAGATCCAGTAAGAGAAAAAAATGCAGGAGCTCTCCTAGGGCTTCATTCCTAGGGAGCATATTCAAAGATTGAAACATAATCTGTTTCAAAAATATATTCCACACATTGAAACAAAATTGGTTTCACATATTGAAACATATCCCACTTTCACATGTATGAAACTGGCATTTTTTATATGTGAAATTGATTATGTTCTCAATATGTAAAATTGATATATTTTTTGATATGTGCAATTGAAAGTTCTAATATATAAAATTGAAATAGTGAAATTAAACAATTTTTTAGGGGAAAATTAAAGAAAATTGAAATGTACTCAGTATTGGTCATGTTCTAAAAGCCTTGTCATCGAGAATTTTAATAACCGCAGTGGAATGGCAAACAGTATTTGAACCGTCGTCCGGTCCAAATATTTTGAGTGATTTGTTGATCAGCGTTGGAATTGGGCACGTCTATTTATCGCTTATAGGGAGTTCAAAGCAACACACGCCGCTCTGGGTCAGGTGTGTGAGGCATCTTACTTCAAGTAAATCTGCGCTGCTCACTGTTCGAAGCATACACAGGCATCACAGTGGATCGAGTGGTCGCCCTCGAACGTTCATTTGTCGTATCGAATTCTGCTGACGCATGCCCCTTCTACTTTTTTTTCTCTGTTATTAAGTATATATGTAGTTATTTTCCCCCTTTTTTACTGGTTCTATAAAGATGTTGATCGTGTTTCAAGGAAATGTTCATTCATGTATTAAAATATGTTTATCATGTATTAAAAACAATATACAACATGTATTTAAAGAATCATGTACTTGCTAGCAAATTTGATTCGGAAATATGTTTATGGTGTATTAAGAAAATATTCTTCTTTTTGCGGGCAAAACAGAGGGCTTTATTCAGACAAAAGCATTCCCAGGACAATCAGCCAGAAGACTGGTCACAAGGAAGCTAGGGGTCCCATAGAGCCAGCTTTCGATCACATTCAAAGTGCAAGCATGCTTAGCACAGAGATGCGCCAGAATGTTTGTTGACCTCTTTACATGCTGAATATCAAAGAAAGTGAAAAACCTACTAAGCTCTCCTATTTCTAACAGAATGGGAGCCAGAATAGAACGAGAATTGTGGCGAGTTTTTCAGAGCGTCACCGGCTCCAGGCAGTCGACTTCCATTATCACCTGCTGGAAACCTCGAAGAGTAGCAAAACGAACTCCGTCCCGCAGTAAAAAGGCCTCCATTATAAGGGGGTCTGACACCCCCATATAAGGTTTGCACCATGAACCCAGCAAGGTTGTAGACGAACGAGCAACGCCGCTTGCCCCACCTCGTACGTCTACCAGTTGTAGCGCGCCGTCCATAGTGACTTTGACAACACCCGCATCAGGTGGTCGCCACCCGAAAGCTGGCAAGACCGAAGCCGCCTTGCGTGGGAGGTGAAGGAGAGCTATCGCCTCCTTCGTTGCTCGAATGGTAGCCGTGGGGTCCCGACCTGCCTCCCCATGTTTGATCCGATTTCTTGAATGCCATATAGACCACATGATGGTTGTGATTTTAGCACGGTCATCAGCAGAGAAACTCGGACCACATGTAATATCACGTGCCCATGATTCCGGATGGAGAGTCGGTAGCCGGAGATCAAACCATGCACATGCCTCCTCCCAAAAGCGGCGAGCATTTGGATAGTAGATGAGAGCATGCTGCAAGTCCTCATCTCCGGCTAAACAAACTTTGCAGCTATTGATGTCTGCAATATGGCGATATTTAACATTACTTTCATCAGGGAGAATACCGCGAAGCACTCTCCACCGGAACACTCTTACTTTTGGAATAACATTTAGTTTTCATGAGGCTTTCCACAACTGTTGATCATTCTCTGAGGTTCCGGAAGTGTATACAAATTCACTATATACGTAGGCGCGCACTAGCTGCTACCTCTATGTTTGCGTTTTAGACGGAAATAAACTGTACCTGTGGTGGCAGACGAACTAGGGCACGACTGCACAAGGCGGCGGCAAAGGTCAGTGTGAGTGTCCCATCTCCTTCTATTCTCAGTTCTTTCTCCTCTTAGGCCCTTCCCAGTGCTCCACGGTGGACAGATGCTAAGCATGCCACATAAGCGGAAAAATGACATGGTACATCAATTAAGGAGAGAGAGCATTTTGATGACCCCGAAAGAACCAATGTCAAGCGCGTGAACCTAGAAAAACCACTTAAATGAAAGAAGCTGATCAATTCATGAAAGAGTTAAGATGCTAAACGATTAAATAAAATAAGCTTAGCAACAACAAGTTAAGCACCTATGCATTGAGGAGTTGAGTTGCTAAGCTATTTAACGCACTTAGCACATCATGTAAACACCTTTCCATTGAAAGGGGTCTTACATCTTGATACAGCGGCTCCGACGCCCAAGCGTCCTCCGACCTTGCGGCAGGCGCGCTGCACGGGTGTCAACTCAAGGACAAGACAATGAGGTTGTCAACACGATGGCCAGTGGATTGCCGGCGTGTTGGCCTGACTCCGGCTCGCTGGCATAGTGGTACTCGATCGACAATGTGAACCCCTTCGAGTGGTCCGAATTCCGCAACATAAAAGACAGGTCGAGAACCGGCGGCAAAGTTCAAGCGAGTTTTAAAAGCACAAACACATGTCCCTATATTTGTTTTCAAAGCACCCAAATCTGCATAATTGTGGCAACGATCATGGTGACGGTGAAGCCGTGGTAAACATGGCAACGCCCTATACCGGATGCTCACGCATCTGGGCCTCGCAAAGGACGGCCGCCTCGCACCACTTCGTGCTCGCGTGCTCCCCTAGAACGAATCAGGACACCCTCTCAAGTCTCGCCCCTTTCCATGGTCCCCTAGGACGAACGAGTTGTTGCATGCTCCCATAGGCTGAATCTTCATTGGGTGGAGGATTAGGAGACCACGGGTGACACTGATGGCCCTGGCCGATGCCTCAAGGACCTTCTCGATTGTGCTTGACATCATGTAGGCCACACCCTCACCAAGGCTTCCGCACCATGCCACCGTACGTGTAGGGCCATCACATTGACGACGAACGGCCGGGCTTAAGGCAGAGTAAGGCGGCTCCTTGGCAGGATCTTACGTAATGGTGCATGCGCTATCACGTAGCTGCACGTGATGCATGGCAGTTAGAGCATCAACTAGGAGACGTTTCTACCTTGCTCGTTTTCGCTGCCATGAAAATGTTTCAACGGTGTATCCCCCGGCCCGACCTCCGTTGCAATTCCTAGTTTATACCAAATGGCCTTTCTCAAAACTTAATTGCTCTGGTGGCATCCAAACAAAAAATGTCTCCGCGTCTGGTCCCTCGGTGCCATGGCAAACAATCAAGTGCTTACATTGCACATGATGTTGCCTTTCCCACAGATGTGTTTGACATGCATGACGCGCCAATACTAAAGGAAGCACTGCCATGATAATGTTTTCAACGGTGTATCCTCCGACCTCCATTGCAATTCCTAGTTTATCGCAAATGTCCGTTCTTAAAACTTAATTTCTCTGATGCCATCCAAACAAAAAATGTTTCCGCATATGGTCCCTCGGTGTCCTGCCAAACAATCATATCCTCGGTGTCATGCCAAACAATCATGACTGTGCCTTTTCCGCAGACATGTTACGTGCATGACGTGCCATTACGAAAGGAGGCCGGACATGCCTAATTGCTTGGCATATTTAAGTTTTTTTGTGAATTCGCCAGCGAAACTGGTGGCGAACAGAGAATTGATGGAAGACCATGGTAACTAGTAACATATACATGTTAAGTTCTTAAAACCATGATACTTTAGTACATCAAGTAGATGCGACAAAACTATTAAGCTGGTCCGAAAATTAGTATGACTATTGAGTACTAGATAGGGGGCGCGGCTTGCCGCGCATTGCCCGCCGAACGACGGGCCAACAGATAGGGCATTGAGATGTTAATGGAGATGATTTTAACATCTTGTAAACATGTATCATAACGATGATTGTTTAGAGGATAATAAAGTTCGGATGTAAAATGCATTTAGTTGCATATAGGAATTAGTCTATCTGGCATACATAGGAAGGATGGCATGATCATCATAAGATATACATGGGGCCAGCAGTAAGTCTTGTGGAGCTACAAAAGTGTAGGATCCTAAATCAAATAAACTTCGATGAGTAAATATGATAATCGGAATTCTGAAGCCACCAACAAAAGGTCATCTTTACTATCAGAAACTGAACTGACCCAATCTCTAAACAATGTGCAGGACACCAATTACTTAAGAGAAAACAAAACAATGATGAAAACTAAATACAGTGTGAACTGATGATCCAATCTTGTCCATTAGCAATGAATATAAATCCATAAAAATATATATCTTTTACATGCATTCGTAAAGTAGATGTGCAATGTCCTTATAGTGTGAACTGATGACCCAGTCCTGTTCAGTAGCAATGAATGGGCAGCGATGTTTTGAAGAGGCAGAAATCTAGTAGCAGTGAATTGGCAGCAAAGTAGTGAGGAGGCAGAAGTGAATGTAGACCTGATGCCTTCTGATTGATAATTTTTTTGTTTGTCACTACACTCTTCTGTCTGATGAAATAAAAAGAAACAAGAAGTTATCACCTGACACCAGATGGATCAAAAAAACTCAGGGAAGGGAGACTCATCAGTGAGCAACAAATGATTTCAAATCTACCACTCTATCTACGCTAGACTGGCAAGATACCAGAGAGCTACTACAACTCGTGTAAATGGAAGTAGGCAATAAGATCAAGTAGGTTACCTTTGCAAATGACCGGGTTGTGCGGCATGAAGATGCGGCCGTGAATAGTTGGGATATCCTAGCAGCATGATGGACGCTACAGATTTCTCGTGCTTTGGCCTAGACCAGCACAAGCGGGGCCACACGGGTGCCACGAGGCACATTGCCCCCGACTGGCTGGTGATGATAAGAGTGACAAACTTGATTAAGAAAGCACTTTCTATGCAATTCGAGTTTCGTGGAAACTATTATGAATATTCAATGATATACTGAGCTTCAGATATTTAGTCTCTATTTTCATAAGAGAACATAAACACTAAACTTGGAAAAATTGATTACATGCTCACATTCCTAGTCATTCTAATGCGGAACTGGACATTGACAAAACCTTTGCGACAACATGTAGTCCCTCTACTATATATATATGGCCTACATATTTTGGGGTTTACTTTGACCACATGCTAGACCAATAGTATATAATGTGTATGTTACAAAAAGTACACCATCAAAATCAGCTTTGAAATAAGTTTTCAATTGTATGACTATACATCTCATAAATGGATGGAGGTAGTATGTTTATTGTTAGGTTACTCTGGCAGCATACATAGAAGTTTCCTTGAATTTGCATTGAATAACATTACAATACAGAGATGAGAACGGTGTAGTCGTGCTTGCACGTTGGGTTAGACAGACATTATAGCATGTCTTGGCGAAGCTTATCAACATATAGAACATAGTAGAAAGCAGTGGAAAAGAGCATAAGAGATTCCTTTAAAACTTGGAGAGGCGATCTGCCAAGCCGCTCAACTGGAAGATGTCAACGATTTATCAGTTAACCCAAATCTTTAACTGAAGACAACGCCTATTACTGCACAACAGTTTCAGTTAACCCAAATCTTTAACCAAGTCTAGAATGTTAGAAAGCCTACTTCCAAGGAGTAGTACTATTTTCTGTTATAGTGGTACATAATAAGGATGATGTGCTATTACTGGGAAACTTTGCACAATATGACAACGCATCATGTCCAATAGATCTTCTCTATCCTGAGGTCATATCAGGTTATTTTTGAATTGTAATATGATAATACTGGTAACCTTTACTAATATTTAGGGAAAAATTGCAGCCATGAATCATGGTGCATACAACAATGTCAAGATGAGAAGCAAAAAAGAAAAAGGCCAAATTTAATGTATTGGATAGCGGCCCTACCAGTTTATTAACATAATGGCTGCGGCTTCTTGCCGCGCATTGCCCGCCGAATGGTGGGCCAATAATGACTTTATACTAAGCAAGTATACACTATACTCCCTCATCTGATTAGCTTCAAAAGTAAAACAACACCTAACTAAAGCAAACTTTCATATGGGTCTATTCTTATGGGTAAAAGTTTCAGCTATCCAATAAACCTAGAAGATGGTGGGCAACTATGTCCTTAAAACCATTAGATATATTATCTCAAATCTGAAGCTAAAACATATCTAGTGTTCTGAAATTCCATCAGCGGGCAACTGTATGAAGTAGGGTTCAAATAGCAGACTTATATAACAGTATAAAATGGATCAAAAAGAGTCCAAATAGAAAATTAAGGAAGCAAAACAGAATAAAGTAATATCGAAATAGATGTTCTGGACCATTAGTACCATATGCTGCAACTACATATGAAACAGGTACCTATAAAGTTATAAAAAATAATGTTGGCTTCTCAATTTTGCTCCACGTTCCACTAGTGGATGCATCAAAATAAAAAGGAACATCTTGATGCCCATCTCACAATACTCACATGGTATTAAACGCCTCCCATTAATCAGTGCTCTTGATGCATGTCTCACATTCTACGGTTTCAAGATAAAATTAAAAAGGCTTCATATGAGTAAAGCAGATTGAAGAGACTCGAGACAACGGACAGGTGCTTTCTACTTCTTTAAAGAAAATATAAATCTTTGCTACCAGGCGTCTTGAAAGGATAACATACTATTTTACCGATTCCAAGGCTCTAACACTAGCAAGCTTGAGACCGTAGATGATATCCTCTAACGGTGTTTTATCTTCCGAATAGCTTTAGTATGTATGGCCAAAGCATATGTCAACAAAGCACCTGAATATTTAATGAGAGGTTTAGATATCAAAATTGTAACATCCGGGATTACAGGTTCGAGGGGAGAAGCAAAACCAACCATCCGAATGTTGGTGGGACAGTAATTAATCCAACCAGCAATGCTACCGAAATTGCACATTATTTCCAGCTGAATGTGTTTCCTATCTGCTGAGATTAAAGCAAATAAAATTAGAGAACCAAGAACAACCCATAATATAAACCTTCAGTCAATTGCAATGAACAATCTCAAAAAGGGCAACTAAAATAGTAAAATCATGAAATAAAGTAGAAGCTAATAGATACAGATATTGCATATCCTCAACATAAGTTGTAACTTTGTAGGCCTGCATTATTCAAAACACATCAAGGAAAATAAAGTTAAGGGCCAGGCATATACGCAAACTGCATTACTACAATGTTACGGGATGTTTAAATGTGTGATACAATAAAGAACAGGACTAAGTTTGTCTAGCAATCTAGCCACTGAGCAAATATCCAAGAGTAAAAATGGATAAACCTAATGACCATAGAAGCTACTTCGAAACAAAAATTAACCCTACAAATTCCAACCCTATCGAAGAACTCGGTACTCAAACCATTTTCATGAATTGCACAAAAGCATCATTTAGTTACAGCTATTTCCTTTTCACCCGAACCTATAACATCAAGAAACATGACAATATTTTTATTTCTAAAATGACATCAAGCAACAACAGAAGATTTTTATATGAAAAATATATTACAGGCCACACTCCACAAGCAAGAGAATGGCAACAACACAATGGAAATAAATAGTTAAATACAGAGTTCCAGCAGGACGTAAAATATGATGTTAATAGCCAAGAAAGTTATATATATATATATATATATATATATATATATATATATATATATATATATATATATATATATATATATATATAGTTACCACCAATTGAGTTTTGTATATTGTATGTAGTATCTATCAAATCGAAAAGTGTACCTACACACAGAAAAACAAATACTTGCACCCAACGCAAACAAGGGGGTTGCCAATCCCGTGTGTGGTTAATTGCAAGGATCAAATATCGTAATGGTGGATAGATACAATAAAACATAAATTAAAAGAATGATAAATAAATTGCAGCAAGGTATTTTTGGATTTTATATATGATAAAAGTAGATCCGGGGGCCATAGCTTTGACTAGAGCCTTCTCTCTTGAATAAATCATACGGCGGGTAAACAAATTACTATTGTGCAATTGATAGTAAAGGGCATAGTTATGATGATATTCAAGGCAATGATCATGTATATATGCATCACATCCGAGACAAGTAGACCAACTCCTGCCTGCATCTACTACTATTACTGCACCCATCGATCGCTATCCAACATGCATCTAGGCATTAAGTTAATAAAAACAGAGTAACGTCTTAAGCAAGATGACATGATGTAGACAAAGTAAGCCCAATCAATATGAATAAACCCCATCTTTTTATCCTTAATGGCAATGACACAAATACATATCATGTCCCTTTCTGTCACTGGTATTGAGCACCGCAAGATCAAACCCATCACAAAGCACCTCTCCCATTGCTAGATAAATCAATCTAGTTGGCCAAACCAAACGGATAGATCAGAGAGAAATACAAAGCTATAATAATCATGCATAAAAGAGTTCAGAGAATAATATTCATGAATAATCTGATCACAAACCCACAATTCATCGGATCCCAACAAACACGCCGCAAAAGAAGATTATATCTAATAGATCTCCAAGATCATCGAGGAGAACATTGTATTGAAGATCAAAGAGAGAGAAGAAGCCATCTAGCTACTAGCGATGGACCCGTAGGTCTGTGGTGAAATACTGACGCATAATCGGAAGGGCAGCAATGTTGATGTAGAAGCCCTCCATGGTCGATTCCCCCTCCGGCAGAGTACTGGAGAAGGCCTCCAGATGGAATCACAGAAGAACAGAGGCTTGCGGTGGCGAAAAAAGTATTTCGGGTGGCTCTTTGATGTATTGGGAATATTTGGGAATTTATAGAAGTGAAATTAGGTCAAGAGGTGCCATAAGGGGCCCACACGCCTGGGGGGCTCCCCCCTAGGGCGCGCCTTCCGGGCTTGTCGCTCCCTCGTGGCTCCGCAGGTCTTCTCCCGAAACTTCTACGGTCCCTTGTGGTCCAAAAAAAATCGTCAAAAAGTTTCGTAGCTTTTGGACTCCGTTTGGTACTGATTTTCTGAAAAGCCAAAAACAAGCAAAAATAGCAACGGGCACTGGGCAGTAGGTTAATAGCTTAATTGCATATAAAAGATCCAAGATTAATACTACAATAGCATGGAACAATAAAAAATTATAGATACGTTGGAGACGTATCAAGCATCCCCAAGCTTAATTCATGCTCATCCTCGAGTAGGTAAATGATAAAAACATAATTTTTGATGTGGAATGCTACCTATCATGTCTATCATGTAATCTCTTTCAGGTATGAATATTAAGATCCAAATGATTCAAAGAAACAGTTTATAGTCTGATATAAAGACATAAACACTCAGGCATACTAACAAACAATCATGCCTTTAAAAAAATGCTAAGGAAAGTAATCACTATAAAATCATATAGTCTTATCATGCTCCATCTTCTTAACATAAAGTGTTTATCATGCACAACACCGATGACAAGCCGAGCAATTGGTTCATACTTTTTAACGCGCTTTAGCTTTTTCAACCCCCACGCAATACATGAGCGTAAGCCATGTATATAGCGCTATGGGTGGAATAGAATACAGTGGTAGAGATTAATATGGAGAAGACAAAAAAGGAGAAACTCTCACATTTACGAGGCTAATCAACGGGCTATGGAGATGCCCATAAATTGATATCAATGCAAGGAGTTGGGATTGCCATGCAACGGATGCACTAATAGCTATAAGTGTATGAAAGGTCAAAAAAAAACCATGTGGGTGTGCATCTAACTTGCTTGCTCATGAAGACCTCGGGCATTTGAGGAAGCCCGTCATCAGAATATACAAGCCAAGTTCTATAATGAACAATTCCCACCAGTATATGAAAATAAAGGCATAGGAGACTCTCTATATGACAAACACGGTGCTACTTTGAAGCACATGTGTAAAAAAGGATAGTAACATTGCCCCTTCTCTCTATTTCTCTCTTTTTTTCATTTTTTTCATTTTTTCATATCTTTTTCTTTTTTTGGTGAGCACTTTTTGGCCTTTTTTCCTTTTTTTAATATTTCCTCATTGGGACAATGCTCTAATAACAACTAATGATGATCATCACACTTCTATTTACTTACAACTCAAAATTACAACTCGATACTAGAACAAAATATGACTCTATATGAATGCCTCTTGCAGTGTACCAGGATGTACAATGATGCTAGCATAACATGTATAAAAAATGATGAACGGCGGCTGAGCCACAAATACTATGTCAGCAATATGATCATGCAAAGCAATATGACAATGTAACACCCTGGTTTTTTGCCTTTTCTTTTCCTTTAGATTTCTTTGCAATTTTTCTATGGATTTCTTTTTCTGTGGCTCTGTGGTCTTGAAACCTGGGAAGATTGTAATACCCCAAAAATTCAACCATGATTTTATTAAGTAAAAATTGGCCAGAAATAAAAATTTTAAATTATATTGGGTGTTTTATTAATTTTAGGGTATTTTCTACCTTCTGTTTTTCAAAAATTCTTCCCTCCATATAGAAATTTTTGAAAATAATATTGTGGCCTTGAGAGCTTTCTTAAACCATTTCATTTATATTGTAATAACAGTAGGAATTAATTTCAAAATAAAATTTGCCTCTAAACAATTCTTTTAATAGCTATTTCAATATTTTAAATGCCTTTGTTGCACTACAACCATTTTAAATAATTCATTTAGAATCCCACAAAAATTATGAGAGGTCAGGGGATGCCCACAAATCACTTTTATGTAAAAACCCAACCTGGTGTTTTTGAAATTTTGAGTGAAACAACCTCTTTTCAATTCTGTCCTGAATTTGAGTTTCTACTACAACCCAATTTTCTGTTGCTTCAATAATTCTGAAATTTTCCCACCTATAGTCCCTCCAACCAAACCCTTAAGTACAGGAGATCAACTCCATTTGCATTTTGTAGATCCACCCAATAATTCCCTCAAAAACTGGTCCAGAACTGAATTTCAGTAGAACTTGCACTGGAAAGTTTTTCCTATGGACCATCCAACCCTACCACCTCATCTATCATTAAAAGATGCATCATACTGCCAAATTCCATGATCAACAAAAATACCTAGGGCACCATTTCATTTCATCATACACCTTGAGTGCATGACAAAATTCTACCATCACTAAAACCTCCATACGGATCTAGCTCCATTCGCTAAGCTAACATGTCCATAACCCCTCTCATGCCTAGAATCACTACTCTGCCAAATTTGAGCTCACTTGGACCAGCTTAGTGGCACTTAGCATTCTGGCGAGCACGTTGCGTGCAAGCCCAGTGCGCGCACGGCATGCCTGGCGCGCGTTTGACCGCACCCGAGCCCCTGCCGCCCCGCTGGTGCCTTCCCCAGTTGCGCGCCTCCTCCCCTAGCTTCATGATCAAGCCATCGCTCTTGCCGACATCCTTTCCCGTCCGCTAGCGCCGACCACCGCCGACCTCGATGACCGAACACGCTGCCCGACGAATTCCGTCCTGCCACGCCTCTGCCAGGACCCTCCGACTTAACTACCTATGACTGGAGTTCATCCGCAGCCCGCCAAGCACCCACCGATGTCGTAATCGACCTCACCAGCCTCAACTGCCATCATCAATGGCCGCCGCCATGAACCGCCTTCGGGAGTCGCGGGAACCAACGTCCGCCTCCTATAAAAGCTACCCCGAGGCTAGCTGCGAGGTCGCGACCCCCTACTGACCTCCTCCATCAACGCCTCGAAGCCACAGTGGAGCTCGGGAGAGCCTTCTTCCCCGCCTCCGGCCGAAGCCACCGCCACCACTCCTCGGCCGACTCCAGCGCCACCTGGGCCTCCCCCTCTTTACCATCTTCACCAGAGGCTTCCTCTCAACCCACTGATCCATCCCCATTCTCAATTTCTCTCGGGACTAGCCATGGGCGAAATCCCTCCTTCACCGGCTGCCGACGTCTGCTGTGGAGCTCACCATCGGCGACCAGGCAACCTTCGGTGATCAACTCGCAGCTCGATGGGATCGCCTCGATGAGGGGAACACCACCATACGCTCAGATGCCCGGGGGAAGCCGCCATTCTCCGGCTATCGTCGCCCGCGTGACGTCCCTGTTCGGCCAGAGGAGGAGGGAGAAGGAGCCGCCGTGGACCGGTCAAACCTGACGGGTGGGCCCGGTGGGACCCACCGTCAGTGACCTAAGGTCGCGGCTGAGTCGAATAAGCGGTAACGAATTCGCGTGAACACGTCTTCCTCTTTCAGAAGCGTATTTTGGGAGTCCGCCTTTGACGTCTCAGCCTTCCGCGCAGCTGAGCGGCTGGGCTCGCCCCAGTAGCACCAGACAGCTAAAAACCGCTCAGGGTGCACTTCTGCTTTTTCCTATTTTCTTTTTTCCAGTATAACTCAAATAATTCTACAGTGTCCTTTCAAATCCAAAACTAATGATTCAAATCTCTACAGACTTATAAAATCATGCTCTATTATTTAAGCGTAGGTGAACATTTTTCCTAGGCTTTGTCCCTGCTTAACCTATTAAATAGCCCATTTAACCATTTATTTTAGCTTTGAAAATTCCTAGTATATTCATAATAACTCCAAATAAATTGATTCTTTTTCTGTAATTCCCTATATTTCATCTAGTTTATTTTAACATTTATTTCAAAAATATTTGAAACACTTTTTAACATTGTTTTTGTTTATATGGTAATTTAAATATTTTTGGAAATAGGAAATGGAGGGGAGATAAAATTTTCAAACTTTTGGAGTGCCCCAATCCTTCTGCACACTTAAGGCAAGCATCTTGAACACTTGATATGGTGGATTGCATGGTTATATTGTTTGCAAGAATAAATGAAGTCATCCATTGGTTGAGTTCGAATAAAATTTGCATGCATGTAGTGATGTCATGTTTCCTCGTACCATGCATCGTGTGCTTGTCATGACTAACTTGCTGGAGCAGGTATAAGTAAAATACAGTACCGGCAGAAGGGTGACCACGTTGAAGCATGATCATGCCTTGTTGGTTATGCATGTTGGAGCATGCAAGGGTTGTGGCCCTATTTTGGCATTACTGTTAAAAGACTACTTTGTTGTGCTAACCACAGCAGGAAATAATTAAACCACCTGAGTCGACCGTAGATCGAGTCTTGTTCCGATAACCCCCATACTTGATTCGTGCTGCCACTTGTCCCTGCCACAGGTGGGGTATGGTTTAGTAAGTTGTTAACCCCTTTCCGTGCACACACCACATAGAGGGCTACGATGAGGGTTTCCATATTGGTGGACTAAATCCTGTCATCGGGTCAGGGGGCATGGGTGTTTCCAGTTGTGACTGAGAGGGGGGCACCCCTTGTAATCCGCTCGTATGAATAGTGATCCCATGCAGGATGTTGGTCTCTCCGTCTTAAAGTTTTTCTTGAAGGATGCTTTGGGTGATTCCTGGCATCCAGAAAGTTAATCTGGTGTGTGCTGGTTAGGTGTGTTTTCAACTCAAAGACCGTAAAGGGAATTAGCCGGTGTCACGGTACTGACTAAAGAAATACTTTACTTGTGGGTAAAGAGTACACCCTCTGCAGAGTTTAAACCTATTCGAATAGCCGTGTCCGCGGTTAAGGGCTACAGTCTGGGTTGGTCAAGTGTCGGTCTTAGTGTCGGTCTTTGGAGGAAAATAATCAAATTGAGCCTGAATCATTTTGCAGGATAATTGTTGTCACCCTGATGCTACCATGAATATTTTATGCATGTTAATATTATTATGGTTATGCATATTATTGAGGACTAACCCGTTTCTCTTATTTTGTATTTCCTGAGTGTCTCAGGGGTGGCTAGACTACCCCGGCTACCCCGGGCACTCAATTTTATTTTCAAGACCTCTCGTGGCGTCCCTCGAGTTCACAGGCGGTTTATCCCGCCACTACTCTTGTGGACACCCGATTGGCATTTCTCTTCAAGTCCGACCGTGGCGTCACTTGACACCCGATTGGCATTTCTCTTCATAGTCCGACCGTGGCATCACTTGACGCCTGATTGGCATTTCTCTTCAAGTCCGACCGTGGCGTCACTTGACACCCGACCGGCATTTCTCTTCAAGACCTCTTCGTGACGCCCCTCGAGTTTACAGACGGTCCCGCCACTACTCTTGTGGACACCCGATTGGCATTTCTTTTATTTTGCTGAGTGTCACTTGGGCTGGCTAGACTACCCGTGGCATTCATTTGTTTTATTTCTAATAAGTTTGATCATGACTAACATGCTATGTTCACGTTCATATCATTTTATTTTCATGTTTTAAATTTCAGTCAGCATGAGCATATGCATATAGTTTGGCTCGTCATGATCATATGTTTTTATCTGCTGCATTCGGTATATCTTTTGTTCATGATGTTTGCGAGTACATTCAAATGTACTCACAGGCTTATCCCTGGCTATTTACTTGGCCAGGTCAGGAATTCAGCGAGCAGTACCTCAGCGACGTCCATGCGGAGCCTAGGATGGTAGCCACGCGGGATAGGAATTATCCAGGTCAGCCGTTCCTGTGGGAATGGAGCCCCATCGACATTGATGAACCACAAGTCGCTTCCATCACCCGTCACCAGATATCATTGTTGTATCATTAGACCTTTATGGTCTTGTATCCAATTCTTGTAATAGCTTGGTAATCTGTAATAAGGACGTGTCCACCAGTAACAGTAATCATGGGCTGGTGGTAACACGAGGGGTTAAATTTCTGGGATTTTGTGTCCCGACCCCGACAGCCTTGGTATCAGAGCCAGGCTGACCATTGGCTAATCCTATCTTGGCCTGGTCGCTATCTCTAGATTTCCACACCATCCACATCCTTTCCTATCCACAGTCCAGCCCATCCTGTCCGATAACCGCACAGTGGCCAGCCGACATCTTTTTGACAGTCGGTGCCCAACCTATCAACCTAGCCCATAGGATGTGTGCCTGTGGCCGACACCTAAGTTGTCCCATCCACAAGCGTGTGATGGAAGACTCTGCTAGCTTATAAAGGAAGCCCTGCCTCAACTCAGCACAGCACGGCCTTCATTCTCACTTTAATCCAAACCACCAAGATGCCTCGTTCCCTCATCCACCACGAGACCACCGCGCCGGAGCTTGATGGCTTTGTCCGCATACTCTCCAACGTCACCCGACGTGCCCATGGTTTGGAAGAATCACCACGATATGTGGTGTACCAAGCAAGGGATCGCAATGGCCTCACCCAGTTTTGGGCCACATTATCTATTAATGGAAGGGCCTTGGCACAAGAACACTCTCACCGATTCACGGGAAGAGTAATGGCTAGTGAATATCAAGCCATCCAGTATGCCGCTATAGAAGCCGTTGCCCAACTTCGCCACCAAGATTCAAGAACTCACAATCGCTCATTTTTCTACTATCCATCCAGATCCAGCTACGATGGAGGGATGCATTTGGCCAACTCCGAGCACGAGCAAAACCCTGTCCTGGAAAACTAGTGCATTTTGTGGCCGCACAAGAGTCACTGCTCACCCAAGTTGCCAGGGAACTCTCCATTACGAGGAGAGCCATTGCTCAACACCCACTAGTAAGGGGGAGTGCAGAACCATCAGTTGTTCTGTCAGCAGTCCTGGGAAGTAATTCAAGAGTTCCAGGGGACGACCAGCAGAATGGTCTATCCCTCTCTTCTAGCTACTCTCGTCAAGTGTTTGAAGAGTACACAGCCAGGGTCAGAGCTGGAACATCTCATCCGGAACCGTAGATGGTCACAAGTATGGTTATTGCTGTGTCTAATGCTAGTTTACATAACACAACCGTTGTATGATATTATAGGGCGTATGTTAAAAGTGCATTGTTATGTTTGCGTTTTGCATATTTTTGTTTGTTCTGATACGCATTTAATTCTTCCGCCCTTAACAAATCTCGAGGGCGAGATTTTCTTAAGGGGGGTAGAGTTTGTAACACCCCAAAAATTCAACCATGATTTTATTAAGTAAAAATTGGCCAGAAATAAAATTTTTAACTTATATTGGGTGTTTTATTAATTTTAGAGTATTTTCTGCCTTCTGTTTTTCAAAAATTCTTCCCTCCATATAGAAATTTTTGAAAATAATATTGTGGCCTTGAGAGCTTTCTTAAACCATTTCATTTATATTGTAATAACAGTAGGAATTAATTTCAAAATAAAATTTGCCTCTAAACAATTCTTTTAATAGCTATTTCAATATTTTAAATGCCTTTGTTGCACTACAAGCATTTTAAATAATTCATTTAGAATCCCACAAAAATTATGAGAGGTCAGGGGATGCCCACATATCACTTTTATGTAAAAACCCAACCTGGTGTTTTGGAAATTTTGAGTGAAACAACCTCTTTTCAATTCTGTCCTGAATTTGAGTTTCTACTACAACCCAATTTTCTGTTGCTTCAATAATTCTGAAATTTTTCCCACCTATAGTCCCTCCAACCAAACCCTTAAGTACAGGAGATCAACTCCATTTGCATTTTGTAGATCCACCCAATAATTCCCTCAGAAACTGGTCCAGAACTGAATTTCAGTAGAACTTGCACTGGAAAGTTTTTCCTATGGACCATCCAACACTACCACCTCATCTATCATTAAAAGATGCATCATACTGCCAAATTCCATGATCAACAAAAATACCTAGGGCACCATTTCATTTCATCATACACCTTGAGTGCATGCCAAAATTCTGCCATCACTAAAACCTCCATACGGCTCTAGCTCCATTCACTAAGCTAACATGTCCATCACCCCTCTCATGCCCAGAATAACTACTCTGCCAAAATTGAGCTCACTTGGACCAGCTTAGTGGCACTTAGCATTCTAGCGAGCACGTTGCGTGCAAGCCCAGTGCGCGCACGGCATGCCTGATGCGCGTTTGACCGTGACCGCGCCCGAGCCCTGCCGCCCCGCTGGTGCCTTCCCCAGTTGCGCGCCTCCTCCCCTAGCTTCATGATCAAGCCATCGCTCTTGCCGACATACTTTCCCGTCTGCTAGCACCGACCACCGCCGACCTCGATGACCGAACACGCCGCCCGACGAATTTCGTCCCGCCACGCCTCTGCCAGGACCCTCCGTCTTAACTACCTATGACCGGAGTTCATCCGCATCCCGCCAACCACCCACCGACCTCGTAATCGACCTCACCGGCCTCAACTGCCATCATCAATGGCCGCCGCCATGAACCGCCTTCGGGAGTCGCGGGAACTGATGTCCTCCTCCTATAAAAGCTATCCCGAGGCTAGCTGCGAGGTCGCGACTCCCTACTGACCTCCTCCATCAACGCCTTGAAGCCACAGTGGAGCTCGGGAGGGCCTTCTTCCCCACCTCCGGCCAAAGCCACCGCCACCACTCCTCGGCCGACTCCAGCGCCACCTGGGCCTCCCCCTCTTCACCATCTTCACCAGAGGCTTCCTCTCAACCCACGGATCCATCCCCATTCTCAATTTCTCTCGGGACTAGCCACGGGCGAAATCCCTCCTTCACCGGCGGCCAACGTCCGCTGTGGTGCTCACCACCGGCGACCAGGTAACCTCCGGTGATCAACTCGCAGCTCGATGGGATCACCTCGATGAGGGGAACACCCCCATATGCTCAGATGCCCGGGGGAAGCCGCCGTTCTCCGGCTATCATCGCCGGCGTGACGTCCCTGTTCGGCCAGAGGAGGAGGGAGAAGGAGCCGCTGTGGACCGGTCAAACCTGACGGGTGGGCCCGGTGGGACCCACCGTCAGTGACCTAAGGTCGCGGCTGAGTCGAATAAGCGGTAACGAATTCAAGTGAACACGTCTTCCTCTTTCGGAAGCGTATTTCGGGAGTCCGTCTTTGACGCCTCAGCCTTCTGTGCAGCTGAGCGGCTGGGCTCGGCCCAGTAGCACCAGACTGCTAAAAACCGCTCAGGGCGCACTTCTGCTTTTTCCTATTTTCTTTTTTCCAGTATAATTCAAATAATTCTACAATGTCCTTTCAAATCCAAAACTAATGATTCAAATTTCTACAGAGTTATAAAATCATGCTCTATTATTAAAGCCTAGGTGAACATTTTTCCTAGGCTTTGTCCCTGCTGAACCTATTAAATAGCCCATTTAACCATTTATTTCAGCTTAGAAAATTCCTAGTAAATTCATATTAACTCCAAATAAATTGATTCATTTTCTGTAATTCTTATATTTCATCTAGTTTATTTTAATTTTTATTTTCAAAATATTTGAAACACTTTTTAGCACTGTTTTTGTTTAGATGGTAATTTAAATATTTTTGGAAATAGGAAATGGAGGGGAGATAAAATTTTCAAACTTTTGGAGTGCCCCAATCCTTCTGCACACTTAAGGCAAGCATCTTGAACACTTGATATGGTGGATTGCATGGTTATATTGTTTGCAAGAATAAATGAAGTCATCCATAGGTTGAGTTCGAATAAAATTTGCATGCATGTAGTGATGTCATGTTTCCTCGTACCATGCATCGTGTGCTTGTCATGACTAACTTGCAGGAGCAGGTATAAGTAAAATATAGTACCGGCAGAAGGCTGACCACGTTGAATCGTGATCATGCCTTGTTGGTTATGCATGTTGGAGCATGCAAGGGTTGTGTCCCTGTTTTGGCATTACTGTTAAAAGACTACTTTGTTGTGCTAACCACAGCAAGAAATAATTAAACTTCCTCAGTCGACCGTAGATCGAGTCTTGTTCCGGTAACCCCCATACTTGATTCGTGCTGCCACTTGTCCCTGCCACAGGTGGGGTATGGTTTAGTAAGTTGTTAACCCCTTTCCTTGCACACACCACATAGAGGGCTACGATGAGGGTTTCCATGTTGGTGGACTAAATCCTGTCATCGGGTCAGGGGGCATGGGTGTTTCCAGTTGTGACTGAGAGGGGGGCACCCCTTGTAATCCGCTCGTATGAATAGTGATCCCATGCAGGATGTTGGTCTCTCCGTCTTAAAGTTTTTATTGAAGGATGCTTTGGATGATTCCTGGCATCCAGAAAGTTAATCTGGTGTGTGCTGGTTAGGTGTGTTTTCAACTCAAAGACCGTAAAGGGAATTAGCCGGTGTCACGGTATTGACTAAAGAAATCCGTTACTTGTGGGTTAAGAGTACACCCTCTGCAGAGTTTAAACCTATTCGAATAGCCGTGTCCGCGGTTAAGGGCTACAGTCTGGGTTGGTCAAGTGTCGGTCTTCGGAGGAAAATAATCAAATTGAGCCTGAATTATTTTGCAGGATAATTGTTGTCACCCTGATGCTACCATGAATATTTTATGCATGTTAATATTATTATGGTTATGCATATTATTGAGGACTAACCCGTTTCTCTTATTTTGTATTTCCTGAGTGTCTCAGGGGCTGGCTAGACTACCCCGGGCACTCAATTTTATTTTCAAGACCTCTCGTGGCGTCCCTCAAGTTCACAGGCGGTTTATCCCGCAACTACTCTTGTGGACACCCGATTGGCATTTCTCTTCAAGTCCGACCATGGCGTCACTTGACACCCGATTGGCATTTCTCTTCAAAGTCCGACCGTGGCGTCATTGACACCCGACTCGCATTTCTCTTCAAGTCCGACCGTGGCGTCACTTGACACCCAACTGGCATTTCTCTTCAAGACCTCTTCGTGACGCTCCTCGAGTTTATTGACGGTCCCGCCACTACTCTTGTGGACACCCGATTGGCATTTCTTTTATTTTGCTGAGTGTCACTTGGGCTGGCTAGACTACCCGTGGCATTCATTTGCTTTATTTCTAATAAGTTTGATCATGTCTAACATGCTATGTTCACGTTCATATCATTCTATTGTCATGATTTAAATTTCAGTCAGCATGAGCATATGCATATAGTTTGGCTCATCATGATCATATATTTTTATCTGCTGCATTCGGTATATCTTTTGTTCATGATGTTTGCGAGTACATTCAAACGTACTCACAGGCTTGTCCCTGGCTATTTACTTGGCCAGGTCAGGAATTCAGCGAGGAATACCTCAGCGACATCCGTGCGGAGCCTAGGATGGTAGCCACGCGGGATAGGAATTATCCAGGTCAGCCGTTCCTGTGGGAATGGAGCCCCATCGACGTTGGTGAACCACAAGTCGCTTCCGTCACCCGTCACCAGAAATCATTGTTGTATCATTAGACCTTTATGGTCTTGTATCCAATTCTTGTAATAGCTTGGTAATCTGTAACAAGGACGTGTCCACCAGTAACAGTAATCCTGGGCTGGTGGTAACACGAGGGCTTTAAATTTCTGGGATTTCGTGTCCCGACCCCGACAAAGATCATCTCTTCTCACTCTTTCAAGTGGCTTGTCGTCCTCAAATCCATCCCAAGATCATGCCATTTCCATTTTTGCCCAACCCCAATATTTATTTCTTCGAAATATTCCTTTTTCTATTAAAAGAATAATCCTTTTTGCTCTAGGCTGTGAAGCAACCTATATTTCTGTCTTGCCATTACTTCCCACAAAATTCTTAAAAATTCCTTTGGACCATATGAACCTTGGATAAGCAAAAATATTCAAGATTTCATGCTCATGGTGAGCACACCATCCAATCTTTGCTTCTGGTCATATTTTCAGGTTGTGAAGCAACTATATTTGATATTGCTCCATAAATTCTCAAAAATTAACCAAAACCTTCTCCTACCTATATAAACTCTCTCACCAAATTTGAGCTCATTTCATCTTGTCTTTATTTTTCTATAATTCTCTCAAGATTCTGTCCAGAGTGGACCACTGTGAAGGAAGTACCCGTTTGGTGAGTCCAAATGGTATGAAACTTTTACAGTGTGTTCGTGTGTCCAAATGACCATCCTCCATCAAAATTCAGCTCAATCCCATCATCCATGTGAATTCTACTTCAACTTCTTCATTTCTGTCTAGTGTGGTACATTGTGAAGCTAGTACCATCTAGGCTTCTCCATTAGAGCTAAAAATTGGCCAAGATGATCATCTTAGTGGATGATTAACCTCAGCCAAAGATCAGCACCTCTCCCCAGTTGAGCCTTCCCCAGCAATTATCAAACACCTTGCTGCAACATTGTCTTCGAGCAAGCTGTTGTCACTTCATGGACCTCCTCCCTCGTATCTTTGCTCCTTGCCTCTATCTGATGAATGACCGATCGTCCAGCCACAGTTTGGTCGACCGCTGTGTTCACGCGATGACCACGCGGCTGGCATGCCCGTGCATGCGCTCTGGCGAATGGGGCCCTCGGGTTCGTCCGTTTCTTCAAGCTTTCGCCACCTCGCCAAGTCCAAAAGCTTTCGCATGTCGTCGCCCTCCCCTTGGACCCCTCTCCCCCTCTCCGGGCACGTCCGACGCGCTGCACCGACCGCGTCCAGAGCAGACCGCGTCCTACTTCACCATGGACGGTCAACCGCGTCCGTCTCGAGCCTTCCCGAGCCATCCCAGGGGCTATATTATGCGTGGGTGAGTTCTCCCGCAGCTCATTGCCCTCTCCACCATCTACCTCGAGTACCGGAGCCCCCTCCCCCTCACCTTGGCCGCCATGGTCGCCGTTAGCCTCCGCTCGAATACGAGCTAGCCTGAGCTGATGAAAATATGCCCTAGAGGCAATAATAAAGTTGTTATTATTATATTTCCTTATTCATGATAAAGTTTTATTATTCATGCTAGAATTGTATTGATCAGAAACTTACACTACAAGAGATGAGGCCTACTATGACGAGCCAAAGAATGTCATGGAATAGCCAAAAATGTCACAAAATACACCTTCATGACATTTTATGGGCGTCACGAGCATCATGACGGAATCCCCGTCACAGATTACTCATAGTGACGGCGCATGCACTAAATGTCACTGAAAATGAGACCTTCGGTGATGTTTTCTACAATGTCATCGACTTGGTAATTCTGTGACGGCTAGTAAATGTCACATGTTAGATGAAAATATGCCATAGTCGACCATATTCTGTGACAGAGCAACGGCACTGATTTGATGCCACTCCAGCATAGGTCATTGATCAATATGACATCATCATGATATATTTAATGTATTTCAAAATTAAATTATGATGAATTATCAAATATATGTTTTTCCAAATGCGTATCATAGTAAGTTTTTAATTCACATTAAATTCAATATATAAATAAGTTAGAGCCAGATCACATTATAGATTGAAATAAAAACAAATTATATTATAAATTAAAATCATCCAAATGATAGTAAAAAATAACATGAATTCAAAACTTTAGCACTAACAATAATATACAAGTTGCAAAGTAATATTTCGATAACTAAAGAATACAAATTTTTTGTCTGGATGGTCTCCATGCACAAGTTTGGACTCAGACTACTAAGTTGCTGAAGCCCTTATGAGAAAACCAATCAGTTTATCCATTTCATGTTGCTTCTTTTCCAGGCATCAGTCTTGTCTTGCTGGCTTTTTTCACATATTTCGATTCTTTTTGTTGCTTTCTATCCATCCCTTCAAGTGCTCTCTCTTGTGCTTCAAGTCTCACAGTTAACTCCTCTCGATGCCTATAAATTAACAAAGCACAACAGCACTACATCTTCATTAGACAGAAAAAAAGACAACAATATACAAGAGTACTACTAAGAAGCTCACAATCTAACTATTTATGAATGTGAAATAGAAAAGTACATTATAAATAAACCCAGGAACTAGTTACCATGGTTAAAGAACATGCCTAACCAATAGCTAGAGTTATAATGGTTAAAGAACCTGTATAATATGTGCTTCCCTTAGCTTAGCATACGCCTCACCCATGTTTTTATCTTGCGCAAGAAACGCCATCCTTTCCCTCTCACTCTATGGAACTAGTGGCATGATTGTAGTACCCAAAGCTGCAAAATATGACAGAGAATAAAACTGAATGAATTGCCAAAATACCTACCAGCCTATTGTATCAACACTAACTAAATGAATTCCGCTTAAATTTGTTTGGAACTGGACCTTACCAATACAGCCATTTTTCATGTGCATATCTACTTTCCTAAAGCCCATGAATGTAATAAAGTAGCTAACTTAGAATGCATTTCCCAAAGTGATGATACTAAAAGTGATGTGCTGCACAAACAAATTGCTGGAATATTTCTTAAAGTGCCAAGCATCTATGCACATAAAAGTGGCCCCAAATCACATAAGGTGCTGATCTATAATTCTATATAACACAAAATTCTAACTGTGTGAATTAAGTGTTCCTTATCTTAGTACGCTATTAGTTCATCAATTTCAGATCAAGCTGCAGGTGGGACTGCTCGTGGGTGTCCCACCTCAGCCCACTACATCCCACTACAGTTTGGTGGGCGTGAGCGGACAGCCCGCCAAAGCATAGTCGGGTTAAGTGGGTTTAAGTGGGTTGGCAGGTAGAATCCCACCAGAGAATAGAGCTTGTGTACACGGAAGATCGATGTTGGTATTACTAGCCCGGTGACGATCTGAAACTAAGAAGACGCGACTGGTTTTCCTGGGCATAAACAGGAGATCGGACTGAAACCGCAGATCAGTGACAGTTATCTCTCCGGCAGCTTGACCTCGGGCCTGCGCTTGATGGGGCTGCGGCCGGAGCCGGCGTCCACGCGGCCACGCCGAGCTCTCTCTCAACAGACTGGAGCACGTCCACCCCTGCATCAACCTCCACCGCGGGGCCCCTGCCCGCCCGCTGCAGCTCGAGCACCGCCCGCCGGACCTCCTTTACAGACAGCGCCACGGTGGTGCCGCTGCGCCCCCTCCGTAGCAATGGCCGCGGCTTGTCTTCTCCGGTGTCACCAGATCCGCCGCGGCCGACGCCCCGGCTGCATCCATCATCTTCATCTTCTTCGGCCGTCCGGCGTCGCAAACTGGTTGGGGCTGCCACCGTCTTCTTCATCTTCTCCGGCGTCGCAAACTGGTCGGCCGACGAGGCGACCGCGGTCACCGACTTCTTCACCTTCCACGGCGACCCGGCGCAGGAGGTCGTCCTGGGCTTCTTGGATGGGGGTGGCGAAGTCCA
The DNA here is from genome assembly GCA_011799875.1 of Thinopyrum elongatum. Classification (NCBI taxonomy): domain Eukaryota; kingdom Viridiplantae; phylum Streptophyta; class Magnoliopsida; order Poales; family Poaceae; genus Thinopyrum; species Thinopyrum elongatum. The sequence goes on along the minus strand of CM022299.1, from coordinate 53,758,057 downwards.
TCGCGAGGAGGAGGGAGAGGAGGACGAAGATGCAGAGGGAGGTCGGGACGACATGCAAAACTGAATCCATTGTGGGCGCCATGGCCTGGTCCCGAGAAAAATCAAGCACTTCGCCGTAGTTGATAGGCCGGTCAGTTTGCCGTGCTTCCTCGATTGATTGGCACTCCGGCGAAGTACCAGATGTGGGATCGTGCGGGTATGTGCGTCTCCTCTCCTGCCGAGGCTGAACTGTTGGGGGCCGGCAAAGCGGGATTAAGCGGGGTCCCAATGGGTTAAATGGGATAGCCCACTTAAATTTTGTGACGTCCCACGGGTATCCACTAGACAATTTAAGTGGAATGGGCTAAGTTAGTCCCACTATTATCCACTCCCACTTGCAGCCTGAATTTCAGATCACCTAGTTAACCTAATTCATCAGTAAAAAGGGTAAATAGACAGAGAAAAGGGAATCTCCTCACAGTGCTCGTCGTCTAGGTGGCCGGTGACCCCCCTGCATCCGTCGACCCTACGTGTGTGGAGCCCCTGGATGGCGAATCCGACGGTAAGGCAGGAGAGGGTTGGCCGTGGAGGATGGTCGTCCACGTCGAGGTGGTGGCGGATCCAGCCGCCGTGGAGGTTGGCCTTGCTCAACGTGGTGGCTGACGACGACGAGCAGACGTAGGGAGGCGCGAGGAGCGCGGGAAGGAGGTGTCCGAAGTGGCTGGGCTGCACCTCTGCTCCCACCGCGGTGGACGTCGCAGGAGGGCCGCGAAGGTGGTGACGCAGGCGTCAACGAGTTGGGGGGTCGGTCGCGTTCGGGAGCGCAACATCGGGGGAAAATGCGGCAGCGGCAGCGGCAGCAGAGATCATGCCATGGACGAGTCGTGAGCGTTCAGAAGAGGAGGCGCACGGAGTTCTGCAGGTGAGTCGTCCTGTTGCGTCAAGATCGAAACGTCAGGTGCAGGGGCTCCTCGTCCCGGGCCCGACTGCCTGCTGCTGCGGCGGCTCCTCTGCCGCCACTGGCGTTGCACGGGCTTACTCCGGGGTCTCCATGGTGTCGGTGGAGGTGGTTGTTGCATCGATGGTGGGGGCGGCGGAGGTGGACGGGAGTGGAGCGTGGGGGCTACGGGAGGAGCGGCGGAGGTGATGCCAAGATTAGATCGGGATTGAGGAACGAAGAAAACCTGCGCGAGATGGGATAATGAGGATTAGGGTCGGCCGGTGTGTAGTTAAATGGGCTACGCTCCAAAGAAATTGCCACCCGGCCTAACTAACTTAAACTTTTCATTTTCTGCGCGTCGGAGGCAAATCGATTCCACCCTTAAACTAGTGAGTTTGACACGCTTATGTACATAAAAAAATAGTGATCTTTTAACACAAAAGAATAGTGGGGGTTTTTTTTTTGCGGAAGAAAAGAATAGTGGATTTGACTGATCAAGAAAATAAAAAATGCACGTACCATTTATGTGTATAATCTTATAAAAAGGTAAAAAGCATGTACCATGTACGTGTACATCCCCGCAAAAAATTTACGTGTATAATCAGATACAAATTAGAATACATTGTATGCTTTTTGTGCTCTACGAGTAGATGCGCACGTGCAACGCACGTTAATATTTAGGCAATATAATAATTGCACACGGATATTAGGTATGATATTATTTGTTTGTTAATTATGTGATTAGTGCAATATTTGGTATGATATTAATTGCATGTTAAACACGTTGAACGCTCGCCATTGGAGCAGTCTAGGTCGTTGGATTGACTTAGTTTGATGGACGAGATCAGTTGGATCTGCCCCTTTGGGTCTTTTTATATTGGTATAGATGTGTAGGTTTTAGACATAAATACAAATATCTGTCGTGCAAGAATAGCAAAAAATACCAACAAATCACAATGATCGTCAAAGATTCTGAACTCGTGAATGTTAGGGAAGACAATGTTATTTCCCGCAAAAAAAAGTGAAGACCATGCTATAGATTGCACTTTCAAACTCTTCCTACAGAACCAATTCCCAACCAATCTCTTATTTAGAACGAAATAACTGCAACACTATACTACCATATCCAGATTACGAACACCGCCAATAAGCTTTTTTCGGCCACTACTTATTTATATTAGACTCAAAAAATAATTGTAGTGTTCAATAACCTATGAAGAAACTATGGCAAGTCTGACAACAACACTGACGGGCGGGTCCTACTGCTCAATAACCCATGAAGCAGCTATGACGGGTCCCACTGCTAGTAGTTACATGAGGAGAAAATGAGCATCACACATTTGTAATAATAAGTGACAGTAGTAGGTTCATCTTGGAAATTACCAAAACGTCATCGTAATTGGCAGCCAGGTGGGTCTCAGCGGCCCAGGCGATTCAGTGACATTAATTGTCTCTGATTTACGGTAATCAGTGACACGGCCTCCCAAACATCACACATTAGATATTTCGATGACGTTGTCACACACCGTCACAAGGATTTTCGTCACAGTATCTCAATTTTCTTGTAGTGTTAAATACATGTGTGAATACATAAACAAATACCGTGTCCCTAGTGAACCTCTATTAGACTAGCTCGTTGACCAAAAGATGGTTAAGGTTTCCTAACCATAGACATGTGTTGTCACTTGATAACGGGATCACATCATTAGGAGAATGATGTGATGGACAAGACCCATCCATTAGCTTAGCATATGACCATTCAGTTTATTACTACTGCTTTCTTAATGTCAAATACATATTTCTTCGACCATGAGATCATGCAACTCCCGGATACCGGAGGAATACATTGTGTGCTATCAAACGTCATAACGTAACTGGGTGATCATAAAGATGCTCTACAGGTATCTCCGAAGGTGTCTGTTGAGTTGGCGTGAATCGAGATTGGGATTTGTCACTCCATGTATCGTAGAAGTATCTCTGGGCCCTCTCGGTAATATAGCATCACAAGAAGCTTGCAAGCAAAGTGACTAAGGAGTTAGTTACGAGATGATGTATTACGGAATGAGTAAAGAGACTTGCCGGTAACGAGATTGAACTAGGTATAGAGATACCGACGATCGAATCTCGGGCAAGTAACATACTGGCAGACAAAGGGAATTACATATGTTGTCATAAAGGTTCAACCGATAAAGATCTTCATAGAATATGTAGGAACCAACATGGGCATCCAGGTCCCGCTATTGGTTATTGACCGGAGAAACGTCTCGGTCATGTCTACATCATTCTCGAACCCGTAGGGTCCACAAGCTTAACGTTCGTTGACGATATCACTGGTACAGCGAGGTGCTATACAAACGGTTTTTAACCCCTTTCCGCGACGGCATTTGGAACCGTCGCCAAGTGAGTGACTGCGATAGGGGGTCCTTCCCACACGACCCAGAAACCATCGTGGATATGGAGCCATGATCCAGAGGCCTTGCAAAATGTAATCGTGTGCGATGCAGCACACACTAAATTCTTTCGCACGTGTGGGATCGGTGATTAAACGTTTCTAATGACGCAGTGAAACCAAACGGTGTGTCGTAATGAACCGTTTGGGAAACAGTATGTAAGGCAGATGGGCCAACATATGAACTGTGTGCGATATGTGCCCCATCGCACACGAGTTTTCTGCGGAATCCGTCTGCCATGCAAGACTCCATCGCACACGTTTCCCAACAATTACCGTGTGCGATAATATTCTATCACAAATGGTTCAAGGGAACCTTCGCACACATACAAGTGTTGCAAACCATTTGTGATTTGTTGTGTATCTCCGACGGTTGCGGCAAGAGTGACGTGTGCTTTTCGTTTGGGATCCCACACGTTTACTGAAAAATTTACGACTCGAATTGTATTTTACATTGGGCATGGTTAACTCCGAGTTCTCGTGTGCGATAACGTGATATCACAAACGGTTCCGGAGTTCCTACACACACGTAGTAGTGCTGCAAATCGTTTGCGATCTGTTGTGTATCACCGACGGTTCCGCTATGATTGACGTATGCTTTCCGATGTGGATCGCACACACTCATTTAGTTGAACCGTGTGCGGAGCAATTGCTAGGTTAAAACAAAAATATCCCATTTGAATCGGCATGTAAAAAGCAAATTCGCCACAATATTCAATTGAACAAATAGTGTCCACAGGAAGAACATTCATCAGATTTCACAACAATTGCAATTGAACATATGGTAGCTAAATTCCAATGATTTGTCGACACATATATGCATTACATAATTAATCATAGTGTATGAAATACGAAGACCTCATCAGATGGAAAACAATGGATCCATGCATATATGTTTAGCGGCTAACTCTTACTCAATGTTTCAGGAGAACACATGCTGAAATCTTCATTATCACCAGTGGGATTAATGTAGTGATTCAGGAAGAAGTCGCTGATAAATCTCCGAACCATCAGCAATTCACCAATGGGGAGCGGTTCAGGGGTCCTCGGTTCTAAGATGAGCTGCAGTATTTTTAAGATCAGAATGTGCCATATGAGTGGAGTAGAAGATATTAATTAAGATAGATTTACTGGTACTAATTCGCGAGCATCTTCACTACTATCAGCAGATTTGCAGATGGAGATCATGTGTTTGCAAACACAGTATCCACAAAGGTTGGTCCCTGCTTGTTGCTGAGGACACTGAAATTTTTTGTACAGAATTAGTGATGTATTTGTCCTGTTAGGAACAACCTAACCGGTGTTAGATATATTTTTTTGTTTGGACAGAAATAAAAAGAGGTTTATTTAGAAGCTTGAACATTTGACTAGCGTAAGAAAAGGTATTTGCAGACTATTGGATAAATTTTCCGAAAATAACGGATTTCGATGTATTACCGGAGAAACGATCTCGTGCTGCAGAGGTAGTTCCCTCTTGAACAGGTTCCCTTGTTTAGTTTTCCACAATGCGAGCACACTGCATATGAAGATGAATTTTGACAACATCAATTAGTGAACCAGATATGAATGCAAATTAATTTCAACATCATAGAATTCAATACCTATACATGAATTGCTGAAGATGCGTCAGATCCTGACCGTTTGTTGACTCTCTGAGAGAATCCATGTAGTAAACTGTGTTCTTATTCGGAACAATGAATACCAATATCCAGTGATTGCTACATATTAAGAAAGCCATGAACTTACGAATTATGTCGAAATCTGAAGGACAATCAGTGTATGCGTGGTTGTTTACTTGACTTACCATTTATGATATGGCCAGAGAAATGATTCTGTATGGGACGTGTTTTCGACGATACGGACAACCGTGTTAATGGCCCACTCCCGTTCATCCTTACCATGTAATATTGTGCCATTTGCTAATACAGGATCTATGAAATACACACTTTCCTTTTTTCTTCTCTGCGCGTTCAATATCCTGAGAGGAATAAAATGCAGTTAGCTGTTTATCATTTAGAGCCTTGTATGGAGAAGTTGATCAAAGTTTGTTAAGTAATTACAAAATCAGGCATCTAACAAGAGTGGCATCGAGCTCGTTGAAGTTGAAGAAGAGATGTAAGTCCCCGAAACCCACACTAATGGAACCAGCATCGTGTCGGAAATGATCTCTGTTGTAGTGGACTAGCAGAACATGATGACCTGCTCACATTTGATCCATGCAATATTTATGTAACTCGCGGCAACTGGAGCTGCACTCATCAAAGTATTCGCCAACAAGAAATGGCTGGCCATGGACGTAATTGCGTGCTTCAAGTACGTCTGCTTTGTTTTTAGCAAGTTGCAAATCTATTTTGTTCATCATCCATGTCGCCAGAAATAATATTACTCCCCGATTCGAACAACTTGCTGTTAATTTGGTTCTGGGTGATGAGTGCTTTATGTAAGAAGCAATCGTTCTCTTTCCTCTTCGCTCTCCTAGCACGATTCCTCGCGGGTGCAGCCTTTTTGGACGTTTCCTTCTTGGTACTTGAAGCACTTCTGGTAGAACGTCTAGTAAGCTGAAAGGTAGACTACCGAGCAGACTGTGAAGCTTCGACAGACTACTTAGCAGACGGTTTAGCTATGCTGAACCGCTGAGCTAGCGGTGCTGCTGTGACAGACTATTGGGCTGTAGGAGCAGAGACATCGGACTGCTGACCATGCGTTGAAGCTATGTCGGGTTTCTGCGCAGGTGGTGCCAACTTGTCGGTGTGCTGAGAAGGCCGTGCCAACACGTTGGTTTGCTGAGCAGGAAGTGCTGACGCATTGGTATGCTGATCACACGGCTGCGGACTGATGGACTGATGAGCAGTCGGTTCTGGACCTACAGACTGCTTAGCAGTCCGTTCCACCAGGTTGGTCTGCTGAGCATGTGTTGCAGCTGGGTCTCCCCCGCTGCTTCAGCGGCCGGCATCTGAACCTGTGGTGCGTCTTTATTAGTTGTAGGCCTTGCCATTGGCTGTTCTGGGGCGGACGATGACATGGCCTGTACGGCTCAAAGTCGGGCCGGCTAATCACAGGGTGATGCATCAGCCGTCGGATTACGAGTATTATGTTCTTTGGGGGAAGCACGTGAGAGCTGCTGTGGCAAGGAGAGCGTCACCGGTTGAGGGGCGACATTGGTTGCTCTTGGCGAGGCTTTAGGGATCTCATCCATGAACTCTATTTCCTATCATGGCCACTGGATGTGATGTAACTGTGTTTCTCCCTAGGTCCTTTGCTCATCAAAGTCTCCTAGGACATTCTTCAGGGCAATTTATTGAATCTAGGCTTTACTTCAGTCACGTAGCACTTCACACAACCCGGCTTCAATGCCACATTGTCCAACAAGAGGCCCTCTTCCAAGAAGGGTGGGCAAACCCAGGTTGTTGCACATTTTAATGTACCTTCATAATCTGTAAGCACACCCTTCAGTCTGTCTTTCATTCCAGATAGATCAGATATAGCATCATCATGAGCAGCTGCAGTCTCAGTGTTGCTAGGGTCAGCTGATGCATAGCTACTCTTGTGCGGTGTTGTCGCGCAATAACCAGCATCCTCCATGCCCGCCTCCCCTACCATCTGCTGGCTATCTGTCAGTGTTAGAGTCTTCTGCATCATCATTGACTCCTCAATATCCTTTCGAAAACCCGGATACATGTCCTTACTCAACCTTTCATACAATTCATTCTGCTTCATTTCACTCGCTTTTTTCATGCTGAGTGATACGTCTCCAACGTATCTATAATTTTTTATTGTTCCATGCTGTTATATTATCAATCTTGTATGTTTTATAATCATTTTATAGCAATTTTATATCATTTTTTGGGACTAACCTATTGACATAGTGCCCAGTGCTAGTTGTTGTTTTTTGCTTGTTTTTTACTTCGCAGAAAATTAATACCAAACGGAGTCCAAACGCAGCGAAACTTTTTGGTGATTTTTTCTAGACCAGAAGACACAAGTTGGGCCAAGGAAGTACCAGAGGGGTGCCCCGAGGGGGGCACAACCCACCTGGGCGCGCCTGGGGGCCCAGGCACGCCCTAGTGGGTTGTGCCCACTTCGGTGGCCTCCCGCACCGCCTCTTCGCCCTATAAATTCCCAAATATTCCAAAAACCCTCGGGGTAACCCTAGATCAGAAGTTTCGCCGCCGCAAGCCTCTGTATCCATGAAAAACCAATCTAGACCCCGTTCCGGCACCCTGCCGGAGGGGGAAATCATCACCGGTGCCCATCTTCATCATCCCGGCGGCCACCATGATGAGGAGGGAGTAGTCCACCCTCGGGGCCGAGGGTTTGTACCTGCAGCTATGTGTTTAATCTCTCTCTCGTGTTCTTGAGATGGCACGATCTTGATGTATCGCGGGCTTTGTTAATATAGTTGGATCATATGGTGTTTTCTCCTCTCTATCTTGTTATGATGAATTGAGTTTTCCCTTTGAGATTTCGTTTTTTTTATCAGATTGAATACTTTTATGGATTTGAGAGCACTTGATCTATGTCTTGGCACTCAACTCGCGGATTCCCGAGGTGACATTGGGGTAATCTATGCATAGGGGTTGATGCACGTTTTCGTCCTTGTTTCTCCGGTGGAAATCTTGGGGCACTCTTTGAGGTTCTTTGTGTTTGATTGAGTATTATGAATCTGAAATTGTTTGATGCATATCGTATAATCAACTCATGGATACTCGCGGTGACATTGGAGTATCTAGGTGACATTAGAGTTGGTTGATGTGTATGATATGGTGTTATTTTATTACGAACTCTTGGTTAGATCGATCGGAAAGAATAGCTTGGTGTTATTTTAGTACGAACTCTAGGATAGATTGATCGGAAAGAATAGCTTTGAGGTTGTTTCGTACCCTACAAACAATTTCGTCTTATGTTCTCCGCTAGATAGGAACTTTGGAGTGATTCTTCATCGCACGTTGAGGGCTGGTTATATGATCCAATTATATTAGCATTGTTGAGAGATTGCACTAGCGAAAGTACGGACCCTAGGCCTTGTTTTCAAGCATTGCAATACCGTTTGTGCTCTGTTTTATCACTTGCTATCTTGCTGTTTTTATTTATTCAGATTATAAAAATATATTTCTACCATCCATATTACACTTTTATCACCATCTCTTCGCGGAACTAGTGCACCTATACAATTTACCATTGTATTGGGTGTGTTGGGGACACAAGAGACTTTTTGTTATTTGGTTGCAGGGTTGTTTGAGAGGGACCATCTTCATCCTACGCCTCCCACGGATTGAAAAACCTTAGGTCATCCACTTGAGGGAAATTTGCTACTGTGTCCTACAAAACTCTGCGCTTGGAGGCCCAACACGAGTCTACAAGAACAAGTTGTGTAGTAGACATCAAGCTCTTTTCTAGCACCGTTGCCGGGGAGGTGAGTGCTTGAAGGTATATCTTTAGATCTTGCAATTGAATCTTTTAGTTTCTTGTTTTATCACTAGTTTGGTTTATAAAAGAAAAATCCAAAAAAAATGAAATTGAGGTGGTCTCATGTTATTCATCTTTATAATGTCTTTCGTGAAAATGATGGAAAGGAAAATTGTGCTCAATTGATAGAGGAGGAATTCTATAAAATGTTTGATGAAAAATCTTTGAACGATGATTGCAATGTTGTTGGTATGAACTCTTTGAATATCCATGATGCTAATGATATGTAAAGCCATAAGCTTGGGGATGCTATGTTTGATGAAGATGATATTTTTAGTCCCCGAAGATTTGATGTGAAAATTTGTTATAATGGTAGCATGCCTCCTATTTTTCATGATTATGATGATGACATGTATGCTATAGAGAATAATGATAACCATGCAACTTGTCATCATGATTTTAATGCTCAAATTGATCATGCCAATCAAGTGTCTTATGATAGTTAATTTGGTGAGTTTGCTCCCACCACTATTCATGAGAATAAATTTTCTTATGTGAAGAGTAGCAAAATTTCTATGCTTATGCATCATGGAAAGAGTGCTTTATGTGATAGCTATATTGTTGAATTCATTCATGATTCTACTGAAAATTATTATGAGAAAGGGACATATGCTTTTACATATTTCAATAATATCAAGTTTCCCCTCTTTATGTTGAAAATCTTGAAGTTTTGCATGTTTTGCTTTCCTATGCTAGTTGATTCTTGCTCCCATAAATTATTTTCTCACAAAATCCCTATGCATAGGAAGTGGGTTAGACTTAAATGTTCTAGTCATATGCTTCATGATGCTCTCTTTGTGTTTGAATTCTTATCTTTTATGCGAGCATCATTGAAATCATCATGCCTAGCTAAAAGGCATTAAAGAAAAGCACTTGTTGGGAGACAACCCAACACTTTTACCTATTGTTTTTGTGTGTTCACATGGTTATGCTACTGTAGTAATCATGTTTTATTGCTTTTATTTAAATAAAGTACCAAGTAAAGACTTTGGCATAGTGTGGATGATAGTTGACTTGACTCTGTGCAAAAATAGAAACTTTTGCCCCAAGTAACAGAATTTTTTAAATTCAGTGGAGCGTCGAAAAACTCTGAATTGTTTTACAGTTGATGGGTATACAAATTTCCTGCTCTTTCCTAAATTTTGATAATTTTTGGAGTTACATAAGTATGACCTTAATTCATATCTTTACGTACTGTTCTGTTTTTGACAGATTCTGTTTTCAATGCATAGTTTGCTTGTTTTATGGTTTCTATGGCTTAGGTTGCTTAATATAAATTGTGGAAATTGTAGAGTACAGTAGGCATTGTGTGAGAACAATTATGAATCTTGTCTTTGACAGTACCAAAGTGAATGATTTGTCTTTATCATACTAACCCATCTCACGAAGTTCCGTTAAGTTTTGTGTGATTGAAGTTTTCAAGTTTTGGGTGAGATATCGATATGAGGAGAATAAGGAGTGACAAGACCCTAAGCTTGGGGATTCCCAAGGCACCCCCAAGGTAATATTCAAGGAAGATCCAAGCAACTAAGCTTGGGGATGCCCCGGAAGGCATCCCCTCTGTTGTCTTCAACATTATCGGTAACCTCACTTGGAGCTATGTTTTCATTCGTCACATGATATGTGTTTTGCTTGGAGCGTCATTTTATTTTATTAGTATTTTATTGCTGTTATCTATAATAATGTTTTGCATCTTTTACTTCAATAAAAATGTCAAGTATAGCCTTTTCCATGCTTATTTTGCAAGTACATGAGTTTCTGTTTCAAAACATAAAGTTTATCGCTATTGCAAACATTCTCTAGAAAAGTCAGAATGTGATAAAAGGTTGAATTTTTTTGCATAGTAAACTATAATAAATTTTCTACAGTGCGGTAAGGTTTTTAGAATTTTTGGAGTTAGGGAAGTATGAGTACAATTGCACTCTTTACAGACTGTATTGTTTAGGCAGATTGCTGTTATGTTTGCATTGTGTGCATATGTTTGCTTGTTTAATGATTCTATTTGAGGATAGGAGTACTAAATGTGCAGAGGCATTTAGTATGCAATGTTGAATAATAATTTTAGTGATTTGCTACAGTAGGGAATGATAAGGTTTTTGCATTGATTTATACTAACTTATCTCACGAGTTCTTGTTGAGTTTTGTGTCGATGAAGTTTTTAAGATTTAGGGAAACCGTGATATAAAAGGAATTAAGGAGACACGAAAGCTCAAGCTTGGGGATGCCCAAGTCATCCCAAGTTAATAATCCAAGAAGTCTCAAGCATCTAAGCTTGGGGATGCCCCAGTAGGCATCCCACCTTTCTTCATCAACAATTATCGGTTAACCTCGGTTGAGCCTAAGTTTTTACTTCTTCACATGATGTGTGCTATTCTTAGAATGTCATTTTATTTTGCTTGCTGTTTTAATAAAATACTTAGATCTGAAAGTTTTTTTAATAAGAGAGAGTCCTCACATAGCTACCCATTTACTTAACTACTCGCATGATCTTCACTTATATATTTTTGGAGTAGTTTGTCATTTGCTCTAGTGCTTCACTTATATCTTTTTGAGCACGGTGTGCTTTATTATTTTTGAAGAAATTCTCTCATGCTTCACTTATATTATTTTGAGAGACGAAAATTGTTATGCTCATGTTCTTCACTTAAATTTGTTTGAGCTTTGTCAAAAGTAATTGCAATATATGAAACTAGTCCCAAAGTGATAGATATTCAAGAGGGATATAATAAAAACTTTCATGAATATCATTGGACACAATAAACTTGATTCTTTGTAATAGTTTTGAGATATGATGATAGTGATATGTGAGTCATTTTGATGAGTAATTATCCTTTAGTAAAAATATTGGTGTTAAGGTTTGTTTCTTGGTTGGTTGCTTCTCAATCTATTTGCTAGCCTCCATTTGTACTAAGTGGGAATACTACTTGTGCATCCAAAATCCTTAAACCCAGTTTTGCCACATGAGTCCACCATACCTACCTATATGCGGTATTTCCATGCCGTTCTAAGCAAATTTGCATGTGCCATCTCTAATTTTCAAAATAATTTCCTTTTTGTGTGCTCGTACCGCTCATGAAGTGGCAGGGGGTGGCCAATATTTTCCATGCTAGATGTGTTATTCTCAAGATGAGTGTTTATTCACTTGTCATTGCACGAGAGTACGGCAAAGGTATTAGGGATGCCTAGTCCCGAAATGAAAAATGAATTTACTTTATGTTGTCGAATAATAAATTCCTTGGAAAGTGTTGGTATGGAGGGCACCCGTGGATACGGCTAGCCATGGATTGTGAAAGAATGGTGGAAAAAGGAATAAACTTTATTTTCTGTTTGGGAACCGCCTATGATATATCTAGCATGGAAAGTGTTGGGAATTACTCAGTCGTTTTTGTTGACGGGAAAAGTATGCCTCACAAATTTTTTATCTCTCAATTTAAGCTTTGAGCCCTGGCACCTCTACAAATCCCTACTTCCCTCTGCGAAGGACTGATCTATTTACTTTATTCAATTTTTATTTTTATTTGAGTCTCCATCTTCTCTTATAAAACACCAACTAAGGGTCACTATGATCGTACTTGAGCATTGGGTGTAGCTAATATGCGAGTGTGTTTCATGAATGGATCATGATTGAGCATAATGGTCTAGGGATAACTTGCTTTAGTGTTGATATTTTGAAATACATGGTTGCTTGTTGATATGCTTGAGTATTGAAATCTTCATGTCAAAACTAGACTATTGCTTTGAATCATATAAAAGTCCAAAGGTCCATGCTACAAAGAAAAGATTATGTGATGAACATGTTAGGCAACATTCCACATCAAAAATTCTGTTTTTATCATTTACCTACTCGAGGACGAGCAGGAATTAAGCTTGGGGATGCTGATACGTCTCCAACGTATCTATAATTTTTGATTGTTCCATGCTGTTATATTATCAATCGTGGATGTTTTACAATCATTTTATAGCAACTTTATATCTTTTTCTGGGACTAACCTATTGACATAGTGCCCACTGCCAGTTGCTGTTTTTTGCTTGTTTTTTACTTCACAGAAAATCAATACCAAATGGAGTCCAAACGCAGCGAAACTTTTTGGTGATTTTTCTGGACCAGAAGACACAAGTTGGGCCAAGGAAGTACCAGAGGGGTGCCCCGAGGGGGGCAGAACCCACTTGGGTGCTCCTGGGGGCCCATGCACGCCCTGGTGGGTTGTGCCCACCTCGGTAGCCTCCCGCACCGCCTCTTCACCCTATAAATTCCCAAATATTCCTAAAACCCTCGGGGTAACCCTAGATCAAAAGTTTCGCCGCCGCAAGCCTCTTTATCCAGGAAAAACCAATCTAGACCCCGTTCTGGCACCCTGCCGGAGGGGGAAATCATCACCGGTGCCCATCTTCGTCATCCCGGCGGCCACCAAGAAGAGGAGGGAGAAGTCCAGCCTTGGGGCTGAGGGTTTGTACCAGTAGCTATGTGTTTAATCTCTCTCTCTCTCTCGTGTTCTTGAGATGGCACGATCTTGATGTATCACGGGCTTTGTTAATATAGTTGGATCATATAGTGTTTTTCCCTCCCTATCTTGTTGTGATGAATTGAGTATTCCCTTTGAGATTTTGTGTTTTTATCAGATTGAATACTTTTATGGATTTGAGAGCACTTGATCTATATCTTGGCACTCAACTCGCAGATTCCCGAGGTAGGGCTGGATTAACGAGCTGTTCAGCTCGTTCGGCTCATTATCATGAAGCTCGTTATTGTTAAGCTCGTTATCAATAAGCTCATTAATATTAATGAACTAAAACCTCTGTTCGGCTCGGTTCGTTATGAGCTCGTTATGCTCACGAGCGTTCACGAGTGCTCGTTAAGGTAATAAACAACATAGAAGAATCGCATTCCATTAAAAAATCACAATGACATATATTACACAAAAGAATTCCATGATCCCATCAAAAATTCACAATGCCATAAATTAAACAAGGATGTTAAGGTAATAAACTACATAGTACATAGAAGAATCCCATGATCCCATCAAAAAATCACAATGGGTCAAACTATTGGAAATTATCGAGCTAAACGAGTTAGCTCACGAAACTCGTTTGCTCGATCGTTTGGTTCATTAACTAACGAGCACGAGCCGAAACGAGCCGAACAATCGAGCGCTCATTATGCTCACGAGCTTCGAGCTTTTCGTCCAGCCCTATCCCGAGGTGACATTGGGGTAATCTATGCAAAGGGTTGATGCATGTTTTCATCCTTGTTTCTCCGGTAGAAATCTTGGGGCACTCTTTGAGGTTCTTTGTGTTGGATTGAGTATTATGAATCTTAAATTGTTTGATGCATATCGTATAATCAACTCATGGATACTTGCGGTGACATTGGAGTATCTAGGTGACATTAGAGTTGGTTGATGTGTATCATATGGTGTTATTTCAGTACGAACTCTTGGTTAGATCGATCGGAAAGAATAGCTTGGTGTTATTTTAGTACGAACTCTAGGATAGATTGATCGGAAAGAATAGCTTTGAGGTGGTTTCGTACCCTACAAACAATTTTGTCTTATGTTCTCCGCTAGATAGGAACTTCGGAGTGATTCTTCATCGCACGTTGAGGGATGGTTATATGATCCAATTATATTAGCATTGTTGAGAGATTGCACTAGCGAAAGTACGGACCCTAGGCCTTGTTTTCAAGCATTTCAATACCATTTGTGCTCCGTTTTATCACTTGCTACCTTACTGTTTTTATTTATTTAGATTATAAAAATATATTTCTACCATCCATATTACACTTTTATCACCATCTCTTCACCGAACTAGTGCACCTATACAATTTGCCATTGTATTGGGTGTGTTGGGGACACAAGAGACTTTTTGTTATTTGGTTGCAGGGTTGTTTGAGAGAGACCATCTTCATCCTATGCCTCCCACAGATTGATAAACCTTAGGTCATCCACTTGAGGGAAATTTGCTACTGTCCTACAAAACTCTGCGCTTGGAGGCCCAACACGAGTCTACAAGAACAAGTTGTGTAGTAGACATCACTGAGCCTCTCTTCTTTGCTGAGTGTGAAAGCCCTCTTGTGCGGGACATTAACACCTATACCCCTTGCACGGCCAGGGGGCTCTCTTGTTTCCAGAGCATCGAATAGAATGTCACATGGCCCTAAGTTCCAGTAGAACCTTCCAGGGATCTTGGAAGCCTTTAACATCACGCGATACAGTTCTTCGTCATGTGAGTTTTCAAAGTAATAAGTTCCGTCATCACGCCTCCTTGCACATGCCCACAAGTAGTCTCTACCGCGTTCCCCCTAATTTCACTAAAGGCCGGTTTCCCACCCGCCGCTACTGCTTCTTTGTCGTCCTGCTCCCATATCGGTTTCATGCCGTAGTATCCTGCCACACCCATACGGTAGGGGTGTGTGTTCCTCTTCTGAAGTTCCGATTTCTTGGCACACTTCTCAGCAAACTCTATAGTTGCCCTGACCCTTTTGAATTCTGCCCAGTCTGCCTTTGTAATTTGGGGGTATGCGGGGATTGGGTCCTTGCCTTCACTCAAGTACTTCTTGTACAACACGTGCTTCTAGTGTCTCCAAGCATCCCTAGCCTTCTTTAGTGCACTGTGTTCCACCTGCATTCTCCACTGCTCTGGAACGTTGAAGTAATCCATGATCTCCCAGACTATCCTTTGACGTGTTTCTGTGTCAGCCTTCCGAAACCCTGGCAGATTAATGTTGAGCCTTGCCCTGCCAACAAATCCACACACACTTCTGAACCTCGTGCGTGCTTTATCTGGTTTAGTTGGAGCCAAGACTTTAAATCTATCTCGGTTACTTCATATACACCTTTAGGCTGGTGTGTGGGCTTCCTTGGAGCGTTCCTCCGTGTCCTGACCGGAAGGGTAATTGCTGCAGCTCTATCCCGTTCAAGATTACTTGATCCCTCACCACCTGCTGAAGACCTAGGGTTGTCGGAATGAGATGAAGATACATCGCCTGAAGCATGAGTGCTGTCGCTGCTACTCGGCATCTACAGAGAACACATGCGAAACTCAGGAAAGGAGCATAAGCATAAAACTAACAACTTGGTATCAAGCTGTCTAAACATGTCATGCAATAATTTAGAAAATGTACGGCTTATTTGTTAAGTTTGTGTGACTCGGGTGCCCGCGATCTGTAAATCAGCAGTAACTTATTGGAACAAATACAGCTTATATGTACTAGTTAGGACGGTAGATAATGAACATATATACGTTCTCTGTTATTTTATAGCCAATTTGGGAAGATACGGAATGAAATAGGAAGAGGGATTGCAAGGAAATATGCCTCACCGCGATGGAGAGCAGTAACTAACAGGTTTCTTAATGCAAACCCGGCAGGACGACAGGAGAGGAGAGGGTTACATGATCGATATGCTCGAGGGTGGTTGGAGAGAAAACGAAGACGGCGAGGAGCGGGCAGCCGCGTTTTGGGAACGGCAGTGGAGGCAGGGTTGACACTGAAGAGCGGGCACACGGCTGGGGTGAGCACGCCGGTGCCGGAGAGGGTTCTGCTATGGATTTGGGGGAGGGGGGAGCTGGCGAGGGAGATTGGGTGGACTAGTTGAGTGAAAAGCGGGCGGGCGGTGTGGGGGGGGGGGTGTTGGCGGCCTAGGTGAAAAGGGTGAAAAAATTTCCCGGTCACCGCGCGGAAAGGCTTATGCAAACGGTTGCTTCTAAGCGCTCGTGTGCACAAAGAGAATAATTTCGTTTGAAATGAAGACGTGAGTTCATCGTTTCGCCTCTAAATTTTTCCCACGTTAAGGAATCACCATTATACCACAGGTTTGTTTTGCTGGCACATTTCAGGTCTCGTGTGCTATATTTAAGACATTTTTTGGCATTTACCGTGCATTTTGGCATATAAATCAAATCCTAGCCGGACTGCATTTAATGTCGAAAGGGATGAGGATTGCCGTTCGATCTGGGAGCATCCAACAGTGCAGACGTATGATCCGTGGGGTTTGGGTTCTGGCCAATCAGAACGCACGACTCAGATCGCGCGCGCAGCAAGGGGGGCCATCGTCCACAGTTTGGTAGGTACATGGCTTTCGTGAGTGAACCGTGTGCTATTTGGAAACATTTACATGAACTAACAGCATATTTTTGTTTGAATGAAAACAAGAGTTCATCGTTTCGCCTCCAAATTGTTTTCCACTGTAAGAAATCACCATTGTACCCTATGGTTCGATTTTCTGGTGCATTTGAGGTATCGTTTACTACATTTGAGTCATTTGCTATAGTTGCAACTACACGTGGGTGCTAGCTAGAAAGATCATTTGTGTGTCGCTTTGGGAGTTTTCATTCATTGTTCGAGAAACGGGAAAAAAATTCAAACAGTTCGGCCGTAGGGTGCGGCCAGAGGCGTAGGCCTTGTTGGCATTCTAATTACAGGACATGCATATAGAGTTCGGAAATAACGAAAATCGATGTGTCACCGTAGCGTGCTCTCAGGATCCCATGGAAAATATTTGGTAAAGTTTGGCACAAGTTTTGATGCTCACGCCTTCCAAATCGGAGCATCTCATAAGAAGGATCATAGTTTCCAATAGGAGACGCGGCACTTCGGACTCCAATCGTCAGTGCCTACATCGTTCCGCCTCGAATTTTTTTCACGGTAAACAATCACGTTTATACCATAGGTTTGGTTTTCTGGCCCATTTCAGGTCTCGTCTTCTATATTTAAGTCATTTGTTTGCACTTACCTTGCATTTAGTGCATATAAATTCAAAACTGTTCTACAACTACATCTGGGTGTTAGTTAGCAAGGAAGGTGTACAAATCATTTGTGTGTTGCTTTGCGAGTTTTCATCCATTGTCCGAGATACGGGGAGAAGTTTCAAACATTTCGGCCGTGAGGTGCGGCCACCGGTGTAGGCCTAGTTGGTATTTTAATTACAGAGAATTCAGATGGAGTCCAGACATCATCAAAATTAGTGTGTGCCCATGGCGTGCAATCACGACCCCGGGGAAAAAATTTGGTAAAGTTTGGCACAAGTTTTGATGATCGCTCCTTCCAAACCGGAGCATCTCACATGAAGGACCATGGTTTCCAAAAGGAGACGTGTAGATTCAAACTCCAGTGGCCGGTGACTTCATCGTTTGGCCTTATAAAAATTTCCACGGTATGCAATCACCATTATACCACGGGTTTGATTTTCTAACGCATTTCAGGTATCGTTTACTATATTTAAGACATTTTTTGAATTTAATGTGAAATTTGTGGATATAAATAAAATCACAACCAGAACTGCATGTGCTGTCGAAAGGGATGAGGATTGCCATTCGATCAAGGAGAATCCAACGGCTTAGAAGTACGATCCGTGGGGTTTGGGTTCTGGCCGATCAGAAAGCACGACTCAGATCACGCACGTGGCAGGGGGGGGCATCGGCCACGGTTTAGTAGGCACATGGCTTTCGTGAGTGAACCTTGTGCTATTTGAAAACATTTACATGAACTAACAACATATTTTCGTTTGAATGAAAACATGAGTTCATCGTTTCGCCTCCATTTTTTTTCCATGGTAAGAAATCACGATTGTACCCTATGGTTCGATTTTCTGGTGCATTTGAGATCTCGTTTGCTATATTTAAGTCATTTGAGATCTCGCAACTACACGTAGGTGTTAGCAAGATCATTTGTATGTCGATTTGCGAGTTTTCATTCATTGTCCGAGAAACGGGAAAAAAATTCAAACAGTTCGGCCGCAGGGTGCGGCCAAAGGCTTAGGCCTTGTTGGTTTTTTAATTACAGGAAATGCATACAGAGTCCAGAAATAATGAAAATTATTTTGTCACTGTGGCGTGCTCTCACGATTGCATGGAAAAAAATTGGTAAAGTTTGGCACAAGTTTTGGTGCTGGCACCTTCCATACCGGAGAATCTCACAAGAAGGATCATATATAGTTTCCAAAAGGAGATGCAGCACTTCGGACTCCAAATCGTCAGTGACTACATCGTTCCGCCTTGAAAAAAATCATGGTAAACAATCACGGATATAACCTTGGTTTGATTTTCTGGCCCATTTCAGGTCTGCTATGTTTAAGTCATTTTTGCACTTACCTTGCATTTAGTGCATATAAAGTCAAAACCCTACTACAACTACATGTGGGTGTTTTAGTTAGGCTATACTTAGGCTACTCATAGTGGAGAGTATCATATACTAGTATCATGCATATGATACTAGTGTATGATACTACCTTTAATTATAGTGCATAGTATCATAGATGATCATATTTATTGCCATGCATGACACAAATTAGCATCGCATTTAACATGATACGGTATCTACCTATATGTTGCTATAACCCTCTCTATCTTCTTTAATTCTTTGCTACATCAGCATAGTTGCTATTTCCGACTGCATGATACCGGCTATAGTACCACCACTATGGCCAGCCTTATAGTGGGGAGTATCATAGACTAGTATCATGCATATGATACTAGTGTATGATACTATGTACCTTCATAGTGCATAGTATCATAGAGTAGTATCATAGATGACCGTATTTATGGCCATGCATGACACAAAGTAGTATAGCATTTATTATGTTACAGTATCTACCTATGTTACTCGAACCCACTCTCCCTTCTTTAATTGCTTGCCACATCATCATATTTTGTATTCCCGAGTGCATGATACCGGCTATGATACCCCCACTATGGCCAGCCTTAGCAAAGAAGGTGTACAAATCATTTGTGCGTCGCTTTGCGAGTTTTCATCCATTTGTCCGAGAAGCAGGGAGAAGTTTCAAACATTTCGCCCGCGAGGTGCGGCCCCTGGCGTAGCCTAGTTTGTATTTTAATTACACGAAATTCAGATGGAGTCCGGACATCATCAAAATCGATGTGTGCCTGTGGCGTGCTCTCACGACCCCGTGGAAAAAATTTGGTGAAGTTTGGCACAAGTTTTGATGATTGCTCCTTCCAAACCGGAGCATCTCACATGAAGGATCATGGTTTCCAAAAGGAGACGTGTCAATTCAAACTCCAGTGGCCGGTGACTTCATCGTTTGGCCTCATAAAAATTTCCACGGTACGCAATCACCATTATACCATGGGTTTGATTTTCTGGCGCATTTCAGGTATCGTTAGCTATATTTAAAACATTTTTTGAGTTTAACGTGCATTTTGTGCATAAAAATAAAATTACAACCGAAACTGCATTTGCTGTCGAAAGGGATGAGGATTGCCGTTCAATCTGGGAGCATCCAATGGTGCAGACGTACGATCCGTGGGGTTTGGGTTCCGGCCAATCAAAAAGCATGACTCAGATCACGCGTGGGGTTTGGTCGGCACACGGCTTTCATGAATGAACCGTGTGCTATTCGCAAACCAGATTGCATATCTTTTGTTCACACATACTGGAGTGAGATCAATTGAGTGAGCTACCTCTATGATATAATAATAATAATAATAATAATAATAATAAACAGTTCATATTCATTGCCTGAGCTGACAGCATATCAAGGTCAACATATTAACGGTTCTTGCATCAACAGAAAACCGGGCATAACTCACAAATTCAGTACACGCGACAGTTCTAAATTGAACAAATTAAGTTGCAGGGTAGGCATAAAGACTAGTCTTACGGCTTAATTCCCATGTACATGGGGGAACTGGGATCATTACGTTGACCCTGAATGAACTTGAGTTTCTGATGATTTTACACTTCTCTGTTACATGGGTGCGTGATCCCTTGGCTGGCAACTCAGCAAATTCGTCGTACTCGTCCTCATCGACAACATCCTCGACACCCAGTGCCCTCCTCTTCCCATGCATCACTACATGGCAGTTCTTAGGCAAGGGGTCTTCCGCATAGAAAATCTGGGTAGCATCACTAGCAAGAATGAATGGGTCCGCGTGATATGCCATCGTTGTCCTGTTAACACAGGTCTTCCTGTAATCATCAACGTTTACATGACCAAGAGGGATCCATGCACACCTGAATAATGCCACCTTAACTTTCACATAGTTAAGCTCCCAAATCTATTTGATGGTTCCATAGTATACCCTTTTATCAGTTTCATCTACAGTCATGCATTCTATTCGAACAGAGCTGTTCTAATATGAGGTCTTCTCATCACGTTCTTGAGTGTAGAACGTGTATCCATTTATGTCATATGCTTGGTACGTCAACACCGTAGGTGATTGCTTTTGTGCCAACCACGTAGCAATGTCATCGATGGATCCTTGTGCCAAATGATTCTTCAGCCATTCGGCATAGTTCTTAGTGTGCTCCTTCATCTCCACATCTGATGAAGGCACCATTGGTAAGAAGCTTTGGCGTTTCTCCGCCAAGTGTTCTTCGGCATAAGCGCTGAAAACTGGGCTGTTAAGCAGTACCGTCAAATGGGCTTTCTCTGCCAATTCTCCGGGTGCAGCCATTTGCGTGCCAGCAAGGACCGGCTTACCTTTCAGCCTTCCCTCATGGCGAGAGAGGGGCAAACCTATAGGTATTTGTTTCATGTATTCGGTGCAAAACTCAACCACCTCCTCCGCGGTATAACCTTGTAGGATGCTTGCCTCTGGATGGTTTCCGTTCCGACAATAGCACTTAAGTATTCCCATGAACCACTCGAAGGGATACATGTTGTTAAGAAACATAGGACCACAATACTTTATCTCATCGACAAGGTGCACAGTGAGATGGACCATGACATCAAACAATGACGGTGGGAAAAACATCTCTAGGTTGGACAATATTCTTGCAATATCATCTTGCATATGATCCAACTCTTTAGGATCTACAACTTTCTGCCATAGTTGGTTGAAGAAATCACAGAGCTCAATGAGTGTGTATCTTATATCTTTGTCCATCAGATTCCTAATGGGCACCGGGAGGATTTGTGTCAACATTACGTGGCAATCATGCGACTTCATGTGTCCCAACTTCATTTTACCTGAGCTCACATCCACGAGACTTCTGATGTTTGCGGAGTAGGAAGAGGGTGTCTTAACTGACAACAAATAGGTGAAGAACTATGTTGCTTCTTTTGTACTGAAATTGTAACTCTGGCAAGCTTTGATGAATTTGTTATCATTTTCTGCTTCACTCTTGCGTTTTGATTGATCAGCAAGCATATCGAGCTGTGCACTGTCACCATCCTTTGTTTTACCTTTAATCTTGAGCAGAGTACCAAGGGTGCTTTCACATACATTCTTCTCTACGTGCATGACATCGATGCAGTGACGTACACTTAGAATCTCCCAGTAAGGTAATTTCCAGAACAACGATTTCTTCTTAAACACTTGACCCTTGGGTGTTTGTTTCACCGTCAAAGCGTGCTTCTTGCCAAGCATAACATTAATTTGTTTAGCCATGTTGTGGAACACCTCCCCATCATAGGGTCTTGGGCCCACATCTACCTCTGCTGTACCATCAAATTCAGCTTTCATCTTTCGGTATGGGTGATTTCTCCGTAAGAACCTACGATGACGCAAATACACGGTTTTGCGCGAGTTGGGAAGAAATCTGCTAGCTATCCTATCCATGCATGTGACACACCCTACATCTCCCTTTGTTTCCTGCCCCGATGTGTTGCCTAATGCCGGCATATCTTGAATGGTGTGCACCAGCATCGCATGTAGATCGAAAATCTCCTTTTTGTAAGCATCATAACATTTTACAGCAGGCACATCTATCCACACTGTCAGCAGTTCTTCTACCAGTAGCTGAAAGTAAATGTCGATGTCATTTCCAGGTTGCTTTGGGCTTTGGATAATCATTGACATCATAATGTATTTTTCTTCATACACAACCAAGGAGCTAGGTTATATATGCACAGAAGCACCGGCCATGTGCTGTGATTGGTGCTCATATCGCCAAAAGGATTCATCCCGTCAGTACACTCCCCGAGCCTTATACTTCTAGGATCCTTGGCAAAGTCTTGAAACTTGTTGTCGATTAATTCCCACTGAGCCCCATCTTTCGGGTGCCTCATATATTTATCCGCAGTTCACTCATCATGATGCCACCGCAACCTCTTTGCCTATGTAGGGTTTGCAAACAAACACCTCAACCTTGGAATTAAAGGCAAGTACCAAACAACCTTGAACGGGATTCCTGTCTTGATCTCATCGTCCAATTTGTACTTGTCCTTTTATCTCCTGCGCTTGTATCATGCATGCTTGCATATGGGACATGCACCCAAATCTTTGTACTCACCATGGTATAATATACAATCATTCACACAAGCGTGTATCTTCTTTACTTCAAGTTCCAATGGGCAAACAATTTTCTTCACTTCGTTCATGCTTCTGGGGAGCACATAATCTTCTGGAAGAATTTATTTGAAAAGACCTACCATCTTTGTGAAGCCCTTGTTTGATAGACCATTTGCTGCTTTAAATCTGAGAAGCGCTAGGGTGGCACTCAACTTGGAATATTCCTTTTTGCAACCTGGATACAAATCTTTCTTGGAGTCCGCATCAATGGTTGGCAGATCCTTGTACCCAATCATATCCTTTTTTGGGCCCTTGAAATCTACAATCGTA
This sequence comes from Thinopyrum elongatum, assembly GCA_011799875.1. NCBI lineage: Eukaryota > Viridiplantae > Streptophyta > Magnoliopsida > Poales > Poaceae > Thinopyrum > Thinopyrum elongatum. The sequence goes on along the minus strand of CM022299.1, from coordinate 53,734,703 downwards.
GCAGCAAAATCTGGCATATCAAGATCATCGTCATCTGCGTCGACATCTTGGTTTTCAAGTGGGCGTTTTGGCTTTCCGGTGTTCCATTGGTAGCTTGACGCCTCTGCTCCGATGTTAGATTCAACATCCATGTGACACTGATCGGGGTTTGGCATCTCGCAGCCCTGGGTATATTCATCCATGACCTGCTCTTCACCATGTCTGGTCCAACGTGTATATCCATCCATGAATCCCCGAGAGAGTAAGTGCCACTGGACATCTCCAACTTCACGTGACTCTGTATTGGCACAATGAGTACATGGACACAGGATGTAATCCGCATCACCAATTCTCCTCTTTGTACTTTCAGCCAAATTCATGAACTCTGTCACGCCACCGATAAAATATGTGGTTCTCCGATTCTTCATCCATTGAGATCATTCCATCTGCACCACACAAATGGTAATTAAAAACAAAACAACAACATTAATACATGGATTAACTACTGCCCAAAGATGCGTGCATAAATCACAAGGTTTTATTTTCATAATTACTGAGGGCGCTCCATATTGTTATCCAGACATGCAATGACAAAAATTAATGGCCAGTCAATTTACACGCAGAGTACTACATCACTACCCTTAGGAATTGAATACCTTAATCAAGCCACTCACGAAAAGAATACCTTAATTAATTAGCCGCGCGGCGACCTCCACTCAGCAGACAGAGAAGCGCGATGCAACGGCACGCCAAGACAACAGGGTCGAGGAGCAAAGCTTAGTGTGGCTGCCGCCTGAAGTTCGACCTCCACTATCCCGCCATCGACCGCGATGGATGTGCTCCAATCACGCCGCTGCCGACCTCGATGGTTGAGCTCCTCCTATCTCCCGCCGCAGACCGATGATTGACCTCCTATGACACTGCCACTGCCCACCGACCGAGGATTGACCTCTTCTCCGGTAGCCGCTGCCTAGGCCACCGCCGCCATCTCTATCTGCAGAGCAGCTGTTTATTTTTTGATGGATATCCGCAGAGCGGCTGTTTACACGGTATCACTGTAACTCAATTATATGTACAGGGTAGTACATCACATACGGTTATGTAACGGCAACCGTGTCTCACCTACATTGTCTTCTCACACGGTTTGGTGCGAAAATCATGTGTGAAGTTGTAATACATAACACAAATGACATGTATAAACAGTGTGCCATATACAACATATAGTGACATAAGTAATTCCCGACCGTTAGCTTATCACCACAGTTTCCCCATTTCCCCCAAATCCCTAGATAGCCTCCAAATTCCCTCGCAAGGCGCTGACATTGGGGGAATGCGGACGAGTGGTGCTGATGGTTTTGGTGCGGCTGCTCCTGCTCGTATTGCCGCTCTCGGCAGCGCCACCACGACGGAGGTCGCCGCCGAGGACTTGCCTAAGGTCATCAGAAGGCAGGTGTACTATGGATCCAAATCGTCCTGTCAGGTTCCAATATATCCTGATCTTTTTTAGCATGTACAAAGTAGCTCCTTGCTGAATCCGTCCTGAATGACCCCCCCCCCCCCCACCAGGAAAGCGATCTACCGCCGGATCCGGATCTTTTTTAACACGAGTTTTGTGCCACCGAGAAGTACCAAAAGCTGAGTTGTGTGCACGGGCACACTCCCGCTCGATGTGTATGCACGGAGGGATTCGACATTGGCAGGCGGTTTCTCAGTTGCCCCTTAGAGGTTAGTGCCAAGTTCATCATTTTACTTGAGTTAATGCCACCGCTCATCCTAAATACTATTTAACATTGGCAAGGATATGAGGCTTGTGCCTTTGTTAACTGGCTGGATGAAGAATGGCATGGTAGGGCTCGGAGTGTTATCACCAAGCTCACAGAAGATAACACAAAGCTAAAGAAGAAACTGGCTAATCTGGAATGTATAATCAGTACGATGAAGCAAGAAAGAATCAATCACATGCAACAGATGAAAGCAAGATACAAGAAGGAACTAGCGTATGTAGTTGTGGTTGTCGCATTAGCCATGTTCTATGCGTTGTTTGCAATGATGATTAGGAGTTTTGTTTGACAGTGTTGCTAAAGCACATCTAGATGTGCTCTAAGTAATGCATATCTAGGTCCTATGCCATTGATGTTAAGCAAAGATTCGTGCAGATATTTTCCTTTATCTTTTTTTCTTTTCCTTTGTAGTTTGATTATTACTGGCTTCATCAATAAGAAGAGCTCATTGTATTGCTTGCCAACTGTCCTACTCCGTTTGTACCGGTACCGGTGCATAATCCCAAAACTCGTTCCTTGTTTTTGTCCTGAAAAAAGAAATTAGCCAATAGGAGTCCTGCGGCTAGTATGCATTCAATGACTTCAGACTACTTAGCATAACATGCATGCAATGGTCAATTCTCTGCATGCAATGGTATTGATTACCAAATAGTAATCATCAAGTTATCTCATTTTCCCCCCACCTAGGTCGCCGGTACAGAGGGAGTAGAAGTACTACAAAAATGCTTGTTTCATACTCCCTCTGTTCCTTTATATAAGGTGTATTTGTTTTTTGATAAAATTCCAGAATGTAAGGTGCATTTCTTCTAATTCTTTATAATTCCTTTGTTAGCCCTAAAAAAAAGGAAATTATCTTTCTCCTGATTGTCTATATCTTTACTTGTAGAAGAAGAAGAAGGAAAGTATCTCTCCGTCGATTGCATGTTTCTCTTAATTTTCATGACTAATTGATTTACTTGCCACTAATAAACAAATTTGCAAAGGGTAATTTTGTCCTATTTGGACACTCCAACGCATGTGCGTAATTAATTATCACATTGAGAACTACTCAACCCAGGGAATTTGGAGCAACTGGGTACAAATAATTGCGGTTGATTATATCAGCGGTTAGATAATACGTCAACCCCCGCTTCAATTGGCATTTCCTCTTCTCTGCATACCCCGCTTAAGTGTTCACCATCTTCATCGTCCCTAGTAGGCCACGCTACACACTTGCACACACTCCGCCATGTCGAGTGATGGCAAGGACGATAGTTTGGCCAGCAGTCTGGCGCCCGATGATAGGTCAACATCGAAATCATCCCGCTTGTCTTCCATGAGTCCGGCGTCGAGCCCAAACCTCGATTATATCCGGATCATGGAAGGGACGCAGCCTCCGGAGTCGTCAGACGACAACCAGATGGACGAGGAGCCGTCGGAAGATGAAGAAGAGGATGATGATGATGATGGGGAGGAATGGTCGAACGAGGAGGAGGACGACGATGACAGCAACGACGATGACGATGGCGGCGATGATGAAAAGCCAATGGTCAGCGGCAAGAAGCGTCCTCGCCAAGACGATGTCGCGGGGCCATCCAACAACAACAACAAGAAGGACTAAATTTAGCAGACTATATATATCTCTGTTTCTGTTCGCTCACATTAATTTGTTATCTCTGTTTATCCTGTCAATCTCATCGCAGACGGTTAGTAATACGTATTCGACTGAGATCTTCAACATTATTGCCCACAGGTTGGTTTGTTGAACTGTGTGCCCTGACGAGCACATAATTGACAAAAAAAATACCATATGGGCTGTCTATAATGATGGCACACAATTCTGATTACCGACCTGTTTGCCTGGTATCACACATATCTTGTTACGCTGAATCATTTGTGTTCAACTCGATCATCGCAAACGGTTCACCAGAGCGAACTGTATGCCGTATATCGCACACACCTTGATCTGGCTGCCCGTTTCTGTTGTTCTGTCTCATCACAAACAGTTTGTATGGATCAACCGTATGCCCTGCATCGCACACGCAACTAAAATCGAAACTGTGTTTGATGTATCATTCATCGCAAATGTTTTGCATCTTTTTTGATGATTTTTTTACAACATCGTTTGCGATTAATGCATCGCACACAGTTTTGTCAAAGGGTCTCTGATCATAGTGTCGCATTAGCAGCATCCTGCAGTATGTATAGTACTATATGAGTTATGTGAGTTGGTGACCTATTGTTGTTCGGAGTCCCAGATGAGATCACAGACATGACGAGGAGCTTCATAATGGCCCGGAGGTAAAGATTGATATATAGGACGATGCTATTCGGTCACCAGAAAGGTTTCGGAAAGTACTGGGTATTTATCGGAGTGCCGGAAGGGGTTCCGGGAGGCCACCGGTAAGTGGTGGGCCTTAAGGGCCAAAGGGAGGAAGCAAACCAGCCCACAAGGGGGCTGGCGCGCCCCTCCACCCTTGCCCATGCACCAAGGAGGTAGGGAAGGAAAGGGGAGGCACCCCTAAGGCAGCCAACCCCCTTTCCTTCCCCCCATGTCCATAATATGGAAGGGGGGGCTAGGCAGGCGCCTAGGGCTGCCGCCGGCCACTTGGAGGCGCCCTAGGGCTGCATCCTCTCCCCCCCTTCACCTATATATATATGTGAGGAGGGAAAGGGGCAAGACACACCACGATCCCCAAGCCGTGTGCGGCGCCCCATCTGCCTCTAGTTCTAGTTCTTCCTCCGTCCACGTCCGTTGTGCTTGGCGAAGCCCTGCGGATAGTTTCACCACCTCTATCACCATGCCGTAGTGCTGCTGGAACTCATCTACTACTTCGCCCATCTTGCTGGATCAAGAAGGTGAGGACGTCATCGAGCTGAACGTGTGCTGAACGCGGAGGTGCCGTACGTTCGGTACTCGATCGGGCGTATCATGAAGGTGTACAACTACATCAACCGCGTTGATTAACGCTTCCGCTTTATGGTCTATGAGGGTACGTAGACATACTCTCTCCTCTTGTAGCTATGCATCTCCATGGATATATCTTGCGTGTGCGTAGAATTTTTTTTTGTTTTCCATGCAACGTTCCCCAACATGAGCCCCTCACCTCCTCCTCTCCTCACTAGAAGACCACCCGGACTCCGGTGCATCTCCCCCACCCCTCAGTTTGTTGCCGAAGTGCCCCTGGCCATGGCTCCCAAGTTCGACCGCTGCCAGTGACCGGGCCAGGAGGATGCGGCGCTCCGTACCGAGCCCTCCGGTGCCTCCCTCTTGGCCGGAGGTGGCCGGAGTCGCCGGGGCCACCGCCAGCCACACCCCTCCCCCGCCCCTCCTCTGCTTTCTTTCGGGGGAAGAAAAAACATGCACTGGAGGAGAGAGGAGATGAATGGGGCCTGAGTGTAAGCCTCTCAGCGTTGACTTATCCCCGGGCCCGCGCGGAGTAAGTGAAGGCGTATTCCCTCGAATACGTTTCCCCCTCTTGAAAGCGTCTTGTGGTGTACTTCATGTTAAAGTGCGCTTTCACTTCTCTGAAAGCATATTTTCAGAAGTATGCCTTCTGTTTTCGGCCCCACCGGCCGAAACGGTAAATAGTGGACGTTCACCCGTTAGCAGCAGAAATGGCCAGATTTTTATTTGTTTTTCTGCTAACGAACGAACAGCCCTATCTTTTTAACTGTGGCTCCGATTCAGGTGATTCAAAAGCCAATGTTCTCTATTCGTCGAGCCCGTTCTGTTGGTGCCATTTTCATTATGTTGTCGCATAATAAAAATGACCATTTTGCCCATGCCCTATGATTCAGCCCTAACGGGAGAGAACCTTTCCCAGCGAATCTTTCCGCGAGTTCATCACACTCCTTCCCGGTGAATCTGTCAACCCCAGGCAATCCACGACAACCACATGCATCATGGGCTTGCAGTAGGCATGGTTTTCCACTTGAATATTTAAATAATGTGTGCATGTTAATATTTTGTGAATACTTTATATGCTTGTGAACCCATGCTCATTTCTTATGCCATGTTCATATGCACGTAGTGAATTAAATGATTATCTACTAGTATTATTATTCACATGTTTCCTTCTTGTAATTCTTTCATGCTACTGATAATGATATGCTCATATTCTATATTATCATCGGCTACGAAAGTTCTTGTAATATGCATGATCATCGCTATGCCATGCTCATTTGCATTAACTAGGCTGCATGACTTATTATTGTTGATTCATATATATGTTAAATGGTTACGTTAACCATCCATGCTTATGTTGATATCATGCTCATATGCATTGTTGTTTTATCATGTTATTATGACTCAGCTCATCACCCTTCAAGTTTAACAGGATATTAATCAAACTAGAACAAATCTGTTGGCTGAGTCATGGTGCCATCGAATCGAGCTCACCAGTGCAACCACACTTTCCTGGATGGGGAGGTCCTAACTTGGTCTATTGTCATGCCTCTTACTGGTGCCTCCAACTAGGGAAGGTTATGTGTGCGCCCTACCTTGATTAGGTAAGCGGCCATAGGCCTTGTGTGCCCGAGTTGTATGGTATACCGTTGTCCCGGTTTGGGACGTTTTTGTTTTGTTTTGGCCACGACGGTGGTCGGCCACGAAGGTGGCGGATCTCACGTGGTGACTTCGGCCCCCCATGACTTAGCCCTAAGGGGAGTTTGTCGGAGTGGCCGGGAGAGTGTCATGCAATAGATCGGTTTTGTCGGAATGTCAATGGTCTACCCGAATGGGAGCGCGAGGCCATGAATTCTATGGTATGGATACAGTGTACTAACCACTACAGAGTGTATAATCTATCGATAGACGCGTCCTTGTTTATGGATACAATTCATAGTAAGTCACATTGCCGGTCAACAACAATAATAATCTTGCTAATAAATAACACTGGTTTGATTAGAAGAGAAGTCGGGTGATCTTTAAAGTGATCAAGTGAGGATCACTATGTTTGCTTGGCGTGAGGTCATGCGATAATCCCGGGTAAAGATCAAGCTCCTTGTGATCATGTGATGATCACTATGGTATTGGAAATACCAAGCTTGGTTGATCCTAAGGTGATCGTATGATGTCTTCAATGTTAAGTGATGTCGTTGGTGGCTATGAATTAACTTCCGACGTGGGTAAGTCGGTACATGTACACCGCCCTTGCATACTAGTGCTAATATCATCATATTCACATTTTGAGTAACATGTTCATGCCATGCTCATATTTAATTGCTCTAGTTGTTATCATGCTCACCTCATGTTGTTCTAATGTTATCCTGCTCATCACTGTTTAACCTGTAAATGCCATATTGTTGTTTGTCTTGATTGCTTTTGGTTGTGGTGAGCTTGCGAGTACATTCAAAGTGCTCACCTGGCGTGTCATGCCAGCTTGTAGGTCATGTCATGATTGATTGCTTGTCTAGGATTCCGTGTGTGCACACTAGGATGCATTCCAGCCAGAGTCCCTGCGGAGTGGAGTTCACCACCGTCGTCGTTGTTCTATTGCTAGAAGTTATTCCGCTGCTACGAGTTGTTCCGCTGCTAGCATAGAGCTATTCTAGCTGGTGTAGTGTCGTCGTGCCATTGATCCTTGTATCTTCAGCACCCCTTGTATCCGTATCTATTGTAATAAAAGATGATTTGTTCTATGGCAAGCAGTGCCGTATTCCAGGAGACTTGATCTCTGGGTTGGAATACGGGGCGTTCCGGTCTCTCTGAGCCGGGGTGCCACAGGTTTTGGTATCAGAGCAGGTCTGGCTGTAGGACGCCCTAGTCAGAGCGAGCATTAGAAACTGGTAGTATAGAGTCTAGTTTGTTTGCTGCATTTGTTTGTTGCATAGCATGCATATAGATTTATTTCCTTTTTCCTAACCATTAATTCCATGGGTATAGATGGCGGCCGTTCCTATTGAGTTCAACGCTAACCCCTGCACCTCTCAGCTTCACCTCTCTACTCTGCGACCTATGGTGCAACCTCTACCCCAACGAAGATATGCCAAGATATCAAGTCTTCAAGGTTCCACTTGGAGAACGAATTAGGGATTACGTCACCCATGTTTATCTGACAACCGAAATTCCTACCGGGAGACGCACCTACAGATTCTATGCTGGTTATGGTGCCACTCCAGATCATGTCGTTCAACTCGCAGCCATGGCAGGAGTTACGGGTCATCGTCATCCAGAGCATATGATGCAAGAGAACCATGCCTACCATTACTACCCTACCATCATCGAGAATCCTAAGCAAGTATGGTTCCCCTCTGTTCGTCCTCAAGATGATGCGGCCATCTTTTCCATGTCCCGTTACATGACGGCCGAGTATATTCTTAATTCTGAGCTAGACCAAGATGCAACCAGGGCTAAGAGACTGCTTGGTGCCACCCTTACTCCATCTCTGTTGGCTTCTTCGTCGACTTCTCCACCTATTTCCACCAGGGTTATAGTGTCAACTGCTCCACCCACCACTCCACTAGCTTCTTCATCAGTCGCCCAGCTACCGTCAGAGCATAGTGTTTAAGTAGTCGTGTAGTTCATGTTGCACCCATTGTAGTATCATGCATATGTGTGACTGTGTGGAGTAGTTATGTAGCTAGCATGTATGATGCGCGCCTTGTTGCAATTCGATCAGTTTTTGTGCTTCTTTATTTGGTTTTTGGGTGTTACCGTATTTCCCCTTATGAAAGTTTCTCCTCGAGCTACCACTAGGATTTGAAGGATCCGTAATAAGTTCATATATATTTGGAAGCTCAGCCAAACCCGATGGAATACTCAGCCGACTGCTTTGTATTGGGAAATTCTGGTCTGAATGCAAATGATATCATGCCTGGATTATCAACATCAAGTCTACATCAGTGTGCAATCTTCACAACGGTAGAGATGAAATCACCTGGAAGACAAGTTGTGAACAAGACCAATAGTACATTTTCAGTCAAAGGTATGATTCATATACAAAGATTGATTCTGCTATGAGTAAAATTGAAACATGCTATACCCTGGAAGCGAGCCAGGTTCTATGAATTCAGTAATCAGCAAGAAGGATCGTTGAACAACCTTTTTCATACAAGTAACCGGCAGCAGAAATATTAAAGGGTACATATACGACAGTGAAGTCAACATATCGCATAGAGAAGCTTCTGATATAATAAGGAACTCCAGCCTTCCTTTGTAAGTAAGCAAAGAAGCTTATACTGCAAGAATCCTCCATTCTTTGCAAGTACAATATATGGATGACATCCTGTGCAAGATACTCGGTCTTCTCCAGTAAGCTACCACAAAAGCTTCCAGTATAAGGTATCAAATCTTCCTCAGTAAGCAACCAAGGGCAAAACTTATGAGGTATGGTACCCAGTCTTATTCAGCACGCTATCCTGGCACAAGCTTCGAGTGCAAGATATCCATCCTTCCTGAGTAACATACTCTCGATGGCTTACCACATAAGCTATCTGGTATTCGTCAATATGACACTACAAACATTCATCATCATTGGTACAAGATATTACACAGTGAGTTGACGGCATATGGCAGTGCATCCCAAGAATCACATCTGCAACAATTTTGTCAGAAGTAAGAACCAGTCAGGACACAAATCTGCCTCAGGAATCAAATGATCAGCTACACATACGTCCATATATATTGAGAGCTTGCTGCCAAGGTCATGCAAGTCACTCATGCAATGATATAAGCACGGTAAGAATCCGATAACCACATAAGGTATGCAAGAGAAGGAAAGTCAGCTATACACCTCAGTACGATGCAAGAACCAACAAGGTATGAAGTACAACAACATTGGGACAACAATATTGGCAGTAGTTATCAAGGCCAGATTCCTTATACTCGGTAAGCTGGCATCGCATCACCTCGTTATCAACTTGTGTGATGGTCGACAATAATGAGCTCTATACCAATGCATGTGCACCTGGTATATTATGACATGAGTCATGAACAAGGAATAAGGTATGTCTGCCAGAATATTGCATCTGACAACACCGAAGGTCGCATGAAGAATTGAGGATATATATGGCCAAGATCTTTTGGCAAAAAGATTCAGAACAACAATGAAGGATCAAGACATGTTTTGGTATGATGATTGTGGCATGAACCACATAGTACGGATGCCCAAGACAGTCTAATTTCGTATCAAGCACCATGGATATACACCCAAAAGGGTCGAGTCTGATTAGTAAGCACCTCATATAAGGTGGCCCGCCCTATCGACTGTATATGCTCAGAAGTGTCAGGATGAGGCATCTAAAGTTGCTGCGTCAAAACAAAGATTTCTCAGCCAGCTTATCAGGTTAACTTCACCAACCGTGTTAACACATCGCATGGCATATGGAGATACCGGCAGAAAGAGTAATTGAAATGCTGAACAACCCCCTCGAACCCTGGTGCTCATTTAAAGGATAGACTGTTTGGAACAAGATTCCTCCGTCCGAACAACTGTCAGTTAGATCCCGAGATACTATTATCTACAGTCTACTACAGCTCCCAAGTCCGTACTAGTCATGACAACCAATGGTCGAACTTGTGGTACGGATTTGATACTCAAGACAGTGGAACCAGCCAATATGATCCAGAACTCTTTGCAAATAGTCAGATTCCGCCAAGAGAACAGTTATGATTCCCCGCATTGTTTGAACTTGAAAGACATGCTTCTATTTGAGCAATGCCATGCAAGGGAAGAAGATTTTGCGTCTACTAAGGAAATGTGGCAACTCCATGGAATGCTATCAGTGCTAGAAATAAGAATGACCCGTCAATTGGAAATCACTCTAGACTTATGGAAAGATGACATATGCTAGTCAGGATAATATATCAGATGAGCCAGCAGATACGAAAGAATCAGAGCCAGTGTAAGATTGAACATACGAGGTAAAGACATGTCAGAATGTGGATACGGTACAACAAACCACACCAGAGCAAGGCAGTCTTGTCATACGGAATTCAGGGGGAACATCATAAGGAAAAAGATACCGGAGTTGGAAACGGTATTCCTTATGTCAGAATATTCATACTTGTTACCTGAGCAACCAAATCTCGAGGACGAGATTTCTTTAAGGGAGCAAGGTTTGTAACACTAGTTTTTGGCCTTTTCCTTTTCATTTGATTTCTTTGCAATTTTGCTCTGGATTTCTTTTTCTGTGGCTCTATGGTCTTGAAACCTAGGAAGACCATCTCTTCTCACTATTTCAAGTGGCTTGTCATCCTCAAATCCATCCAAAGATCATGCCATTTCCATTTTTTCCCAACCCTAATATTTATTTCTTTGGAATATTCCTTTTTCTATTAAAGGAATAATCCTTTTTGCTCTAGGCTGTGAAGCAACCTATATTTCTGTCTTGCCATTAATTCCCGCAAAATTCCCAAAATTCCTTTGGACCATATGAACCTTGGATATGCAAAAATATTCAAGATTTCATGCTCATGGTGAGCACACCATCCAATCTTTGCTTCTGGTCATATTGTCCGGTTTTGAAGCAACTATATTTTATATTGCTCCATAAATTCTGAAAAACTAACTAGAACCTTCTCCTACCTATATAAACTCTCTCCACCAAATTTGAGCTCATTTCATCTTGTCTTTATTTTTCTATAATTCTATCAAGATTCTGTCCAGAGTGGACCACTGTGAAGGAAGTACCAATTTGGTGAGTTCAAATGGTATGAAATTTTTACAGTATGTGCATGTCCCCAAATGACCATCCTCGACGAAAATTCAGCTCAATCCCATCATCAATGTGAGTGTTACTTCAACTTCTTCATTTCTATCCAGTGTGGTACATTGTGAAGCAAGTGCCACCTAGGCTTCTCCATTTGAGCTGAAAATTGTCCAAGATGATCATCTTAGTGGATGATTAATCTTAGCCAAAGATCAGCACCTCTCACCAGTTGAGCCTCCCCCAACAATCATTAAACACCTTGCTGCAACATTGTCTTCGAGCAAGCTGCTGTCACTTCATGGGCCTCCCCCTTGTATCTTTTCTCCTTTCCTCTATCTGATGAATGACCGATCGTGCAGACACGGTTTGGTCGACCGGAGTGCATGTCCTCGCCGCGTTCACGCGGTGACCATGCAGCTAGCATGCCCGTGCACGTGCTCTGGTGAATGGGGCCCTTGGGTTCGTCCGTTTCTTCAAGCTTTTGCCACCTCGCCATGTCCAGGAGCTTCCCCGTGTCATCGCCCTCGTCTTGGACCCCTCTCCCCCTCTCCGGTCATGTCCTATGCGCTGCATCAACCGCATCCAGAGCAGACCGCGTCCTGCTCCACCATGGACGGTCGACCGTGTCCGTCTCGAGCCTTTCCGGGCCATCCCAGAGGCTATATTATGTGTGGGTGAGTTCTTCCGCAGCTCATCGCCCTCTCCATTATCTCCCTCGAGTATCGGAGCCCCTCCCTCTCACCTTGGCAGCCATGGTCGCCGTCAGCCTCCGCTCGCATATGAGCTAGCCCGAGCCCCTCCCCTCCTCGTTTCCTCACCAGAAGACCACCCGGACTCCGACACATCTCCCCCACCCCCTCAATTCGTCACACGAGTGCCCGTGGTCGCGGCTCCCAAGTTCAGCCGCCGCGCCTGCTCGTGGCCACCGCGAGGCGCCGCCGCTCTCCTCCTCCCTAGCGCCAGTGACCGGGCATGGTTGATGTGGCGCTTTGTCCCGAGCCCACCAGTGCCTCCCTCTCGGCCGGAGTCGCCTGGGCTGGGGCCGGCCGCACCCCTCCCCTGCCCCTCCTCTGCTTTTTATCGGGGGAAGAAGAAGCAGGCGCGGGAGGAGAGAGGAGATGAGTGGGGCCCGAGTGTAAGCCTCTCGACGTTGACTTAGCCCCAGGCCTGCGCGGAGTAATTGAAGGCGTATTCCCTCGAATATGTTTTCCCCTACGGAAAGCGTACTCTGGTGTTCTTCGGGCTAAAGTGGGCTTTCACTTCTCTAAAGGCCTATTTTAAGAAGTACGCCTTCTGTTTTTAGCCCCGCCAGCCGAAACGGTTAAATAGTGGGCGTTCACCCGTTAGCAGCAGAAATAACCAGATTTTTATTTGTTTTTCTACTAACGAACGAACGACCGTATCTTTTTAACTGTGACTCCGATTCAGGTGATTCAAAAGCCCACGTTCTCTATTCGTCGAGCCCGTTATGTTGGTAATTATGTTGTCACATACTAAAAATGACCATTTTTCCCTTGCCCTCCGATTGGGCCATGTCGGAAGAGAACCTTTTCTAGCGAATCTTTTCGCGAGTTCATCGCACTCATTCCCGATGAATCCATCAACCCCAGGCAAACCAGGACATCCACTTGCATGATGGCCTTGCAGTAGCCATGGTATTCCACTTGAGTATTTAAATAATGTGTGCATGTTAATATTTTGTGAATACTTCATATGCTTGCGAAGCCATGCTCATTTCTTATGCCATGTTCATATACACCTAGTGAGTTAAATGATTATCTACTAGTATTATTATTATTCATACTTTCCTTCTTGTAATTCTTTCATGCTAGTCATAATGATATGCACATATTCTATATTATCATCGGTTATGAAAGTTCTTGTAATATGCATGATCATCGCTATGCCATGCTCATTTGCATTAACTAGGCTGCATGATTTATTATTGTTGATTCATATGTTAAATGGTTACGTTAACCATCCATGCTTATGTTGATATCATGCTCATATGCATTGTTGTTTTATCATGTTATTATGACTCAGCTCATCATCCTTCAAGTTTAACAGGATATTAATCAAACTTGAACAAATCTGTTGGCTGAGTCATGGTGCCACCGAATCGAGGTCACCAGTGCAACCACACTTTCCTGGATGGGGAGGTCCTAACTTGGTCTATTGTCATGCCTCCTGTTGGTGCCTCCAACTAAGGAAGGTTATGTGTGAGCGCTACCCTGATCAGGTAGGCGGCCATAGGCCTTGTGTGCACGAGTTGTATGGTATACTGTTGTCCCCGCTTGGGACGTTTTTGTTTTGTTTTGGCCACGAAGGTGGCAGATGTCACGCGGTGACATCGGGGCCACCAATGACTTAGCCCAAAGGGGAGTTTGTCGGAGTGGCCGGGAGAGTGTCATGCAATAGATTGGTTTTGTCGGAATGTCATTGGTCCACCCGAATGGGAGCGTGAGGCCATGAATTCCGTGGTGTGGGTACAGTGTACTAACCTCTGCGGAGTGTATAATCTATCGATACCCGCGTCCTCGGTAATGGACATAGTTCATAGTAGGTCACACTGTGAGTTAACAGTAGTAATAATCTTGCTAATAAGCAACACTAGTTTGATGAGAAGAGAAGTTGGGTGATCTTTAACATGATCAAATGAGGGTCAGTATGTTTGGTTCGCATGAGGTCATGCGATAATCCTGGGTAAAGATCAAGCTCCTTGTGGTCATGTGATGATTACTATGGTATTGGAAATACCAAGCTTGGTTGGTCCTGAGGTGATCGTATGATGTCTTCAATGGTAAGTGATGTCGTTGGTGGTTATGATTTAACCTCCGACGTGGGTAAGTCGGTACATGTGCATCGCCCTTGCTTACTAGTGCTAATATCATCATGTTCATATTATGAGTAACATGTTCATGCCATGCACATATTAAATTTCTCTGGTTGTTATCATGCTCACCTCATGTTGTTCTAATGTTATCCTGCTCATCACTGTTTAACCTGTAAATGCCATACTGTTGTTTGTCTTGATTGCTTTGGTTGTGGTGATCTTGCGAGTACATTCGAAGTACTCACCTGGCACATCATGCCAGCTTGCAGGTCATGCCGTGATTGATTGTTTGTCGAGGATTCCATGTGTGCATCCAAGGATGCGTTCCAGCCAGAGTCCCTGCGGAGAGGAGTTCACCACCATTGTCGTTGTTCCGCTGCTAGAAGTTATTCCGCTACTACGAGTTGTTCTGCTGCTACCATAGAGCTATTCTTGCCGGCGTAGTGTTGTCTTGCCATTGATCCTTGTATCTTATGCAACCCTTATATCCGTATCTATTGTAATCAAAGCTGATTTGTTTTATCCCAAGCGGTGTCGTATTCTAGAAGACTTGATCTCTGGGTTGGAATACGGAGCGTTCCTGTCTCTCTGAGCCAGGGTGCAACAGGACAATGATGGTGTGTGTCATAATAAAACGGAATGGTGGAAGTTGCATGGCAATATATCTCAGAATGGCTATGGAAATGCCATAGTAGATAGGTATGGTGGCCGTTTTGGGGAAGATATAAGGAGGCTTATGTGTTATAGAGCGTATCATATCACGGGGTTTGGATGCACCGTTGAAGTTTGCACCACATCCCAAGGCTAGAAAGGGCAATGCATGGTACCGAAGAGACTAGCAAATTGCGGAAAGCTGAGAGTGTGTATAATCCATGGACTCACATTAGTCATAAATAACTCAGATACTTATTGCAAAAGTTTATTAGCCCTTGAAGCAAAGTACTACTACGCATGCCCCTAGGGTGATAGATTTGTAGGAAAAGACCATCGCTTGTCCCCGACCGCCACTCATAAGGAGGACAATCAATAACAAATCATGCTCGAACTTCTTAGCATAACGAGAGACTATACGTACATGCTTTGGGAATCACAAACCTTAACACCAATATTCTTACTAAACCACAATTACTCACTAGCAAAACCCACATATTACCATCTTTATATCACAAAACTATTGCAAGGAATCAAACTTATCATATTCTGTGATCTACATGAAAGTTTTTATTATATCCCTCTTGAATACGTATCATATTGTGACCAAATTCATATCCCATACTAATTGCCATTAGTATTATAAACTCTCAAAAATATATAAGTGAAGCATGAGAGTGCAACTATTTCTTTAAAATATAACCACCGTCGTGCTCTAAAAAATACGAGTGAAGTACTAGAACAACTGCCTAGCTCAAAAGATATAAGTGAAGCACATAGAGTATTCTAACAAATCACGAATAATGTGTATCCTCTCAAAAAGGTGTGTTCAGTAAAGATGATTGTGACAAACTAAAAAGTAAACAAAGCAAAGACTCATATAATACACGGCGCTCCAAGCAAAACTCATATCATGTGATGAATAAAAATATTGCTTCAAGTATAATACCGATAGTTGGTAGAAGAAAGAAGAGATGCCTTCCGGGGCATCCCCAAGCTTAGATGCTTGGGAGTCCTTGAATATTACCCTGGGGTGCCTCGGGCATCCCCAAGCTTAGGCTCTTACCACTCCTTATTCCTTCACCCATCGTAATCTCACTCAAAACTTGAAAACTTCAGCACACAAAACTCAACAAAAACCTTCATGAGATTCATTAGTATAACAAAGCAAATCACTACTTTAGGTACTGTTGTAAACCCATTTATATTTTATTATTGCATTATAGCTACTGTATTCTGACTTCACCATGGCTTAAACCCCCCCCCCCCCCCCGATACAATCCATAGATTCATCAAAACAAGCAAATAACACAACGAAACAAAATATGTCAAAAACAGAACAATCTGTAACAATTCGAATAATGACCATACTTCTGTAACTCCAAAAATTCAGAAAAACTTAGGAAAACGTGGGCAATTTGTATATCAATCATGTGTAAAAAATCAGAATTTTATCACTCTCTAGCAAATTTTTACAATTCTACTACTAGACGCGAAAGTTTCTATTTTTTCACAGAATTAAAGCATCTATCATCCAAATCATCCCAAAGGCTTTACTTGGAACAAACACTAATTTAAAACACAAAAACACAATCATAATAGTAGCATAATTATGTGCACACAAAAAACCAGAAAAAGAAATAAGAAACTTAAGATAACTATTGGGTTGCCTCCCAACTAGCGTTATTTTTTTACGCCCCTAGCTAGGCGTAATGCATAGTTTCAAGTGTTGTCATCCTTAGTTTCCATGTCATTTTTAATCAAATTTTCTATAACTTTTCTTAGTAATTCTCTCTTCTCATAATCTTCTTTAATATTAGGGGAGCTTAAACTATTGAAAGGACTTTGTTCAGTAATTTTAATGTTCATTATTCCAAATTCCGAATCATCCCCATAAACATCCTCATATGAAACATGTATTTCATCATCAGTAGGTTCCCTAGCCATCCCCTCAAACCACTCATTACTAAATCCTTCATCAATTCCCTTAGTAATTCATTGAAATTTATCACAAGTATGGTCGTACAAGGTTTTAATGATTTCCGCATAAGGAACCCTCCTTCTAAGATTCTCACTATAAGCAAAATAATTTTTAGATTCCATTGGATAGTGTCTTTATCATGGAGTATTTATTCCATGGGAGGATGATCAAAGTTTATCCTATAGCAAGTAAAGATTACTCTAGCTCGTCGAATTATATAGTCAAATTCACGCATAAGAATAATAGTAGCAACCTTTTTAATTTTAGGATCATGGATATTGGGGAACTCATAAAATATCTTTTGTAGGGATGGATGCATATGCACGAATTGTCTGTCTAACTTAACCACTAGCATGGCAATATCATCAACATTGTCGGAATCGGTGCTCCGTGAACCCAATAAGGTTCGAACTCTGGGGCTTGTGCGAAGATCTAGCCTAGCCGCAGCCTCAAGCTCATCACTCCATGGCTTGGCCTCGCCAAGTTCATGCGAGCGGGGAAAGGACACTACAAAAAAAGACACATCCGTAATATTTTGCCCCGAACAAATTTTTTTCTGTCATGCTTATGACACTTCTATGATGATAACTGTGATAAAACCACGTATCATCATAGATGTGGTGGGTCCTACTTCTATGACAAAAAATCATGACAGAAAATGGGCTTTTCGTCCTAGGTGGGCCGGGGATGCACCTGCATGACATTCTTTGGGCCGTCCATGACGGAAAAAATTGTGGTAGAAGCGAGGGCGAGGAAAATATCGGGGAGTTCCCATTTACGGTGGTTGGTCGGGGCCGAGCGATGCACGGAGGTTTGCACTAACTACGTTACTGAACCCGAGCGATCGATCCCTGGCTGTTAACTGAACCCGAGCGATTCCTTCGCTACTTCTGCTAACTGAAGCCGATCGAACCTGCTGCCTCTTGATGAACAGTGACTGTTGTTGGGGGTTGGATGAACAGTTCCCCGTGGGGGTTGGGTGAATAGGACCCCATGGTAGTAGAGGTCGTTGAAGCTGGATGAACAGAACCCCGATCGAGGAGGCCGCCACACACCTGAGCCAGTTGGGAGTGGATGAACAGGACCCCGTGGAGGGCTGGTTGAACAGTAGCCGGTGGAGGCTAGATGAACAGGACCCCCGTGGATGAACAGTAGCTGGTGGAGGCTGGAAGAAGATGACGGTGGATGAACACTAGCAGGTGGAGGCTGGAGGAAGTCGACGATGGATGAACAGTAGCTCGTGGAGGCTAGAGCGAGGCAGTAGACGGTGGATGAACAGTAGCCCGTAGAGTCCCGTTTTGCAGCACGCCACACCCCTCCCGATGAACAAGACCCCGTTTGGACCATAGGTGCTCCAACACAAGTCTGTTTCCTTCGTTTTGCTGTACGCCACACCCCTCCCGATCAACAGGACCCCGTTTCGACCATAGCCGGTCGAACAAAAGGCCGTTTCCTCCGTACTGCGGTACGCCAGACCCCGTTTCGGCTGTTCCATCCAAGCCGTTTGGCTCTCGATGAACACGACGCAATCCGACCCTGTCTGTTGCCTCCCGATGAACACGACATTGTTTCTCCGTTCCGACCCAGTCGGTTGGCTCCCGATGAACGGGACGCCGTCGCTGTAAGCGTTCGAGACCCCGCCCGTTTGTACGTACATAGCCGTATTTACTTCCTTGCAGCATGGCTGTACGTACATGTACACGATATATATGGGACTGCCTGAACATCTACCGCTCCTTACTGGGCCACGGTTCATTGTGGCAGAAAGATTGATGGACCAGTATGTACGTACACGTTTGCACCCAGAATGACAACGCTACATACGCTTCGACCGGGTGGGTCCCGACTGTCAGGGAGGATAAGGAGCCACTTCCTTGCATGCAAAGATATTGATGGTTGGTCCGAGCTGACAAGAGGAGGATTCTTTTTTTGCGAGTAATAAGGAGGCACTTCCTTGCGTGCGAAGATGTAGCTGGTGGGTCCATCTGTCAGACTCACCGCGTACAGTCCTCTTTCGATGGTTGTCGTTCGTTGACCACATTAACCACGCCACGCGGACAACACCCAGGTGGTGGATGACGGTGAGGCAGGGAACGACGCGGAGCATGGGAACACGCGGAGGGTAGTACGAGGGTTGACTGGTTCGGCTGTGGTGGGAGGCTGCAGTCGCTGCAGAATAACAGGGGGTGTGGGTGAGTAGAGGGATGGCCTGGCCAGCGCTAGGAGTAGTAGGGGTGGTGAGGCCTGCGCGGCAGCACAGCTGGCCACGGGAGGCAGGAGCACCCGGTGGTTTGGACGGCTGCAGCAAGAAAATCAGAGGTTGAAGAAGCAGAACAACCGTTGGATGTTAAAAATCCAACGGTCACTAGTGATAGAATCGTTTGTTGACTAAGTTGACAAAGCCCTGCATACGCGTCAACTTAGTAGGGCACAAGTCAGCCTCCAAATCTGGTGGGCCCCAGCTGTCATTGGGAGCACTCGTTATTTTTCGCTTAATAAGGAGGCACTTCCTTCCGTGCCAAGATATAGCTGCTGGGTCCCAGCTGTCATGGGGAGGATTCATTCTTTTTGGCGTAATAAGCAGGTACTTGCTTTCATGCGGCCATGGACCATGTGGGTCCCAACTGTCAGCCTCTCCATGTACATCCCTCTTCTGATGTTGTCGTTTGTTGACAACATTGACCACGCTGTGCCGAGAACACCAACGCGATGGACGACGGCGAGACCCAGGAAGGGAATGACCCGGCGGTAGCGAAGCCACATGAGTGGAGGGATGTGGGAGAGTACAGGTATGACCTGGCCAGCGATGGGAGTAGTAGGGGGCAACGAGGCCTGCGCGGCAGCACAGCCGGCCACGGAAGGCAGATGCAGGCGCTCCAGCCGACGATGGTTTTGGCGGCTGGAGCAAGAGCAACTAGATCAGAGATTGAAGAAGCAGGATCGTCATTGGATGTCAATCCAACGGCGACATATGTCAGAATAATTTGTTGACTTTTTGTCTTAGACCATTAAATCATTTTGTTCACTAAATTGACAACACCTTGCGCAGGCTTCGTCCAGTGGTCTAACAAAGTCAGCTTCGAAAGCTGTGGTAGAATGCAGCCCATTTATTTAGGTTTTACCGCCCATTTCATTTTGTTTGCCAATACATTTATTTCCTGGGCTTTGACTCAAAAAATAATCTATTTCCTGGGCTGGGTAAAAATAATAATGCCGATTTACTATTTACTAGCACATATGCCCGTGCGTTGCAACGGTAGAGATATTCTTTTGAGAAGCAACGGGAGAGATAATTGATGTATGCACCAAAAACGGTCTGCACAGCAATGTGATGACAGAGCAAGGAGTTATGGTCTTCTCTCCGATCATGTTTGGCCTGCGAGATCTTGATAGTGGTGGAGTTAGCCGGCATGGCGACGACAAACCAACTCGTGCCTCCTTTGGGTTCGCCCTCGTATCGGGGTTGTGGCTCCCTCCTCATTTGGTGGCTGCGCGGCGACCTTCAGGGCACAGTTGCTTCGCCACTCTCTCCTACTACGATGTAACCGGATGGATTACCAATTGCAGTGCATAAATCAAGTTTCATTAGCATAATCCATGGATAACCAGGCAGTCCCTTCTTTATCAGGATCTATTCTCTTTGTTTATTTTAGCGGTCATGTGCCTACAGTTCTTTTCATTAGAGCCAATTCAGAATATTCTCTTCTATTGGCTTGTGCCCACAATTTCTTTCAATTATAGTAAAAAAAAGCATACTCTTATATCGTCAAATAGCGCATGGGACGCATAATAGTTCGCGTCTGGGCTAGCCCACTTGCAGGCACCAAAAGGACCTGTCTTTGTAAGGCACGAGTATAAATCCAAAAAAACGACAAGTTGAAGGATCGAACTCACAACCTAAAAACTCGACCACTCGAATAAACAGGTCCTGCTTACCAATGACCAGCGTGAATGTTTAAGAACATATAGCATCACCATATTCAAAACTTTTTTTGATTTTTTTGAAATTTTCCAAAAATACATTAATATTTATGAATTGCAAAACATTTTTAAAACATGAATTTTTTTAAATCCGGTATTTTTTTCAAAAAATTTGTTCATTTTGGAAAAAGATGAACAACATTTGAAATAGGGAGTTTTTTTTAAATTCACAAACATTTATTGAAAAAATGAACCTTTGAAAAATCACTAACTTTTTTTGAATTTGGGAACAATTTTTATTATAGGAACACGTTTTTAACATTTAAATAGTTTTTGAAAATGTGTTTATTTTAATGACGATCATTATTTCGAATTTGTGAACATTTCACAAAACAAAAATATTTATAGAATCTGGAACATATTTTAAAATCCAATTTTATTTTGAAAATCCCAATTTTTTCGGAGAACACAATTTTTTAGAAAAAATGGAACATTTTCGAAAATGCAATTTTATTTTGAGTGTCTCGATTTTTCTTCGAAAACACCAATTTTTTTTTAAAAAAATTGAATTGTTTTTGTAATTTTGAACTAATTTGGAATGACAAAAAAATTTCAAGTTTCGAACATTTTTTAAAACAGGAACAAAATTTTGGAATTCGGATTTATTTTCTAAAAATTGATAACACAAATCAAAAATCTGTTTTTGTTATTTTGTATTTAAGAAAAGAGTAAAAAATTCTAATGTTTCCAGGGAAAAAATAAAAAATAAATAGGGAAAGGAACAAAAAATAAAATAGAAATAAAACACAGAAAAAAGAAAACAGGCTGGCACAGCCTTGCGCCCTGTGCGATCGTCAGACTATTTGTCGCCCCGTGCGGTAAATATGATTTTCGTAGCTGTGTGCGCAGGGGAATAAGTGGGCTGACTTCGACGGGCCACAACATGCACGGGCCATGTGCGAAAATTGCTTTTTCTTTTCTAGCAAACAGACGCACAAAAATTTAGTACCACCTTGGATAGGGAAAAAAACTTTTCGACGGTGAACGGATGAAAAAATCAGAGAAACGTACCTTGCTTTATTAGTAGGTATAGATGATAATTTACAGCGCATTTGATTATTCATTCGAATACACCTGTTTACTGGGCTGGGTGAAAAATAATATTTTGTACATGCAGCCCATTTATCATTTCTGATAATTTACAAGCCATTTGATTTTAGTAGAAATGGACCTATTTTCTGGGATGGGTGAAAAACAATGATGGTCTGAACTGAGCATTTCATATAAGAAATATTATTGAGATAGGAATATTATTAAAAATAATAATTTGGGCTTGGTAATCTTATTATATATAAATTGAACTGAGCTGTACATTTGATTAAAAAAACATAGGCTAGGCTGTGCTTATTTTAGGATCTTGGGTACAAATGTCGGCCCAGTTGTATTGCTGATGTTCAACGAAAAAGGCATGTGTAGTACTGTACGACTTTACATGGCTACTCAGCCCACATTCAATGACACCTGGAAAGGCCCAAACAAGGCTTCTGTACAACTTTTAAGTCACTGAGCTTAATTAATAACTTAAGAAAAAAGTTAGTACAGTGGAACCTAATTAAAAGCTGTCATGAGCGAAGAAATAATTCAATGGTCCCACTAGTGTGTGTGTGTGAGAGAGAGAGAGATCCATCGGTCGATGCCCATAAATACCTCTTTCAACCATATGCATTGCTGATGCTCAGTAAAATCTTATATAGTTGACGCAATCATATAGAACATCATAGCACACTGAACTTGCATACAAAAATTTCATGCAGGCGACACAATCAGGGTGGAAGAAGTGGATCGCTACGAGTAGGGCTATCTTGAAACAAACAAACTCGTACATAATCGTTCATCGTCTTTATCAATGACGGGGAAATATCTTGAATGCTGTGCAAAGAAAACAAAGTGACAACACAATAAGTTCTGCTAACACATTAAGTTGACGTACACCCCTTTAAGAATAAAAAAGTTCAGGTACAAAAATAGAACAAGTCACAATCCAATGTACTATCACATAAGTGCTTCACACCGATAGCTCGGATTTAACTAGTATATGAGAAGATTCAGTTGTTACCTCAAATTAGAGCGCATCCAGGCAGCCAGCCCTGCCTCTTCTCCCAAAGAAGCAGTGGCCTCTGCCACGCGATGGAGTAGGCCCTGTCCCATCCATCGTTCCGAGAAACAAGGGGAAAGTCTGACGTTGACTACTGTAATGGACGCCGTCGACGGACCCTGGCACCAGCGGCGGCGGCAGGACTTTGATTGATGGATTGACCACTTCTTCGACATGCACGAACACTCGATACAGGTACATCCCTAACGTGGTCCGCGATGGCCTTGGTGACGACGAATAGTACAACCCCGGTTCCTGGACCAGTTACTCAACACCAATCACCTTCGGTATGGTGGATGGCTTATTCATCCATGCCATAACCGTCAGAGCCCAGTTGTCTGGAGGAACAAACATACTTATGAGCTCACCTCCTAGGTCATTGATAAGCTCATTCATGGACTCACTGTTCCAAGCACGTCGAGGCATGTCGTGGAAGGTAAGTTTTGTTAAAAACTCAAGCTCAGAGGGCACCGAGCCCCATCCAGGGTGCCACCGATCAAAGCTCACCAACACGCCCTTGCAGAACAAACGCTGGGAAGATTCGAACACACGACTGCAGTCGAAAGTTGTCCGGAACCTGATGAAGAAATCAGCAGGTGGCGGATAGACTTCGACGAGCAAGTCACTTATTTGGATGCCGTGCGCAATGCCAAGAGCTTTGACAAGGTCGTCCAGCGAGACGGGAGGTCGGTCGACGTTGATGGTTACCATCAGCACTTTGCCGGCAAACTGGTCATCAAGCACCGCCATGCCACTGTTGAGCGACTACACGCAGTGCTCGAAGACAGGATGGACCTCGGGATCTCCGGCTCGGAGAACAACATTGACTGACGACATGATAGTGCGCTTGGGTACAGGGAGTACAGGAGGCGGATTTGGGGGAATTGGAGTAGGAATTGAGATTCCAGAGGTGGGGGAGGGGCGGGAGATTGGGGATGAAAAGGTAGCATGAATTTCGAACACGCGCCGATATGCTCTCGGCGCGCAAGCGCATGAAAACACTGTTGGCGCCCACATGTCGGCCTAAGAGTCCTTTTTCTTTCTTTTTTTGAGCGCCCGGCCTGAGAGTCATAATTGACCTGTTTGGCATTGCGTTACTACTTGGCCCATATTCAACGACACCTCACTGGCCCAAACAAGTGTACATCATCGAAAAGAGACTAAGCTCAAATTATAACTTGAAAAATGGAGATATACTCTGAACACTTGAGAATGGTGATGCCCTCATTTAGCCCACTAGTAGTTCGAGACAATAAACAGTTCGAAACAACGATATATACAACATTCAAACACTGACTAGTGACTACTACTGACATAAACAGCAAGACACGATAGTTCATAAGAAGTCTTGCTACACCACCAAAATGCACCCATCTGCAGCGCTCAGACTCTCGTGATCCAGACGAGAATGAAATTCTAAATAGAGGCGACTATTACATAGTAAGAGTTACATAGACGAGGATGACCAAATGACAAGGAGTATGCATAACAAGAGAGAGAACTACCCGTCCAGAACAAGCAGGAAAGACAACAAGTCATTCGAACAGGGATGATCCAACACCATCATAATTTGCAGCCCCGCTTCAGCCACCAGTGATTCGGAGACACCATAACTCCACCCTTTTGATGCAACAGCACAATTACCTATCAACCTGAAGGCTTGAACCACATCACTGCCAGTCGGAATTTAGACATCCAAGGATCAAAGTTAATCCAGATGCCTTTGTCATTCTCACCTTCTTTTGGCTGCAGGCTATATCGTTGACAATTAGGGGAGTCTGCTCCCGAAGTCCTAGGGCTCACCATGTAGACACAGTTTTCCCTAGCAAACAGAGCCTCTCTGCCATCAAGGTCCTTGCTAACGGTGATCTCCTGGTTAATTGGATTATTGAGTCCGGGAAACAGAGAGTGTGAACCAAGGCTGTTTACCCCCTCCAACTCAAAAATCCTAAAGGCCCCAACAAGCCAGTATCCTGCTCATAGACGTAACAACCAGTGTCCGGATACTCACGTATTTCACGGTGCTTCTACATAGTGGGGTTTTTGCAATATAACTTTTTGGGCTCATATGTGCGAATGATCATCAGTCTTTTGCCATCGTCTGATCGAGTGAGGAACCAGTTGTGCTTCCCTGTTTTTGGCAAAGGTGGTGTGATTACAAAGGGTAGTAACTGTAGGGACACTGCATCATATCAAAAAGGACAGACATTGTTAATGTAAGATTAGCACTGTTTAGAGTATGAGTAGGATAATGCAAGAAACAACATTGATCTGTCCCTGTTGGAACTGAGAGGAAAATACAGGGAAATGTATACTGGGTTCAAAAATATAGAAGTGCCATGCATGGTTATACTCATGTTATCTCGCAATCAATTCTTCACAGAAAACTACCATGCCATGCATGTTATGTAATCATGTTCTGTCCTCACAAATAAATACTTCAAGGAAACTAACACACCATGCATGTTATGTAATCATGTTCTGTCCTCACAAATAAATTCTTCAAGGAAACTAACACACCATGCATTGTTATATACTCATGTTCTGTGGGCAAAATTCTTGTGAGGATATTATTATAGCCATTGATTGCTGAAGGGCGATATAGGTATGTACACATGGTAAGCATTACATGATTTCACTACTTCCAAGTATAGAGTTCTCCATATGCACATTTACTTCCCTAATGTATGGTTAGATGAAACCAACAGTGTGATGCATGTTTCTACATCATGAAAATGAGGAAACTAACATGGCTATTGATACACACTCATATTTAGTAGTATATATATTACTATAAAGTAAGGAGAATATCCATATCTTCCTAACCGTTTGATTATTCAAGGGTACAAATTGGCCGTAATGACATGGTCACAATCGCATGAATTAACTCATTCCAAATATAGGTGATTTACGGTGTCTCTAATACATTGCCATAGTTCTACTCAAATTCTGCTCAAACAGGGATATGCCAATCATCACAAAAAGTTCAAACAGTGTCATGGCATTATCATTAAAATCAGACGAAAACAACTTACACGCGCCGTCCTAGCAATACGTGGTGCCATCTGCTTTGTCGATCGCGTAGATGATGCCATTGTGTTCAATAGCATCACAGAAGTGTGTATCAGCTTTGATGATCCACTGCAAGGCGAGTCGTCTCCAGCTAAAGAAGGCACCGGCCGAAAGATAGGCTAGTCTGCTGTCGAACAAGGCAATCAGCTTGAAGTCTGTGTAATCCGCATATCGTGTGGGCACTTGGCAGATTACAATCTTCTGCAAAACAAGGTCTGTCCAACTGACCTGGTAATCTAGATCACTTGGACTGCGACGGTAAAACCCTACGTACTCCAACGGAGGAAGGATAATCTCATGGGAGGTGTGGAAGTTCACGAGCAACAACTTTTTCCCGTCTTCTCTGATGGCAGCCATCCAGTGGGAGTTCATGCCGACCAAGTACATGCCTGCCAAGAAGTTTCGGGTGATGGTGATCGGACCGAAGTCGAGGGAAATGATGTACGGCGACCCACTACATACCTGTAAGAAGTTTCGGATAATGGAGGTCGGATTGAAGTCGAGGGGCATCATGTACGCCTCCGTATCATGGTGAGCAAATCTTGCTAGACCAGATAGCAGCAAGCAGGGTGTCTTGAAAAGCTCAGGCCTCCCTTCGACGATGGCCGTGTGCATGTCCCTCGAGCATGCAGCCAGCCGCACGGCGCTCAACATATCCATACATGAATAACAGAGGTCGAGGATGTCACTGGGGAGATTGGTCCAATCGCGGCTCATATGGATGCAGCGCTGTTCGCGTCGGCCATGGTGGAGTTTGGAAGGTGGGGTTTTTGGGGGCTTGATTTACGGGGGAGAAGGCTCTCGGTGCTGGAGCAGCTAGCGAGGGAATAGTGGTATAGGGGGAGGCGAGCGAGGCGAGGGTACACGGGGGCACAGTGAGGTGATGAAGAGTGACCTCAAGATCTCCGGCGAGATGGAGATGGAGATGGAGTGGTGCTAGGGAAGAGCGAGACGAGGCGAGGCATGCTATATAGCGGCGGTGAAAGTGACTGCACAGTGCACAAGGTGAGGCAAACTTTGGTAACCCAAACATGCCGCCTGGACTAGTGTCACTTCGGGCGCAGGGTCTAGTCACTTCACTTTGAGGACCGGATGAATATTATTTTGACCATCAAGTGTACCATAGTTGTACTACTACTAGTAGTAACTTACGGAGTAGTACTGTATAGCGGAAATAGGTCCCCCGTGCTATCATGCCTCTGGGTTCACTTCATCCTCTAGGTAGCATCCATATTGCGAGTAGAACCAAATTCTCGTGCATGCGGAAGCGCAAACAAGGGCTTTTCTTTTTTTATTATAACTGCATATTCCTTAACCAGAAAAGGTTGTGTCTCGCAGGCACACGCCAATATCAATCCGAACCAGCTACGACACATTTTGTGTGTGCAAAGAGATGGATATGTTTGTATATCTATTCGTCCACCCAAGTGGGTTTTGCGTAGGTCCCACCTGTCAGGAGGGGTGCAGAAATAAAAATGAATCATAAAATGTTTCGCCACGGTGATTCGAAAGAGTGACCTCAACTAACCAGTGGCACTTGTAGCGATAGCAGGATGGGCACCTACACGGACACGGACCACTCCTCAGTAGGCTACACGCATAGCCTTTTCATTTTGCAAGTTGGTCTACCTAGCCATCTAATCAACTGCCTGCGTGCCACTTCTCTCATTTACTTCTCGATTGGGAACCGATTTTCCTCGGCTTCTTCACCTCTCCTTCATTTGCATTCAAACCCCACTGGATTCACATCCTCCTGGAGTAATTTTGAAGCCCCATTAAATAATCATCTTCTGCAGTTAGACTAGCCATCTTAATCCTAATTCTCCAAACCATAGCCCTCCGGTCCAGCAGTTCCAAATGGCGAAAGAGATCCCTATGCAGGTCTTTAGCGTCAAACATGTCCTCGTCGAAGGCTCGTTGAGCATAGTTGCCACCATCACCGACCACCCAAGGGTCGTTCGGGAGTGGATCAACAATGTAACCAAGTCCCTCCAAAAGGTGGAGATGAAGGTCGTCGGTCTCGATGCAGAGTACACGGAGCGTGCCACTGGGAAAATCCAACGCGACGCTGTCCTTCAGCTGTGCCTCGAAGATGAAGTTTTGGTGTATCACATCATACACGCGCCCTCCATACCAGGTGAGCTCCACGATTTCATGTCTCGGGAGGACATATACTTCTGTGGGGCAGCCATCGAAGGGGACAAAGAGAAGTTGGCACCGTACAACCTTGACTTGAAAAACATCGCTGACCTACAAACCAGAATTCTTGTAGACGATTGTGATAAAGATACACCATTCCTGTTCGATGTAGCAAATTCTATGCTCGGAACAAATCTTGAGGAGGGTGACGAGACGCTGGGATTAAGGTCGTCTGGATGGGAGAATTATCCCTTGACCTACGAGCGGATAAAAATATGCTGCCCTAGATGCCCGTGTGATTTTCAAGATAGCTTCAAGGTCGAAAGAGCTTGTTGCGAAGCCGTCTCCCACATAAAATGAGAAGAAGAAGAAGAAGAAGAAGAAGAAGAAGAAGAAGAAGAAGAAGGAGAAAGAAGAAGAAGAAGCTGCATCAGCAGCAGGGCATTATAGATGGATGAACTATTTCCTCTCTTGTAAAAATTATATTTCCTCTCTGTGTACATTGATATAGATGAACTATTTCGCTGGTGTACATGTCTTTGGAACAAGTGTACTCTATGTACATTGATATAGGTCCGCTTGACTATAATGAACTATTTATCCGCCTAGTTTTCTCTACTACTACTCCTTGCAGTGAGCGGTATGCAATGCATGTGTCAGTAGACATGACAGCTTGTCCATGGAAGTTGAACTACGAGGACCATCATGTTTCTACCACTGCCACACGTAATTCCCATGACGCCGCTCCAACCGTCAGCACCACGTCCCCCAACGTGCACCTCACCCCTCTCGGCACCACCGCGTTCTCTGCCTTTGTGTGCATGACATGTGGGCCAGATGAACTGCGGCGACCATCAAGTTTCTACCACAGCCACACGCGATTCCCCGACACCACTCAAACCCATGACACCACATGTCCCCCGACCTGCACCTCACCCCTCTCGGTCCCACCGCCCCTCTGCTTTTATGAGAATGACATGTGGGCTAGCCGCATTTAGGGTCCACATGTCATTGACACAAAGCCAGGAGCACTAAGCCGCTGAAGCTCGGTCCCATGGGCCCCGAGATGGAAACACTACTAGGGAAAACCTTAGACACAGGAGCTTACCAGTAGCGCTTTTAAAAAGGAAGCGCTGCTGCTAAATATCAGTAGCGCTTGTGAAGAAAGAGCGCTGCTACTATGCACATAGCAGTAGCGTTGTATTTATAAAACACGCTACTACTATAATTGCCACACCGTTGCAGGCAGGCTAGGTATACTAGTAGCGCTCATGCGTAAAAAGCGCTACTGTTATTGTACTTAGCAATAGCGCTTTCCTCCAACCAGTGCTACTGCTAAATTCAGTCCCGTCCTAAGACCAAAGTTTAGTCCCACCTCGCTCCGCGAACATAATGTTTACCACCTTAAATATGGTGCTTCTCAAACTATCACAACCACTTGGTCTTCATTGTACTCTATGTGTAGGATTTGTGGCAATATGAATCTTCGCCGGTTCCTAAACCAGCGAAGATTCATACTGAAAATTTAGATTCTACACAAAAAGAACATTGATGACCAATGCTTTTTTTATGCTTTTTTTTACATGCTTAGAATTAGTAGTAGCGCTGGTTCTTTAAAAGCGCTACTGCTATTGTTATGGCGGTAGCGCTGGTTACCTTAATGCGCTACTGCTATGGAGCTTAGCAGTAGCGGTGGTTAACAACCAGCACTACTACGGGCACCATATCCACACCCCGCACGTCCTCACTCTCCCCCTCACACTCTCACTCGCTCGATCTCTCTCTGCCACGCCCAGTCGCCGTCGTCGCCCGCCGTCACCCACAGTCGCCCCCAAGGTATCTGCCTCCCTCCCTCCCTCTCCGCCCTCCTCTCCCCTCCCTCTCGCCGCCCTCCTCCTCTCGCCGCCCTCCTCTTTCCTCACTCCAGCGGCCCTCCTCCCTCCTCCTCCTCCAGCCGTCGCCCCACCTCCATTCGCCGCCCCTCCTCCATCCTCCTCCTCCCTCCTTCCTCCCCCTCCATCTGCCGCCATCTCAGCCTCCTCCCTCTCTCCTCCCTCCCTCCTGCTTCCCTCCCTTCCTCCCTACCCCTCATTATGTATTTTGAGTAAAATAGAACATATAAGTTATATGAACAATGTAGGTATTTTGAATAGATAAAATAGAATCTAGTGCACTGGAGGTTTTATGAATAGAATAGACAGGTAGAATTTTGTTGTAGCATGTAGGTAGGTACGTAGAATGGTCTTTTGAATAGGATAGAAAACTAGTGAATAGGTTTTTTGAATATAAAAAAGTTTTAGTAATATAAAATTTTAGTAATACAATTTTTTAGGTATAGAAAATTTTCAATTATAGAAATGTATTGGAATGCTATATGAGAAATTTTTAGGTATCAAATTTAGTAATCAAAAATTTTAGTAAGAAAATTTAGGTATAGAATTTTTTTTTAAATTATTTTTTTGTATATAGAAATGTATTGGAAAATTTAATTATTTTTATGTCATTATCACTTTGTCATCAAAGAATGCTATATGAGATTTGATGATCTAAAATTTTCACTCAGTGGAATATGCATGCTTTGTAGAGTCATGTCTCCTTGGAGTGATCGTCATCCGAGCTACCTCTACTTCCTCTACACCCGAGTCGGTGAGCTAAAAGTCCACCTCCTCCTTCTCTACTCCTCGGTTTTGAATAGAGTAGAACTAGGGTATTTAGTTATGCTTCTTAACCAAATGAAATGTTTGGGTTATAAGATATATTGAAATGTTTTTGTCAATATTGAACCATTGAAATGCAATGCGCACCAGTTTGAATGCTCATGTGCGAATGCTTATGATAATTGACCCGAATATAATTTCAAGTTTAAGCATCATTGTTTGTGTATGGACATCTTTGTATCGCAGGGAAAATCTGAGTGGCCTATGTTTTGCCAGAGTGTTGATTCATTTCCTTTTTGGCAAATTTCAGGAGCTCGATATGTCCAATTTTAGCAAAGGTCATGCAGGATTTTTCCGTGAATTTTAGCATGACTTGTGCTAGAATACGTAGGAAATATCGAGTGCCCCGGATTTGCTAGAAAGAGAATTAAACGACATTTTGAGTTGACTTTAAGTCTATCCGGGCTCCTGACAGTTAAAAAATCAGTGAGGAAGAGTCACCACCATATATGAGAGAAGAAGAATGCCGACTGTTGTCGTGGGGGTCGCTTCTCCTTCTTCTCCTTGTGCTAGACCTTTGTTATGCACTAGGGGAAGGAGGAGTAGCGACCATCATCGATGGTCCAAAAATCAGTGAGGGAGTGTCCACCATATATGAGAGAGGAAGGAGAATCCCGACAGACCGATAGTCAACCCGTGATGAATAATAATAATCTAATTTAGTTTTTGTAGTACATATATTTAATTTTAGAAGTTTAATCTTTGAATTATGAACATAGGAAATGTCGTCGGACAACGAAAGTCTCCCGGAGTGCGACTGGTGTGGCGATGCCCGGGGTCTGTGCGACAGGCCTCACCTGGTAGAAGGTCAGCGCTTCAGCATTAAGCTCCAGGAGACCTTCGATGTTGAAATGGTACGCAACGATGAAAAGTGTTTTTTCATAATTAAGCACGACTTCTGCTTCTTCAACGTGTAATTTTCGTCTTTTACAATTCGACTAGCTTATCCCATGCCATGCAAGACGCTATGTCTTGGAGAGGATGGATTTTGAAGATCATGAAAGTATGGAAACAAAGATAGTTCACCTAAGGACCCATCATGGTTATGATTTTGCTGTAAATCTACACAATTCTGAGAGCGTATCCCATTTTGGTTGCCCGAATTGGGAAGCACATTGCAAGACGTATGATTTTCATGAGGGTATGCTTGTCACCTTGGATCTTGGTGATCCTGACATCGACGAAGAGAATATGGACATTTGGGTCCTTGTTGATATGCTTCCAATTCTACCGCTATGTGAGTTCCTCAAACATATTTATTATGTAATTTATATTGTTTATTTCAAAATAGTTGACAGCTTATTTCCATTGAAAGCATATTTTCATTCTTCAAAAAATGTACGGAAGATGGTAGACAGAACCTACTACACCGATGGCGCAGAATTAACTTATCAGGAGAAAGATCATCTTAACTCATTTATTATTGATGTTGAGAATTACAATATCAACTATCAAACTCCTGCACATTATGGTCAATACGTTCCACTAGTGCACATGTTGACCTACGGTAACATCCATGGAGATGGCATGGTAAGATTTTTTACTATTACGACATCCGTGCATCTTTTGCATATATTCTTCTAAAGCTAAACTACATTGCTAACTATGATGTTATTATTATGTTTTTCAAAAGAAAATCCTGAAGGATTGTGTGCCTGATCTAATCTTTCCGAAAGGTCACCTTGATGTCATGAGCTTACGGCCAGGTCATCCTAGGCTTCACTGCTGTTCATACCGGATTTCTAAAACCGATGAAGACATGACAATCAAAGATTGGAAAAAATGTATGGACAATCATAGGGAGCTACTTGGAAGCAACATTGTGCGAAGCGCAAGAATTGCAGACAGGATAATCTCCATTCTCCATAATGGAGATTCAGGGCCTATCTTGTTTTATGCTATTTTACCTTAGAGAGGGTAGTTAGGTCCTAGCTAATACTCATGATCATGTCCTAAGAACAATTAAGTAGGGTTGGTTAGATGACTATGATGATGATGAGTATGACTTGTTATTATGATAACGAGTAGAGCTTGTATGATGATGATGAGTAGGACTTGTTATTATGATACCAATGGTGAGTTATTTATTATTATGATGATGCATGATGCTAAGTTGTTATATGAGCATGATGAGTTTTTATATATATCAGTGGGTGAAATGAACATGGATTAGATTCAAGTGGAGGCAACATGTGGTGCATGTTGAAAGTACTACATGTTGCCTCCACTTGAATCTAATCCATGTTCATTTCACCCACTGATATATATAATAACTAATCATGGTCATAAAATCATATGATGAAAGTACTGTATATAAAACCTATACAAATACAGCGACAATAAACTGCATTTTAAAAAATACAGGAAAATTTAGCAGCAGCGCTTTTCAGAAGAAACGCTACTGCTACTTACTCTTATTAGTAGCGCTTTTCCCCATCAAGCGCTACTGCTAAAGGTTTTCCAGCGCTACTGCTACTAGTTAGCTGTAGCGCCTTACTGGTAGCGCTTGTACAAACGCTACTACTACCTATAAAACATGAGCTAGTACTAGGGTTATCCCTAGTAGCGAAATGTAACTCCTGCGCCAGGCCTTGTGGTGCTCCCGTAATACGAACTCATGCCAAACTCGGAATTTGGTTCTTACTACTACCAATGTGCCGGCCCGTGCGTTGCAATGGATACAAAGTAGTAGAATTATACTTGTTCACAAACTTGAAATATAAGCACTCTAGTTTTGATATACATATATTAGTAAAAATAAATTATGCTTCACTGAAGACATATTCCTCGGGCTGTTTTGATGAGGTGAGGGGCGGGTGTGGCTATTTTCAAGATAATAATAGATTTTTAAAACATTGGAGCAAATTTTTTTCTAACATTTTGTAGCGTGGCACGGCATCCGGTGCACCACAGCGTCTGAAAACAAAAAGTGGAGTGCACTCTAAAGATATTTACATGCTCCCATTTAGTGGAGTGCACTCTACACACATTATCTATTTAATTTTCTCTAGCCTTTCCTTGCCATGCAACCAAGCCACATAAGCTAGTCATGCATGCAATCCATAAATTGCAATATACTCCAGCATGCAATGCCGCCACATCATCTATTTATGCCTGTTAGTCATAGGTTGTTTTTTGCATTAGTCTTGATCCTTCACAGTTTGATAGAGGTATGATTAATCCAAATATTAATGTTCCATAAAACTAAACTCCAAATGTTCGCTGGAGCCGAGGCAGAGGACGTACGACGGGGGCGGTGGAGGCGTCTTCATAAGAGGAGGAGAGCTCGAAGGATAATCTTGCACGTCCGCCGCCACCTGCATATCGGCGCGGGACACCTTGAGCACCCACTAGAGCTCGCGCTCCTCCATGGAGCGGCGGAGTCATGGGATTTTCCTAAACCACGATGGGCACCATGCAGTACTCCTTGTAGCCGGGGGCGCAGTGCTTGCATCCCGACTCCTGGGGTACTGTCTGGAGCAAGCGCTCAACCACCTCGTGAGCCGCGAGGATGCCAAGCTCGCGGCCGTGCTGTTGGAGCACACGCTTGTGCACC
The DNA here is from genome assembly GCA_011799875.1 of Thinopyrum elongatum. NCBI lineage: Eukaryota > Viridiplantae > Streptophyta > Magnoliopsida > Poales > Poaceae > Thinopyrum > Thinopyrum elongatum. The sequence goes on along the minus strand of CM022299.1, from coordinate 53,700,285 downwards.
TGAGCGATGAGGATGCGATGTTCGTGGGCATGCTGCCGGAGCACGCGTTCGTCCACGTCGAGAGCGGCGACCATGCGATGTTCGCGGGCGACGATGATGCGATGCTCGCGGGCATGCTGCTGGAGAACGCGCTCGCCCACATTGTCAGTGGCGAGGATGCAATGTTCGCGGGCGTGTTGCCGGAGCACGCGCTCTTCCACGTCGACAGCGGCGATGATGCGATGTTTGTGGGCGTGCTCTCGATAATGCGATGCTCGCGGGCTTGCTGCTGGAGAACGCGCTTGTCCACATTGTGAGCGGCGAGGACACGATGCACCTCCTCGTGACCGACCAGGACGTGCTGCTGGAGCATAGCTACCCGTCATGGCCGACGAGGGCGAGCCGCTAGATCACACTATCCTCCGCGTGGACAGTCAGCGCGCGCTACTTGCGGCCATAGAGGGCATGCTCCACCTCGGCGATGTCGGAGACTCCGTCCTTGTCCGAGGCCACGGCGCCGTCCACTTCGGCAACGGCTGCGTGCTCCGGTGGGTGTTGTGTCCATATGGGAGCTTCGAGCTATAGTACAAGTGGGGGCGGGTGGTGACCTTTTCGTGGTTTCACATGGTCTGAGGAGAAAAATAGAATCGTAAGTAGCACAATATGTTGGAACGTTGTCGGAGGGATGAATCCCGGGCAGGCAACGGAACCCGGATCCTTTTCAAAAACATGGGGGCCAGCATCACCCCTCAATCCGGCTCGCGCATGGTCAGGTTCCTCAACCCGGCCAAGACCACGACACGGCCAGGCCTGCTGGCGCATGCCGGCCGATCCCGACAAGCCAAGACTTCTTCGACAAGCAAAGCGCAACCACGGCGTGCCCCTCAACCCGGCCACGGTGAGCTTCCGTCCCATCCGGGGCGTACGACGGAACAAGTCCCCACAAAGGCTACAGTGGCCCACCAACCCCGCTGATCGGCAAGAGCATGGCAATAGTGGCCCACCTACCTCACTGACCGGGGCCGGCATGGCTACAGTGCATCCCTCGTCCTGCTGACGCAAGCCGATGGGGACCAGGCAACACGCCACTGTAGCCGAGCCAGCCCAACCACTCCATGACGCACGACGAGACGGAAAATAGTGCCCTCTGGTGCACGGGGCCCGTGCCCGGAGAACCCGGCATACCCTGGTACCCGGCGGGCCCCAGCGCCGGCTTTCGAGACGCTGACATCCTGGCCCCGCGCCCATGTATCTTTACCATTGTAGCCCTGGGGGGTTGACCTATAAAACCCCCAGAGGCCTCCGTGAAAAGGGTCGACCATCAGTAGAATACACGTACACACAACGAGAAGGAGCAGCCTATGGTGTGGCCTGCCTTCCTTCCTCCCCAAACAGCTCTAGGAGCAAGCTTGTAACATCCACATATAAACCACGCTCGGCATGACTAGGGGTGTTATCTATCCGGAGAGCCCTGAAACCAGGGTATGTCTTGCGTCCCTCGCTCGCTCATACTGACCTCGGCTCTGGAGCCCACCGGTGCCCTCGAGCCTGTTCCTCTCTTTAGCCATCCTTTGGCATCTGCCATGCTCCCACCATGATAGTTGGCGCCCACCGTGGGGCAGCTCGAGGTCCTGGCCGAATACATGTTCCAGACGGTGCCCTTCATTGACTCCGGTGAGCAGATCGCGCCCCGCGCATTCCCCGCGCCTAGTTCACCTATGGCCGACGCCATCGACTCGCTCACCACCTCCTTCGCCACGCTGCGCATCTCCGACGTGCCTACGGCCGATGAGTACCCTAGCGGGGTGCTCCACATCACTGACTCGCCCATTCTCGTCGTTGACGTCGTCTTTGCCGGGGAGGCGGATCTCTGCGTTCGGGTGGAGGTATTCGCCACTGACTCCTGCTCCACTTCGTCCAGTGCCGCGAAGAAGGCCGCTGCCGCCAAGGTCACAGCAGAGCGCGCCAGCGTGGCCGACCCTCTGCGCGCCATGATGCAGAACCTCAGCATTCCCATCGCCACCAACATCGACGCCACCAGCACCGCGGAGGCCCGGGCCCAGCTCGAGGAGGAGTGCAAGCACCTGCTGGACAGGGCTGAGATGCTCGTTGCTACGCAGTGCCGACTGGAGTCCGCCCAGCGGGAGCGCGACGCCGCATATGGTTTCACTCTGACCACTACCGAGCCCAGCCGGGTTGCCGAGGTGCGGGCCCGTGGCGCTGCCATCGGCCGCGCGCTGGGCGCGGACCCGCCCATCTATGACACCTCGGTCAAGAACATGCGCGCCGCGGAGGCGGCCGCTGTTGGCCTGGAGTACTTGTAGGGCAAGGAGCTGTTGGAGCGCCTGCGGTGCCTGAACGAGCTTCTTGGCGCGGCAAACGCGTAGCAAGACCACCTCGACCATCCCACTGCGTTCGACTCGCGCCACACCAGGGATCCCGAACAGCAGAGCACAGCGTCTTCTCCGTGCCCAAATGAAGCTCACTTCGGCCAGACGCGAGCCCGGCGCGCCCGCGCCTTGACGGCGGATGCGGCTTGGGTAAAAAGCCGGCTGCCGGGGACCGGCGCCAGGAAGACCTTCCTCCGCCGCCCGGCCGGCGTGGCAACCCGGCTTCGGCCAACCGGCACCTCGCGGTCCCGTCGCAAGTCGGCTGGGTCCGCGCGCCATCGACGACGACGATGCTCGCCATCGCCTCGACTAGCTCACCCTCTTCTTCGAGCTGGAGGAAGACAACACCGTCGGGCCGGCTTGTGTCGGCCCATGCATCTGGCATGAGCCCTTCCGAAAATGGTTCACACTGCCACGCGACACCCCCAAGTACAAAGACACCGTCAAGCTGGAGGACTGGCTCATCGACTACACCACCGCCATCGGCATCGCATTCGGCAATCACCGCCTTGCCGTGCGCTACGCCCCGCTCATGCTCTTGGGTTCGGCCCGGACGTGGCTCAACAGCCTGCCGGCTGGTAGCATCAACGCGTGGGTTGACTTCGAGAAGGCCTTCGTGCGCAACTTCACTGGCACCTACAAGTGTCCAGGCCATCCCAGCCAGCTCGCCATGTGCGTGCAGGGGCCAGCCGGAACCGGCCGTGGGTACCTCGCGAGCTGGACCGAGCTCCGGAACAGCTGCGAGGGCGTCCATGAGGTCCAGGCCATTCAGCACTTGGTGAGCGGCTGCCGGGATGGCACCCTCCTCAAGCACAAGCTCCTGCACTCTGAGCCAACCACCATGGCCGCGCTCATGGTCATTGCGGACAAGTATGCCAACGTCGACTCCACCATGAAGATCCAGGTGGTTCTGGATGAGGCCGGCAAGGCGATGCTGGCGCCAACCCCCAAGCTGGCTGGCGAGAGCAGCCGCCAGCAGAACAACCAGCAGAACAACAAGTGCAACACCGACCAGCAGGTCCCCCGCTACGACAATCGCCTCATCGCGGCCACCGAGCAAGCGCCCGCAGACGAGCCGGCCGGCAAGCGCCGGCAAGCAGGCAAGATGGCATGGCAACCCACCATGAGCTTCGACGAGATGCTCGACACTCCCTGCAAGCATCACAGCGGTGCGAGGCCGTCCATGCACACCCTCCGGTAGTGCGCCATCACCAAGCGCATCATGAGGGGCGACATCCCATCGCCTCCGGCTTCGGCTCCGGGCACGGGGCAGCCGGCTCCGCCTCCTCCGCCCCCGCCCCTGGCAAATAGCGCGATGCGTGATGATGTTTTCCCCAACCAGAATGCGAGCTTCGTCGTCTTCACCACCTCGGTGACGACAAGCGTAGAGAGCGCTTGCTCCGGCAGGAAGTGAACACCGTCGTCCCGGTCGTGCCGGAATACATGCATTGGTCGGAGCGCCCGATCAGTTGGACCCGAGAGGACCACCCGGCCGTCATGCCCAACTCGGGTGGTTACGCCCTCGTCCTCGACACCACCATAGTCGCTGCCAGGCACACCTGCATGTTCTCGCGGGTCCTCATTAACGGCGGCAGCAGCATCAACATCCTCTACCGTGACACCATGACCAATCTCGCCCTTGAGGCCAAGGACCTAGAGCCATCCCAGACGGTGTTCCACGGCATCGTGCCGGGTCTCTCCTGCTCTCCCATCGGCCGGATTTGGCTCGATGTCGTAGAAAAGAGCCTCAATGACCCACAAGTATAGGGGATCAATCGTAGTTCTTTCGATAAGTAAGAGTGTCAAACCCAACGAGGAGCAGAAGGAAATGACAAGCGGTTTTCAGCAAGGTAATGTCTGCAAGCACTGAAATTGTAAGTAGCAAGTAGTTTGATAGCAAGATAATTTGTAACGGGCAAGTAGCAATAATAGTAACAAAAGTGCAGCAAGGTAGCCCAATCCTTTTGAGGCAAAGGACAGGCCAAAACGGTCTCTTATGATAAGCAAAGTGTTCTTGAGGGTACACAGGAATTTCGTCTAGTCACTTTCATCTTGTTGGTTTGATTCGTGTTCACTACCTTGATAATTTCATATATGGGTGGATCAGTGCTTAGGTGCTGTTCTTACTGGAACAAACCTCCTACTTATGATTAACCCCCTCGCAAGCATCCGCAACTATGAGAAAAGTATTAAGAATAAATTCTAACCATAGCATTAAACTTTTGGATCCAATCGGTCCCTTACGGAATAGTGCATAAACTAGGGTTTAAGCTTTTGTCACTCTCGCAACCCATCATCTAATAACTACTCCACAATGCATTCCCTTAGGCCCAAATATGGTGAAGTGTCATGCAGTCGACGTTCACATGACACCACTAAGGGAATCACAACATACATATCATCAAAATATCGAACACATATAAAATTCACATGATTACTTGCAACATGATTTCTCCCGTGACCTCAAGAACAAAAGTAACTGCTCACAAATACTAATCATGCTCAAGATCAGAGGGGTATTAAATAGCATAATGGATCTGAACATAAAATCTTCCACCAAATAAACCATATAGTAATCAACTACAAGATGTAATCAACACTACTAGTCACCCACAAGTACCAATCTATAGTTCCAGTACAAAGATTGAACACGGGAGATGAACTAGGGTTTGAGAGGAGATGGTGCTGTTGAAGATGTTGATGGAGATTGCCCTCCCCAAGATGGGAGAGTTGTTGGTGGTGATGATGACGATGATTTCCCCCTCTGGGAGGGAAGTTCCCCCGGCGGAATCGCTCCGCTGGAGGGCAAAAGTGCTCCTGCCCAAGTTCCGCCTTGAGACGGCGCCGCTCCGTCCCGAAAGTCCTCTACTGATTTTTTCTAGGTCAAAATGACTTATATACCAGAAGATGAGCACCGGAGGTGGGCTGGGCTGAGCACAACCCACCAAGGTGCGCCTTGGTGTCTTATGCTCACCAAGTGGCCCCCCTCCGGTAGTTATTTGCTCTAGTATTTCTTATTTATTCCAAAAAAATTCCTCGTGAAGTTTCAGCTCACTTGGAGTTGTGCAGAATAGGTAGCCTGACATAGCTTTTTCAGGTCCAGATTTCCAGCTGCTGGAATTCTCCCCCTTTGTGTGAACCTTGCAAATTATGAGAGAAAAGGCATCAAAAATACTCCAAAAAGCATTATTATGCTAAAACATTATAAATAACAGTAGGTAAATATGATGCAAAATGGACGTATCAGTCCTCTTCGGCACGAGCGATCATTTCTGGCGCGAGCCGATCTGGTTCGAGGTGGTGGACCTATCCTGCGCGTACCACGCGCTGCTGGGCCGGACTGCGCTCGCCAAATTCATGGCGGTCCACCGCTACGCCTACTTGAAGATGAAGCTGCCGGGTCCCAAGGGCCTCATCACCATCGTCGGTGACTACCGAAAAGCCCTAGAGTGCGCTCAAGCTGGCGCCAGATTGGCCGAGTCGCTGGTCATAGCCGAGGAGCGACCAGCTCGACCGGATCGTTGTGCTAGCCAACAAGACGTCGGCTGTGCCAGCTTTAGCCAAGGAGTCGGCCGGCGAGGCCTCGTTCCAGCCGTCCAAGGAGACCAAGAAGTTCAAGCTGAACCCGGAAGACCCCAGCTGCAGCAAGTACATCGTCGTGGGCACCCGCCTCGACAGCAAATAGGAAGGCGAGCTCATCGACGTCCTCCATGAGAATCGGGATATCTTTGCATGGACCTGAAAGGACATGCCGGGAATTCCAAGGAAGAACGCCGAGCACAAACTACATGTTCGCAAGGACGCCAAGCCTGTCCGTCAACCCTTACGTCGCTTTTCAGAAGAGAAGAGAAGAACCATCGGTGAAGAGGTCGCCAAGCTACTTGCGGCCGGATTCATCATGGAAGTGTTTCACCTCGAGTGGCTAGCCAACTCGGTACTCGTCCTGAAGAAGAACAACACATGGCGCATGTGCATAGCCTACACCAGCCTGAACAAGGCCTGCCCCAAGGATCCTTTCGCTCTCCCACGGACAGATCAAGTCATCGACTCCACCGCCGGCTGTGAGCTCCTGTCCTTCCTGGATCAAGCTGGACCCGGCCGACGCCCTGAAGACGTCCTTCATCACCCCCTTCAAGGCATACTGCTACATCACCATGTCGTTCGGCTTGAAGAATGCCGATGCCACCTTCCAGCGCTGCATGCAGAAATGCCTGCTGACGCAACTCGGCCGCAACATCCACGTCTACGTGGACGACATCATGGTGAAGACCAAGTAGCACCTCACGCTCCTTGATGGCCTGAAGGAGACCTTTGCCAATCTACGCGAGTACTAGATCAAGCTCAACCCAGAGAAGTGCATCTTCGGCGTGCCAACCAGGAAGCTGCTCGGATTCCTCGTCTCCGAGCATGGCATTGAGGCAAACCCAGAGAAGATCAAGGCCATCGAGCACATGCGCAAGCCAACTTGGCTGCGACATGTCCAGAAGTTCACCAGCTGCTAGGCCTCGATCAGCCGGTTTCTCAGCCGGCTGGGTGAAAGGGCCTTGCCCCTATATCAGCTGATTAAGAAGACATCGCCGTTCGAGTGGAACGACCAGGCGGACAAAGCGTTCCGGGATCTCAAGCGCATGCTCTCCACCGCACCCGTCCTGGCTGTAACACCCCAAAAATATTTCTTTTTGGACTTCCAAAACCTTTCCCTTAAAATAAAATATTTTTGAATTACTCTCGCTATTTTTCTCTTCATACCCCTTTTTATTTTGAAAATTATTCTCAACTTTAATGGGTTTTCAAATTCTCTTTAGGGGTTATGTTTTCAAAGGTTTAAAATTTATTGGAAGTTTTTAAATAGTTTCATTAAAAAAAGGGTTTTTGGGAGTGACTTAATTTTTTTTTCAAAAGGAATGGCTCTTTTCACTTCTCTCAAACCCTTCTAAAATCCATCCAACAATTTTCTTCCACTCCAACTTTATCCCACAGGTCACTCACATCATCTAGGACAGAATCCAACTTTCTCCTACCCCACAAAAAATATTTTTCACAATCCAAATAAATTCCAAAGTTGGAATTCATATTATCCATCATTCCTATGGTTTACAAAGGAACCACCATTTGTACAAAGATTCCACCTCCACCAAAATTTTCCCAACAAATATATGGTACCTACAACCCATTTTTCCAAAGGCATAGGGTACCCCAGTTCAAAAAATTTAAATCCCACTCAATTCAAATTTGGACTAGATTTAATATTTCTGATCCAAACATATTTTTAAATGCTCCAAAAATTCCCAAACTTTGCCAGGCCCTCTCATATGTATCAACACATCACCACAAAAATTGCCACAAAATCTAAAAATCCCCAGCACTCTCTGCCTTACACCATATGAGTAATCAGGGCACTGTTCATAACTGAAATAAAATTCAGTTAACTGAACTTCGACAGGCAGCAGAGGCGAAACGGTGCCGTGCACTCCTCATCTTCCTTCTCCCGCACAGCGTCGCCATAGCTCTTCAATACACTGACCCTGGTCCACTCCCCAGCCTCTCCTCGCCAGTGAGCTGTCGGCAGGCCGGTGTAACTACCACCGAGCTCATCCCGGCGGGCCAAACAGAGCTGCCCCGACCACCGGCCAACATCACTGCCGTCAACGCTCTCTCCACCTACCAGCTCCACGTGTCGACCATCTCTGCGCCATTGCCGCACCGCCCAAACCTCTGGACCCCTCCTGGTAGTCGCCGGAGTTGGTCCTCGCCGCCGCACCCGTACGGGACTCGTCCCGTGGATGAGGACGAAGCGCTCGACATCGATCGCGCTGGCGTCTCCAGAAGACTTCGCCGTCCTCATTAACCCTCACCGTCCCTGACCACCGCCCCAAACCTACCTCGCCGACCGCCATAACTCCAGCGTGATCCGAACCTCGTCGGACCGCCTCGGACCGCCTATAAAAGGCCCTCCCGAGCTCCACTCGCTCCATCCATTGCCTCCACCACCTCCCAATCGCCCTCCCATGCACTCACCCGACCTCGGGGAGGTCTTCTTCTTCCCCTCCAGCCACCGCTTCGCCGCCTCTGTCACCGATCAGTTCGACGCCTCTACGCCACCACCTTCACCCAAATCTTGCTAGTAGCCATATTATCCACCAAATCATCAACCCCGCACTTCAATTTCGTTACCCGAGCCCTCTCCGGCAAGCTCCAGAACCACCCGAGCCACCGTCCGCCACCATCGACCTCGCCGGCGTTTAGGTGCTCTCCGGTGACCACCACCACTTCCCTCCGACGCGGCACTCCTCCCTGGTCACGTTCCGACCATCACCAGCCGCAGGAACCCCGGCGATCGCCGCCGGCGACCGCCGTCACTTCTCTGCCTAGCGCGCGATCAAGTTCAAATTTGAACCTGATGGGTGGGCCCCCACCCCGCGTGGTCCTTTTATTTTTTCTCTGTTTAAGGCGAAGGCGTATTCTGCTTTTTTCCGCCTTCTCCGTTGGAAAACATATTTCAGCCGAAGTGTTTTCTGTTTTAACTGCACAGGGACTGCTGTTTTACAGAAAAGCCCTAGATTTGAAAGTTTAATAACTTTTAAACCACAACTCTGTTTGAGTTGAACTTTTTTTGAAATTCTTATTTTTCTCTCTAGTTTTTTTAGTATTTATTTAAAAATGTTTTGAGACAACTTTTTGTGCTGTTGTCAATTTTTTTAATTTAAGTTGAATTTGAATTTTCAGAAAAAGAAGAGGGAAACTTTGCCGAGAAGTTTGAAGGGTTTTCACCTGACTACTTTGGACAAGGCAAGCATTAATTAACTTGGGATATGGTGATTGCATTTTGCATGTTCGCATCCATTGGTATTGCACCACATATATCACAAGTGCATGCATGTTCGATCATATCACTTTCTTGTTCATGTCTTGCACTTCACTCAAGTAAAGAATCTTTCTAACATGGTAAAGCTGTGAGTATTCAGGAGAGTGTCTCCTGCCTTGGACGTGCCGGTGGGCACGGGCCATTATGTTTGACACGGTGGTGTCATGTGACTTAAGTGGAATATACCGGTGGTAATAATTAACACCTCCTGAGTCGGCCTAGATCGAGTCTTGTTCCTTTACACCTAGCTGGATACCGTGCTGCCACGGGTCTTTCCACAAGGAAGGTACGGCTTAGTAAGTTGATAACCCCTGTCTAAGTGCACACCGTACAGAGGGCGACGATGAGGGTTTCTAGGGCCTTGGACTAAATCCTGTCATCTGGTCAGGGGGCATGGGTGTTTCCGGCTGTAGCCGAGAGGGAGTGTCCCCTTGGAATCTGCGCGTATTAATAGTGATCCCATGCAGGACATTGGTCTCTCTGTCTTAGAGTTTGTCTTGAACGATGCCTTGGGTCATTCCTGGCATCCGAAAGGTTAATCTGGTGTGTGCTGGTCAGGTGTGTTTTCAACCCAAAGACCGTAATGGGAATTAGTCAGTATCACGGTACTGACTAAAGAAATCCTTTACTTGTGGGTAAAGAGTACACCCTCTGTAGAGTTAAACCTATTCGAATAGCCGTGTCCTCGGTCAAAGGGCGTAGCTGCGTGGGTCAAGTGTCGGTCCCGGTGTCGGTCTCCGGAGGAAAAATCTTTAATTTGAGCATGAATTACTTTGCAGGATATCACTGTCATCACTAGCACTATCTTGGTTAATCTGAATAATATTGCTGAGATTATTCCATGATTATGCAGATTATTGTGGACTAACCCATTCCTCTTATTTTTATTTCAAGACCATTTCGTGGCGTCCCTCGAGTTAATAGGCGGTTTATCACGCCACTACTCTTGTGGATACCCGATTGGCAATTCTCTTCAAGACCTTTTGTGGCGTCCCTCGAGTTAATAGGCGGTTTATCACGCCACTACTCTTGTGGATACCCGATAGGCATTTCTCTTCAAGTTCGACTGTGGCGTCACTTTGACACCCGACTGGCATTTCTTTTCAAGACCTTTCGTGGCATCGCTTGAGATTCCGAGTTATTACCTGACTCTCTTTTAGACACCTGATAGGCTTTTCTCTTACTTTTCTGAATGTCACTTGGGCTGGCTAGACTGCCCATGGCATTCACTTGCTTTTATTTTTAATAAGACTGGTTATGGCTAACCTATTTATTTACTTCCGCGTCATTTTTTTTATTATGTCATGACCAGGATTTTAGTCAGCATGAGCATGTCGTTATGTTCCTACATGAGCATGTGCATCCACTATATCTTTTGTTCATAATGTTTGCGAGTACATTCCAACGTACTCACTGGCTTGTCCCTAGCTATTTACTTGGCCAGACTTGGAGAAGGACAAGCCTGTGGAGGAGGATTGCGCTAGCGAGCCCGACGCTTAGAGGAGTCCCAGTCAGTCAACCTGTGAGATAGGAGTCTACCACATGTATCATCCGCAGAGCTTCTGCAACACAAATAAAATAGTCAAGCCTCACACTGACGCTTGGCTTTACTTTATTTTACCAGTATTGTATCACCACCACACCACTGTCAACCACCACACCACTGTCATTTTCCGCCACTGCCATATGTTTGCCAAGTTTGTAATAATTTTTGTTGAGCCCTCAGACTCAACCCTGTGTAATATTATATGTACTGGTTATCTGTATCAAGGAAGTCCACCAGTTGTGTTAATCTTGGGGCTGGTGTGACTTAGGGCCTTTCTGAGTTTTATTCCCAGACAGGAGGCCGACATGCCTTGGTATCAGAGCCAGGCTGACTGTAGGAAACCCTAGGCACGATCGCTAGCACCCGAGTTAGTACTAACATTTTTAGCATGCATCTCATGCGTTGTAGCAATTTTCCTTGGTCATCATATACTTATGATATAACCTGTGTATTTACGTCCTGGGCGGGAGATTTATTTTTAGTCTCTAAAAAAAATATTTGCTACCTTTATAATTTCTTTTTCATCGGTGTTACACAAATACCCTCAGAAAGAAAATACATCGCCCATGGACCCGTTCCATGACAAATCCACCAGAGAACAAACTTGGACAAATGGGAAATAATTTTACACCAGGACAGACTAGTCAACAGAGTAGTGACTCAGCATTTTCACAAGTATGTCGTCTATGCGAGCAAAGCCAGCAACAGCACCAAGAGATGATGCAGCATTTAATCAATATGGGAAATCACCAAGGACAAAATCAGAACAGGTCAAAATTATCTGAGCTCCAAAAGACCAATCCTACTGTGTTTTCTCACATCGACAAACCATTGGAGGCACATGATTGGCTACATGATATTGAAAGAAAATTGGTTATTGCCCAGTGTACGGACCGGGAAAAAGTGCTTTATACCCCATACTATTTTTCTGGTACAGTAGCATCATGGTGGGAAAACTTATGCCACACTCATCCCAACGGAGCCAATATGACATGGGAACAATTCAAGGAAAACTTTCGGGGAGCACATATCCCCAACAGTATTATGAAATTGAAGAAAAGGGAGTTTGAGGAATCTCAAGCAGCAAGGTACCACAGTGACATAGTAACTGGATCAGTTTACCCAGCTGGCCCGGTATGCCAACAACGAATATATGATAGAAGACAAAAGGATGGTACCCTAAGGCTATATATATCAATTATAGGGCACTCAATATGGTCACCATCAAAAATAAATATCCACTGCCCAGGATAAATGACTTGTTCGAACAGGTTTTCTCAAAGATAGATTTGAGGTCAGGATACCATCAATTAAAAATCCAATCGTCAGATATACCCAAGACTGCCTTTACTATCACATACGGATTCTATGAATTTACAGTGATGCCTTTCGGCTTAACCAACGCTCCTGCATATTTTGTTCATCTCATGAACAAGGTTTTCATGAAATATTTGGACAAGTTCGTGGTCGTATTTATTGATGACATACTTATTTATTCCAAGACACCCGAAGAACACGAGCAACACCTACGAATAGTCCTGGAAGAATTGAGGAAAAACTAACTTTATGCCAAATTCAGTAAATGTGAATTTTGGTTACGAGAAGTAGGCTTTCTGGGTCACATATTGACACAAGATGGAATCGCAGTAGAACCAAGCAAAGTAAAGGCTGTCCAAGAATGGAAGCAACCCACCAACGTGACAGATGTCAGAAGTTTTCTTGATCTAGCTGGCTATTACCGGAGATTATTGAAGGATTCTCCACCATAGCTAAACCCATGACACAATTGCTTAAGAAGGATAAGAAGTTTGAATGGACTGAAGCCTGTGAGAAAAGTTTCCAAGAATTGAAGAAGAAGTTAACAACAGCACCTGTTCTGGTTGTGCCCGATGTGCACAAAATTTTTGAGATATACTGTGACGCGTCCAGGAAGGGCCTTGGATGTGTATTAATGCAAGAAGGAAAAGTCGTGGCTTATGCCTCAAGATAGCTACGACGACACGAGGAAAATTATCCTACTCATGATTTGGAGCTAGCTGCGGTAATACACGCACTCAAAGAATGGCGACACTTTCTTCTCGGTGAACGATGTGAAATATACACGGACCACAAAAGTCTTAAGTATATTTTCACCCAGCCGGAATTAAACCTAAGACAGCGTCGCTGGCTTGAGTTAATAAAGGACTACAATATCGGAATTCATTATCATCCGGGTAAAGCAAATGTTGTGGCAGATGCTCTCAGCTGAAATCCCTGCACCAATAATAATAGTGTGCAATTTTCACAACATAAGTTCAACCAGGAATTTGCCAGACTCAATATGGTCCTAGTCACAGAAGGAATATTTAATCAACTGGAGATAAAACCAACATTAGAGGATTAGATCAAAGAAGCCCAAAAAGGACACCCAAGTATTGAGGGGATTAAGGGGAAAATGAAACTGGGCAAGGCGCCCGAGTTTACTGTTGATAGTCACGGAATTTTATGGTTCGGGAAAAGAATATGTGTGCCTAATAAGGAAGATTTAAAGCAACAAATTTTGGCAGAAGCCCATACCACTCCATATTCTATCCATCCAGGAGGAACAAAAATGTACAAGGATTTACGAGAAAATTATTGGTGGCACAGGATGAAAAGAGATATAACCGTATATGTCGCACGTTGTGATTCATGCCAGCGTGTAAAAGCAGAACACCAGAGGCCAGCAGGACTATTGCAGCCACTCAGAGTACCTGAATGGAAATGGGACGTAATAGGAATGGATTTTATCGTCGGACTGCCAAGGTCACGACACGGAAATGATGCTATCTGGGTTATAACAGATTATTTAACCAAGGTGGCACATTTCATTCCGGTAAAAACCACATACTCCACACAGAGACTCGCCAGATTATATCTCTCCCGGATTGTTTGCTTACACGGAGTACCCAAGACCATAGTCTCTGATAGAGGCACCCAATTTGTCTCTAGATTCTAGGAGCACCTACAGCAAGCCCTAGGAACTCAACTGACGTTCAGAACAGCATACCACCCGCAAACCGGAGGACAAACTGAGCGGGTAAATAAAATATTGGAGGACATGCTAAGAGCATGTGTGCTCACTTACAGAGTTAGCTGGGAAGACAGTTTACCTTACGCGGAGTTCTCATATAACAACAGTTATCAAGCCAGTTTAAAAAATGTCACCTTTTGAAGCACTGTACGGACGAAGGTGTCGTACCCCACTCAATTGGTCAGAGACCGGAGACAGTCGAATTTTTGGTCCCGAAGTTCTTAAGGAGGCAGAAACAAAAGTGAAGCTTATTCAGGACAGACTAAGAGCGGCTCAGAGCCGTCAAAAGAGTTACTATGATCAAAAGCACCGCCAAATCAGTTTTGAGCCCGATGAATATGTGTATCTCAGAGTATCTCCAACAAGAGGGCTACAAAGATTTATGGTCAAAGGAAAATTGGCATCGAGGTTTATTGAACCATTTAGAGTGATCGCAAGAAGAGGCAAGGTTGCTTATCAACTAGAGCTACCGGCAGAATTATCGGATGTTCACGATGTGTTTCACGTGTCACATCTGAGAAGGTGTGTTAGTAACCTAGACAAGCAAGTGCAACACCAAGACTTGGACCTTCAACCAGACCTCACATATAGGGAGCGTCCTATAAAGATTTTGGAGGAATCTGAACGGAGGACCCGGCAGAATGTAATAAAATTTCACAAGGTTCAGTGGAGTAATCACACCGAGGAAGAAGTAACATGGGAAAGAGAGGATCACCTGAGGACTGAATATCCATACCTATTTGAGGGATAGCTGAAATCTCGGGGACGAGATTTTTCTTTAGGGGGTAGGTGTTGTAACACCCCAAAAATATTCCTTTTTGGACTTCCAAAACCTTTCCCTTAAAATAAAATATTTTTGAATTACTCTCGCTATTTTTCTCTTCATACCCCTTTTTATTTTGAAAATTATTCTCAACTTTAATGGGTTTTCAAATTCTCTTTAGAAGTTCTGTTTTCAAAGGTTTAAAATTTATTGGAAGTTTTCAAATAGTTTCATTAAAAAAAGTGTTTTTGGGAGTGACTTAAATTTTTTTTTTCAAAAGGAATGGCTCTTTTCACTTCTCTCTAACCCTTCTAAAATCCATCCAACAATTTTCTTCCACTCCAAATTTATCCCACAAGTCACTCACATCATCTAGGACAGAATCCAACTCTCTCCTACCCCACAAAAAATATTTTTCACAATCCAAATAAATTCCGAAGTTGGAATTCATATTATCCATCATTCCTATGGTTTACAAAGGAACCACCATTTCTACAAAGATTCCACCTCCACCAAAATTTTCCCAACAAATATATGGTACCTACAACCCATTTTTCCAAAGGCATAGGGTACCCCAGTTCAAAATTTTCAAATCCCACTCAATTCAAATTTGGACCAGATTCAATATTTCTGATCCAAACATATTTTTAAATGCTCCAAAAAGTCCCAAACTTTGCCAGGCCCTCTCATATGTATCAACACATCACCACAAAAATTGCCACAAAATCTAAAAATCCCCAACACTCTCTGCCTTACACCATATGAGTAATCAGGGCACTGTTCATGACTGAAAGAAAATTCAGTTAACTGAACTTCGACAGGCAGCAGAGGGGAAACGGTGCCGTGCGCTCCTCATCTTCCTTCTCCCGCACGGCGTCGCCATATCTCATCAATACCCCGACCCTGGTCCACTCCCCAGCCTCTCCTCGCTGGTGAGCTGTCGGCAGGCCAGTGTAACTACCACCGAGCTCATCCCCGGCGGGCCAAACAGAGCTGCCCCGACCACCGGCCACCATCACTGCCGTCAACGCTCTCTCCACCTACCAGCTCCACGCATCAACCCTCTCTGCGCCATCGCCGCACCGCCCAAACCACAGGACCCCTCCTGGCAGTCGCCGGAGTTGGTCCTCGCTGCCGCACCCATACAGGACTCGTCCCGAGGATGAGGCCGAAGCGCTCGACCTCGATCGCGCTGGCGTCTCTAGAAGACTCCGCCGCCCTCATTAACCCTCACCGTCCCTGACCACCACCCCAAACCTACCTCGCCGACCGCCGTAACTCCAGCGTGATCTGAACCTCGCCGGACCGCCTCGGACCGCCTATAAAAGGCCCTCCCGAGCTCCACTCGCTCCATCCATCGCCTCCACCACCTCCCAATCGCCCTCTCATGCACTCACCCGACCTCGGGGATGTCTTATTCTTCCCCTCCAGCCACCGCTCCGCCGCCTCTGTCACCGATCAGTTCGACGCCTCTACGCCACCACCTTCACCCAAATCTTTCTAGTAGCCATATTATCCATCAAATCATCAACCCCGCGCTTCAATTTTGTTACCCGAGCCCTCTCCGGCAAGCTCCAAAACCACCAGAGCCACCGTCCGCCACCGTCGACCTCGCCGGCGTTCAGGTGCTCTCCGATGACCACCACCACTTCCCTCCGACACGGCACTCCGCCCTGGTCATGTTCCGACCATCGCAAGCTGCAGGACCCCGGCGATCGCCGTCGGTGACCGCCGTCACTTCTCTGCCTAGCGCGCGATTAAGTTCAAATTTGAACCTGACGGGTGGGCCCCCACCCCGCGCCGTCCTTTTATTTTTTCTCTGTTTAAGGCGAAGGCGTATTCTGCTTTTTCCGCCTTCTCTGTTGGAAAACGTATTTCAGCCGAAGTGTTTTTTGTTTTAACTGCACAGGGACTGCTGTTTTACAGAAAAGCCCCTGGATTTGAAAGTTTAATAACTTTTAAACCACAACTCTGTTTGAGTTGAACTTTTTTTTGAAATTCTTATTTTTCTCTCTAGTTTTTTTAGTATTTATTAAAAAATGTTTTGAGACAACTTTTTGTGCTGTTGTCAAAAATTTAAATTTAAGTTGAATTTGAATTTTCAGAAAAAGAAGAGGGAAACTTTGCCGAGAATTTTGAAGGGTTTTCACCTGACTACTTTGGACAAGGTAAGCATTATTGAACTTGGGACATGGTGATTGCATTTTGCATGTTTGCATCCGTTGGTATTGCACCACATATATCACAAGTGCATGCATGTTCGGTCATATCACTTTCTTGCTCATGTCTTGCACTTCACTCAAGTAAAGAATCTTTCTAACATGGTAAAGTTGTGAGTATTCAGGAGAGTGTCTCCTGCCTTGGACGTGCCGGTGGGCACGGGCCATTATGTTTGACACGGTGGTGTCATGTAACTTAAGTGGAATATACCGGTGGTAATAATTAACACCTCCTGAGTCGGCCTAGATCGAGTCTTATTCCTTTACACCTAGCTGGATACCGTGCTGCCACGGGTCTTTCCACAAGGAAGGTATGGCTTAGTAAGTTGATAACCCCTGTCTAAGTGCACACCATACAGAGGGCCACGATGAGGGTTTCCAGGGCCTTGGACTAAATCCTGTCATCTGGTCAGGGGGCATGGGTGTTTCCGGCTGTAGCCGAGAGGGAGTGTCCCCTTGGAATCCACGCGTATTAATAGTGATCCCATGCAGGACGTTGGTCTCTCCATCTTAGAGTTTTTCTTGAACGATGCCTTGGGTGATTCCTGGCATCCGGAAGGTTAATCTGGTGTGTGCTGGTCAGGTGTGTTTTCAACCCAAAGACCATAATGGGAATTAGTCAGTATCACGGTACTGACTAAAGAAATCCTTTACTTGTGGGTAAAGAATACACCCTCTGCAGAGTTAAACCTATTCGAATAGCCGTGTCCTCGGTCAAAGGGCGTAGCTGGGTGGGTCAAGTGTCGGTCCCGGTGTCGGTCTCCGGAGGAAAAATCTTTAATTTGAGCATGAACTACTTTGCAGGATATCACTGTCATCACTAGCACTGTCTTGGTTAATCTGAATAATATTGCTGAGATTATTCCATGATTATGCAGATTATTGTGGACTAACCCATTCCTCTTATTTTTATTTCAAGACCTTTTCGTGGCGTCCCTCGAGTTAATAGGCGGTTTATCACGCCACTACTCTTGTGGATACCCGATTGGCTATTCTTTTCAAGACCTTTTGTGGCGTCCCTCGAGTTAATAGGCGGTTTATCACGCCACTACTCTTGTGGATGCCCGATAGGCATTTCTCTTCAAGTCCGACCATGTCGTCACTTTGACACCCGGCTGGCATTTCTTTTCAAGACCTTTCGTGGCGTCGCTTGAGATTCCGGGTTATTACTCGACTCTCTTTTAGATACCCGATTGGCTTTTCTCTTACTTTTCTGAATGTCACTTGGGCAGGCTAGACTACCCGGGCATTCACTTGCTTTTATTTTTAATAAGACTGGTTATGGCTAACCTGTTTATTTACTTCCTCGTCATTTTTTTTATTATGTCATGACCAGGATTTTAGTCAGCATGAGCATGTCATTATGTTCCTACATGAGCATGTGCATCCATTATATCTTTTGTTCATAATGTTTGCGAGTACATTCCAACGTACTCACTGGCTTGTCCCTGGCTATTTACTTGGCCAGACTTGGAGGAGGACAAGCCTGTGGAGGAGGATTGCGCTAGCAAGCCCGACACTTAGAGGAGTCCCAGTCAGTCAACCTGTGAGATAGGAGTCTACCACATGTATCATCCGCAGAGATTCCGCTACACAAATAAAATAGTCAAGCCTCACACTGACGCTTGGCTTTACTTTATTTTACCAGTATTGTATCACCACCACACCACTGTCAACCACCACACCACTGTCATATTCTGCCACTGCCATATGTTTGGCAAGTTTGTAATAATTTTGGTTGAGCCCTCAGACTCAACCCTGTGTAATATT
The DNA here is from genome assembly GCA_011799875.1 of Thinopyrum elongatum. Taxonomy (NCBI): domain Eukaryota; kingdom Viridiplantae; phylum Streptophyta; class Magnoliopsida; order Poales; family Poaceae; genus Thinopyrum; species Thinopyrum elongatum. The sequence continues at coordinate 53,681,701 of CM022299.1, read as the reverse complement.
ATATGTACTGGTTATCTGTATCAAGGAAGTCCACCAGTTGTGTTGATCTTGGGGCTGGTGTGACTTAGGGCCTTTCAGAGTTTTATTCCCAGAAAGGGGCCCGACACTGGCCACGCCGACTGACAAGGAGCCGCTGTTGCTATACATTGCCGCCACCTCACGGTCGGTCAGCACGTTGCTGGTGGTCGAGCGACCAGAGAAGGGCAAGATCCAGTTTCTCCAATGCCCCGTCTACTACCTAAGAGAGGTGCTTTCCGACTCCAAGCAGAACTACCCGCACTACCATAAGATGTGTTACGGTGTGTACTTTACCGCCAAGAAGCTGAAGCAGTACTTCCAAGAGAATGTCATCACCGTGGTCAGCACGGCTCCCATCGGCGAGATCATGGGCTGCCGGGATGCCTCTGGCCGGGTTGCCAAGTGGGCCATCGAGCTGGCCGGCCACACCATCCTCTACAAGCCCCGCACCACGATCAAGTCCTAGGCCCTGGCCGACTTCCTCGTCGACTGGACAGAGACCCAGTACCTGCCACCACCGCCGGATTCAATGCATTGGCGCATGCACTTTGACGGCTCCAAGATCCGCTCCGGCTTGGGAGCTGGCATCGTGTTGTCTTCCCCAAAGGGCGACCGACTGCGGTACGTGCTACAGATCCACTTCGCCACCTCCAACAATGTCGCAGAGTACGAATCCCTTGTGCACGGCCTCCAGCTTGCCAAGGAACTCGGCGTCCGACGCATCCTATGCTATGGCGACTCGGATCTGGTGGTGCAGCAGTGTTCTGGCGAGTGGGACACCTGGGATGCCAACATGGCCAGCTACCATTTCCTGGTCCAGAAACTCTCCGGCACCTTCGACGACTGCGAGTTCCTCCACGTCCCACACGCAGAAAATAAAGCTGCCGACATGCTAGCCAAGATTGGCTCATCCCAGCAGGCCATACCATCCGGCGCCTCCCTCGAGCACTTGTGCAAACCATCCGTCAAGCCGTCTCTGGATTCTGAGTCCATCTTCATCCCGGACGACCCTGCAACGCCCCTCCCAAACCCGGACCCGGGGGCTGCAGAACTCGGCCCGGGGACTGTTGATCCCAGCTCTGGGACTGTTGATCCCGGCCCGGGGGCTGCTGAACCTGGCCCGGGGACTACCGTGCTCAACCCGGCCGCCGTTATCCCTAACCCGGGGGCTGCCGCCTCCAGCTCGGGGGCTGCCGCCCTAGAACCCATCTTGGTGGCTGATACGTGTCCAATGTATCTATATTTTTTGATTGTTCCATGCTGTTATATTATCATTCTTGGATGTTTTACAATCATTTTATAGCAACTTTATATCATTTTTTGGGACTAACCTATTTACATAGTGCCCAGTGCCAGTTGTTGTTTTTTGCTTGTTTTTTACTTCGCAGGGAATCAATACCAAACGGAGTCCAAATGTAGCGAAACTTTTTGGTGATTTTTTCTGGACCAGAAGACACAAGTTGGGCCAAGAAAGTACCTAAGGGGGGCTCCGAGGGGAGCACAACCCACCAGGACGCGCCTGGGGGTCCAAGCACGCCCAGGTGGGTTGTGCCCACCTCGGCCACCTCCCGCACCACCTCTTTGCTCTATAAATACCCCAATATTCCAGAAACCCTTGGGGAGTTGACGGAAATCAGTTCCAGCCGCCGCAAGTTCCAGAAAGCACAGATCCAATCTAGACACCATCACGGAGGGGTTCATCATCCTCATTGGTGCCTCTTCGATGATGCGTGAGTAGTTCATTGTAGACCTACGGGTCCGTAGGCAGTAGCTAGATGGCTTCCTCTCTGTCTTTTGATTCTCAATACAATGGTCTCTTGGAGATCTATTTGATGTAACTCTTTTTACGGTGTGTTTGTTGTGATCCGATGAACTTTGAGTTTATGATCAGATCTATGTTTTTATCCATGAAAGTTATTTGAGTCTTTTGATCTCTTATATGCATGATTGCTGATAGCCCCGTACTTCTTCTTCGAATCTTTGGTTTAGTTAGGCCAACTAGATCGATTTTTCTTGCCATGGGAAGAGGTGCTTTGTGATGGGTTCGATCTTACGGTGCTTGATCCCAGTGACAGAAGGGGAACCAACACGTATGTATCGTTGCTATTAAGGATAACAAGATGGGGTCTATTTCTACACAAACAGATCTTGTCTACATCATGTCATCGTTCTTATTGCATTACTCCATTTCTCCATGAACTTAATACACTAGATGCATGCTGGATAGCCATCGATGTGTGGAGTAATAGTAGTAGATGCAGGCAGGAGTCGGTCTACTAATCTTGGACGTGATGCCTATATAATGATCATTGCCTGGATATCATCATAATTATTTGAAGTTCTATCAATTGCCCAACAGTAATTTGTTTACCCACCGTATGCTATTTTTCTCGAGAGAAGCCACTAGTGAAATCTATGGCCCCCGGGTCTATTTTCTCATCATATATTATCAGATCTATTTTTCTATTTGCCTTTTTATTTATTTGCCACTTTTATATTCAGATCTATATTTCCAAAAACCCAAAAATACCTCGCTGAATTTTATTTTCTTTTATTTGCATCTATCAATCTATTACAACTTTCTCACGTCCGTTTGCCAATTTCTGGCGCCATTACCCGAAAGGGATTGACAACCCCTTTAACACGTCGGGTTGCAAGTATTTGTTCTTTGTGTGCAGGTGTTGTTTACGTAGTGTTGCATGGTTCTCCTACTAGTTTGATAACCTTGGTCTCATCACTGAGGGAAATACCTACCGTTGCTGTGCTGCATCATCCCTTCCTCTTTGGGGAAATACCGACGTAGTTCAAGCCAACATCAGTGGCCGTATTCACCCTGGTGACGGCTCCGTCTTGGGCCCAGCTGATCTTAGCATTCCTGGAGAGTGGAGTACTCCTCACGGACGAAACCGAGGCCCGGCAAGTGCAATGCCGAGCGTCCGCCTACAACATCATCCACAACGAGCTCATCAAGCGCAGCGTGGCAGGCGTGTTCCAGCGCTGCGTCGAGCAAGACAAGGGCATAGAGATCCTCCTCGACATAAATCAGGGCGAGTGCGGGCACCACGCCGCCTCCAGGTCACTGGTGGCCAAAGCCTTTCACCATGGTTTCTACTGGCCCACGACCCACAAAGACGCCGAGTCACTTGTCCTCAAGTGCGAGGGTTGCCAACACTTCAGCAAGCGCACCCACTAGCCGGCTTCGGCCCTGCAGACCATCCCGATCACCTGGCCCTTCGTGGTCTGGGGGCTCGACATGGTAGGCCCCTTCAAGACCGCTCGGGGCGGCATGACGCATTTGCTGGTGGCAGTCGACAAGTTCACCAAGTGGATCGAGGCGCGGCCAATCAAGAAGCTGGACGGGCCAATGGCCGTCCGGTTCGTCTAAGACATCGCGGTACGCTACAGCGTCCCGCACAGCATCATCACCGATAACGGCACCAACTTTGCCAAAGGCGCTCTGGCACAATACTGCTCCGTCTCCGGCATACGGCTTGACCTGGCCTCCGTGGTTCATCCTCAATCCAACAGCCAGGTCGTGAGGGCCAATGGCCTCATCCTATCCGGCATCAAGCCACGGCTTGTCGAGCCCCTCATCCATTCGCCCGGCAGCTGGCTCGATGAGCTGCCGGCCATCCTCTAGAGTTTCCGGACAGCACCAAACCGGTCGACCGGGTTCACCCCGTTCTTCCTCGTCTACGGAGCAGACGCCGTCATCCTGACCGACATTGAGTTCGACTCGCTGCGAGTCGTGATGTACATAGAAGCCCAAGCCAAGGAAGCCCGTGAAGACGGCGTCAACCTACTCGAGAAAGCGCGCCTCCCGGCCCTTAGCCGATCTGCCATCTACCAGCAAGGCCTGAGGCATTTCCACAGCAAGAAAATCAAGCCCCTCGCGTTCCGCTAGGGAGACCTTGTCCTCCGGCTTGTCCAGCAGCAAGCCGGCCAGCACAAGTTGTCCTCCCCATGGGAGGGCCCCTTCATCGTCAGCAAAGCCCTGTGCGACTGCAACGCCTACTACCTCATCGATGCCCGCAAGCCGAACAAGCGCAAGAGAGATACCGCCGGTGAAGAAACAAGCCGGCCCTGGAATACAGAGCTCCTCCGCCCATTTTACAGTTAGCTATATGCACGTATGAGTCGCTACCTTTTGTAATCCTATGAAAGACAACGGGACCCCGAACGACACTCGGGGGCTACCTTTTCCTGCGAAGTTATTATGATTCACACACCCTTGTAATTTTTCTTAAACCTCCACCACCTGGTTGGTACGATCAACCCGGGGGCTTGGGGGCTGGCCGGCTTGGCCTCAACCCGCCAGCCTCCTTAGCACATCCCGGCCCGTTTGGGTAGCCAAGGCCCTTCACTTCGCCCTAAGCCACAGTCCGGCTTCGGCTGTTGGCCGGCAAGAACTATGCGTGAAAGCACATGCACGCCGTGAAACACTAAGTCGGATCTGCCAGATTGGCCAACCCGGCCTCACCGCACTAAGGTGTTGCACGACCGACTGCTCGCCAGCCGGCCCAGTGGGTGTTTCGCTCGCGCTCAACATTCGAAGGGCCTAAGTACTGCACGCTCTTTCAAATGACCGAACTCCTTGTCACAGACCGGAACACGGCTGTTCGAATCATGGGGGGAGGTCCAAGGAAGGGTCAAGCAAGAAAAAAGGCTTAGAAGACAAAGAGCAAAAGCGCTAACATTCGCAAAAATATTTACATTACAGAAATATGGGCCCAAGGCCAGAGTTCATTACATTCACCAACACACACCAGTGGGTGGGTGGACCTGCCACTTAACAAAAATTCGATAAAATATAAATCTGGACCGCTTCAGACAGTCCCCGCGCCGGGTTGCCCAATGGCCGGGTCCTCCGCGGTGGCCTCCGGGTTCATCGAGGCGCCGGTATCATCCAACCTGACATCAGTATCCGCGTAAGGGTCTGACTCCTCGAAGCTGCCCGACGGGTCATCAAGCAGCAAGCCCAAGTTGTCAGGCGGCACCACCTCGCCGTCTTTGGTCCGCTCTACCTAGAACTCGTCATGCAATGCAAATGAGGCCAGGTGTAAGACCCCAAAAAAATTCAACCATGATTTTATTAAATAAAAGTTGGCCAGAAATAAAATTTTGAATTATATTAAGTCCTTTATTATTTTTAGAATATTTTCTCCCTTCTGTTTCTCAAAAATTCTTCCCTCCATATAGAAATTTTTGGAAATAATATTGTGACCTTGGTAGTTGTCTTAAAACATTTCAATTTATATTTAATAATAGTAGGAATTATTTTCATAATAAAAATTTCCCAAAAACAATTTCTTTTAATAGCATGTTCAATACTTTAAATGCCTCTGTTGCACTACAACCACTTTAAATAATTCATTAAAAATTCCAAAAAAATTAGGAGAGGTCATGTGTTGCCTACATATCAATTTTATGCAAAAAAAACCCAACTTGGTCTTTTGGAAGTTTTGAGTGAACCATCCTCTTTTCCATTATGTCCTGATTTTGAGTTTCTACTACAACCCCAATTTTCCTTGCTCCAAAAATTCTAAAACTTGTCCATATCATAGTCCTTCCTATAAAACCCTTAACTTCAGGATCTCACACATATATGAATTTTTTAAAGCCACCAAATAACCACCTGTAGTTTCTGTCCAGAAATGAATTTCAGTGAAACTTCCATTAGCAAGTATCTCTTTTTGGCAAAAAAAACTCTACCATCATATCTACCATCCAAAGAGACATCTGCATGCCAATTTTCAGATTTATCAAAGCCACCTAGTTAGTCATGGCATTTCATCAAACACCTTGCAGACATGACAAAAATTTGGCCCCTTCCTAAATTGCATTAGGAATTTGCTCTAAGGGCCAAACCAGCTTGTCCAGCATTCCTGTCAGACTTGTCAGCATCACCCTGTCAAATTTCATCCTCAGAAGAGCCCTGTAGGTCCCAGTGGCATTTCACCGAGCACCTAATGTGCACATCCAGAGCGCGTGCAGAGCGCTCGTTGTGCAGGCCTCGGCATCAAGTTGCTGTTTCCCTTTGCTGCCGCTCTCGCATGCCAGCCTCCCAAGGAAGCTTCACAGGCAAGCCACGACGCTCACCGACACCCCTGTTGGCTCCTAGCGCCGGCCACCACCACCCATGCTGCCCACGACCGACCACCATGACGGGCACGACACCGCCAAGCCACCCGGCGCCCTCCTAGCCTACCAGCTCGCCCGAGCTTATCCGCAGGTGTTACTGCCCTCACCAAACCTCTACCGGCCTCACTGACCACCGCCACCGGCCAAAACCGCCTTGGCGACATAATAATGGCCGCCACCGTCATTTCTTCGTCGGGAAGGCATGGAACCACCCTCCCCGCGCTATATAAACTCACCTCGAGCCCCCGCAGCTCCTCATGATCACACCTCACCTCTCCGAAATCCACCCTGAGCAGCCAAGCAAGCCGAAGCGATCTTCTTCACCGTCTCCAGAAGCTACGGTTGCCGCCACCTCGCCGATGATCCCGACGTCTACAAAGCTTCCCCCTCCTCCATTTCTTCTCTTAAAGCCCCCACTCGACCCCACGGATCCGTTCCAGCCACCAATTTTGCTGGAGGTAGCCTATGGGTGAAACACCCAATTTTACTCCCACTGGAGTCCTTCGGGCAAGCTCGCCGCCGGCAACCACTCGCTCCTCGGAGGGCGTGCTGCACACCGACGGAACCACCTCGGTCTCCTGGAGCCAATGGTGGGCTCAGCTCGCCACGGGACGCCGCTCTTCGCTGGCGCCGGTCGCCGGAGCTGCGCCTCTGCTCTGCCATGGGAGAGAGACGGCTAAGACGACCCCGATCAAACCCGACAAGTGGGGCCGCCCGTCAGCCTCACAAGCCGCGGGTCTCGCCGTTAAGTGGACACGGGTTTTCTTCAAATTCGTGTTCACACGTCAAAAGCGTATTCCACCAATATGCCATCGGCATCGACTGACCTCTTCGGACGGCCGAACAGCTGGGTCGGCCCAGTAACACCAGAACTATACAGCGCTCAGGGCGCATCACTGTTTCTTTACCTTTTTTTCCTTTTCAGCATATTTTTAGATATTTCTACTGTGGCCATTTCTAACCCAAATTTAATTATTCAAATTTTTGTAGACTTATAAAATCGTGCTCTATTAAACTAGCTATGGTGAACATTTTTTATAAGCTTAGTTTTTGTTAAATCTATTAAAAAGACCACTTAACCATTTATTTCAGCTTAGAAAATTCCTAGTATATTCATATTAACTCCAAATAAATTGATTCTTTTTCTGTTCTTTCCCATTTTTCATCCAGTTTATTTTAGTATTTATTTCACAAATTTTCCAGACAACTTTTTAGCACTGTTGTTGCTATATGTGGTAATTCAAATATTTTTGAAAATAGGATTTGGAGGGAAGATAAAAGTTTCAAACATTTGGAGTGCACCCCACACTTCTGCATGTTCAAGGAAAGCATCTTGAACACTTGATATGGTGATTGCATGGTTAATTGTTTGCATGAATAAATAAATTATGCATAGGTTGAATTCAAATAGAATTTGCATGCATGTAGTGTTGGTATGTTTCATCGTACCGTGCATCATGGGTTTGCCATGACTAACTTGCAGGAGCAGTGCTAAGAGAAATACCATTACCGGCAGAAGGGTGATCACGTTGGAGCATGATCATGCCTCGGTTGTTATGCATGTTGGAGCATGCAAGGGTTGTGGCCCTGTTTGGTATTGTTGTTGAAAGAATACTTTGTTGAGCTAACCACTGCAGGAAAAATTAAACCTCCTGAGTCGACCGTAGATCAAGTCTTGTTCTGGTAACCCCCATACTTGATTCGTGCTGCCACTTGTCCCTGCCATAGGTGGGGTATGGTTTAGTAAGTTGTTAACCCCTTTCCGTGCACACACCACATACAGGGCTACGATGAGGGTTTCCATGTTGGTGGACTAAATCCTGTCATCGGGTCAGGGGTCTTGGGTGTTTCCAGTTGTGACTGAGAGGGGGGCACCCCTTGTAATCCATGCATATGAATAGTGATCCCATGTAGGACGTTGGTCTCTCCGTCTTAAAGTTTTTCTTGAACGATGCTTTGGGTGATTCCTGGCATCCGGAAAGTTAATCTGGTGTGTCCTGGTTAGGTGTGTTTTCAACCCAAAGATCGTAAAGGGAATTAGTCGGTGTCACGGTACTGACTAAAGAAATCCTTTACTTGTGGGTAAAGAGTACACCCTCTGTAGAGTTTAAACATATTCGAATAGCCGTGTCCGCGGTTAAGGGCTACAGTCTGGGTTGGTCAAGTGTCGGTCTTAGTGTCGGTCTTGGGAGGAAAATAATTAAATTGAGCCTGAATTATTTTGCAGGATAATTGTTGTAACCCTGTTGCTACCATGAATATTATTATGGTTATGCATATTATTGAGGACTAACCCATTTATCTTATTTTGTATTTCCTGAGTGTCTCAGGGGCTCGCTAGACTACCCCGGGCACTCAATTTTATTTTCAAGACCTCTCGTGGTGTCCCTCGAGTTCACAGGTGGTTTATCCTGCCACTACTCTTGTGGACACCTGATTGGCATTTCTCTTCAAGTCCGACCGTGGCGTCACTTGACACCCGACTAGCATTTCTCTTCAAGACCTCTTCATGACATCCCTCGAGTTTACAGGCTGTCCCGCCACTACTCTTGTGGACACCCGATTGGCATTTCTGTTATTTTGCTGAGTGTCACTTGGGCTGGCTAGACTACCTGTGGCATTCATTTGCTTTATTTCTAATAAGTTTGATCATGACTAACATGCTATGTTCACGTTCATATCACTTTATTGTCATGATTTAAATTTCAGTCAGCATGAGCATAACATTTAATCCAACATGAGCATATGCATTCACTATATCTTCTGTTCATGATGTTTGCGAGTACATTCAAACGTACTCACAGGCTTGTCCCTAGCTATTTATGTGGCCAGGTCAGAAGTTCTACGTGGAGTACCACAGCGACGATCGTGTGGAGCCTAGAATAGCAGCCACGTGGATAGGAATTATCCGGGTCAGTTGTTCCTGTGGGAATGGAGCCCCATCAACGCTGGAGAACCACAAGTCACTTCCGTCATCCATCACCAGATATCATTGTTGTATCATTAGACCTTTATGGTCTTGTATCCAATTCTTGTAATAGCTTGGTAATCTGTAACAAGGACGTGTCCACCAGTAACAGTAATCCTGGGCTGGTGGTAACACGAGGGGTTAAATTTCTCGGATATTTTGTGTCCCCGAAATCCGACCGCGGCAGCCTTGGTATCAGAGCCAGGCTGACCATTGGCTAATCCTATCTTAGCCTGGTCTCTATCTCTAGGTTTCCACACCATTCACATCCTTTCCTGTCCACAGTCAAGCCCATCTCATCCGATAAGCCTACAAAGTGGCAGCCGACATCTTTTGACAGTCGGTGCCCAACCTATTAACCTAGCCCGTAGGCCGTGTGCCTATGGCCGACACCTGATTTACCCCATCCACAAGCGTGCGATGGAAGACTCTGCTAGCTTATAAAGGAAGCCCTTCCTCAACTCAGCACAGCACGGCCTTCATTCTCATTTTAATTCAAACCACCAAGATGTCTCGTTCCCTCATCCACCATGAGACCACCGCGCTAGAGCTTGATGGCTTCGTCAGCATACTCTCTAACGTCACCCGACGTGCCCATGGTTTGGAAGAATCACCATGATATGTGGTGTACCAAGCAAGGGATCGCAAATGGCCTCACCCAGTTTTGGGTCAGAGTATCTATTAATGGAAGGGCTTTGGCACAAGAACACTCTCACCGATTCATGGGAAGAATAATGGCTGGTGAATATCAAGCCATCAAGTATGCTGCTAGAGAGGCCGTTGCCCAACTTTGCCACCAAGATTCAAGAACTCATAATCGCTCATTTTTCTACTATCCATTCAGATCCAGCTACGATAGAGGGATGCATTTTCCCAACACCGAGCACAAGCAAAACCCTGCCCTGGAAAACTTGGTGCATTTTGTGGCCGCACAAGAGTCACTGCTCACCCAAGTTGCCAAGGAACTCTCCATTACGAGGAGAGCCATTGCTCAACACCCACTAGTAAGGGGGAATGTAGAACCATCAGTTATTCTGTCAGCAGTCTTGGGAAGTAATTCAAGAGTTCCAGGGCACGACCAGCAGAATGGCCCGTCCCTCTCTTCTGGCTACTCTCGTCGAGTGTTTGAAGAGTACACGGCAAGGGTCAGAGCTGGAACATCTCATCCAGAACCGTAGATGGTCACGAGTATGGTTGTTGCTGTGTCTAATGCTAGTTTACATAACGCAACCGTTGTATGATATTATAGGGCGGATGTTAAAAGTGCATTGCTATGTTTGCATTTTTCATTTTTTTTGTTTGTTTTGATATGCATTTAATTCTTCCACCCTTAACAAATCTCGAGGACGAGATTTTCTTAAGGGGGTAGAGTTTGTAACACCCAAAAAAATTCAAAAATGATTTTATTAAATAAAAGTTGGCCAGAAATAAAATTTTGAATTATATTACGTCCTTTATTATTTTTAGAATATTTTCTGCCTTCTGTTTTTCAAAAATTCTTCCCTCCATATAGAAATTTTTGGAAATAATATTGTGGCCTTGGTAGTTGTCTTAAAACATTTCAATTTATATTTAATAACAGTACGAATTATTTTCATAATAAAAATTTCCCAAAAACAATTTCTTTTAATAGCATGTTCAATACTTTAAATGCCTCTGTTGCACTACAACCACTTTAAATAATTTATTTAAAAATCCAAAAAAAATAGGAGAGGTCATGTGTTACCTACATATCACTTTTATGCAAAAAAAACCAACTTGGTCTTTTGGAAGTTTTGAGTGAACCATCCTCTTTTCCATTATGTCCTGATTTTGAGTTTCTACTACAACCCCAATTTTCCTTGCTCCAAAAATTCTGAAACTTGTCCATATCATAGTCCTTCCTATAAAACCCTTAACTTCAGCATCTTAGACATACATGAATTTTTTAAAGCCACCAAATAACCTCCTGTAGTTTCTGTCCAGAAATGAATTTCAGTGAAACTTCCATTAGCAAGTATCTCTTTTTGCCAAAAAAAACTCTACCATCATATCTACCATCCAAAGAGACATCTGCATGCCAATTTTCAGATTTATCAAAGTCACCTAGTTAGTCATGGCATTTCATCAAACACCTTGCAAACATGACAAAAATTTGGCCCCTTCCTAAATTGCATTAGGAATTTGCTCTAAGGGCCAAACCAGCATGTCCAGCATTCCTGTCAGACTTGTCAGCATCACCCTGTCAAATTTCATCCTCAGAAGAGCCCTGTAGATCCCGGTGGCATTTCGCCGAGCACCTAACATGCACATCCAGAGCGCGTGTAGATCGCTCATTGTGCAGGCCTCGGCATCAAGTTGCTATTGCCCTCTACTATTTCTCCCGCATGCCAGCCTCCCTAGGAAGCTTCACGGGAAAGCCACGATGCTCACCGACACACCCGTTGGCTCCTAGCGCCGGCCCCCGCCACAAACGCCGCCCACGGCGGACTAACGTGACGGGCACGGCACCGCCAAGCCACCCGGCGCCCTCCTAGCCTAACAGCTCGCCCGAGCTTATGCGCGGGTGTTACTACCCTCACCAAACCTCCACCGACCTCGCTGACCACCGCCACCGGCCACAACTGCCTTGCCGGCACAATAATGGCCGCCACCGTCGTTCCTTCGTTGGGAAGGCACGGAACCACCCTCCCCGCGCTATACAAACTTACCTCGGGCTCCCGCAGCTCCTCACGATCACTCCTCACCTCTCCGAAATCCACCCCGAGCAGCCAAGCAAGCCAAAGTGGTCTTCTTCACCGTCTCCGGAAGCTACGGTCGCTGCCACCTCGCCGATGATCCCGACGTGTACAGAGCTCCCCCCTCCTCCATTTCTTCTCCTAAAGCCCACACTCGACCCCACGGATCCGTTCCAGCCGACAATTTCGCCGGAGGTAGCCTGTGGGTGAAACGCCCAATTTTGCTCCCGCCGGAGTCCATCGGGCAAGCTCACCGCCGGCAACCACTCGCTCCCTGGAGGGCGCCCTGCACACCGGCGGAACCACCTCGGTCTCCTGGACCCAATGGTGGGCTCAGCTCACCGCGGGACGCCGCCCTTCGATGGCGTCCATCGCCGGAGCTGCGCCTCCGCTCTACCACAGGAGAGGGACGGCCAAGACGACCCCGGTCAAACCCGACAAGTGGGGCCGCCCGTCAGCCTCACAAGCCGCGGGTCCCGCCATTAAGTGGACACGGGTTTTCTTCAAATTCATGTTCACACGACAAAAGCGTATTCCACCAATACGACATCGGCGTCGACTGACCTTTTCGGACGGCCGAACAGCTGGGTCGGCCCAGTAACACCAGAACTATACAGCGCTCAGGGCGCATCTCTGTTTCTTTACCTTTTTTTTCTTTTTTAGCATATTTTTAGATATTTCTACTGTGGCCATTTTTAACCCAAATTTAATTATTCAAATTTTTGTAGACCTATAAAATCATGCTCTATTAAACCAGCTATGGTGAACATTTTTTATAAGCTTAGTTTTTGTTAAATCTATTAAAAAGCCCACTTAACCATTTATTTCAGCTTAGAAAATTCCTAGTATATTCATATTAACTCCAAATAAATTGATTCTTTTCCTGTTATTTCCCATTTTTCATCTAGTTTATTTTAGTATTTATTTCACAAATTTTCTAGACAACTTTTTAGCACCGTTGTTGCTTTATGTGGTAACTCAAATATTTTTGAAAATAGGATTTGGAGGGAAGATAAAATTTTCAAACATTTGGAGTGCGCCCCACACTTCTGCATGCTCAAGGCAAGCATCTTGAACACTTGATATGGTGATTGCATGGTTAATTGTTTGCATGAATAAATAAATTATGCATAGGTTGAATTCAAATAGAATTTGCATGCATGTAGTGTTGGCATGTTTCATCGTACCGTGCATCGTGGGTTTGCCATGAATAACTTGCAGGAGGAGGCCTAAGAGAAATACCATTACCGGCAGAAGGTTGATCACGTTGGAGCATGATCATGCCTTGGTTGTTATGCATGTTGGAGCATGCAAGGGTTGTGGCCCTGTTTGGTATTGCTGTTGAAAGAATACTTTGTTGAGCTAACCACTACAGGAAAAATTAAACCTCCTGAGTCGACCGTAGATCGAGTCTTGTTCCGGTAACCCCCATACTTGATTCGTGCTGCCACTTGTCCCTGCCACAGGTGGGGTATGGTTTAGTAAGTTGTTAACCCCTTTCCGTGCACACACCACATAGAGGGCTACGATGAGAGTTTCCATGTTGGTGGACTAAATCCTGTCATCGGGTCAGGGGGCATGGGTGTTTCCAGTTGTGACAAAGAGGGGGGCACCCCTTGTATTCCGTGCATATGAATAGTGATCCCATGTAGGACGTTGGTCTCTCCGTCTTAAAGTTTTTCTTGAACGATGCTTTGGGTGATTCCTGGCATCCGGAAAGTTAATCTGGTGTGTCCTGGTTAGGTGTCTTTTCAACCCAAAGACCGTAAAGGGAATTAGTCGGTGTCACGGTACTGACTAAAGAAATCCTTTACTTGTGGGTAAAGAGTACACCCTCTGCAGAGTTTAAACCTATTCGAATAGCCGTGTCTGTGGTTAAGGGCTACAGTCTGGGTTGGTCAAGGGTCGGTCTTAGTGTCGGTCTTCGGAGGAAAATAATTAAATTGAGCCTGAATTATTTTGCAGGATAATTGTTGTCACCCTGTTGCTACCATGAATATTTTATGCATGTTTATATTATTATGGTTATGCATATTATTGAGGACTAACCCGTTTCTCTTATTTTGTATTTCCTGAGTGTCTCAGGGGCTGGCTAGACTACCCCGGGCACTCAATTTAATTTTCAAGACCTCTCGTGGCGTCCCTCGAGTTCACAGGCGGTTTATCCTGCCACTACACTTGTGGACACCTGATTGGCATTTCTCTTCAAGTCCGACCGTGGCATCACTTGACACCCGACTGGCATTTCTCTTCAAGACCTCTTCGTGATGTCCCTCGAGTTTACAGGCTATCCCGCCACTACTCTTGTGGACACCCGATTGGCATTTCTGTTATTTTGTTGAGTGTCACTTGGGCTGGCTAGACTACCCGTGGCATTCATTTGCTTTATTTCTAATAAGTTTGATCATGACTAACATGCTATGTTCACGTTCATATCACTTCATTGTCATGATTTAAATTTCAGTCAGCATGACATAACATTTAATCCAACAAGAGCATATGCATTCACTATATCTTCTGTTCATGATGTTTGCGAGTACATTCAAATGTACTCACAGGCTTGTCCCTGGATATTTATGTGGCCAGGTGAGAAGTTCTATGTGGAGTACCACAGCGACGACCGTGCGGAGCCTAGAATAGCAGCCACGCGGATAGGAATTATCCGGATCAGCTGTTCCTGTGGGAATGGAGCCCCATCAACGCTGGAGAACCACAAGTCACTTCCGTCATCCATCACCAGATATCATTGTTGTATCAATAGACCTTTATGGTCTTGTATCCAATTCTTGTAATAGATTGGTAATCTGTAACAAGTACGTGTCCACCAGTAACAGTAATCCTAGGCTGGTGGTAACACGAGGGGTTAAATTTCTGGGATATTTTGTGTCCCTGAAATCCGGCCCCGGCACCAGGTAGCTGGCCCGGGCGGCGATCCAGCCCACCTCGCCTGTAGCTGGGGCTCCGCGCCGGCTCGCTGGCCTGCCAGCCGGTCCAGCGCCAGATCTGGATAGTAGGACATGACAAACCTCAGCGCCAAGTCGGCACCAGCACGGGCGGCAGAGACGCGCCACATGTGAAGCCGTGCCGGTCCGGTTTCCAGCCATCGCGCCAGCCGCGTGAAGCTGTTGGGCTCAACGGCGCCGGGCCAGAGGGCCACCGTCATTCCCACCCCGGCCTCGAAGAGCCTCGCCGTCTGCTCATCCAGGGCGTGCAGGCGGACCTCCGCCGCTTGCATGATCTCCGAGAAAGATGAGGCGGCATGCAGATCATTTGCGACGCCCACGTCCGCCTGGGTCGCCCTGTGGTCGCGCACGGCCTGGTCTACCCTCCCCTGCATTTCTAGAAAGTATCCTGTCGCATAGAAAAGCAAGACAATTAGCAACGAAAAAGCAAAGCCGGCTTCACAACCCGGCGAAGTCAACAAAGAAACACTTACTGGTGAAGGCCTCATCCAGGTGCTGCGCTACGAGCAACGTACCATGGCGCTCCAAGTCCTCGGCACGGTTGCGCGCTTTGAGTGCCTTCTCCAGCTCGGCGCACTTGGTCGAAGGCCGCCATCAGCTCGATGTCCTTAGCGGCAGCCGCCTTCTCGTGCTTCTCCTTGAGGCGGAGGAGCTTCGCCCAGTGGACCTTCGCCGCCTTGGCGGCCTCCGCCTTCAGGCGCTCCACCTTAGCCTGGAGTTGGCTCTTGTCACCGACCAGCTGGTCGCGCTACTGACCGGCTTCGGTGAGTGCCTGCTGGGCCTCCACCGCCTTGGCCGCCTCCACCTTCAGGCGCTCCACTTCAGCCTGGAGTTGGCTCTTGTCGCCGGCCAGCTGGTCACGTTGTTGGCCGGCTTCGGCAAGCGCCTGCTGGGCCTCAGTGAACCTTGGCGGCTTCCGCCCTCAGCTGCTCCACCTCGGCCCGGAGCTAGCCAGCATCGGCAGTCGCCTGGTCGCGTCGTTGGCCGGCTTCAACCAGCCGGGTTTGCAGGTCCGGCAGCTCAGCCACGGCGGCTGCACGGCAAAGATTCAAAGTCAAGAAAACTAAAGAAAGGACAAGTACGCTCTAAGATTCGACTCAACTACTACTTAGTTGGCCCAAATCTCGGGGGCTACAACCAGTGGGTGCGCTGGCGCGCCCCCACTAAGAGCTGCCGAGGAAAAAATTAAAGAAAGAAGCCTTACGAAGACGGAGCGCTCCAGCTCCCACGCCCGCTCCATCTTGGAGTGGGAAAAGGCCTGAACCCGGTCTGCACGCCCGCGGAGATGCCGGCGCACGGTGTCCATCAACGCATCCTCGTGCGTCAGCGGCCCGAAGACGGCTCGCCTAGACCCGGCGGTAGGACGGCTTCCCGGCGCCACTGGCGGCTGCCTGATCACCAAGGCATCGCTTGTGGTGCCCCATCCGCCATCGCCCGCGGTGCCCCTTTCAGGGCAGAACCCCGGCTGCCTCCTCCGACCTCTGCCCGCTCAACCACGCTGTCTCAGGGCGGGGTGTCGTCGTCGATCTCCACGACCACCCGGTCGCCCACCGCCACGTCCACCCGGCCGTCCGGGTTGCGCCCATCCTCCGTTGGCGCCACGAAAACTGTCCCCGCCAGTGCCATGCCCGCCGGCGTCTCTGGCCAAGCCGGCTCCCCGACGGCCCTCTCCCTCACCTCCATGGCCATGGCCCAGGCCTGGGTCGACGCCGTCTGCAACTCCTCCACGGCCCTGTTCAGGTCCCGCCAGGCCATGCCCTCGGCGTCCTCCGGGTCCAGGCCGAGGTCCTCCTCGGGCGCCTCCTCATCCTGGTCGATGGCGCTGCTCCGGGTCCGCCGGAACGAGAAGCCCCCCCGGACGCGGCGTCCGTCGCCGCCAGCGCCAAGTCCAGCGGCGACCTGGGTCACACCAAGAAGAACATAAGAAAAGATCGATTCGGCAGCATGCCGGGGTCATCAAGAAATGTACACGATCGTCGTCGGGATGGCCTGTCTCGGCGGCGCCGCCAGGACGGTGCAGCGCCTCTTCTTTGCGGCCAGTTTCGGCGGCACCGGGTTCTTCCCGTGCGACCAGCTCGCCGTCGCCGGTGCCCAGCTCAACCCGGCGTCGGCCGTGTTCTTCAGCCGTCTTGGGGGGCGACGTTGCCGTCTCCGCCCCTCGATGGCGCTGCACCACCAGCTTGCGTCAGAATCTCCACATCATCGTCATCCGACCAGTCTCGCAAGAGATCTGAGCGCAAAGACTTACCCGCTCGGTGGGTCGCGTTGGCCGCAGCGTCGGCCGGCTCGGGGTTCTCGGCGTAGGACTCCTTTCCCACCGATCGGGCCCACTCGACGGCAAGTACCTGCACCCTCGTCCAGTCATGCGTTGGCCGGATTGCGTTCAGCAGCACCTCCCGCGTCGCATCCGGACGAAGAAGGAGATGGCACATAGCAAAATATGGGGACCAAGGACTCACCACGGGCGCCGGGTACTCGGTGTTGTAGGGAGCCTTGCCGGAGCTCCAATCCAGAACCAACCCCGCCTTGGAGATGGCATTCGCCCACTCGGCGACCTGCTCTGGGTCCAGCCTCCCGGACGACATCCGTGTAGGGTCCTGGCGGTCACCCATCAGGCCGATGATGTGCACCCGGCGCTGCAATGGCAGAACCCGGCGCGCGACGAAGGCGGCGACAAGGTCTGTCCCCTTGAGGCCCTCCCACGCCGTCATCTCCCGAATCTGGTCACACAGATTCAGCACCCCCTGCGGCGGGTTCTTGGGCATGTAGCCCCAGTTCATCTTGGTGAGCGGCTGCTCGTTGATGAATGTGGGCAAGTTGATGGCGTCGCCTCCTCCGCCGACGCGGCGAACATAGAAAAAGGTATTCTGCCACTTCTTGGCTGAATCCTCGATGGGCATCTTGGGGAACACCCTGTTCGGCCGGACCGAGATGATGGCAGCCCTGCAGTCCGACATCACCCCGGCCTCCTGCCCCTGCTGCTTGAGGAAGAAGAGGCGGCTCCAGAGCTCCATGTCTGGCTCCACCCCTAGATACCCCTGGCAAAGGGTGACGAAGCCCGAGAGCTTCAGCATGGCGTTGGTGCCTAAGTGGTGTGGCTGTAGCTCGAAGAAGGAGAGGAAGGCGTGGAAGAAGGTGCTCGCAGGAAGGCCGAGCCCGCGCTTGAAGTGGCTATAGAAAACCACGTGCTCACCGTTCTACGGCTGCGGCTCCACCTCCCCTCCGGGTGCGTGTGCGGCCACATCCGCCGCCGACGGCAGGCGTCGAGTGTCGCGAAGATATTGAATATCATCGTCGGTGACGTTGGATCCCTCCCACGAACCTTTCGGCAGTGCCATCCGTGGCGCTCGTCGTGGGTGCGAGGCGCGTCGGCTAAGGCGTGGTGTTTGAGCGGATGCTGGGCGCTGCAGGGCGGTGGCAGTGCTTCGCTTGTGAGCAGCAGGGCATTGCGGCATCCGATGGGCTTAGAAGTAAGAGCGAGGGAAGAAGAAGGAGGTAGGGGCGCGTGCATGAATGATTTCCGCCGCCCCCTTCCCCCCGATTTATAACCACGGCGAGAACGTGGGGAAGTGGGATCGGTTGCGCCCGCCCTTTCCACTTCCCCGCATTATGTGGGCACGATCCATGCGTGAATTAACTATGTCGAGAAGGGCAACCGTCTGCGGCCGCCACAATAAATCCCCACGCGGGGGCGGAGGGCGCGGAGTGGCGGGCCCCAGCCCGCTGTTATGTCTCATCGCGCGCGTGGCCTGTCAGGGCCTCTTCAGTTACTATTCACCGCATGGCGCCCGCACCAAAACCAAGGGGTCGCGTCCGTTCCCCTCCAAGATTTGGCGGACTCTTCGGTTTCCCGCCCTTGTCGGGATTCCGCGATCCGACTTCCGGAAGCCGGCACACAGTGGGTGTTGCCGGACCCGGCGGTCGCAAGCTTCATCAACATCAGCAGCCTCCTCAGGGGGGTGAAACTGCGAAGGTCCCCCTGCCTGAAGCCAGTGAGCCTTCACAGCTTCGGGGACTACTGTTGGGGGGATGAACCCCGGGCAGGCAACGGAACCCGGATCCTTTTCAAAAACATCGGGGCCAGCATCGCCCCTTAATTCGGCTCGTGCTTGGCCGGGTTCCTCATCCCGGCCAAGCTCCGCAACCCGGCCAAGACCACGACACGGCCAGGCTTGCTGGCGCATGTCGGTCGATCCCGACAAGCCAAGACTTCTTCGACAAGCAAAGTGCAACCATGGCACACCCCTCAACCCGGCCACGGGTCAGATCCCATCCCATCTGGCGCGTACGATGGAACAAGTCCCCATGAAGGGATGAACATGGCTACAGTGGCCCACCAACCCCGCTGACCTGCAGGAGCGTGGCAACAGTGGCCCACCTACCCCGCTGACCGGGGCCGGCATGGCTACAGTGCATCCCTTGTCCTGCTGACGCAAGCCGATGGCGACCAGGCGACACACCACTGTAGCCGAGCCGGCCCAACCACTCCATGACGCACGACGAGACGGAAAACAGTGCCCTCTGGCGCACGGGGCCCACGCTCGGAGAACCCGGTGTACCTTGGTACCCGGCGGGCCCCAGCACCGGCTTCCCAGACACTGACATCTCGGCACTCCGCCCATGTAACTTTACCGTTGTAGCCTTGGGGGGACCCGCCAGAGGCCTCCGTGCAAAGGGTCGACCACAAGGAGAAGGAGCAGCCTATGCTCTGGCCTGCCTTCCTTCCTCCCCAAACAGCTCTAGGAGCAAGCTTGTAACATCCACATATAAACCACGCTCGGCGGGACTAGGGGTGTTATCTCTCCGGAGAGCCCCGAACCTGGGTATGTCTTGCGTCCCTCGCTCGCTCATACCGACCTTGCCTCTGGAGCTCACCGGTGCCCTCGAGCCTGTCCCTCTCTTTAGCCATCCTTTGGCATCTGACGTGCGCCCACCACGACAAACGTGTCGGAGGAAGGCTGGCAGGAGCAGTACAACAAACATCACATGTGCACCATATTTTGAGAAGGGTTTAATGTAATTTGTGTGAAATGGGTCTCTGTGGATGTACGAGTAGTACATCCATATCATTGATATTCAGGCATGCAACAAACATTTGTGTGCAGGATTTCACCCTATTTTCATATTCTGTTTGGGAGTGGATTTTATTTTTGTAATCGGAGCTCATTTTTGTAGTTGGTTTCAATTTAGAATATGCATGTATTATTGCGAGATGTAGATATAGAGAGAATGTTTGTGTGACAAAGACGGGGGAGGGGGCAGCGATACCTAACGAGAGAGGGGCATATGCGTGTTCGAAAGACTGTGTGTGTTGTAGAGAGAGGACTGTCCGAAAGGGAAAGAGAGGGTGTGTGCATGTGCGTGTGTGTGTTAAAGAGAGAGAGAGGTGCGTGTAACGTCGGGATCGACAAGGTTATGAGGTTATGGATATGGGAGAGCGATAGTTTGTGTGTGATGAAGCGACACATAGACAGCGTCTGTTTCTGTGTGAGAGAGCTGGATAGACCTCGATAGCATGGCAGGCTAGGGGTGGAAGGCTATGTGTGGTAGAAAGAGATAGTAGAGAGACAGATGAATGCTTGTTTGTTGCAAGGTGACCTAACTACATAGATGGGGGTAGCAAGAAGAAGAGAATGGCGGTGTGCCTTTCTGTCATGGGATGGAAGAGAGACCAAGAGACACGCATCGTGTGGAGAGGTTTGCGTGTTTCGAGAGAGATAGATCGAGGCATGGACCTGAATAATGAGATGGGTGCTCATGTGTATGTTATAGGGAAGGAATTTTCTAAGTGGTAGTCTTATGATGGCGACCCAATCTTTCAATGAGAGTGGGGATAAGTATCGATTTGGTGGATTTTGACATTGACGATCCAACTATTTCGTACCCAGTGATACAAATCGGCAATCGTTACTAAACAAAACTTCGATGGACGATGATCTTGTCGTATGCACAAAATCTACCTGAATAACGAGATGGAGTTCCTCCAAGCAACCGAAGAACCGGCTAGAACTAAGAGAATGCAATCGTAATTGCTAGTATGAATTAATTAAGGATAATGGTGGGGTTGCTATTACTGAACAAAAGGCGGTAGTCCTACACACACCCCGCAAATGCAAATTATACCGAACCAAACCAATGTGTACACAACAACGTGAGTTCTAACCTAGAAAAAGGGTAGTAGCCTTATTTATATCTATAGACTATATTACTATATTTTTTATTTGTATAATTATATCTATATCTATTCCACTCCCTCCGTTTGTAATTTACTCCGCACGTATATAACTTTCACTGCAGCCAAGTTTTATAAAGCTTGACCGAATTTGATGAAAACAATATGAACATTTACACTAACAAATTTACATGATGTGGAAATAAAAGCAATGATGAATCAAATGATATATATTTGGTGGTGTATATGTTAATACTTTTTCCTACAAATTGTTGAAAGTATACAAAGTATGACTTTAGAGAAAACCAATATGCGGTATTATGTATTATATGTTCTATATTCATTATTTTTTCGGAGTCAATGCGTGTATTTGCACGTAGACGATATAAACCGTTGATTGATGTTGATCCAATGGTTCAGGTGGCTGCGATTCAGACCTACTATAACCTAATTGTACCCATACATGTTCTTTTCGAATGAGCAGCACGACAGTGTGATCGATCCACACAAGAAGCTCTAAATAAGACCTCTAGACATGCCACGTGGCTTCATGGGTGCCCCCCACATCATATTATTCATACTACGTTGATTGAAAAAAAGATAAATCACCCAAGACTAGATCTTCTCGTTTTTTTGTTCCTACGATGCTGTGCGGTGCACGTACCTAGTTGTGTAGTGGTAGTAGTAGTACAAACTTCGTAGTAGGAGTAGTACGGAGTGCTCCTACTCTATCAATGAGTCCCATCTGAAACCAAATTTCTTGGCTTCCGTGCTACAGCTAGATCTTCCCCTCCTCGATTCTGTTTTCCAACACGGCGGGCGGGGTGCGGTTTGCCGATAGTCGGTTTGCCCAATGGCAGTCCCACATGAAAGTGAAAATGCTAGGCAACATGCCTTCCCTAGCTATGTGGTGTACCGGACGGGCTGTGGAGTACTCCCGATTCCCGGGCGTGTGGGTGTGCGACGCGAACGCCGCAGGCCTTTTCCTTTTACTAGCAACTAGCAAGATGCCCGTGCATTTCACGGAACATCAAGATGCATATGTATGAGTAGTTTATCTTGTGGGAGAAAAGGATGAACTAGGGAAGGCCTTATTTGCAAATGTGGAAAGGGGTGTGGGTATCTTTTTGCAAAATTGCCATAGTTTCCTTCCTATCCGTCATATATAAATCGGACGGCCTATATTGCAGGATGGCAGGCACACCGTCATCACCAACTCTATTTTTTATAAGAGTACAGAAAGAGTAGAGATGTGCCCATGCGTTGCAACGGATCCAAAGTAGAATAGTACTTGTTCACAAACTTGAAAGAAAACACTCTTATTTTGATATACATATACCACTAAAAATATATTATGTTTCACTCAAATATATTTCTCAGGCTATTTTGATGAGGTGAGGGAGGGATCTGGTTGCTTTCAAGATAATAAGGGGTTTTCTGCAAATTAGAGCAGAGAAGTGGGCTATTGTTGCAAAAATGCCACAACTTACCACACAGTCGTTTGATGCAGATCTAATGGTCAGAAATGACGGATGGCAGACACACCGTCATCACCAACTGAGTCTTTTATACGAGTAGAGAAGCATGTATAAATTGTAACATTTGGTTCTGCTCCTTGGCACGATTGATAGATAGAAATAATGATTGGAAACGCTAGGGTCGGGGCTTTTTCTGCTAGATAAGCTGGGTAGTAGCTAGGTTGGCGCATCGTCGGTTTGGTCACATGCGGTTCCACATGTTGTAGTCATATAAAGCCTAGCCAATGTGCGTTGACCGGGGGGCTATCACGACAGTGTGGTATGCGATGGGGAAGGGAGACATGCTTCATGCACGTGTTCCAGTTTCTTGTTTTGAACTTGCGAACGTGACAGGCGTGCTGCACAAGTAGTTTTGAATTTATAAGTTCGGTCTCAGTTTTTGAATTTAGGAGTAGTTCATAGGTCGGGTCCAGCATCGAACGTAAATTATGAGGTTGATGGAAAAGGTAAGCACAACTTATAAATTGACGGATGGAGTACTAGTTATAGTGATGCATATAATTATCTCCAAATGTGAGCAAAGGGATCGCACATGTCTTTACTGACTGGAACGAGAATGCGATAGCACAACAAGAATTAAGGCCACGATGATGCAATCGTAGTGGTGGTTACAGGAGGCAAGAAGAAAGATCCATCTATCAACGTACGACCTCCTCCTCCTCGACTCAGTGCGCCGGGCCACTGATGTCTACTACACAACTTGTTCTTGTAGACTCGCGTTGGGCCTCCAAGCGCAGAGTTTTGTAGGACAGAAGCAAATTTTCCTCAAGTGGATGACCTAAGGTTTATCAATCCGTGGGAGGCGTAGGATGAAGATGGTCTCTCTCAAACAACCCTGCAACCAAATAACAAAAAGTCTCTTGTGTCCCCAACACACCAAATACAATGGTAATTTGTATAGGTGCACTAGTTCAGCGAAGAGATGGTAATAAAAGCGTAGTAATGATAGTAGATATTGATTTTTGTAATAGGAACAATAAAAAACAGCAAGGTAGCAATTGATAAAACGGAGCACAAACGGTATTGCAATGCTTGAAAATGAGGCCTATGGTCCGTACTTTCGCTAGTGCAATCTCTCAACAATGCTAATATAATTGGATTATATAACGATCCCTCAATGTGCCATGAAGAATCACTCCAAAGTTCTTATCTAGCGGAGAACATAAGAAGAAATTGTTATTAGGGTACAAAACCACCTTAAAGTTATTCTTTCCATTCGATCTATTCAAGAGTTTGTACTAAAATAACACAAAGTTATTCTTTCCGTTCGATCTATCCAAGAGCTCGTACTAAAATAACACCATATGATACGCATCAACTAACTCTAATGTCACCTAGATACTCCAATGTCACCACAAGTATCCATGAGTTAATTATACGATACGCATCAAACAATTTCAGATTCATAATACTCGATCGAACACAAAGAACCTCAAAGATTGCCCCAAGATTTCTACCGAAGAAACAAGGACAAAAACGTGCATCAACCCCTATGCATAGATTACCCCAATGTCACCTCGGGAATCCACGAGTTGAGTGCCAAAACATATATCAAGTGAATCAATATAGTACCCCATTGTCACCACGGGTATTCTTATGCAAGACATATATCAAGTGATCTCAAATCCATAAAAGTATTCAATCCGATAAAACGAGATCTCAAAGGGAAAACTCAATTTATCACAAGATAGAGAGGGGAAAACACCATATGATCCAGCTATATTAACAAAGCCCGTGATACATCAAGATCATGACATATCAAGAACACGAGAGAGAGAGATTAAACACATAGCTACTGGTACAAACCCTCAGCCCCGAGGGTGGATTACTCCCTCCTCATCATGGTGGCCGCCGGGATGATGAAGATGGCCACCGGTGATGATTTCCCCCTCCGGCAGGGTGCCAGAACGGGGTCTAGATTGGTTTCTCGTGGCTACAGAGGCTTGCGGCGGCGGAACTTCTGATCTAGGGTTACCCCGAGGGGTTTTGGAATATTTGGGAATTTATAGGGCGAAGAGGCGGTGCGGGAGGCCACCGAGGTGGGCACAACCCAGCAGGGTGCGCCTGGGCCCCCAGGCACGCCCAGGTGGGTTGTGCCCCCCTTGGGGCACCCCTCTACTACTTCTCTGGCCCACTGGATGTCTTCTGGTCCAAAAAAATCTCCAAAAAGTTTCGCTGCGTTTGGACTCCGTTTGGTATTGATTTTCTGTGATGTAAAAAACAAGCAAAAAACAGCAACTAGCACTGGGCACTATGTCAATAGGTTAGTCCCAAAAAATGATATAAATTTGCTATAAAATTATTGTAAAACATCTAAGAATGATTATATAACAGCATGAATACTTCATAAATTATAGATACGTTGGAGACGTATCAGCATCCCCAAGCTTAATTCCTACTTGTCCTCGAGTAGGTAAATGATAAAAGAAATAATTTATGAAGTGTGAATGCTAGCAAAGTGCACAAGTTTGATCAAAGATAATTTCAAACACTTTTCCTAGAATCATAACAATGATTCTTTCTCATAAAACTTCTCATGTTATAGTAGCAACCAATTCACATGTTAAGGTTCAAACACTGAATTCTCTTGAAACAAAACAACGTATGTTCTCAGTCACCAAGCAATTGCAATTCAACTTATTCAACAAAGTCTAAGTAAGAGCTCCACATACTCAATCATCATATAGTCTTCCATGATTGCTACTACTCAAAGCATATTCTTACAACAAATGGTATCCATCGAACACAGAGAAAAATAGGGGCTTAATGTTTCGCCTCCCAACTCATTTATCATAGTGATAATTGTCAACAATAATAAATAATGATCAAATATATTTGACTGGTCATATGTGCCTAGATATTTCCCCACCACATGATGCTTGCCAACTAGAGAATAATTGAGGTTGAGATGAGAATTCATACTATTGACTCTTTGCATAAAAGTAAATACTGAAAACTAAAAGATAGGCCCTTCGCAGAGGGAAGCAGAGGTTGACATGCGCTTTTTATTTGGATGCCCAAGCTCTTAATGCAATGGAACATCACGTTATATTGCCCCTTATGATAGCAACCTTTATTATGCAGTCCATCGCTTTTATTACTTTGACATCACAAGTTCGTACAACACTCAATTTTCCCTTACAATAAAAGATCAAACATATTTAGGAGCAATTTCTATTGCTTTATGCACCGATGACAACTTACTTGACTGATCTTATTCAATCCATAGGTAGGTATGGTGGACACTCATGGCAAGAAACTGGGTTTAAGGGTTTTTGGATGCACAAGTAGTATCTCTACTTAGTACGAATTATTGGCTAGCAAAAGATCCTAGGCAAACACCACATGTTGGAGGATCCATGACAATATAACTTCTATGCAAATATACACAACCATAACTCATTACGTTGTCTTCCTTTTCCAACTTCAACTAATTTGCTCAAGTTTGAAAATAATTAATGGGTATTCACAATCATAGAAGATTTCCAAGATAATATATTTGCATGTGAAAGTTCTCTTCCTTATAGTAATCATTCATGAATTGCTTGTATGACCAATATTGTGAGTGTCAAACTTCAAAAGATTTCACTTTCTAAACCTAATGTGAAGCTACTACTAGGCATGATATAAACATATAATTTAAACTTCATGATATTCAATTCATTCAACAATTTACTCATAGGATATAAGTGAAGCACAAGAGTGAATAACAAATTACTCCAAAAAGATATAAGTGAAGATCAAGCGAGTAGTTAAGTAAATGGGTAGCTATTTGAGGACTCTCTCTTATTTAAAATTTTCAGATCTAAGTATTTTATTAAAACAGCAAGCAAAAAAAAATGACATTCTAAGAAAAGCACAACTCATGTGAAGAAGCAAAAACTTTGGCTCAACCGAGGCTAACCGATAATTGTTGATGAAGAAAGGTGGGATGCCTACCTGGGCATCCCCAAGCTTAGATGCTTGAGACTTCTTGGATTATTAACTTGGGATGCCTTGGGCATCCCCAAGCTTGAGCTTTTGTGTCTCCTTAATTCCTTATATATCACGGTTTCCTTAATCTTAAAAACTTCATCCACACAAAACTCAACAAGAACTCGTGAGACAAGTTAGTATAAATCAATGCAAAAACCTTATCATTCTCTACTGTAGAAATCACTAAAATTATTATTCAACATTGCATGCTAAATGCCTATGCATATTTAATACTCCTATCCTCAAATAGAATCCTTAAACAAGCAAACAAATGCAAACAATGCGAACATAACAGCAATCTGTCTAAACAGGACAGTCTGTAAAGAGTGCAATCGTACTCATACTTCCCTAACTTCAAAAATTCTGAAAATTTACCACACTGTAGAAAATTTATCAGATCTTATTGTGCAAAACGTTTCGACATTTATCATATTCTGAATTTTCTGGAGAATTATTGTAACAGCGATAAACTTTCTGTTTTGAAACAGCAACTCATATATTTGCAAAATAAGCATGGTGATGGCTATCCTTGCCACTTTTATTGAAATAAAAGATGCAAAAAATTATTCTAAATAACAGCAAGAAAATCCTAATAAAATAAAATTACTCTTCAAGCAAAACTCATATCATGTGACGAATGAAAATATAGCTCCAAGTGAGGTTACCGATAATGTTGAAGACGAAAGAGGGGATGCCTTCCGGGGCATCCCCAAGCTTAGTTGCTTGGATCTTCCTTGAATATTGACTTGGGGGTTCCTTGGGCATCACCAAGCTTAGGGTCTTGTCACTCCCTATTTTCCTCATATTGATATCTCACCCAAAACTTGAAAACATCAATCACACAAAACTTAACGGAACTTCGTGAGATTGGTTAGTATGATAAAGACAAATCATTCACCTTGGTACTGTCAAAGACAAGATTCATAATTGTTCTCACAAAATTCCTACTGTACTCTATAATTTCCACAATTTATATTAAGAAATATAATCCATCGAAACCATAAAACAAGCAAACTAAGCATTGAAAACAGAATCTGTCAAAAACAGAACAGTACGTAAATATCTGAATTAAGGTCATACTTATGTAACTCCAAAAATTCTTAAAAAATAGGAAAACGTATAAAATTTGTATACCCATCAACTGTAAAAAAATCAGAAGTTTTCCACGTTTCAGTAAAATACAGGAATTTCTGAACTGGACGCAAAAGTGTCTGTTTTTGCACAGAATCAAGTCAACTATCATCCACACTATCCCAAAGGCTTTACTTGGCACTTTATTGAAACAAAAGCTATAAAACATGATTATTACAGTAGCCTAATCATGTGAACACACAAAAACAGTAGGTAAAAGTGTTGGGTTGTCTCCCAACAAGCGCTTTTCTTTAATGCCTTTTAGCTAGGCTTGATGATTTCAATGATGCTCGCATAAAAGATAAGAATTGAAACATAACAAGAGCATCATGAAGAATATAACTAGCACATTTAAGTCTAACTCACTTCCTATGCATAGGGATTTTGTGAGAAAACAATTTATGGGAACAAGAATCAACTAGCATAGGAAGGCAAAACAAGCAAAACTTCATGATTTTCAACACATAAAGAGTAAACTTGATATTATTGCAATATGTATAAGCACATGTTCCTCTCTCATAATAATTTTCAGTAGCATCATGAATGAACTCAACAATATAGCTATTACATAAATCATTCTTTTCATGATCTACAAGCATAGAAATTTTCTTACTCACCACATAAGAAAATTTATTCTCATGAATAGTAGTGGGAGCAAACTCAACAAAATAGCTATCATCTGATTCTTGGTTGACATAATCATATTGAGCATTAAAATCATGATGACAAGTTTCATGGATATCATTACTCTTTATAGCATACATGTCATCACCATAATCATCATAAATAGAAGGCATGCTTTCATCATTGTAAATATTCTCATCAAAACTTGGGGGACTAAAAATATCATCTTCATCAAACATAGCATCGCCAAGCTTATGGCTTTGCATATCATTAGCATCATGGATATGCAAAAAATTCATACTAACAACATTGCAATCATGCTCATCATTTATGCCAAACATTTTATTGAATTCTTCTTCTATCAATTGAGCACAATTTTCTTTTCCATCATTTTCAAGAAAGACATGAAAAAGACGAATAATATGAGACCACCTCAATTCCATTTTTTTGTAGTTTTCTTTTATAAACCAAACTAGTGATAAACAAGAAACTAAAAGATTCAATTGCAAGATCTAAAGATATACCTTCATGCACTCACCTCCCCAGCAACGGCGCCAGAAAAGAGCTTGATGTCTACTATACAACTTGTTCTTATAGACTCGTGTTGGGCCTCCAACCGCAGAGTTTTGTAGGACAGTAGTAAATTTCCCTCAAGTGGATGACCTAAGGTTTATCAATCCGTGGGAGGCGTAGGATGAAGATGGTCTCTCTCAAACAACCCTGCAACCAAATAACAAAAAGTCTCTTGTGTCACCAACACACCAAATACAATGGTAATTTGTATAGGTGCACTAGTCCGGCGAAGAGATGGTAATAAAAGCGTAGTAATGATAGTAGATATTGATTTTTGTAATAGGAACAATAAAAAACAGCAAGGTATCAATTGATAAAACGGAGCACAAACGGTATTGCAATGCTTGAAAATGAGTCCTAGGGTCCGTACTTTCGCTAGTGCAATCTCTCAACAATGCTAATATAATTGGATCATATAACCATCCCTCAACATGCGATGAAGAATCACTTCAAAGTTCTTATCTAGCGGAGAACGTAAGAAGAAATTGTTTGTAGGGTACAAAACCACCTTAAAGTTATTCTTTCCATTCAATCTATTCAAGAGTTCGTACTAAAATAACACAGAGTTATTCTTTCCGTTCGATCTATGCAAGAGTTCGTACTAAAATAACACCATATGATAGCATCAACCAACTCTAATGTCACCTAGATACTCCAATGTCACCACAAGTATCCATGAGTTAATTATACAATACGCATCAAACAATTTCAGATTCATAATACTCGATCCAACACAAATAACCTCAAAGAGTGCCCCAAGATTTCTACCGAAAAAACAAGGACGAAAACGTGCATCAACCCCTATGCATAGATTACCCCAATGTCACCTCGGGAATCTGCGAGTTGAGTGCCAAAACATATATCAAGTGAATCAATATAATACCCCATTGTCACCATGGGTATTCATATGCAAGACATATATCAAGTTCTCTCAAATCCATAAAAGTATTCAATCCAATAAAATGAGATCTCAAAGGGAAAACTCAATTCATCACAAGATAGATAGGGGAAAACACCATATGATCCAACTATATTAACAAATCCCGCGATACATCAAGATCATGACATATCAAGAACACGAGAGAGAGAGATTAAAAACATAGCTACTAGTACAAACCCTCAGCCCCGAGGGTGGACTACTCCCTCCTCATCATGGTGGCCGTCGGGATGATGAAGAAGGCCACCGGTGATGATTTCCCCCTCCGGCAGGGTGCCAGAACGGGGTCTAGATTGGTTTTTTGTTGCTACAGAGGCTTGCAGCGGCGGAACTTCTGATCTAGGGTTACCCCGAGGGTTTTTGGAATATTTGGGAATTTATAGGGCGAAGAGGTGGTGCGGGAGGCCACCGAGGTGGGCACAACCCACTAGGGCGCGCCTAGGCCCCCAGGTGCACCCAGGTGGGTTGTGTCCCCCTCGGGGCACCCCTCTGGTACTTCTCTAGCCCACTAGATGTCTTCTGGTCCAAAAAAATCTACAAAAAGTTTCACTGCGTTTGGACTCCGTTTGGTATTGATTTTCTGCGATGTAAAAAACAAGCAAAAAACAGCAACTGGCACTGGGCACTATGTCAATAGGTTAGTCCCAAAAAATGATGTAAAGTTGCTATAAAATGATTGTAAAACATCTAAGAATGATAATATAATAGCATGAATACTTCATAAATTATAGATACGTTGGAGACGTATCAGCCACCGACCGGCGGCTTAGTAGCGGCGGCTTTTGTGGCGACGTCAAGGTGCTTCTCAACAAAGGCGTCCAAGGCTTCCAGCCGATCGACGAAGGCATGTTGTAGCGTTCTCACCGGCCTTGTAGATACCTATGTACATGAATTCCTCGTACACATGGATGTGTCGGTCGATGAATTCTTGTAGGGCGAGGCACCTCGCGGCGAGCGCGACCTCTAGGTGGACATTGTTCATTGCGTCGGCGAGCAGTCGCAGGGCCACCAGTGCTTGAAAGAGGTTCTCGCCATGGAGGCCGATTAGGGTGGCAGGCAATGAGGAGCTCGGGCGCATGGGCTGGAGGAGTATGGCGATGTCGTCTGTGAGCTTTTTGACGACGGTGAACTTGTTGATGGTGGCAACGATCATCTTGTCCAACTGAGAGTCGTAGCTGGCGTCGATGATGGCCATGAACCAACCGGTCGCCAACACCCTCTGGAGACGATCCTCAGTGCCATGCCATAGGCCGGCGTCGTGGACCATCTGGCACAGCCGCTGGCCGCTCGCGCGGATCGCCTCCATGGGTCTGGAGTGAGCACTTTTGCGCTTAGTGTAGGTGCTTAGGTGCGTATGATGTGGTAGATGCATTGGAATGGAGGGGCGCCTTTATATGAGTGCACACTGCGTTGCATTTACATCGTGCTGCCACTTTTCGCTCAGCATGCTAATTGAAGGAGGATTCATCATTGGCCGTTCAACATTTTGGGAACCGCTACCCTCTCCCTCGTCTACATTAAAGCCACATCGGGAACTGTCCTGGTTTACTCAATATATTTTTACTGTCCTGGTTTACTAGTAGATGTCAAATCGAATAGTACTGCGCCGCCCGCTGCACTCCTGGCTGAACACGCCTCCTCGCCTCCATCAAACGCCTCTGTTAAACCCGCATGCAAACCGAGAAACCTACCCCGGCCACATGTCCATTCATGAGCGAGCCAGAATTAAATGCAATACCTACCGAGCTCCTCCCATCCGCCCTTAGTTTAAAAGAGGCTACACACCGGCCAAGCTCCTACCATCCGTCCTCTATTCAAACGAGGCCAGATAGCGGACTAGAATCGCACCACTCTGCTGCTCCCCCATCTCCTTCTTCACCATTTTCCCCACTCTTCCGATGGCTTCCGAGGAGCTGTTCTCCAGCATTCTACCCAGCTGGGTGGCTAGCTGAGCCCTCCAGATATGAGCGAGGCCGCTCGGTGCTTCACCTACCTCACCTGGCCCAATGGAGCCAGTTGCTGCCCCAAGCCGGAGCGTGGTTCAGCAACTCGCGGCTCCAGTTCAGCTCGATGAGTGGCGAGTTGCTCCATGGTGGCACGGCGGCGAGCACGGCGGCACGGGCATCATCGCTGTCGCGTCATACCACACCACTAGTGTCTGTGGCCGCGCCTCCCATGTCTGCGGTGGCTGCTCCTCCCGTCTCCGTGGCCACGCCTCCCGTCCCTGTGGCAGCGCCATGCAGGCAGAGACAGAAGCTGGGTGCGCGGAGAGTATTGAGTCGGTGGCCAGCTTCTCCTTGTCTGGCGCCATCATCGAGGAGAAGTAGAACACAGGAGGCCGCCGCCATTTGGGTCCCATGAAGGCCACCGCTGAGGCGACGACTGCGTATACAGGTGGTCTCTTGGCTACTTCGTCTCTTGTGAGGACCTTCGTCAACCCCGCTAGTGTCTGCTGGACATGAGGAAGACAAAGAGATCCACGGGCAGCCATTTAGATTAGGTATTAATTATACCATGAAAGCCGGATTAGCACCGCTTAGTTCATGTAAATGTAATGAAATCCGTCATGTTTATATGAAGATCTGGCTTTTTATACAAAATCCTTCATGCTTATATGAAATCAGTCCATGTTTGCACGAATTTCCTCTGGTTGGTTAGAGTTGTGAAAATGCATGCCGCTGGCGTTGGATGTCGTCCTCCGCGGATGGAAGCGGGAGGAAATTCAGCAGTTGCCGTAGGAGATGCTCTTATGCTGGAAATAATAGAGTCACATCCAATCCATTTGAGTTAATTGCATGTATGATTCTCCCTCTATAAAAATTTAATTGCAAGTACAGTGTACATGACTTGCAGGGTGCCTATAGATTCGTAACAGAAAATTAAAAATAAAAAATCCATCCTTAATCTTGTATTCTAAGTACTCTATGGGTTCCACTGTCAGTACAGTAGCGAAAGGAGTATATATTAAAAATATATAAAAATGTAAAGTTTTATTAAGACAGAATTCGAACTCAAGTCATCGCGTTGCGAGCATCTGGCGCTAACCAGTCCACCAGATGTTCGTTGTGGACGATGCAAGAGATATATACCTACTCTTATAAGGCTGGTCGTAATGGGGAGTATCATTTACTCGTATCATGCATATGACACTAGTGTATGATACTACTTCCGTAATGCATAGTATCATAAGTTAGTATCTTAGCTTGCCTTATTAATTGCCATGCATGACACAAAGTAGTACAACATTTAATATGATACGGTATCATGATATGATACCACATCCTCTCTTTCCTCATTTAATTGTGTGCCACATCATCAAAAAAATCTAGTTGGCATGCATGATACCACTTTTGATACCCCCATTATGACCAGCCTAAAAAACAGAGTTGATGATGATGGTGTGCCTGCCATCCTGCAATATAGGCCGTCTGATTTATATCTGACGAATAGGAAGGAAACTATGGCAATTTTGCAAAAAGATACCCACACCCCTCTCCACATTTCCAAATCAGGCCTTCCCTCGTTCATCCTTTTCTCCCACAAGATAAACTACTCATACAAATGCATCTTGATGTTCCATGCAACACATGGGCATCTTGCTAGTTTCTTTTTAAATAGTTACTACAATAATTGGGTTGAAGTGATATATTTTATGTCTGCCCCGAATGATCTCAAATTCACTAGTAGTAACAAAGAAAAGGTTGCCTTGTTAATTAACAGAAAACAGGGTGAAAACTATCACATGAGGCCAGTAAAAATAAGGCACACTGGGTTCAGCGTCATCGTCACTACAGCTGTGCGCGCGCGAGAAATCTACATATTGAGGGGGATATGGAGAGAAAGACATATCGAGTGTGTGTGAGCGAGGCACAGAGACACAACTAGCGAGTGTCTGTGTGTGTGCTAAACTTTTGAAAAGCATCGGTATTCATAAAAGATTTAACACAATCATACTTGAGCTTAATACCTGACTCTTTACCTTTGTCGAGTTCCCAATCTTTAGAGTTGCGTTTAATTCTTCCTGCAAGATCCCACCAGAAGTCAATAGTCTTCTTCATAAAGGAACCAGTACAAGAAGTATCAAGCATGGATTGATCATCATGAGAAAGCCGAGCATAAAAATTTTGAATAATAATTTCTCTTGAGAGCTCATGATTGGGGCATGAATATAACATTGACTTAAGCCCCCCCCCCCAAGCTAGAGTGATACTTTCTCCTTCACGAGGCCAAAACTTATATATATAATTCCGATCACGATGAACTAGATGCATAGGATAATTTTTTTGGTGAAATTCCCATTTCAATCGATATCAATTCCAAGATCCAATATCATCGCATAGCCTATACCATTCCAATGCTTTTCCCTTCAAAGATAAAGGGAAAACCTTCTTCTTAGCTTCATCTCCGGGTAAACCTGCAAGCTTAAATAATCCACAAATTTCATCCACATATATCAAGTGCATATCAGGATGTTTGGTTCGATCTCCTGCATAAGGATTAGCTAGCAGTTGTTCTATCATACCCGAAGGAATTTCATAACCAATATTTTCAATAGGTGCAGTAGGTTGAGGGGTAACTAATTGCGGTTCTGGTCGAGGTGAAGATACCCCGAACAAACCCCTCAAAGGATTGTTCTCCATAGTAACAAGTGACAATAAATTTCAGCATGTAGTAATAATTTTTCCTTACCGATTTCCACTTACCAAGAGCACTTCACTCCCCGGCAGTGGCGCCAGAAAAGAGCCTTGATGACCCACAAGTATAGGGGATCAATCGTAGTCCTTTCGATAAGTAAGAGTGTCAAGCCCAACGAGGAGGAGAAGGAAATGACAAGCTATTTTTAGCAAGGTAATGTCTGCAAGCACTGAAATTATAAGTAACGAGTAGTTTGGTAGCAAGATAATTTGTAACGAGCAAGTAACGGTAATGGTAACAAATGTGCAGCAAGGTAGGCCAATCCTTTCGAGGCAAAGGACAGGCCAAAACGATCTCTTATGATAAGCAAAGCGTTCTTGAGGGTACACGGGAATTTCATCTAGTCACTTTCATCATGTTGGTTTGATTTGTGTTCGCTACTTTGATAATTTGATATGTGGGTGGGCTGGTGCTTAGGTGATGTTCTTACTTGAACAAACCGCCTACTTATGATTAACCCCCTCGCAAGCATCCGCAACTACGAGAAAATTATTAAGAATAAATCTAACCATAGCATTAAACTTTTGGATCCAAATCAGTCCCTTACGGAATAGCGCATAAACTAGGGTTTAAGCTTCTGTCACTCTCGCAACCCATCATCTAATAACTACTCCACAATGCATTCCCTTAGGCCCTAATAAGGTGAAGTGCCATGTAGTCGACGTTCACATGACACCACTAAGGGAATCACAACATACATATCATCAAAATATCGAACACATATCAAGTTCACATGATTACTTGCAACAAGATTTCTCCCGTGACCTCAAGAAAAAAGTAACTACTCACTAATGATAATCATGCTCAAGATCAGAGGGGTATTAAATAGCATAATGGATCTGAACATATAATCTTCCACTAAATAAACCATATAGTAATCAACTACAAGATGTAATCAACACTACTAGTCACCCACAAGTACCAATCTATAGTTCTGATACAAAGATTGAACACAAGAAATGAACTAGGGTTTGAGAGGAGATGGTGCTGTTGAAGATGTTGATAGAGATTGCCCTGCCCAAGATGGGAGATTTGTTGGTGATGATGATGACAATGATTTCCCCCGATGGGAGGGAATTTCCCCCGGCGGAATCACTTCGCTGGAGGGCAAAAGTGCTCCTGCCCATGTTCCGCCTTGAGACGGTGGCACTTCATCCTGAAAGTCGTCTCCTTATTTTTTTCTAGGTCAAAATGACTTATATACTAGAAGAGGTGCACCGGAGGTGGGCCGAGGAGGGCACAACCCACCAGGGCGTGCCTGGGCTCCCTGGTGCGCCCAGGTGGGTTCTGCCCACCTGGTGGGCCCCCTCTGGTACTTATTGGCTCCAATAATTCCTATATATTCCATAAAATTTCCTCGTGAAGTTTCAACTCATTTGGAGTTGTGAAGAATAGGTAGCCTGACGTAGCTTTTTCAGGTCTAGATTTCCAGCTGCCGGAATTTTCCCTCTTTGTGTGAACCTTGCATATTATGAGAAAAAAGACATTAGAATTACTCCAAAAAGCATTATTATGCATAAAAACATCGTAAATAACAGTAGGAAAACATGATGCAAAATGGACGTATCAGGACGCTAGCATCCCCGCTTCCCCACGTCGCCTCGGCAACTGCCCAGGCTGACAAAAAGCCTGGCTCATGCTGCGGAGCCATCATTGCTTCTTCTTCCTTGCGCGTTTCCTGTCTTGTTGAGATCCCCTTTCCCTCTTGAGAGGTTCCTCCAGATCCAGGCGAAGCGCCGCCCTTCCTCCTGCTATTCCATCGCCAAGGTCTCCGCGGATGGTGCCCAACGGGAAATCAAAGCCAGAGGCCCAGGCCACGGCCTCCTCATCCTGTCCACCAGCACTCGCAACCTACGAGGGTGGCTACACAAGGCTCTCCTCCAAGCTGCCCGAGGAGCTTGAAGGCGCCGCCACCAAGGTGGATTCCGTCCTGGAGGACGAGTGTCGCGACCTCTTCTCCATAGCTGTGATGCGTGTCTTCAGCCACCTTTACCTTCACGACCCCGTCTTTGATTTCAGCGCGGTGATCGGCCCAGGTGCTCTCGAGTCCCGCACCACAGCGGCGGTGGCCGTGAAGGACCATGTGGATGCGCTGCTTAAGAAGTTCACCTGCACCCCTGACGTCGGGCCCTCGGCGGCTGGGGCAAGCGGCAGCGCGGGGGACGACAGTGATGTAGAAGACGATCCCGCCGCGGCCGAGGCAGGTGGCGGCCATGGCCATGGCGATGATAATCCTTCCTCCTAGAACTTATCCTGCAACACTTATCCTAACTTGTGGAGGCGTAAGACTTTATTTGAATTTGCAACACATTTGGTGCCTATAATAATTGTTTGAACTCCGTGATTTCCTTTTCGTGCTTGGTTTCCTTCTTGCTTGCCTTTGTGCTCTCCGTCGGTAGGGCCCAGCCCCGCGCATATCTCGGCCGCCGTTGGGATGTCCGGTCGCGATGCCAGGACAAGACCAAGGGGCGAGGGGCTACGTGACTAGTGAGGCCGCCTGAGTCGTGGTGCTCAAGGGTCCCCCTTGACGTGCGAGCGGCCCTCATGAAGGAAACATGGGCGGCGGCGAGGTTAATTCGGAGCTCTTCATACCTTTGCTTGTCAGTCTTTGCCTGGGAGGAATGCGGGAAGACTAGGCACCAGGGACCTGGTGAGGTGGTGTGCGCTAGGCCTGGCCTGAGAGTAGACACCATGTCCAGCCCCCTCCCGCGTGCATCCCAGGGGGAGGCTGCGAGCAGTGCCACGTGAAGGGCCGAGAGGCCATCCTGAGGTTGACGCAACCCCTAGGGTGGCCTTAGTTGTTTATCCACCAGCGCGGAGCATGGGGCTTCCACTTGGGCGTGGGCATAGCCGTTGTTCGACCGTGTCGTCCGCCAGCGCGGAGCATGAGGCTTCCACTTGGGCATGGGCATAGTCGCTGTTTGACAGTTTCATCTGCCAGCGCGGAGCATGGGGCTTCCACTTGGCATGGGTAGGGAGCTCTGTGTTAGAGTCTCTGGGAGTGTACAACCCTATTTCGTTCGTACACGTGGCTGGCACGGCAGAACTTCGAGGAGGTGTATCTAGGCACTCATGAGCCAGCGCGGGACTCAGGAGGCCCTACCTCAAGGCGGGTTGCACCTGAACTTTTGGCGTTGAGCACGCTTATGAACCTGAGTGATGAGGGCAACCTGTGCCGAGTGAACCGCCGGACGTCATCGCATGAGAAGGCCGAACACCAAGGACCCATAGGAGGTGATGTGAACGGGACCAGCCCGCCAGACAGAGCTTGGTCGCTTGGGTTTATCGACGCTACAGGATAGACCCGAGCACAGATGCCATGCCCAGTCTTCTCATGCAACAATCCTAAGGAAGGACCCCTGGCGCGTGGCTCCCGCGACGGCGAAGTGCCAGACTACGGTCAAATGAACCGGGTCGCGCGCCCTAACTCACCCACTCGCGATTAGCTCATGCGAGGACAAGGCACCAAGGACCCCAGGAGGTGACGTGCATGAGAGCTGGCCCATGAGATAGAGCTCGATCGCTTGGATTTAACTACGCTGCAGGGACGGACCCGAGCACAGACGTCGTGCCAGCCCTTAATCATGAGGCGGTCGAGGGTGGGGTCATGAGGGTGCGGCGACATTCATGATGAAGAAGCACCGGGCACGCATGTTGGAATACTTAGGAAATTCATCAATGGCAGAGTCAGTTCTGATACATGCGCAAAACGATACAGCTACAAGGGCGGGCCCTGACAACTTGAGGATAATGCAGCCCGAGGGGCGCCCTCAACTGAACAAACCAAAAAGTCACCTGGCACCAGTGTTCTAGAAGCATCGAGGTAGCTAAAGATGCATGTCGTGGAGATTGCTCCTCATGAGCCGGACGGTTCCGGAGGCCTGGGAGACCCGCTAGGCACAGGGGGCTCACGAGGGTCTGAGACCTCCTGAGACATGACTGTCGAGCGCGTGGCCTCGTGAGACGCCGCAACACGCTGCACCAGGCGCTGGTACGAGGCGCCCACGTTGAGCAGGCCGAACGGCATGCAGACGTAGTTGCAGGGGTAGCCCCCACTCCGGCCGACGCACGACGGGTAGAAGAGGTCCTGCGAAGCGGCCCTGTTGAGGCCCGAGATGTTGACGCAGACGCGCAGCTCACAACCCGCGTCGGTGGCGGCAGCTGCACTGGCGGGCCGTGAGGGGCGACGCTCACCGCGCATGGCTTGCGCCTCTTGAAGCTCCTCGATCGCCTTGGTGATGAATTCTCGTGCCCCTGGCGCCTCGCGCCGTGCTCCTTGCTCGTGGGGGCGCATCGAAGCATGCCTCCAAGTGGTGCCCGAACACCTCCCTCATTGCGCTGGTCAGGTCAGAGGCTCTCCAGACGGAAGCCCCCGAGCCCATCCTGAGGGAGGCGCCAGGCATGCCTTCCTATGCAAGAGGAAGAGGCGCCCCAGCTGCGGGCGCTGAGCTTGAGGCGAGGCCAGCGGGCTTCATGGCCTCCGGACGGCTCTTGGGGAGGAGCTGCTGTCGGGGCCGGATTTCGGGGACACAAAAATCCCAGAAATTAACCCCTCGTATCATCACCAGCCCAGGATTACCGTTACTGGTGGACACATCCTTGTTACAGATTACCAAGCAATTACAAGATTTGGATACAAGTCCATAAAGGTCTAATGATACAACGATGATATCTGGTGACGGGTGACGGAAGCGACTTGTGGTTCTCCAACGCTGATGGGGCTCCATTCCCACAGGAATGGCTAACCTGGATAATTCCTATCTCGCGTGGCTGCCATCCTAGGCTCCGCACGGATGTCGCTATGGTACTCCTCGTAGAACTCCGGACCTGGCCAAGTAAACAGCCAGGGACAAGCCTGTGAGTACGTTTGAATGTACTCGCAAACATTATGAACACAAGATATACCGAATGCATATGCTCATGCTGAATTAAATGTTATGCTCATGCTTACTGAAATTTAAATCATGACAGGTTAAATATAATACGATGCAAAGAATAAATATAACAGGTTAGTGACAAGCAATACAAAGAAAAAAATAATAGAAAAGAAATACCAATCGGGTGTCCACAAGAGTAGTGGCATGATAGTACCGCCTGAGAACTCAAGGGATGCCACGGAGAGGTCTTGAAAAGAAATGCCAATCAGGTGTCCACAAGAGTAGTGGCGTGATAGACCGCCTGATAACTCGAGGGACACCATAGAGAGGTCTGGAAAAGAAATGCCAATCTGGTGTCCACAAGAGTAGTGGCATGATAGACCGCCTGATAACTCGAGCGACACCACGAAGAGGTCTTGAAAAGAAATGCCAATTGGGTGTCCAGAAGAGTAGTGGCGTGATAGATTGCCCGATAACTCGAGGGATGCCACGAAGAGGTCTTGAAAAGAAATGTCAGTCGGGTGTCAAAAGGTGACACCACGGTCGGTCTTGAAAATAAAACCGAATGCCCGGGGTAGTCTAGCCAGCCCCTGAGACACTCAGGAAAATAAAATAAGAGAAACGGGTAAGTTCACAATAATATGCATAACCACAATAATATTAATATGCATAGCAAAATATTCATGGTAGCATCAGGGTGACAATAATTATTCTGCAAAATAATTTAGGCACATTTTAATTATTTCCTCCGGAGACCAACTCTAAGACCAACACTTGACCAACCCAGACTATAGTCCTTAACCGCGGACACGGCTATTCGAATAGGTATAACTCTACAGAGGGTGCGCCCTTTGCCCACAAGTAAAGGATTTCTTTAGCCAGCACCGAGACGCCAGCTAATTCCCATTACGGCCTTTGGGTTGAAAACACACCTAACCAGCACACACTAGATTAACCGTCCGGATGCCAGGAATCACCCAAAGCATCTTTCCAGAAAAACTCTGAGTCGGGGAGACCATCGTCTCGACTAGCATGGGATCACTATTTATACGCGCGGATTACAAGGGGTGCCCCCTCTCGGCTACAACCGGTAACACCCATGCCCCCTGACCCGATGACAGGATTTAGTCCACCATCGTGGAAACCCCCATCGTAGCCCTCTATGTGGTGTGTGCATGGAAAGGGGTTAACAACTTACTAAACCATACCCCAGCTATGGCAGGGACAAGTGGCAGCATGAATCAAGTATGGGGGTTATCGGAACAAGTCTCGATCTACGGTCGACTCAGGAGGCTCAAATATTTCCTGTAGTGGTTAGCACAACAAAGTATTCTTTCAACAACAATACCAAACAGGGCCACAACCCTTGCATGCTCCAACATGCATAATCAACAAGGCATGATCATGCTCCATCGTGATCACCCATATGCCGGTAATGGTATTTCTCTTATGCCTGCTCCTGCAAGTTAGTTATGACAAGCACACGATGCATGGTACGGAGAAACATGCCAATCCTACATGCATGCAAATTTTATTTGAATTCAACCTTATGCATGACTCAGAAATTCTCTCAAGAATTTACCCAAGCAATCACCATATCAAGTGTTCAAGATGCTTGCCTTGAGTATGCAGAAGTGTGGGGTGCACTCCAAAAGTTTGAAATATTTAATTCCCCTACATTTCCTAATTTCAAAAACATTGAAATTACCACATAGAGCTAAAACAGTGCTAAAAAGTTGTCAGGAAATTTTTGAAATAAATACTAAAATAAACTTGATGAAAATTAATGAATAACAGAAAAAGAATAAATTTATTTGGAGTTAAGATGATTTACTTAGGGAGTTTCTAAGTTTGAAATAATTAAAGAAATGGACTATTTAAAATGTCCAGTGGAAACAGAGTTTAGGAAAAATGATTACCTAGGCTGGAATAAAAGAGCAATATTTTAGGAATCTACAGAAATTTGAATCATCCAATTTGGATTTGTATTAGTGGCTGTGGAATTATTTGAGATATGCTGGAAAAAGATAAAGAGAGAAGATAGAAATGCGCCCTGAGCGCTGTTTAACCATGCGGTGCCACTGGGCCGACCCAGCTGCTCAGCCGCGCCGGCAGAGAGGCTAGGAGAGGCTGACGACCGGGCCCCGCTTGTCGGGTTTGACCCTGGTGAAGCCGGCCTCTTCTCTTGTGATAGAGCAAGGTGGGATTCCGACATCCGGCGCCGGCGAACGGCGGCGACCCTCGGGCAGCGGAGCTCACCATCGAGCTCACGAGGCGCTATTGGTCCCGTCGGTGTGCGGCTCGTCCTCCGGGGAGCAAGGGGTCGCCGGTGGCGAGTTCGCCCGAAAGACTCCGACGGAGCGAATTGGGCGTTCCGTCCACGGAAAGACTCCGGTAAAAGGGATAATTAACTTTATGCCCCTAGTTGGGTCCCACTCGTCTGTTTTACCCCTAGTTTCAGAAACTCACCTGTTCAGTCAGCCACTTTGCAATTCTTATGCTTTTGCCCTTTGACCCTTTGACCGTCACTTTGAAAAATTCATAACAAATTCATACTAACTCAGAAAAATTCAAATAAGATATCAAAATGTTCGGAAAAACATCAACTATATGTGCATGTCATTTTCATTCGTGACAAAAGTGTTGGAAAGTCCCCATCTCAATTTTAGCTCATATGCTCTTAGCTTGAACAGTAAAATCTAAAAAAATTCTAAAAATTCTAAAAAAAATTGGTGGCAAACATTGACCAATGTTTTGAGTGCTTGCCAAGTTTCATAATGGAATGACATTCGTGGAGGTCGTGGCAAAAAAAGAAAATCAAAGCTCCAAAATTTCTTTTTTTTGCCACGACTTCCACGAATGTCATTCCATTATGAAACTTGGCAAGCACTCA
This sequence comes from Thinopyrum elongatum, assembly GCA_011799875.1. Taxonomy (NCBI): domain Eukaryota; kingdom Viridiplantae; phylum Streptophyta; class Magnoliopsida; order Poales; family Poaceae; genus Thinopyrum; species Thinopyrum elongatum. The sequence goes on along the minus strand of CM022299.1, from coordinate 53,639,479 downwards.
AAACATTGGTCAATGTTTGCCACCAAATTTTTTTTAGATTTTTTTGAATTTTTTTAGATTTTACTGTTCATGCTAAGAGCATATGAGCTAAAACTAAGATGGGGACTTTCCAACACTTTTGTCAAGAATGAAAATGACATGTGCATATAGGTGATGTTTTTTCGAACATTTTGATATCTTATTTGAATTTTTCTGAGTTAGTATGAATTTGTTATGAATTTTTCAAAGTGATGGTCAAAGGGCAAAAGCATAAGAATTGCAAAGTGGCTTGGACTGAACAGGTGAGTTTCTGAAACTAGGGGTAAAACAGACGAGTGGGACCCAACTAGGGGCATAAAGTTAATTATCCAACGTTAAAATTAACGACGGGGATGGGTCTGCGGGTCTATAGGGAAGATAGTGGAGAAGGAATTGGGGAGGGGAAGGCTCTGGAGAGGTGGGGAGCTTCGAGATAGGGGCGGCGGCCGTGGTCGCCGGAGACAAAGAAGATAGCCCCGTCCGGTCCTCTTGGGCGCTTGGAGGGGTTCGTAGTGGAGGGGAGAGTGATCCTTCGAAGCGAGACAAGATCGGGGATGGGTTTTATAGGAGGGGAGAAGCGGTTCCGTGGCTTACCGAAGAAGCCACGGCGGCAGCGGCCATTAACGCGCCGTCGAAGCGGTTGTGGTCGGTGGCGTGGGTCAGCGAGGCTGGTAGGAGGTCAGTGAGGAGCTGGTGAGCTGCGGATGGACTTGGCCATTGGACTTTAAGAGAGAGAGATCCGGGGAGAGACGTGGCAGAGTGGCCATCTTCGGGCGGTGGTTTGGACGGTGGTGGTCGGCGGTGGCCGGCGCTAGCGGCCAAGTCCCGGTGTCGGCCAGGGCGGTGGCTTGCCCGTGAAGCTTTATGGATGACTTGCACGTGAGTAGAGGCAGCAGAGGGGCGGCAGGACTCGATGCCAGAGACTGCACAACGGGCGCTCTGCACGCGCTCTAGACATGCACGAAATGTGCTTGATGAATTGCCAATGCATCCTAGGCTAGACCAATTGAGGTGATTTTTGGTAGGGTGATGATGACAAGGATGGCAAGGTTACTGGACATGCTGTTTTGGCCAGAGGATCTACTATCACATGCCAGTTTTAAACTTTGCCAAAATCTGCCATGCACATCACCTGTTTGATAAAATGCTGGGGTAACCTAGGTGATTTGGTTGGATGTGAAAATTTCCAGGATGGTGTCTCCGTAGAGGATAGTGATGATGGTGGAGTTGGTTTGGCAAAAAGAAATACTTGCTAGTGCAAATTTTACCAGAATTCATTTCTGGACAGAAACTACAGGAGGTTATTTGGTGGCTTTACAAAATTCATATAGGGCTGAGCTTCTAGAGTTAAGGGTTTGGTTGAAAGGACTATAAGTCGGAAATTTTTTAGAATTATTGGAGCAAGGAAAATTGGGATTGTAGTTATAACTAAAGAATGGGACAGAATTGAAAAGAGGTTGTTTCACTCAAAAAATTTAAAAGACCAAGTTGGATTTTTGCATAAAAGTGATATATAGGCATCACATGACCTCTCATAATTTTTGTGGGTTTTTGAAAGAATTATTTAAAATAGTTGTAGTACAACAGAAGCATTTCAAACATTGAAAATGCTATTAAAATAATTGTTTTGGGGCAATTTTTATTATGAAAGTAATTCCTACTGTTATTATAATATAAACAAAATGATTTAAGAAAACTACCAGAGCCCACAATATTATTTCCAAAAGAAAATTCCTATGTGGAGGGAAGAATTTTGGAAAACAGAAACAGAAAATACTCTAAAATAATAAAGGACCTAATATAATTCAACATTTTATTTCTGGCCAAAATTTTACTTAATAAAAATGTGGTTACATTTTTGGGGTGTTACAAACTCTACCCCCCTTAAGAAAATCTCGTCCTCGAGATTCGCTAAGGTGGAAGAATTAAATGCAACCCGCAACTAATAAGTAATCAAATACAAGGCAACAACACAAAAGCACATTATTCAATCAAACACTACACACTGCTAGAATCATACACATGATCGTCTACGGCACGACGGTGGAATCTACAAGGCAACAAGGTTACTAAGGACTTGACAACTACTCTGGCGGACTCAGTCCACTTTGTCGACATCCAGACGGGCTTGTCTCACGGACGTGGAGGCTTCTCCTGGGGCTTCAACATCGGAGTTGGCTGGAGTGGAATGAGGAGCTGCAGGGTTGGGGTAGCGATGATGACCCATGCGGGGTGTAGTGGCTACAGTCCCGTTGGAGAAAATTCCAAAGAGACGACAGAGTTCATCCGGGGAAACGAATGCATTGCCCGGGTGGGCAACAGGGGCAGACCTTGAAGGCTCGATTGGTCCCCCAGACAGCACTATCGGTGTGTTGTGGCGGGTGTAGCTTCACTTCTCACCGGGGTCAGGAGAGCAAGCGTCCTGCGGGTGGGAATCAGATCAAGGGTGACCTGATCGAAGAGTGCCTCTTCGCTCTCAGGTAGCGCACCAGATGCACTAGGGCACGATCTGTCTCATGGTCTCCGTTGGCGACTTGGGTCAGGCTACCATAGCTTTCACGACTAGGGTAGTAGTAGAAAGAGCGGCAGTTAACCCTTGGTGATCGATGTCGGAGTTGAACTACGGCCTCTCGGGCTGCAAGTCGGATGGCTTGGGGCTCGTCGGAGGTCGTCCTCCCGGTGAACCGGTAAGGGCACTCCGATGTGATGCTCCTCCCGTAGATGTGCACCGTGGCCCAGAAGTGATGGATGGAATCACTCGTGTGCTCTTGGTACACGACATACTCTGGCGGCTCTTCCATGCCAAAAGCTCGCCGAGTGAGATTGGTGAGGATGGCTACAAAGCCTTCAAGCTCGGCTGCGGTGGTCTCGTTGTGGACGACGGGGCCAGGCATCTTGATGGTTGGATACCGAACTAAGAGTGAGGCTGTGATGTGCTGTGTCGAGGCAAGGCTTATTTTATAAGCCAGCGGAGTCTTCCATCGCACGCTTGTGGATGGGACAACTTAGGTGTCGGCCACAGGCACACGGCCTATGGATAGACTGATAGGTTGGGCACCGATTGTCAAAAAATGTTGGCCGGCCACTGTGCGGTTATCGGATAGGATGGGCTTAACTGTGGACAGGAAAGGATGTGGACGGTGTGAGATAGGATTAGCCAATGGTCAGCCTGGCTCTGATACCAAGGCTGTCGGGGCCGGATTTCGGGGCCACAAAAATCCCAGAAATTAACCCCTCGTGTCATCACCAGCCAAGGATTACCGTTACTGGTGGACACGTCCTTGTTACAGATTAACAAGCAATTACAAGATTTGGATACAAGTCCATAAAGGTCTAATGATACAACGATGATATCTGGTGACGGGTGACGGAATGGACTTGTGGTTCTCCAACGCTGATGGGGCTCCATTCCCACAGGAACGACTGACCTAGATAATTCCTATCTCGCGTGGCTGCCATCCTAGGCTCCGCATGGACGTCGCTGTGGTACTCCTCGTAGAACTCCTGACCTGGCCAAGTTAATAGCCAGGGACAATCCTGTGAGTACGTTTGAATGTACTCGCAAACATTATGAACACAAGATATACCGAATGCATATGCTCATGCTGAATTAAATGTTATGCTCATGCTGACTGAAATTTAAATCATGACAGGATAAATATAATACGATGCAAAGAATAAATATAACAGGTTAGTGACAAGCAATACAAAGAAAAAAATTAATAAAAAAGAAATGCCAATCGGGTGTCCACAAGAGTAGTGGCGTGATAGGACCGCCTGAGAACTCGAGGGACGCCACGGAGAGGTCTTGAAAAGAAATGCCAATCGGGTGTCCACAAGAGTAGTGGCATGATAGGGCCGCCTGAGAACTCGAGGGACGCCACGGAGATGTCTTGAAAAGAAATGCCAATCGGGTGCCCACAAGAGTAGTGGCGTGATAGACTGCCTGATAACTCGAGGAACGCCACGGAGAGGTCTTGAAAAGAAATGCCAATCAGGTGTCCACAAGAGTAGTGGTGTGATAGACCGCCTAATAACTCGAGGGACGCCACGAAGAGGTCTTGAAAAGAAATGCCAATCGGGTGTCTACAAGAGTAGTGGCGTGATAGACCGCCTGATAACTCGAGGGACGCCACGAAGAGGTCTTGAAAAGAAATGTCAGTCGGGTGTCAAAAGGTGACACCACGGTCGGTCTTGAAAATAAAACCGAATGCCCGGGGTAGTCTAGCTAGCCCTTGAGACACTCAGGAAAATAAAATAAGAGAAACGGGTTAGTCCACAATAATATGCATAACCACAATAATATTAATATGCATAGCAAAATATTCATGGTAGCATCAGGGAGACAATAATTATTCTGCAAAATAATTCAGGCACATTTTAATTATTTCCTCCAGAGACCGACTCTAAGACCGACACTTGACCAACCCAGACTATAGTCCTTAACCGCAGAAACGGCTAATCAAATTGCTATAACTCTGCAGAGGGTGTGCCCTTTACCCACAAGTAAAGGATTTCTTTAGCCAACACCAAGACACTGGCTAATTCCCATTACGGCCTTTCGGTTGAAAACACACCTAACCAGCACACACCAGATTAACCATCCGGATGCGAGGAATTACACAAAGCATCTTTCCAGAAAAACTCTGAGTCAGGGAGACCATCGTCTCGACTAGCATGGGATCACTATTTATACGCGTGGCTTACAAGGGGTGCCCCCCTCTCGGCTACAACCGGTAACACCCATGCCCCCTGACCCGATGACAGGATTTAGTCCACCATCGTGGAAACCCTCATCATAGCCCTCTATGTGGTGTGTGCATGGAAAGGGGTTAACAACTTACTAAACCATACCCCACCTGTGGCAGGGACAAGTGGCAGCACGAATCAAGTATGGGGGTTACAGAACAAGACTCGATCTACGGTCGACTCAGGAGGCTCAAATATTTCCTGTAGTGGTTAGCACAACAAAGTATTCTTTCAACAGCAATACCAAACAGGGCCACAACCCTTGCATGCTCCAACATGCATAATCAACAAGGCATGATCATGCTCCATCATGATCACCCATCTGCCGGTAACGGTATTTCTCTTATGCCTGCTCCTGGAAGTTAGTTATCACAAGCACATGATGCATGGTACGGAGAAACATGCCAATCCTACATGCATGCAAATTTTATTTGAATTCAACCTTATGCATGACTCACAAATTCTCTCAAGAATTTACCCAAGCAATAACCATATCAAGTGGTCAAGATGCTTGCCTTGAGAATGCAGAAGTGTGGGGTGCACTCCAAAAGTTTGAAATATTTATCTCCCCTCCATTTCCTATTTTCAAAAACATTTAAATTACCACATAGAGCTAAAATAATGCTAAAAAGTTGTCTAAAAATTTTTGAAATAAATACTAAAATAAACTAGATGAAAATTAAGGAATAACAGAAAAAGAATAAATTTATTTGGAGTTAAGATGATTTACTTAGGGAGTTTCTAAGTTTGAAATAATTAAAGAAATGGACTATTTAAAATGTCTAATGGAAACAGAGTTTAGGAAAAATGCTCACCTAGGCTGGAATAAAAGAGCATGATTTTAGGAATCTACAGAAATTTGAATCATCCAATTTGGATTTGTATTAGTGGCTGTGGAATTATTTGAGATATGCTGGAAAAAGATAAAGAGAGAAGATAGAAATGCGCCCTGAGCGCTATTTAACCATGCGGTGCCACTGGGCTGGCCCAGCTGCTTAGCCGCGCCAGCAGAGAGGCTAGGAGAGGCTGAAGACCGGGCCCTGCTTGTCGGGTTTGACCCTGGTCAAGCCGGCCTCTTTTCCTGCGATACAGCAAGGCGGGACTCCTACGTCCGGCGCCGACGAACGGCGGCGACGCTCGGGCAGTGGAGCTCACCATCGAGCTCACGAGGCGTTATTGGTCCCGTCGGTGTGCAGCTCGTCCTCCGGGGAGCAAGGGTTCGCCAGCGGCGAGTTCGCCTGAAAGACTCCGGCGGAGCGAATTGGGCGTTCCGTCCACGGGCAGTCTCCGGTAAAATTAACGACGGGGATGGGTCTGTGGGTCTATAGGGAAGCTAGTGGAGAAGGAATTGGCGAGGGGGAGGCTCTAGAGAGGGGGGGAGCTTCAAGATAGGGGCGGCGGCCGTGGTCGTCGGAGACAGAGATGATAGGCCCGCCCGGGCCTCTTGGGCGCTCGGAGGGGTTCGTAGGGGAGGGGAGAGTGATCCTGCAAAGTGAGACGAGATCGGGGATGGGTTTTATAGGAGGGGAGAGGTGGTTCCGTGGCTTACCGAAGAAGCCATGGCGGCGGCAGCCATTAACACGCCGTCGAAGCGGTTGTGGTCGGTGGCGTGGGTCAGCGAGGCCGGTAGGAGGTCGGTGAGCTGCGGATGGACTTGGTTGTTGGCCATTAAGATAGAGAGATCCGGGGAGAGACGTGGCAGAGTGGCCATCTTCGGGCGGCGGTTTGGACGGTGGTGGTCGGCGGTGGCCGGCGCTAGCGGCCACATCCCGGTATCGGCGAGTGCGGTGGCTTGCCTGTGAAGCTTTATGGATGACTTAAGCGTGAGTAGAGGCAGCAGAGGGGCGGTAGGACTCGATGCCAGAGACTGCACAACGGGAGCTCTGCACGCGCTCTAGACGTGCACGAAATGTGCTCGTTGAATTGCCAATGCATCCTATGCTAGTCCAATTGAGGTGATTTTTGGTAGGGTGATGATGACAAGGATGGCAAGGCTACTGGACAAGCTGTTTTGGCCAGAGGATCTACTATCACATGCCAGTTTTAAACTTTGCCAAAATCTGCCATGCACATTACCTGTTTGATAAAATGCTAGAGTGACCTAGGAGATTTGGTTGGATGTGAAAATTTCCAGGATGGTGTCTCCGTAGAGGATAGTGATGATGGTGGATTTGGTTTGGCAAAAAGAAATACTTGCTAGTGCAAATTTTACCAGAATTCATTTCTGGACAGAAACTACAGGAGGTTATTTGGTGGCTTTACAAAATTCATATAGGGCTGAACTTCTGGAGTTAAGGGTTTGGTTGAGAGGACTATAAGTGGGAAAAAATTAGAATTATTGAAGCAAGGAAAATTGGGGTTGTAGTTATAACTAAAGAATGGGACAGAATTGAAAAGAGGTTGTTTCACTCAAAATTTTCAAAAGACCAAGTTGGATTTTTGCATAAAAGTGATTTATAGGCATCACATGACCTCTCATAACTTTTGTGGGTTTTTCAAAGAATTATTTAAAATAGTTGTAGTGCAACAGAAGCATTTCAAACATTGAAAATGCTATTAAAAGAATTGTTTTGAGGCAATTTTTATTATGAAAGTAATTCCTACTGTTATTATAATATAAAAAAATGATTTAAGAAAACTACCAGAGCCCACAATATTATTTCCAAAAGAAAATTCCTATATGGAGGGAAGAATTTTGGAAAACAAAAACAGAAAATACTCTAAAAATAATAAAGGACCTAATATAATTCAAAATTTTATTTCTGGCCAAAATTTTACTTAATAAAAATGTGGTTAAATTTTTGGGGTGTTACAGCTGCTTCTTCTTCATGGGGTGGCCTCGGGAGGCAGGACACGACCCTCCTCATCAGAATTCTCGGCCGCTGCGGCACGGTAGGCATGCTCAAGAGAACAGACCGCATCCTTCTCGTCGCAGGCGACCGTGATGATGCCGCTACACCCTGGCATCTTGAGGATGTTGTAGCCATGGTGGGTCGCCACCATGAACTTGGCGAGAGCAGGGTACCCGAGGATGGCATTGTATGGGAGGCCGACGTGGGCGACGTCGAAGTCGATTAGCTCGGTGATGCAACCCAGCCAGGCGTCGTAGCCCTCGTCAGCGGGGCGGTAGCGCAGCAACTCGCGTGCCATGAGCAGCGCAGCCTGCGTGTTCACCGGCCTGCGGCGAACATGGGAAGACGACACCGTGACGGGGGTGAGGGAAGGAGTGGCGGTGCGGCCATCACGCTGCACGGAGGGTGGCAACAAAGAGTCCTGCCACTCATGTGCAGCAGGGTCGGTGACAGCGTTAGCTGCAGGAGAACCGGAGCGGCGTAGAACACCATGGTCCACGGGCACCGTCTGGGCGACGCAAGCAGCCCGACGCTCGGCACGAACTCGGCGGGTGTCGGCCATGGGAGCAATGAAGCAGAAACGAAGCGAAGCGGATGGGAGTTTCGACACACCCCCTACGTGGCGCGCCAAATGTCGGAATCGGGGCTCCGTGGACCCAATAAGGTTCGAACTCTAGGGTGTGTGTGAAGATCTAGCCTAGCCGCAGCCTCAAGCTCATCACTCCATGGCTTGGCCCCGTCGAGTTTGTGCGAGCGGGGAATGGAAGAACACGGTAGTTTACCCAGGTTCGGGCCACCTTGCGGTGTAAGACCCTACTCCTTCTTTGTGGTGGATTGGCCTCACGAGGAGGTTGAGGATGAACTAGTACAGTGGGTGAGCTTCCGCGCGAGGGCTCGGTGGGTGAGGATGAGTCCATCCGGGATCAGAATCGGATCCCTCTCTATGGTGGAGACTAGCCTATATTAATAGTGGCCTTGGCCCTCTTCCCTCATTGCTTAGGCGGGAAGGGATTCCACAATGGCCAATTTGAAAGGGAACAAGAGGTACATCTTATCCTGACGAAAGGTGGTCTTCGCCTGCAAAGCTTCTGGCCGTGACGCGGTGGTGGGCTCGACGATGACATGTGTCCTACCGAGCTCGTGGTCTTGGTCTTGTTGCACTAGAATGGAAACCTTTGGGGGATCCCTCGGGAACCCGAGCTGCTCCTTGCCTCCTTAGCACCAAAGAGGAAATTGTTCCCCTCTGCGCCCGCTGGCGCCCGTCTGGCCTTGGTCATCATGGCTCACGTCTCTGTGAGCCTCGTGAGGCGGGGTACCTGCATAGAAATCTCCGCTCCTCGGGAGGCAACTTGGGGAGGCCGCTCCTTGAGAGGTCTTGGTGTCATTTTCCTTGCGAGGCGGGGGGCCCTTGCGAGGGTCTTGCTCGCAGAGTCTTAAAGCTGGGCCATACCGGGCCGTCGACGGGGCCACGCGCTGGGTTGTAGGCAAGCAAGTCTGGGTACCCCCGATCCCAGAACGCTGACAAACATGGCAAGTTGTTTTATCAAGAATAGACCCTCTTATAATTGGCATAACTCCCATGCACACTATTGCAGGAATGCCTAGCAGTGGCAGGTTGGAAAAGGCCAGCAGTGGCAGGCAAGACTCCCAGGGGTGCACACCACTAACCTGCCGCCAATACTATTATGGCATCAGTGGCGGGCAGGCAGCCTACCACTGGTCGATCACTACAGTGGCGGGCACGCGAACTTGCTCGCCACTAGTTATCTTCCTTCACTGGCGGGCGGTGCTTTCATGCCCGCCACTACTTGTTCATGTTACAATGGCGGGCATTGTGGCTCGCCCGCCACTGCGGGCTTATTCATGAGAATTACAATTTTGCAGCCACGGCACCAATTGTGCCGCGATGGATGCCTTTTGCATAAATCCAATATAAAAAGCAAATAAAGCACACATTGTACGCTTAGGAATGCAAGTTCAATAGGTAATTAGTACTCTTCGTAAGAATTAATAACACTTCAAGTTTGTTTGAATTAACAAACCAACATCAAAATATGGCATGCATCTTTACTAAGTAACTAAGAGTTTATGGCTAGGAGATATTTGACTGGACCTTATTTCTAAAAAGATCTACAAAAACAATTAGCTAGAAATTGTTGTTCCTGTTGTTCCATATCATGATGACCACTGCTGTGTCAACCGTTAGTCTTTATCTCTTTCCCTTCAGGAATTCCCGCCAATCGATCTCATAGAACGATATGCGGCCATCTATGTCCGTCTTGTATTGAACCCTGGTGCGTCTGGTGACAGGACCTGCTGCTCCAAGGCTTACTCCGGCCATGCCGGCAGCAGGGATGTCCTCGTCACATATCATCTTCATAGGTAATTTCTATGATCCCCGCGATTAAAAATAAAATAGAGCACACAATGTTAGACATCTTGCCATATAGTGTTATGAACAGAAAAAAAGAGAAAAGATACAAAACATACCATGATGTGTTTCACGATGTTGGTCTTAGTAAAGCAATGCCCAAATGGCCTCCCCATGTAGTGCACACTTAATGTCTCATCATCTTGGTCGGAGAAATACTTAATCCTTAACTTGTTGACCGCTTTCTTCAAGTAAAATCCTATGTACTCTCCCCAGGTGAGCTTAGTATTGAAATGTACTTGTTCCATCCGTTGCCTCCTTTGATGGTTTTATCCTTTTGTTTACAAACTTCAACTTTGTACTAGTTATCACGAAGTCACGGACATATATAGTATGCCATAGCAAGATTCATAAGTACTAGTTAACAGTTCAAACATCTGAAGCATGGAGTTATATGACTAGGCACGGTGGAGAGACCAACTCCTAATCTAATCCTTATCAGACTCCTTGGCTGGATCATCCCAGTCTATCGGGTCATCCTCGGCATCCTTCTGGTTGCATGCGCTGATCATCAATGCCTCGTTAATGGCCTACAGATACAGATCCTCTCGAAGATACTGTTCCGCCAAGGGATCGGCGCTCTGACGTTCACGGGCCCTGATGAGTGCCTCAGCCTTCAGGTGCTCCTGCTCCTCGGCCTTGGAGACTATCCTCATATTAGGAGGCGCTATCTCACTCGGGTGCCAAACATCCTGAGGAAAGTTGAGGTGGGCCCTTCGCCCCTGGTACTCAATCGCCTTGGCATCGTAAGCACGCGCCGCTTCCTCGGCGAAGTCGAACATGCCGAGCCATTATTTCTTGCAAGTGACGGAATTTTGGATTTGGGTGCCCCATTTTAGGGAAAAATGACCTAAAACATGTAGATAAATAAATTTGGCAAAAGAACCTATGAAATCTTCAACAACACAATCTGAATTAAAAATAAACAAAAAAATTGGCATGGCCTCTGTATAAAAATGGACACATTAAGAGCTAGAAATTTGGCGAAATGAAAATAAATCAACCAAAACTTTAGCGCTTATAGTATGAATCCATGTAAAGAAATTGAACGCATCTAGTACAGCATAATATAAATAAAAAATAAACAACGAAATTTGGCATGACCTTTGCATAAAAATCGACACATTAAGAGCTAGAAATTTGGCGAAATAGAAATAAATTAACGTTTTGCCAAAACTTTAGCGCTTATAGTATGAATCCCTGTAAAGAATGAAGACATCTATTACAGCACAATATCAATAAAAAATAAACAAGAAAATTTGGCATGACCTCTTCGTAAAAATGAACACATTAAGTGCTAGAAATTATGGCAAAACGAAAATAATTAAACGCTTTGCCAAAATTCTAGTATGTATCCCACTAAAGAACTATAAACTACAACTATACAGCTGTTGATTTCATATATACGGCTAGTTTTGATTGCTACAACTATAAACTACAACTACAAAGTACAACTATCGAACTACAACTAGAAATAACAAACTAGAACTATACAGTACAACTACATTTATTATAATGTGTGCATTACGAACTATACAATTAGAAACTACTACTATCAAACTAAAATAGCTAGAAACTACAAATATTTACAAACTAAAAACTAAAAATACAACCATGAAACCCCTAACCTTAGTCAAACGTGCATGACGACCGTGGCGGCGGGTGGCGACGAGGACAGCCGGAAATACAAGGGGGGACGACGACCTTATACCTACCGGACTGGACGTGGGGCGACGGGGCGGCGAACCGAGGGCGATGGCGGCAGGGGTAGCGGATCATCGGTGAAGGCAACGCGGTGGAGAGCGAGGACGATTGTGGCAGCGGACGGTGATGACGACGCCGGCAGCGTACGGCGTGGTGGAGGGCGAGAGTGGTGACAAGAGCGAGATGTGGGAGAGAGTGAGAGTATGGGGTAAGGGAGAGAGAGAGGGGCGCGCGTGCTGATAGTGCTAAATAGCTGTGGCGGGCGCGCCATAAGACCCGCCACTACTAATTAAGGGTGGTGGGCGGCAACCCTTCAGTTGAATTTAAATCATCTACCGCTAACCTAGTTGTGGCGGGTAGGACATCCTCCTGCCATAGCTATTATCTGCATTTAAAAAAATGTAACCTGTTGGAGGCTTTTAACTGTGGCGGGGATATTAACTCACCCGCGGCTGCTACCTGTAACAACAGTGGTTGGCAAGCATAGCCACTGGCCACAATAAACATTCATAAAGGACCCACGCTCAACAGTGCTTCTTTGCGGCGGGTGCTGTCTTTCGCTCGCCACTGCTGTGCCTCTAGCTCTAGCGATCGTGTTTTTCCACCCGCCACTGCTGCTTCTCCTAACTACCTGTGGCGGGTGCCTGGTCCCGCCCGCCACTGAATTGGGTTCACCTATAAGCCATTTCCCAGTAGTGGCAAATGAAGAATTCTAGGATGATATTCTTCCCAATAATATTACCGCTTTCCAGATGATATATTTTAGTTTTAAGATATGTGGGATCGCTAATTTCCAGAGGATCATGATTGAGATCAACGGATTTAACTTTTTCCTCAAAGGATTCATTAGTGCTATCCACACTAGCGCTTTCAATGATAACCTTATCAAATTTCGACATAATAACAACTTCAAGCAAAAGGCAAACAAGCGAAAAGGCAAACGGAAAATATTTTTGTATTTTTGTGAAAACATTTTAAAAGTGGGAAAGATGAAAATGAGAGGCAAATGGCAAATAATGTAAATGCAAGGAGATGAAAGTTTATGCAGTGGTACGTGATAGATGTTGATGATGTCTGCCCGGCAACGGCGCCGAAAATTCTGCCTACTACTTGTGAGCTGCGTTGGGATTTCCTCGAAGAGAAGAGGCTGATGCGGTACAATAGAGATATGTATTTCCCTCAGTTAAGAACCAAGGTTATCAATCCAGTAGGAGAACCACGCAACACCTCGTTAGCAGTACCTACACACAAATAACAAATAGTTACACCCAACGGGAACAAGGGGTTGTCAATCCCTTGGTGGTTAATTGCAAGGATAAAATCTCAGCAAGGTATTTTTGGATTTTAATATATGATAAAAGTACACCCGGGGGCCATAGTTTTCACTAGAGGCTTCTCTCTTGAAAATAGCATACGGAGGGTAAACAAATTACTGTTGGGCTATTGATAGAAAAGCAAATAATCATGACGATATCCAAGCCAATGATCATGTATATAGGCATCACGTCTGAGAAAAGTAGACCGACTCCTGCATGCATCTACTACTATTGCTCCACACATCGACCGCTATCCAGCATGCATCTAGCGTATTAAGTTCATAAAGAATGGAGTAACGCCTTAAGAATGATGACATGATGTAGACAAGTAAACTCACGAATGAATAAACCCCATCTTTTTATCCTTAATGGCAACAATACAGATACGTGTTTTATCCCTTTCTGTCACCGGGATATAGATCACCGCAATATTGAACCCATCACAAAGCACCTCTCCCATTGCAAGAAAAATCAATCTAGTTGGCCTAACCAAATCAATAGGTCAAAGGAAAATACAAAGCTATAACAGTCATGCATAAAAGATTTCAGAGGAGACTCAAATAATATTCATGGATAATTTGATCATAGACTCAGAATTCATCCCATCGAAACAAACACACCGTAAAACGTGATTACATCGAATAGAACTCCAAGATAACGGAGGAGAACATTGTATTGAAGATCAAAGAGCGAGAGGAAGCCATCTAGCTACTAGATATGGACCCGAAGGTCTGTGGTAAACTAATCACACATCATCGGAAGGGCAACAAGATTGATGTGGAGCCCCTCCAAGGTCGATTCCCCCTCCGGCAGAGTGCCGAAAAAGACCTCCAGATGGGATCTCGCAAGACTAGGAACTTGCGGAGGTGGAAAAAGTATTTTGGGTGGCTCTTTGTTGGTTTCCCAATTTTAGAGAATTTATAGAGGCGGAATTAGGTCAGACGGACGAACATGCGCCGCACAAGCCACCAGGGCGCGCCTACCCCCTGGGTGCGCCCTGGTGCCTTGTGGGCTACTCCTTCATGTTCTTGTCCTCTCCCGAAGCTTCCAGGGTCTCTTATGTTCAGAAAAAAATGCCAAAAAGTTTCGTGGCATTTGGATTTCGTTTGGTACTGGTATTCTGGAAAACCAAAAACAGTCAAAAAAACAGCAAGTGGCACTTGGCACTAGGTTAATAAATTAGTCCCAAAAAATGATATATAATGACAACACATATAAAATATCCAAGATTGATACTATAATAGCATGGAACAATAAAAAATTATAGATATGTTGGAACGTATCACCTACTTTGTTGAACTATATCAATAAGTGCATTGTTGAACATAAATGTTATTATTGGGCTATTTATAGTTGATTTATTTATTGTTCTTAAACTGGATTATGCTGTCATTGCTGAACATGGAACGCCACTACTGATGAATATTAGTGCTGGCATTGTCCACGGGGCATGCCATTACCGTCCAAAATAATGTTGGCGTAGGGTACAACGCCAACACTATTTTCTAACAATGGCGCCATATTGATGGCGTCGGGTGTCCATGCCACCAAGGCTGTTTTTGGCACGCCATAGCTAGGTTTTTCTACACTAGTGGTTCCAATTTTGTTCAAAAGCCTAGAGAATTGTAGCGCCCAAGATGCGATTCTATCCCAATCACGTGATGAACTCATGATTGGGGCACAACCGCATTTTGAGTGCATAGCAAGGTGGATATCATTACAACATACCATGTACTGAATAGATAAGAATACAAGATAAAGGCTTACACTCACCACAAGCTACAACATGAATACAACAGTTCATCAATACATAGTAATCAACATACAGAAGAGCAGTATCCGACTACGGATGAAATCAAACGAAAAAGAAGAACGACATCCACCCTGCTAATCCCAGGCCCCCGACCCGGAAACTATCCCTTGATCGAGGAAGAAGAAGCAGAAGAAGAACTCCAAAACAAGCAGGCATCGCTCTCACGTCAAAGCGTCGCTTTACCTGTACCTGCACCAGTTGTTGTAGTAAACTGTGAGCCACGAGGACTCAGCAATCCCATTACCATGGGTATCAAGACTAGCAAAGCTTAATGGGTATGGAATGGATAAGTGGTGAGGTTGCAGCAGAACTAAGCATTGTATGGTGACTAACTTACGAGTACAAGAGTAAGAAACGAAACTACACATAACGGTCGCAAACTAGTAATGATCAAGAAGTGATCCTGAACTACTTACGTGTCAATCATAAACCCACCGTGGTCTCTCCTCGAACTCACTCGAAAAGAGACAGTCACGGTTACGCACGTGGTTGGTGTATTTTAATTCGCATCTGGTGTCAAGTTCTCTACAATCAGATATTAAAAATTCCCATCTGCCACATGACAAACTCTCACGATCCGCGGGCACGGCTTTCGAAAATTCAAACCCTGCAGGGGTGTCCCAACTTAGTCCATGACAAACTCTCACGATCCGCGAAGGCAAATCTCCATCTTGGGGACAACCCGATCAAACTCGGAATCCCTGTGCACAAGACATTTCGACAATGGTAAAACAAGTCCAGCAAGACCTCCCGACGTGCCGACACCCTGATAGTAGCCGCGCGTATCTCGTCTCAGGCCACGACGGATGAGCTATGGTTACAGCGACCAAATACCCCAAGTTGCCAGGGGCGGCGCCGCAAGCTGCTCTAGTTTGGACCAACACTCATGAGGAGCACTGGCCCGGGTTGTTAATTAAGTCCTCGTGGTCCGGAAAGTCTCTATGCAAGTTTTAGTTGTTATTAGGTAAATGGTAAAACCAATGTTGGGCCTTGCTGGAAGAGTTTTATTCAAAGCGAACTGTCAAGGGGGGCCCATAAACCCCGACCGTGTTAGGAATGCAAAATCAAGGAACATAACACCGGTATGACGGAAACTAGGGTGGCAAGAGTGGAACAAAACACCAGGCAAAAGGCCAAGCCTTCCATCCTTTACGAAGTATATTGATGCATTAATTAAATAAGAGATATTGTGATATCCCACGATATCCATGTCCCCACATGGAACAACCTGCACTGCACCTGCAACTAGCAACGCTATAAGAGGGGCTGAGCAAGCGGTAACATAGCCAAACAACGGTTTGCTAGGAGGGTGGAAAAGGTTAGAGGCTATCACGGCAAATTGGAGGCTTGATAAACAAGTGGTAGGTAGCGCGACATAGCGATAGCATCGAGACAACTAGCAAAGCAAAGATAGTAGTGGTATCCAGGGTAATGATCATCTTGCCTGAAATCCCGCTAGGAAGAAGACCGAATCCATGAAGTACACGAATCAACGTAGTCGAACGGATCCTCACAATCGCAACATAACCGAAACTATCGAGAAAAAGCACAACCGAAAAGAAGCAAACGACATGGTAAACCAACAAGCATAAACATGACATGATGCGCAACCAAGTATGATGCATGTCTGGTTTAATGAATCATGGCATGGCAAAGTGCAACAAACAATACTACAAGTTAAGTGGAGCTCAATATGCGTTCTCTCCCGTTTATGTAAAAGATAAGATTAAATGTTGGTTAACATGGAAAGAGGTGAAGCATAATAAAACTACCTATCTAGGCAAGTTTAAATGAGGCCGGAAACAACAAACAACAATTTCGAAAAATCCACATATGCAATTTACGAATTTGGTACTGTTCTGCCCTAAATCATATTTTAAAGTTGTTAAACATCAAAATAAAGTGCCTCAAGTTAATCTATGCATATTTCAACCCCATTTACATAAAAAGTTTATTTAATTCGGAGCTACGGTTATTTAGTTATGAATTAAACCATTTTAGCAAGTCATTTAAGCCAATTAAATGCAAACAGCACTTTAAACATTTTTAACAAGGATGAAAGTTGCATATTGCGAAACTAGATGAAATTCTAAGCATTTTACATATATGAAGTTTTTACATATGATGCATGGTTATTTAGATATTAAATGCATGAACATGGAGGGTCAAACTGTAAATATGCAGTTTTTCTAGAAATAGAGAAATTCGTCCAGTGGAAAAACCATTACGCGGGCCGAATCTAGAACAGAGGCCGAACAGTGCAGAGGGTGGGGTTTGGGCAGCGCTCACATTGGGCCAAATCTGGCCGGGCCGGCTGGACGCAGGCGCTGGGCCTCTCGATTCGGCGAAGGGGACGCGAGCCAGCGGGTGAAGCAGAGGGGGCGAGCGGTCGAGGCAGAGGCGCGGTCAACGCACACGCGATGCAGGGGAACTTGGCGCTGCAGCTGCGGGACGACGGGGATGGCCTGGACGAGGCCGGAGGTCGGGGATGGACGCGGCGAGGGCCGAGGGAGGCCGGGATCCTCCCGATCTGGTGATGCTCGACTTGAGGAGCAGAGGAGGCAGCGCTCCTCTGGTGGCGCCGTAGCCGCATGGCAGCAGATGCGAGGTTCGGTGGGGCGAAGCAGGTAAAAGCGGCGGCGGAGGATCCGGCCGAGATGAGGCCTGCAGGCAGCGGATCCGACGGAACTGGAGGCGGCGCGATGAACTGAGGAGGCGGCGGCCTCGGCTCTTGCAGCAAAAGTGCAAAACGATGGCGAGGCGGAGAAGTCAGCAGCGGTGTGACGCGAGGAAAAGAAAGGGGCCGAGGGCGGCGCAAAGGAGCTCACCAGTGGGTGGCTCCGGCGAGCTGATGACGAGGTGGTCGGGGCGCCCTTCTCCTGGCGCCATGGATGGGAACTCCTACGGGACAGAGACAAAAGAGAGAGAAAAGTGAGGGTAGAGAGGGAGCTAGAGGAAAGAGGGGATTGAAGGAGAGGCGACGGGAACGCGTGCGGATCCTGGTCGCCGGCGGCTGGCGAAGGGCAGAGCTGCTCCCGATCCATCCTGGATCGAGGCACGGGACGAGGGGCGAGGCGCTCGGGCCTTGCGGCGCTGCGCGGGGCTGCGGGAGGAGGAGGCGCGGAGAACAAGGGAGGTGGTCGGAGGCTGCGGTTGGTAGGACTTGATCGGGATGAGATCCCGAGGAAGACAGTGGCAGCGGCCGAGAGGGATCGATGGGTCATCTCCCTAGGTTTTAGGTTTGGACTGTAGGTGGGCTTGAGTTAGGGGTATTTGGAGGCTTCGATCGTAATTGGGCGATCGAGAATAAATAGGTTAGAGGAGTCCAACAAAGAACCGAAGATATTTTAGGGATGTTTGGGGATGATCCGGACCCATCGGTCATGACTGCTCGGGTCGGGTTCGGGACAGCTTTCGGACGCGCGCGAGGGGTTTGACAAAAGGCCATGGACGAAGGGGGTTTGAAGGGCTCAGAGAAGAGAGTGGTCTGGTTGATCTGAGAGAAAGTCAACAGAGGCAAAGAAGAAGCGGCAACTACGAGCGGATGCAAGTTTTAAGAAAACATGCGGATGCAATGCACATGATGCCATGATAAAATGCAACAAGCAAAATAAATCACACGGCGGCAACGAAATAACTGGAAGGCTTCTGGAGCGTTGGTCTCGGGTCATTACAACACTCCCCCACTTACGAGGAAGAGGTAAAGCAAAGTTGCTTCTTTGACAAACGAGTGAAACCACGAACCTTGAGAGGTTGAACAAATTGAAAAAAAGAATACAATGGAGATGAACGAGATTGCAAACACTCCGTTAGCAAAGACGAACAAGGAACATTACGAGAATCTTGTAGGTTGAAAGACATGAAATAAGAGGTTCACGAACCAAAAGAATATGACCATACCGGTATAATGAGATAGCCAAGGAACAAGAATGACAGAATTTGGACAGCACTCCGGTAGAAAAGAGAAGGAAAACTTGATAAGATGAAAAGAACTTGAAAAGAGAACACCACACTCTGGTTAAATGGATAAGCAAGGAAAAGAACATGATCTTGACAAACGTGATGATGGATCTAAGAGAGCAACATCACCATGCCTCCAGAACAAAAGAATGGAATGAAAAGAATGGAGAAGACAACAACATCTTCTACCGTAAATGAATTTGAAAGAGCATCCTTAGGAGAAAGGCTTGAACGGAGTTGTTGAAAAAAATCAACAACAAAAACAATAAGCTGCTTGTGGGCTTATGAAAACATCTCAAAACTAGAGGTGAAATTCTGCCACTAACGGAAACAAATGCTTGCTTGAGATCAACGAAGAGATGAAAACTTCTTTCGCCGAGAGAATAGGAGAAAACTTGGATCATTGATAAGCACCATAATAGCAACATTCCTTAGGGAAGGCTTTAGGTGAACTATAACCCAAGATAACTCCAATGAAGAGATTGACGGGTTGCAAAGGATCTCCCGAACGAAGAGAAAATGATGGGTTTAAATATCTCATTCTTATCAACTTGTGAACCTTGAAACACGAAGGGAAATTGTCAAGAATGACATAACACCACCTCAAATGATAAGGTAGAAAGAATCGCACTTCGAAATGCAAGAAGAAGAATATATGAGCTCCTCCAAAAAGAATCTTGATAGAACACTTGGATAATGAATGCACTCTTTGATGAACCATCAAGTAGAGCCTTCATGATGAACTCCGGTAATAAAAGAATGATAGAAAGAAAGAGAAGTTGAAAGAACAAGGTGAGCCTTGCAATGATTTAAATGGAGCTTCGCGACGATATAACCGAGAAAACTTGGAACTCCGGAAAAGAAGGATGAACAATTTAGAACGGAGAATTTCTTCATGATGAACAAACCCCGGAATAAGGAATTAAATCACCTTGAGGTGCAAGAATAAGGATTATGTTATGCTTATCCTTCATCAACTTAAATTGATGACAAACAATAGGTTTTGCATACTACTTATACTCGTTGAAAAGGATTAAGGAGAGTTATAGCGCAAACTTGAGAAAGTCTTCAACGAACCACCGGTAGGACTTGGAAAGAACGAATTAATTGATACGAGAACAAAGGAAGAGGAATCTTGAATGAACCATCGTAAGAAGTTAAAAACCAAACGAAGAAAAGATAACAAAACAGCGAGAAGAATTAGAAAATGAATGAAGATACTTGAGTGGATTTAGATACAGGAGAATGAAGAGATGACAAGCTGAGTAGAGAATACTTGAACGATGCACCAGTAAGATTGGGGAAACGAGAGCAGAAAGTTGAGAACGAATAAATCTTCTGAAATGAAGGCCTCCGGAGAATCAAGAACCGAATGAACTCATGAAATGCTTCGGAAGGGTATGAAAAGAATTTCTGACAAACGGAACAATGAAGAACAGAAATGTTGAACCAACGATGGAAAGAATTTGAAAGCGATCTTGGAGAAGGCATTTGGCTGATGAAAATTCATTCTTACGTCAAATTTTGAAAAGACTTTGAGAGTAGCTCCGGAAAAAATAGAAGAGTCAGGTAAGATCCTGGGAAAAGACCTGTGGGTTAGGGCCCACTCAAAAGAAACACCGTTGGAAAAGATTGCTTAGGAAGCGATAATGCACCGGTTGATTTGAATGGTTTGTATGAGATACAACCTCTAAATAGCTTGAACGGATTGAGAATAGAAACGTGAATCTTCTGAGATATCTTCTGCACTTCAGAACAATTGATTAGTAAGCGGGGAATGATTATGAGGTGCACCGGCATGGGAAAACATTGGACAAATGAAAGGAATATGCTCAACCCCGAAGCTTGAATTGACTCCATCGGGGAAGAAAATGATAATGAAGAATGATGAACTTGAAGCTCCTGCGCATCTTCACGAGAAATCACCCGCTATGAAGATGAAGAAACTTCACATGAATAAAGTGGATACTTGATTAAGAAATCTGAGTCCTTGAAGAAAAGGGTGGGATGGTGGGAAAACAAAGGCAACTTGGGACGGATGGAACGAACACCATCGAGAAAACTTAGAATTGGTCTTGCAAATGTTGAAATGATCGGATCCAGTTGAAGAGAAGCACGCCGGTTGAAAAGAAATGACATGACCATTCCGCATGATCAAAAGGATTAGCACTCCCATAGAAACATGAGAACACCATTTATGAAAGGTATGGATCAACACTTGACATCGAAGCAACTCGAATACCACAAATAAAACAAAACAAAGGATTTGGCTTGTGGAATAAGCCGGAAACAAATATATGATAGAGATTTCGCCCAAAGTGTTCGCGATGAGGCCCCAAGGGCACGACGTACAGCGGACATCATGAGTGACAAACGAGACATCCCCGAATCAGCATAGCGAAGGATTCTTTAAGACGTCTCACGACCACTGTAAAATCGACCGTGAAAAACGAACCACTAGACGTTGGACCCCAATCTCAACTCATACATCTGTCGAAAAGAAATCCTGGGTAACCACTTGAATTCCCACCTATGAACTCCCGAAACTTTCTGGTTATGCAATATGGTGTTGGGGATACAGGGAGGCACAAATATCTCACACAACTAACAAATCCTACACTCCAACTGTATCCATCCGTCAACACATAACCAAGAAAACCTCGGAAATCATGTACCTCAGACCTTCGAAAAACATCCGATATACTAGTTGTGGTAATACATCTGATTGCTCTCCCCAGTATTGGGTGTCGTCAAACTACTCTCACCACAAAGAGTATAGAAGCGTTTTCGATGTCGGTGACCTCTGGTATTCCGGAACTGAAACGATCGCGGATGTGACAAGAACCTCTTGGAGCTCAACTCCCCGGAAGAAGTCAAGTCAGACAGGAGGCACCAAGACAGAATTCCCGTCACACCGATATCGCAGCGATTTCACAATACCCGCGTGATCCTAAAAAATTTTTAGAGTGAAAAAGGGTAGAAGAGTGGAGAAAACACCTACGTCAGGAGTCCTCACCAGAGTGACGAAGGGGTTAAGGAGTAAAAAGAATTCCTACTCTCCGATATATAGCTAGACTCGAAATAGTTTTCTTCTAGACTCAACAATGCCAACACTATTTTCTAATGGCCCCATATTGATGGCGTCGGGTGTCCACGCCACCAAGGCTGTTTTTGGCACGCCATAGCTAGGCTTTTCTACACTAGTGGTTCCAATTTTGTTCAAAAGCCTAGATAATTGTAGCGCCCAAGATGCGATTCTATCCCAATCACGTGATGAACTCATGATTGGGGCACAACCGCATTTCGAGCGCATAGCAAGGTGGATATCATTACAACATACCATGTACTGAGTAGATGAGAATACAAGATAAAGGCTTACACTCGCCACAAGGTACAACATGAATACAATAGTTCATCAATACATAGTAATCATCATACAGAAGAGCAGTATCCGACAACGGATGAAATCAAACGAAAAAGAAGAACCACATCCACCCTGCTAATCCCAGGCTCCCGACCCGGAACCTATCCCTTGATCGAGAAAGAAGAAGCAGAAGAAGAACTCCAAAACAAGCAAGCATCGCTCTCACGTCAAAGCGTCGCTTTACCTGTACCTGCACCTGTTGTTGTAGTAAACTGTGAGCCACGAAGACTCAGCAATCCCATTACCATGGGTATCAAGACTAGCAAAGCTTAATGGGTATGGAATGGATAAGTGGTGAGGTTGCAGCAGCACTAAGCATTGTATGGTGGCTAACTTACGAGTACAAGAGTAAGAAAAGAAACTATGCATAACGGTCGCAAACTAGTAATGATCAAGAAGTGATCCTGAACTACTTACGAGTCAATCATAACCCCACCGTGTTCTCTCCTCGAACTCACTCGAAAAGAGACAGTCACGGTTACGCACGCGGTTGGTGTATTTTAATTCGGATCTGGTGTGATGTTCTCTACAACCGGATATTAAAAATTCCCATCTGCCACATAACCGCGGACATGGCTTTCGACAATTCAAACCCTGCAGGGGTGTCCCAACTTAGTCCATGACAAACTCTCACGATCCGCGGAGGCAAATCTCCATCTTGGGGACAACCCGATCAAACTCAGAATCCCTGTGCACAAGACATTTCGACAATGGTAAAACAAGTCCAGCAAGACCTCCCGACGTGCCGACACCCTGATAGTAGCCACGCATATCTCGTCTCAGGCCACGACGGATGAGCTATGGTTACAGCGACCAAATACCCCAAGTTGCCAAGGGGCGGCGCCGCAAGCTGATCTAGTTTGGACCAACACTCATGAGGAGCACTGGCTCGGGTTGTTAATTAAGTCCTCGGTGTCCGAAAAGTCCCTATGCAAGTTATAGTTGTTATTAGGCAAATGATAAAACCAATGTTGGGCCTTGCTGGAAGAGTTTTATTCAAAGCGAACTGTCAAGGGGGGCCCATAAACCCCGACCGTGTTAGGAATACAAAATCAAGGAACATAACACCGGTATGACGGAAACTAAGGCGGCAAGAGTGGAACAAAACACCAGGCAAAAGGCCAAGCCTTCCATCCTTTACCAAGTATATTGATGCATTAATTAAATAAGAGATATTGTGATATCCCACGATATCCATGTCCCCACATGGAACAACATGCACTGCACCTGCAACTAGCAACGCTATAAGTGTAGGGTAACGCAGCAGAAAACAAAAATTTTCCGACCTACGCACCAGCCCAGGACCACTATGGAGACTGCATACAAGGTTTGATCATTTTCCTTACCGACTCGTAGCGCAGCGGAAGTAGAGTCGATGACGATCGGCGGTGCAGATCCCCGCAGCTAGGATTTACAACCTCCCAACCGCGAGGATGTATACCCTCGTCATCCCTTCGGACAGCCCTCCGGGAGGCGGTCGAACAGTCCCCCGGACGGTGTCGCGGACAGCCCTTCGGGAGGACCTTCGAAACTCGAACGGTCACTCGGACAGCCCTTCGGGAGGACTCACAGAACTTGGACCGTCACTTGGACAGCCCTTCGGGAGGACTCACAGAACTTGGACCGTCACTTGGACAGCCCTTCGGGAGGCACTCACGAACAGCCCCTCGGGCACTAAGATCGAAACTACGACCTCTCTGCAGAGTTGCACACATACGGTGTCATCTATCCGGCAGGGCTTCGCCGTCCAGAACTAGTTCCCACCGGAACCCAGACAGCCTTTCGGCTCTGCAAAACTATTTTGCGGGGAGGGAGAGAGAAGCCAGACCATGCAATGGCACTAGTATGTGAGAAGGAGTGAGTGTGGAGGGCTGCCCCTCCACCTCTATTTATAGGAAATCCCAAGGGGTAGGGTGATTTTACAAAAAAACCCAAAAGCACATGAATGAAGTCCTTCCACAAGGACCCAAATGTGAAACCAAGGCATAAGAGGGGGCTCCAAGGAGGAGCCCCCATGTGGCCGGCCACACCTAGGAGGGCCCCCCCCCCAAGGGAGCCTCATCCATCCATGTCACCCCCAAAAAATATCTTGGGACAAAACCCAAAATAATGGCTTTCCAAAAAGTAACCCAAAAAGCACTTTCACTATTCATGACAACATTTTTCAGCATCCGTTCGAACTGAAAATATTTATGTGGGCTTAGAACATTTTCAGTACCCACTAAAGTAATTTTCAATGCGTTCTGGAACAATTCCAGTTTAGTGATTTCATCTGCGAAAAGCATCTGAAGCGGTTCCGGCAGCTCCGGAACATTTCCGGTTTTTATCTCAGAAAATTCCCAGAAGTTTCCAGAATGATTCTGGCACCCTCCAAGAATTATCAGGCATGTGCCGAAACCAATTTGACTTAATGGAATACCCCGAAACAACTTTTCAGTTTCACCGAAACTCATCCGGTGTTCTCTCTGCGAAACTTTTCCGGTGTCCGAAACTTTTCCGGTGATTTTCTCTCAGACTCCCTGTCTAGTATTCAGCAGATAGATGACCCTTAAGCGTGTGACCCTATAGGTTCGGTGAAGTATAGACATGACACGGAACCCCTTCCGATCAATGATCAACATCGGAGCCGTGGACACCCATATTGACCTCTATACCCACACGAATGAATATTCGAGTGAACCTCCAGTTCCGTGTGCTATTCCTGTTGCTTCGCGATATGTTACAAATATCCGAGGTGAGACATGTTGGCATTCCCGTGGATCAACAACTTGTCCACTATGCTAGTTACCTCGTTACCGGTATTGTTCTCTTTTCTCGTTACCGTGTTCCGGCATCCCCGTGATCAAATCACAAAGTGTCTGGCCAGACGATGATGGATACCGTAACACCGAGAGAGCCCAGAGATATCTCTCCATCGTCGGAGGAGCAAATCCCAATCTTGAGCTATCAAGTTACTTGACATACTTTCCCATGAACCCGTAAGCCGCCGTAATAGCCATCCAGTTACGGATGACGTTTAACAAACCCCAAAGTTCATGAATCAAGCACGAAGAAACTCGATACTCTTATGGTCTGAGGAACCATGCAAACATTAACCATCTCTGTGTTATTAACCATTAACTTGTGACGAATGAATCTCATAGCATAACATCAATCGGGTCGATTCAACACAAATGTTCTTCTAACATTGTGCCCTCAAAGTTGCCGGCAAAGTCATGCCCATGATCAGGAAAACAGAACCATCATGCAACACTTGAGCTAGTCTCAGAGGCCAGACTAGGAATACATTTTATCGTTTATTATTCCACACGTGCATATGAGTCTTCCTCCGAGCCTCGTGGTTATTGTAGACTCGAGAACCATAGCAGTTATAGCATGGAACATAAACCTAATTATGAACAGGGAGATAATCAATAACATTTATTATTGCCTCTAGGGCATTTCTCCTATAATAAGAGGGGCTGAGCAAGCGGTAACATAGCCAAACAACGATTTGCTAGGAGGGTGGAAAAGGTTAGAGGCTATCATGGCAATTTGGAGGCTTGATAAACAAGTGGTAGGTAGCGCAACATAGCGATAGCATCGAGACAACTAGCAAAGCAAAGATAGTAGTGGTATCCAGGGTAATGATCATCTTGCCTGAAATCCCGCCAGGAAGAAGACCGAATCCATGAAGTACACGAATCAACGTAGTCGAACGGATCCTCACAATCGCAACATAAACGGAACTATCGAGAAGAAGCACAACCGGAAAGAAGCAAACGACATGGTAAACCAACAAGCATAAACATGGCATGATGCGCAACGAAGTACGATGCATGTCTGGTTTAATGAATCATGGCATGGCAAAGTGCAACAAACAATACTACAAGTTAAGTGGAGCTCAATATGCAACGAGTTGCATATAGATGGAACTTCACAACAATTATTTAGTTCTCTCCCGTTTATGTAAAAGACAAGATTAAATGTTGGTTAACATGGAAAGAGGTGAAGCATAATAAAACTACCTATCTAGGCAAGTTTAAATGAGGCCGGAAACAACAAACAACAATTTCGGAAAATCCACATATGCGATTTACGATTTTGATACTGTTCTGCCCTAAATCATATTTTAAAGTTGTTAAACATCAAAATAAAGTGCCTCAAGTTAATCTATGCATATTTCCACCCCATTTACATAAAAAGTTTATTTAATTCGGAGCTACGGTTATTTAGATATGAATTAAACCATTTTAGCAAGTCATTTAAGCCAACTAAATGCAAACAACATTTTTAACATTTTTAACATGGATGAAAGTTGCATATTGTGAAACTAGATGAAATTCTAAGCATTTTACATATATGAAGTTTTTACATATGATGCATGGTCATTTAGATATTAAATGCATGAACATGGAGGGTCAAACTGTAAATATGCAGTTTTTCTAGAAATAGAGAAATTCGTCCAGTGGAAAACCCATTACGTGGGCCGAATCTAGAACATAGGCCGAACAGTGCAGAGGGTGGGGTTTGGGTAGAGCTCACATTGGGCCAAATCTGGCCGGGCCGGCTGGACGCAGGCGCTGGGCCTCTCGATCCGGCGAAGGGGACGCGAGCCAGCGGGCGAAGCAGAGGGGGCGAGCGATCGAGGCAGAGGCGCGGTCAACGCACGCGCGATATAGGGGAACTTGGCGCTGCAGCTGCGGGACGACAGGGATGGCCTGGACGAGGCCGGAGGTCGGGGATGGACGCGGCGAGGGGCGAGGGTGGCCGGGATCCTCCCGATCTGGTGACGCTCGACTTGAGGAGCAGAGGAGGCAGCACTCCTCTGGTGGCGCCGTAGCCGCATGGCAGCAGGCGCGAGGTTCGGTGGGGCGAAGCAGGTAAAAGCGGCGACGGCTGATCCGACCGAGATGAGGCCTGCAGGCGGCGGATCCGGCGGAACTGGAGGCGGCGCGACGAACTGAGGAGGCGACGGCCTCGGCTCCTGCAGCAAAATTGCAAAACAACGGCGAGGCAGAGAAGTCAGCAGCGGCGCAACGCGAGGAAAAAAAGGGGCCGAGGGCGGCGCAAAGGAGCTCACCAGTGGGTGGCTCCGGCGAGCTGGTGACGAGGTGGTCGGGGCGCCCTTCTCCTGGCGCCATGGATGGGAACTCCTATGGGACAGAGACAAAAGAGAGAGAAAAGTGAGGGGAGAGAGAGAGCTAGAGGAAAGAGGGGATTGAAGGAGAGGCGACGGGCACGACGTGCGGATCCTGGTCGCCGGCGGCTGGCGAAGGGCAGAGCTGCTCCCGATCCATCCTGGATCGAGGCACGGGGCAAGGGGACGAGGCGCTCGGGCCTTGCGGCATTGCGTGGGGCTGCGGGAGGAGGAGGCCCGGAGAACAAGGGAGGTGGTCGGAGGCTGCGGTTGGTGGGATTGGATCGGGATGAGATCCCGAGGAAGACAGTGGTGGCGGCCGAGAGGGATCGATGGGACATCTCCCTAGGTTTTAGGTTTGGACTGCTATATATAGTAGGTGGGCTAGAGTTAGGGGTATCTGGACCCTCTGATCGTAATCGGGAGGTCGAGAATAAATAGGTTAGAGAAGTCCAACAAAGAACCGAAGATATTTTGGGGATGTTTGGCGATGATCCGGACCCATCGGTCACGACTACTCGGGTCGGTTTCGGGACAGCTTTCGGACATGTGCGAGGGGTTTGACAAAAGGCGATGGAGGCAAGGGGGTTTGAAGGGCTCAGAGAAGAGAGAGAAGAGAGTGGTCCGGTTGATCTGAGAGAAAGTCAACAGAGATAAGGAAGAAGCGGCAACTACGAGCGGATGCAAGTTTTATGAAAACATGCGGATGCAATGCAAATGATGCCATGATGAAATGCAACAAGCAAAATAAATCACACGGCGGCAATGAAATAACTAGAAGGCTTCTGGAGCGTCGGTCTCGGGTCGTTATAAGAACGGCACTCCATGCAAAACGGGCTAAGTGGCACCAAGGAAAACGTGGTTGGCGTATTGGGCGTTACCACAAACAGCTTAGGTCCCATCGGATGGTCTGTTTCTTTTTGGCCACATTACCCGACATAGGCAGTCGATTTCGAAATATCTGCTAAAGCAAAATTTTAATTTTTATGGGTAGATCCGCCTTCTATGGCCCCCTTGTTATGTACAAAACCAGTCCTTGGGTTAGCCGGGCGTACAAAGACTTAACAGAAAAAAAATTCCAGAGGCCGACAGGCTCCAAGAGATCCCGCCTTTGTCCTGGCTCAGCATAGTGACCGACGCTTGATCGCACAAATCTTCCCAGTAGATCCCTTCCACTGACGAGAGGGGCCTCTTGAAACTAATGGACAGAGACGAGGAGCGGCGCATCAGTCACCATTATCTTTGTGTATGTAACCAGTTTGTAAAGAGATTGGTGGCTCATCTAGAGTGGCGTGGATCCTATCCATGTGTCTAGCCGGAACCGGCTAGACTTGCCATTTGAACGTGCAATTGGGACCCTACCGCGAAAGCCGATTTTACCGCTTGGATTCCATTCCAGAAAGTCGAACCTTTAGCCTTGGACTCGAAAAAATTCCCATTAGGTAAGTATTTAGCTCGGAGTAAATCCACCCAAAGACCTGACGTGTTCTGGGAGATCCTCCAAATTCACTTGGTAAGGAGTCCACATTCATGAGTTTGGAATTTCAAATACCCAACCCTCCTTGCTTCTTGGGCCAGCATACTACCGCCCACTTAACCAAGTGGTACTTGCGCTTAGTCCCGACACCTTCCTAGAAGAACCTAGAATGAGGGGTTTCGAGCTTGGCGTGAACCCCACCAGCCAGCAGGAACATACCCATGGTGAATAACATAAGCGAGGAGAGGCTTGAGTTAGTAAGAATCAATCTAGTTATAGAAGACATGAAACAATCTCTCCACGGGCAAACCTTACTCGTGACGTTGCCATACAAAGGTTCCCACTCGATGATCGAGAGTTTCTTTTGGAAATAGGGAGACCTAGGTATTTGATTGGAAAGCCCCCAATGTCGGTTCTATATTCGGCATATCTCGTAGTAGGGGTCCTAAGCTAGGCGTCTTGGAGCGATGGTAACACGGACATAGGATTTTACCCAGGTTCGGGCTCTCTCCAAGAGATAATACCCTGCGCCCTTCTTTTGATTGTATTCATATGGGGTATAGTACAGAGTACATGTATCTACCATGAGATTGTTCTAATGAATATGAGCCCCCCTATTGACTAGCCTGGCCTCGGTTTATATAATGTACTAGAGGCCTAGGGTTTAGAAGAGTCCTCGGCTTGGGCGCCAAGTCTTGTTGAATCTCCCTTGTAAGCGGCATGGGCTGCCCGAAGTGGCCCATGAGAGAACCGCCATGGGGGTCCTCGGCCCGATCCCCTGGTCGGAAGACGACGTGATGAGTACGCCCTAGTCCCGGACACCATCAGTAGACCTATTGGGGATATAACCCCATGGTATAACCCGCCCTAATAGGGTCGGGTCAGGCCATTAGCGACTTATAAAGCTGGGCCTCCGATAGGCCAAGACGATACACAGGACCAGAAGGGCAGCTCACAAGATGGGCCGGCTTAAGGCTCGAAGTCAGGAGGCGGTCCAGAAGTGTAAGCCGCCATATGATGACTTGTCTTATAAGGCAAGGCGATTTAGAGTAGGGCTCGGTCACGGATCGTAACCCAACCCGGACTCTTGTAAGCCGGAGGTCTCGACCTGTATATAAAGGCGAGTCCCTGGCACAGAATAGGAGAGGGGACAATCAATCGATAGCTAGGTCAAGAGAATCCGCTCCCTTGTAATCGATACTCGAGCAATAAGCAACAAGAGCAGGAGTAGGCTTTTACCTCCATCGTGAGGGGTCGAACCTGGGTAAACCCTTGTCTCTCGACCCACTCAACCCCGACAAGATAATCATCATTGTCATGGCCTCACGTCTAAGTCCTTTCACTCGGACATCTATCGTGACAAAACCACGACAGCTGGCGCCCACCATGGGGTCAGCGCATGGTGGTTTTGAGTTCTTGAAGGGCTCTTTCCCAGGGATCGAGGGATACGCCGTTGGCAGGATGACCAAGAGTCGCCGCGGCAAGCCCTACATCAATGACACTGGCTGGGGTCCCGAGGCCGACTCAATCGAGTACGGGTACCGGGTCCCCTTTGGTGGAATCCACGTTTTCATCAGCAAGATCGGCGGATCTGAGCCTGAGCCGGATATCTGCAACGACATCATCGAGCCGGCTCGGCATGTGCAACCCGCCCGGATCCAAGCTGGCAGGAAGCACGTCTTTGTTGGTTTCACGCAAGGCACAGAACTCGCGGAAAACTCTACATCTAGAGAAGAGACTCTCATCTACTCAGGTGATGAGTCCTCAACCGGTGAGATAGAGTCGATCTACCAGCTGCAAGACGGCAGGCTTGGGGGCTGTTCCAATGGCGACATAATTTCGGACCCCTACGAATCGCCGTGCCTAGCCGCCATCTTTATGGCCGGGATGGCACGAGTTTTCAATTCTTCAATGACTGCAGCTGTAACATCTGATTCCGCTGCCACAGCTGCCGGCTCAGCCAGGCCGCCGGCTCAGGTACTATCTGACCTCATGGGTACTTTGACAATCCTGCTAGCGACGGAAGCCACCGCTGCAAATCAAGCGGAGTTCAATGAGAAGATTGCTAAAAATTCACGAGTAGATGACCAAGGCTGTCGGTGCAACAAATGTTCGCATTTGTTTGCTCGAACTTATACATAGGCTTGCTGGCATTGCATATCCTACGCCAGCACACAAGACAAGACCAAACCAGAAAAACCGCTCTTCGTGAGATCAACTGCCAAGGCGCCACCACTCCACCGCACCGCAACGCAAAATCACCAATCAAAGCGGTGTCGAGCCTCCAAGTGATTATGTGTCTTCTACTAAGCATGTGGCAGCCCATGGAAGACAGATTATCCTGATGTGACACACATCCAGAGGCGTGTGAAGCAGATAAGTAGAAGAGGGTTAAGCGGCACAGCAGGCTTGCCGGGTTTCACCCTCAGCATAACACCTAGCAGTGCATTTAATGCACTTTATCCTAACTGCCAGAGTTAGGTATGATAGCACCGTTAGCTATCTAATCACCACATAAAGACTACTTTGCCATTATGGTCACCCCTTAAGCTATAAAAGGAGGTCCAAGGCTAATGAGAAAAGGATTCGAACCCTTGCACACTTGTACGTGCGTAGCTGCTCTCCCCGAGGCCACCTTGCCGGGCTTGAGCGCAGCATGTTCATCGTGTTCCTCCATCCAATCCACCAAAGCAGGTGTCGGTGTCAAAACTGGCAGACCTCGGGGTAGGGGGTCCCGAGCTGTGGATCTAGGATCAATGGGTAACAGGGGACGACGAACACAGTGTTTACCCAGGTTCGGGCCCTCTCAAAGAGGTAAAACCCTACGTCCTACTTGATTGTATTGAGTATATGATGGAGTTTACAGAGTAGATCTACCTCGAGATCAGCATGAGTTAAACCCTAGGCTATGAGGTGATTAGTGTAGCTCTAACCCTAATGATTACAACCCTCGGTTTATATAGACACCGATAGGGTTAGGGTTACCGAAGATAGATTACAACAAGAGGGAAAGAGACCTTGTCCACCCTCAACTTGGAGGGCACGCCACGGCTCCATAGGTCTCCGGTCACTACACGGTTCTACTAGTCTGGCCCATGTACAATGGGTCATCGCGCCGAGGGCCCTTTAGTCCATGACTCCCTCAGTAGCCCCCAAACTTGCCTCCAATGCCGGGGATCATCATCTGGAATCTTCACATCATCATTGCCTTGCTAGACAAGTTCCTTCATTCCGTTTGAAGCCGTGTTAGTGTCGCTGAACATTATCCGGGAGTCGCTCTAATGCACTTGGGTCCGGACAGTCTCAAGATTCAAGGATCCAAAGACATCTCGAGATCGAGGTGGGGCCATCAGAGTTTAATGCCTCTCCTCGGGGCAAGCGCTTCGCACACCTTTCTAGAGGGTGTGCAGCCCAAAGCCGTCTTTCCACGCACCCGTCCTTTTGGCTTCACGATAAGGCGCTTATTTATAGATCCAAAGGCGCTGAGAACAGTTATCTTCCCCTTCGCCAAGAACGACACCGAAAAAATTCCCCAAAGCCATGGCCGACACCCCAGGTTCTTCCTTGTTCCCTCACGGCCCGATCCCAGGTGATTGGTTGAGCTGCTCAGTCTCGCATATCCAGCTGAGGCACCTGCAGACGCAGCGCTTCCTCCCCTTGGCTGATCTGGTTCCACTCCGCGCCGGTCTCATCTCCATCGATGGCCATGCCCTCGTCGAGAATCCCCCCGCCCCAAACAAGGAGGAGAGGGTGTGTCTTGTGCCCTTCCTCCTAAGATGTTTGGGCTTTCCCATTCATCCTTTCCTACGGGGTCTATTAGAGTTCTATGGGCTCCAGCTCCACAACCTCACCCCAGGGTCGATATTGCACATTTCCGGCTTCGTGGCCTTGTGCGAGATATTTCTGAGTTGCGAGCCCCACTTTAACTTGTGGAGGAAGTATTTCTGTCTTGTCCCCAGCCTCCGGGAGGGAGATATATTTGAGGTGGGCGGTGCCGAAATATGGCGAATAGCTGGGACAAGGTACCCAATCGCGACCCCACAGAAAGTTTCCGAAGGATGGACTTCGGAGTGGTTCTACATCGAGGATGTTACCCTCACCAACCCAATTCGGCAAGGGCTACACGAATATTCAAATGATCCGCCTATAAAGCGGTATAACTGGCGGCCTAGAGGCCCTTCCCAATAGGACATCGAAGAAGTGCGTACACTGTCGGCCAAGATCAGGCTGCTCACTAGCTGTAAGCTTACCATGATCGAAGTTATGTCCATCGCCATTACCCGATGCGTGCAACCCCTCCAACAGCGGGGTCACCCTTTATGGTGTTATAATGGGACCAACGATGTGACACGTCACCAGCGGCAAGGGCCGGATCACAAGGCGGCCCTAGCCAAAATACTGGCCGATCTCTTCAAGGGAGATGAAGCGGAGTTCGCTCACATGAGTATTCGAGAAGGCTGCTCTGGATACAATCCGGCGGACTAGGTAAGTCACGACCCATTACTTTGAGTCTGTAGATTACGCCGAATTCTTACCGGTCGTCATATAAACAGGGGTGGAGGCATCAGGTTGCGTCCATTAGTTGTCCTCCTCCACAACCAGAGAGTCACCCTCGAAACGGCGATCCGGGGTATCACGACGATCTAGAAACATCAATTGAATTTGAAGATGGGGTGTTCTACCAGGAGGGCCTTGACGGCGCCAAGGTGGCTATAACAGCCGATCACCCCGGGGCTCTTCCCTCTTCCTCAGTAAGTGAAAAGAAGAACCCCTCCTGAACAGGACGCTCATCTCGTGCTACCCCCCACGTGCTGACTTCTACTCCCAAGGGTCACCGCAGTACGCGTAAAAATGCCTCGGGAGGAGCAAGGACCGTGCCAGCTTCGACCCTTGATGGGAGATCTAAACTGAAGGCTTCCGCCGGGGCGGACGCACCTCCCCCCTCCGCCTAGAGGTAACATGTTTTAGAATTGCTGCGAGGACCGCCTTTGTCACATGTTTATTATAGCCTACTCAACTTTACAGAAGGCGTGTGTCTCTACATCAATCCGAAGACCTCCCGGATGCGACGAACCGCAACTCCGGTCCACAATCTTCGGCACGGGCCAGAGCCCCCTCCGAATGCGTGGCAGTTGGCGTGCCTCCGGCGGACTCCGACGATGTTTCGGTCACTAATTCTGAAGTCGAGAGTGTAATGATCCATCGCCGCCGGAGGGAGACTTTGCGCCATGCTGCCTTTACCGAACAGGAGTTTAATACTTTTAATTCAGTAGACGCGTACCTTGGAGCGGCCCGGAAAGGCCTTGATGGGATTGCCGGTCTATTTGTCGCCAAGGTGAAGGTATATAGCTTTTAAAGCAAGT
The DNA here is from genome assembly GCA_011799875.1 of Thinopyrum elongatum. Classification (NCBI taxonomy): domain Eukaryota; kingdom Viridiplantae; phylum Streptophyta; class Magnoliopsida; order Poales; family Poaceae; genus Thinopyrum; species Thinopyrum elongatum. Next base: position 53,605,253 of record CM022299.1, on the reverse strand, counting down.
TACCTAACTAATTAGCCCCCAAGCCTTAATTTGGGCGGAACGGCCGAGTTAAGGATTTCTAACGATGTGAGTTTGTTGTCCGCAAGAGAGCAAAGCAAAAAACTGGCCGTGGAGCTTGAGGCTAGCGGGAAACAGTTGGTTGACACCAAGGCTGAACTGGATGCGGCTTGAGAAGCCAGCAGCGATAAGTACGGTAAGTGAGAAGAACCGCCTCCCAACTCGGGGAAGGGTATATGGTGTATTTTATGTGTCCACACTGTTTTCATCATGCAGCCACGGAGGCCGCAAACGAGTTGCGCAAAGAGCATGAGGCTGGTAAACGCGTGTTGACGCGAAGTCATGAAGAGAAAAATGAGCTCAAGGTGGAGAATAAAACGGCAAGCCGAGGAAATTAAGAATTTGAGGACTCAACTGGCGCAAGCCTTGGAGGAAAACCAGCGGCTGAAAGGTGGCATATATGGTAAGCGCTGATCGTACCGTGCTGTTGGTCTGTGTTATTGATGTGTGAATGACGATGTGCAACACCTGTTTGTTAGGTCTCCTGACTGGGCGACCCAAGGAAGGAACTATCGAAGAACTATGAGAGGGCCCGGAAAGCCCTGAAGAGCATGACAAAGGCTTTATGGCCATCTGATGCGCCCCCAGAGAGTATGGCCAATCTAGCCAGTCTCTTCAAAGGGGCTCAGTGAAGGTTTGAACTATGGAAGATCTCAGCCTGTTGAGATGGACAGCGTGAAGTGTGGGCTATGGTAAAAACCCGCTTCACCAAGCTCGACCCTGTGCATATGGCCCGAGTTGGTCCCGTGGGTCCGGACGGCTAGGAAATACCGCTGAGCTTGGTGTACGTCAATGTGATGCAATCAGCTCGCTATTCTCAGAAAGACTGTGCGTTAGAGCAATTGATAGATAATGTCGAGAATGAGTAGTTTTGTCAATTCTATGTATCTATGTACTTTACATTGACCATGCTCCATCCGTGCTCTTATATTTTTTTTGAAAGAATGTTGTCTTGACCGGCCATCAGCTTTTGCCTCGCCGATCAGAGATCGGGGAGTGTTCTGTACTATGTGCCATGGGAAACAAGGCAAGAATTCGGGAACCAGGCAATCCGGCCTTCTGGGTTGAACAGACGAAACATTTGCGGAGAGCTATGTTATATTACTATTTGACGTAAGAAACATCTTCTGATGAAAATAGTTCCTCCAAGGGTTCCTTTCTTCAGGTAAAATGATAATCAACGGAAAGGATAACCAATGGCTGCGAAAAAACCTTGGTGATAAGTGTGAGGCTGTATTCTCTTCCGTTAGGACGACTTATTGTATTATAGAAGAACGCTAGCTTTTGGCTTCACCTGTCTGAGGTACGGTCCCGGATAACCCGGTTGTAGCAATCGCAGAGGTGCTCCCTTTACTCCCTTGCCGAACAATCGGGAACGTAGGGGTAAGCACAGGAGCCAGGCAATCCAGCTTGGCAAAGTTCTTGAGTCAAACAAGTGCATATGTTGGCTTAACATGTATGAGAAGGGTGCAATTAGGACGAATGCGATTTAGACATTTATTTGGCTCTCCTAGGGGAGCCCCCAGGCAAGGTTGGGCACTACATTCGATGGTGTATATAGTATAAGTTCGGTATGGTTCGGTTAAGCCGAACTAGTACCATGGCGAGAGAGAGAGGAAAAAGGCAAAAAATAAAAGAAGAAAAAGGGAAAGAAGGTTATGTCAGACTCAGGGGTAAAAACGCCGCAGCCTTGCTGTGTTCCACGGGTTCGGCTCGAGGCCATCGTCGGTCAGACGGCAAAGTCGATATGCTCCTCCTATGAGTACTTCGTCGATGATGTACGGTCCCTCCCATTTAGGTGAAAGTTCATCCTTCTGTTTTTCAGGGAGTCGGAGGACGAGGTCGCCCATGTTGTACGCCTTCGTCCGGACTTCACGGTTGTGGTAACATCGTGCTTGCTGCTGATAGAAAGCAGACCGAGCTCGAGCTATGTCTCGCTCTTCTTCCAGAGCGTCCAGATTATCCTGTCGGTCGAAGTTCGGCTTCCCTTTCTTCGTACATGCACAGTCTAGGTGCGTCATGGATCAGGTCGCATGGGAGGACTGCTTCCGCCCCGTATACCATAAAACATGGTGTGTATTCGGTGAACCGGTTAGGAGTAGTGCGCAACCCCCATAGTACGGAATTGAGTTCCTCGAGCCAATGGTGGTCTGATTGTTCAAGGGAGCGAACTAGGCGAGGCCTGATGCCACTCATGATGAGTCCGTTGGCTCGTTCGACCTGCACATTGGTCTGTGGGTGATACACCGAGGCATAATCGAGCTTGACGCCCATTTTGCCGCACCAGTCTTTAACTTCCTAAGAGGTGAAATTGGTACCATTATCGGTGATGATGCTGTGGGGGACACCAGAACGGTGTACGACATCTGATAAGAAGTCGATGACGCGTCTGAATTCCGCCGAAGTGACGGGTCTTGCCTCAACCCTCTTGGTGAATTTGTCATCCATGACCAATGTCGGTGTCAAAACCGGCAGACCTCGGGGTAGGTGGTCTTGATATGTGGATCTAGGATCAATGGGTAACAGGGGACGACGAACACAGTGTTTACCCAGGTTCGGGCCCTCTCGAAGAGGTAAAACCCTATGTCCTGCTTGATTGTATTGAATATATGATGAAGTTTACAGAGTAGATCTACCTCGAGATCAGCATGAGCTAAACCCTAGGCTATGAGGTGATTAGTGTAGCTCTAACCCTGATGACAACAACCCTCGGTTTATATAGACACCGATAGGGTTAGGGTTACAGAAGATAGATTACAACAAGAGGGAAAGAGACCTCGTCCACCCTCAACTTGGAGGGCACGCCACGGCCTCACAGGTCTCCGGTCACCACTCGGTTCTACCAGTCCGGCCCATGTACAATGGGTCGTCGCCCCAAGGACCCCTTAGTCCATGACTCCCTCAGCAGGAGTAGGGTTTTACGCTTCCCAGCGGCCCGAACCTAGGTAAAACCACCAGCATCACCGCCGTCGTGTTGTTTCATGGCCTCTGCTCTTTATGCAGCGTGATCTCCCCCCTTGCCGAACCACAAGGGGCCGATGGCCCCATAGGTGATCGTGTTCCACCACGACATCTTTGGCGCGCCAGGTAGGGGGAAGCGCGCTTACGGGAACATAAGGTTGTGAGCAGCGCGTCCATCATCATAATCATCATTTTCATTCATGGCACCCAAGGAGAAACCCAGCTCTACCTAGTAACCTTCCACTTCGAAGGCCCCCTCGCACGTGGCTGCGGACGCCGTAGGCGCCACGACAGCGTTGGGAGGAGCGGGTGCTGCGGGAGACACGACCGGCGCAGGCGGCGCCATCGGTGTGTCTCCCGTAGATGAAGCCGAACAGGAGGCGCCGGGGGAGGGCAGCGTCAACAACACCCTAACGAGCACGACCCTCAAGCTGCGGGTTGAGGGGACATTCAGCCTCCACCACCCCACCGAACCAGCGGGCACAGCCGCAGCAACGACGAACGCTCTGGTGCATGTCGTGACCCTCTAGCCGTGCCTGCCAGCCACGCGACCACTGGGCACACACCTTGCCTAGAGCAAGGCGGATAAGGTGGAGCGCCAAACGGGGGTGTCGATCCCCGAGCGCGGCGCTCAACACCAGACTGCCTTGGCGACCAGTTCGCGATGGCACGAATGCGGTGACGCCCCTGCTGGTACCACCAGGAGTTGAGCGACATCGTGGTCTGCCTCGTCGGCTGCACCGAGCACAGCTACGGAAGCCATGGTGTGAGCCCAACTCTTACTGAGATTCCCGCCGGCGGCTGATCAAATGGATGAATGGAGGGCCACCATCTACAGTTTTATCGGTTTCGCTGAAGCTGTAAATCGCAGCAGGCAGAACCATCGCCGCACCCATGAACAGCAGCAGCAGCCCGAGCTGATGGCCTTGTCGAGGAGACTGCACTGACGGTGCAATATCCTTTGCAATAGCAAACCCAGAGGCGGCAACAGCAAGAACAACGTGTTCGTGGGCCTGATGAAGCAGTGATGGCCTCTTCTGATCTGCTGGCCCGTCGGGACCAGCGGTGGGTCCTGGAGGATCGGCGGAGGGAAGATGCACGCGTCACCATAGAGCGACGCCGGGAGACTCACCGTCAATTTGACAGCTGAAGTGACCCAGACGTTGATGAACCCACGCCCAGTGATGGCGGGTACTTGCCTTACGAGGTTGGTTGCCCCGCCTTCACTCGCGAGCTACGGCAAGTCCGCTGGCCGTCTGCCCGCGTCTTCAAGCATGAATTACCAGAAAAGTACGATGGAAAGCTGAACCCGGCAGAGTTCTTGAGCATTTATACTATCGCCGTTCAAGCCGCGGGCGCAGGGATGAGAAGGTGTTCACCAACTACTTCCCTTTGGCGCTCAAGCCAAATGTAAGGTCGTGGTTGATGCACCTGCCAGAAAATTCCATTTCATCATGGGCTGACCTGTGCAACGAATTTGTTGGCGCCTTCACGGGTGCCCACAAAGAGCCAGGATGGCCCAACGATCTACAAGTCCTTTCGCAGAAGGAAGGGGAAAACTTGCGGAAGTACATCCAAAGGTTCAGTCGCGTACACCGCAACATCCCAGAGATACATCCAGGGGCTATGATTGCCGCGTTCCATTTGAACGTGCACAACAGATGGATACGGTCCAAGATGAACGTCCGGCCGGCCAAGACTGTCAATGAGTTGTACACGTTGGCGGATAAATGTGCTCGGGCAGAGGAAGGAAGGCGATTCCCCGGAGAAGAGGATGGTGTCGAGGTTGACTTAGAGGATGACGACGAGGCCACCAACCAGAAGAGGAGGAGCCGGAAGCGCAATAAGAAGTGCAAAGACAAATCATTATTAGCCATCGAGAGCCCTGGCAACCTCAACACTCGCAAGAAGGCCAAAACCAAAGCCCCCGGCAAGGAAGCTGCCGTGTGTGCTGATTGCCGGGAGGCAGCGGCGGAAGAGAAAGCTGGGAAGTCCAATGGGCCATACTGCAAGATCCACCGCACCAAGGGTCACGATCTCCAGGAGTGCCACCAAGTTGAGCAGCTTGTCAAGAAGCAGAAGGAGAATATGAGAAAAGGGACAGAGAGAAGGACCAAGAGGGTGCTGGAGGAAAAGGCCGTGGCAGTAGAGGGGGCCGCTGCAGCAAGGCCCCGCAACAAAAAGAGAAACCTGCTAGAGGCCGTGAGAAGAAAGAAGAAGATGGTGAAAGTGATGAAGGGGGTGAGGAAGAAACCAGCGAGCAAGAATTCCAGAAAGCAACTAAAGCCATGTGTATTAACAGAGGTGCATCTCTGCACTCTTCTCACTACCAGCGCAAGCAGTGGGCGCGAGAGGTCAATGCCGTGGAGCCAGTTGCAGATTCCTGAAAACCACTCAAGTGGTCCCGCACGCCTATCATCTTTGATGAAGAGGATCACCCCGACCGCACTACCGCGGTAGGGTGTTTGCCGTTGTTGGTCTCCCCAACAATTCACAACCTCAAGGTCACAAAGATGCTAGCTGATGTCGGGGTTGGGTTGAATTTGATCTCCCCCAAGGTGGTCAGCAAGCTACAGATTCCTGGTGAAGTGCTCAAGGTTACTGGTACATTCCAAGGAATGAACCCCGGCAGGAGCCGTCCTAAGGGAAAGATTACGCTGCTGGTGACGTTTGGTGGGGAGCTGAACTACCATACCGAGAGAGTTGTGTTTGATGTTGTTGAGCTTCCCTTGCCGTACAATGGGATCCTTGGTCGTCCAGCTCTGGCAAAATTCATGGCAGCATCCCACTATGCTTACAACACCTTGAAGATGTCAGGGTCGCTGGGTGTCATTTCCACTCCATCCGATAAGAAAGATGCAATTATATGTGTGGATTAGATGCATCGAGACGTGGTAGCAGCTAAGGTTGCTGAAGCCATGGCTCCCACCAAGGAAGCAAAGAAGGGAAAAAAGCTAGCAGTGACGTCGGTAAAGACTCCGGGAAGCGCGCCACTTCGGAGTGCGCTGCACCTGGTGTGGACCTGCCAGAGAGTTCCACTAGCAAGAGGCCCAAGGCTACTCCGCCTGCTATGAAAAGGGTGCCGGCGAGGAGGATGGCACTGACGGTTCGTTCGCCATCAGCGCCACCCTTGATGACAAATAGGAAAGCGCGCTCGTTGCCTTCCTACAGGCGAATGTTGATGTGTTTGTTTGGCAACCATCTGACATCCTCGGTGTTCCAAGGAGGTAATCGAGCACCACCTTGCGATCTGCCCCCACGCCCAGCCCGTCAAGCAAAAGGTTAGGAAGCAGGCTTTGGAGCAGCAGCAGTTCATTGCCAAGGAAATCAAGAAACTTGAAGCAGCTGGTTTGGTCAGGGGAGTGTTGCATCCCACATGGTCAGCAAACCCAGTGGTAGTGCACAAGGAAAATGGGAAATGGAGGCTATGCATTGACTTCACGGACTTGAACAAGGCGTGCCCAAAGGACCCTTTCCCCCTGCCATGCATCGATCAGATCATAGACTCCACTTTCGAGTGTGATCTGCTTTCCTTTTGTGATGCATACTCTGGATACCATCAGATATTCGTGTCCAAGGGAGATGAAGAGAAGACCGCGTTCATAACTCCATGTGGCACGTACTGCTTTGTACGCATGCCTTTCGGGTTAAAGAGCGCTGGATCCACATTTGCAAGAGCAGTGCAAATTGGTTTCGAACCACAGTTGCACAAAAACATGGAAGCCTATATGGATGATATAGTGGTCAAGACCAAGGACAGATCAACACTCATTCAAGATTTGGAAGAGACCTTTGCTAACTTGTGCAAGATCAATTTGAAGTTAAACCCTGCGAAGTGCGTGTTTGGCATTCCCTCCAGCAAGCTACTTGGTTTATTTGTATTTCACAGAGGGATAGAGGCCAACCACGACAAGATCAGGGCGATTGAGCAGATACAAGCACCCAAGACTATCAAGGATGTGAGGCATTTAACAGGATGCGTTGCCGCGCTAAGCAGGTTCATTTCCAAGTTTGCTGAACATGCCTTGCCTCTCTTCAAAATCCTGAAGAAGGCAGGACCAACGAAGTGGACTCCGGAGGCAGAAGCGGCGCTGCAGGACCTAAAGGCCTACCTTTCCTCTGCTGCCACCTTAGTCGCTCTTATACCACAGGAGCCGTTGCTCCTAAACCACAAGAGCCGTTGCTGCTGTAGTTAGCGGCAACAAACCAAATGGTTAGTGAAGCGCTGGTGGTGCAGCGGGAGGTGGATGAGGAAGCAGCTGCCGCAACTATCCCTTTTGGAGACAAAGCTGAACCAGTCACGACAGAATTGGGCGCAGGGGATGCAGGGCAAGTTGGCACAAGCGGTCCCAAGACCGCGACAAAGAAGAAAGTAGTGCAATGCCCGGTGTACTTTGTCAGCTCCCTGGTATAGGGTGCTAGGTCAAGGTACTCTGGAGTACAAAAGGTAATCTTCGGCCTCATCATGGCCTCAAGGAAACTGCGCCACTACTTCCAAGCCCATGAGATCAGAGTTGTCACCCGTTTCCCACTGCAGCGCATACTGAGGAACCCTGAAGCTACCGGTAGGATAATTGAATGGGCATTAGAGTTGTCAAGCTTTGGCTTGAAGTACGAAAGTACTTCAACCATTCAGAGTAGAGCGCTGGCAGAATTCATTGCGGAATGGACGCCCACTCCAGATGAAGAAATACCAGAAACAGCAATCCCCGGCAAGGAGGCACCTCAGGAGTGGACCATGTACTTTGATGGTGCTTTCTCGTTGCAGGGTGCTGGAGCTGGCGTGCTTCTCGTTGCTCGCACCGGAGAGCCCCTCAAATATGTGGTTCAAATGCACTTCCCCCGGGAGAAGGCCACCAAAAACACTTCTGAGTATGACACTACTAGGGATAACCCTAGTAGTAGCGCTTGTTTTATAGCTAGTAGTAGCGCTTGTACAAGAGCTACCAGTAAGGTGCTATAGCTAACTGGTAGCAGTAGTGCTGGAAAACCAGCGCTACTGGAAAAGCGCTACTGATAACAGTAAGTAGCAGTAGCGTTTCTTTTGAAAAGCGCTACTGCTAAATTTTCCTGTATTTTGGAAAATGCAGCTTATTGTCGTTGTATTTGTATAGGTTTTATATACAGTAGTTTCATCATATGATTTTATGACCATGATTAGTTATTATATATAACAGTGGGTGCAATGAACATGGATTAGATTCAAGTGGAGGCAACATGTGGTGCATGTCGAAAGTACTACTAATCCAAACTTGATCTAGTTTGGATTAGTAGTACTTTCGATGTGCACCACATGTTGCCTCAACTTGAATCTAATCCATGTTCATTTCACCCACTGATATATATATATATAATAACTCATCATGCTCATATAACAACTTAGCATTATGCATCATCATAATAATAAATAACTCATCATTGGTATCATAATAACAAGTCCTACTCATCATCATCATACAACTTCTACTTGTTATTATAATAACAAGTCATACTCATCATCACCATAGTCATCTAACCAACCCTACTTAACTGTTCTTAGCACATGATCATGAGTATTAGCTAGGACCTAACTACCCTCTCTAAGGTAAAATAGAATAAAAAAAGATAGGCCCTGACTCTCCATTATGGAGAATGGAGACTATCATGTCTCCAATTCTTGCGCTTCGCACAATGTTGATTCCAAGTAGCTCCGTACGATTGTCCATACATTTTTTCCATGCTTTGATTGTCATGTCTTCATCAGTTTTAGAAATTTGGTATGAACAGTAGTGAAGCCTAGGCAGACCTAGCCGTAAGCTAATAACATCAAGGTGACCTTTCGGAAGCATGAGATGGGGCACATAATCCTTCGGGATTTTCTGTTGAAAAACATAGTAATAACATCGTAGTTAGCAATCACTACTAGGGAAAAGCCTAGCAGTAGCACTGGTTTTTGTCCTAGCAGTAGTGCGGGGTACCGTGCTACTAATATGGTGCTACAGCTAAAGGTTAGCAGTAGCGTTGGTTTAACCGCGCTACTGCTATAGCTACTTAGTAGTAGCGATTCTTGCCGAAAGCGCTACTGGTAAGTACTAGTAGCGCTCCTCTCTGCCTGTGCTACTACTATTATTTCATATTCTATTTCTTTTTTATTTTATGTTGTATTCATACACCATTATACAGGAGCAATTTAGAGATTGTTCTTACATCATAATGAGTTATTAAATCACTGGGTGAAAGAACCGTGGATTAGTTTCAAGTGGATGGATCCTAAGTGACCAAGTCATGGATTATCGTGGTAATCCATGACTTGATCACTTAGGATCCATCCACTTGAAACTAATCCGCGGTTCTTTCACCCAATGATATAATAACTCATCATCATCATCATATCATTAACAACTTATCATCATAATACATCATTGTCATATAACAACTCCTCATGATCATCATTTTCGTCCATGAGACATCATATAACAACTTGGTCACTAGTCATAATCACAACTCGTCCTCATCATCATCATCAACTCTAACACATTGTAGCACATAATAACACATTGTACCTAGGACCTACTCCTCTCTCATAGAACCGACTACCCTCTCTAAGGTAAAATGGCATAAAACAAGATAGGCCCTGACTCTCCATTATGGAGAATGGAGACTATCCTGTCTCCAATTCTTTCGCTTCGCACAATGTTGGTTCCAAGTAGGTCACTACGATTGTCCATACATTTTTTCCATTCTTTGATTGTCATGTCTTGATTGGCTCTAGAAATCCGGTATGAACAGTTGTGACCCCTAGGCAGATATGGCCATAAGCTAATAACATCAAGCCGTCCTTTCAGAAACATCAGATCAGGCACACAATCCTTCGGGATTTTCTGCTGAAAAACATAATAATAACATCGTAGTTAGCAATGTAGTTTAGCTTTAGAAGAATATATACAAAAGATGCACGGATGTTGTAATAGTAAAAAATCTTACCATGCCATCTCCATGGATGTTACCGTTGGTCAGCACGTGCATTAGTGGCATGTATTGACCATAATGTGCAGGAGTTTGATAATTGATATTGTAATTCTCAACATCAATAATAAATGAGATAAGATGATCTTTCTCCTGATAAGTTAATTCTGCGACATCGGTGTAGTAGGTTCTGTCTACCATCTTCCGTACATTCTTTGAAGAATGAAAATAAGCTATCAATGGAAATAAGTTGTCAACAATTTTGAAATAAACAATATAAATTACTTAATAAGTATGTTTGAGAAACTCACATAGCGGTAGAATTGGAAGCGTATCAACAAGGACCCAAATGTCCATATTATCTTTGTCAGGATCACCAAGATCCAAGGTGACAAGCATACCCTCATGAAAATCATACATCTTGCAAAGTGCTTCCCAATTCGGGCAACCAAAATGGGATACGCTCTCAGAATTGTATAGATTTACAGCAAAATCTATACCATGATGGGTCCTTAGGTGAACTATCTTTGTTTCCATACTTTCGTGATCTTCAAAATCCATCCTCTCCAAGACATAGCGTCTTGCATGGCATGGGATAAGCTAGTCAAATTGTAAAAGATGAAAATTACACGTTGAAGAAGCAGAAGTCGTGCTTAATTACGAAAAAACACTGTCGTTGTTGCGTACCATTTCAACATCGAAGGTCTCCTAGAGTTTAATACTGAAGCACCGACCTTCTACCAGGTGAGGCCTGTCGCACAGACCCCGGTCATCGCCGCACCAGTCGAACTCCAGGAGCCTATCGCCGTCGGACGACATTTCCTATGTTCATAATTCAAAGATTAAAGTTCTAAAATTAAATATATGTACTACAAAAACTAAATTAGATCATTATTATTCATCACGGGTTGACTATCGGTCTGTCGAGTATTTTCTTGAAAACTCTCAGCTCACGTGGTGTATATATTCGACCATCGGTGATGGTAGCTCCTCCCTTCGTACCCGAGTGCATTACACCAAATTGTCTAGCACACGGGAACGAAGGAGAAGCTACCCCCACGACAACAGTCGGGATTCTTCTTCTCTCATATATGGTGGAGACTCTCCCTCACTGATTCCTCTTTGACATTTGTGACCGTCGGTGATGGTCGTTCTTCTCTTCCTTCCCGTGCATTACCAAAAGGTCTATTTCGAGAAAGAAGAGGAAGAACGACCCCCACCACAACAGTCGGCATTCCTATTCTCTCATATATATGGTGGATTCCCGACAGACTTAAAGTCAACCCAAAATGTTGTTTAATTCTCTTTCTACAAAATCCGGGCCACTCGATATTTCCTACATATTCTAGCACAAGTCATGCCAAAATTCACGAAAAAAATCCGGCATGACCTTTGCTAAAAAGGACATATATCAAGCACCTGAAATTTGCCGGAATGGAAATTAATCAACACTCCGGCAAAACATAGGCCACTGTGAGGTGTTCCCTGCAAACATAGGCCACTTGGGCAAGCACTAGTACTACACAACGCTACATATCACATGTCTAAATCTCCAACATATTTGAAAGACCTACATTGAAAATTTTCTATTCCATGGGAATTGTCACAGCTACTCATCTACTACTCTACTACATCTATGAAAACATCTACATCATTATCAACATGGGGATTTGGCTGGTCTCACCCCAAGGTCGGAGGGGGTCGGTGACGGGGACGACGGCAGGGATGATGCAGGGCTCCTTGATTTCTGCAAAAACAAAATATAAACAAAAACATTATTATCCTCATTTTAGTACTTAGTGAAACCCTATAAGATATGAACTAAACATTATTATGCTGATTCAAAAGACCTACATTTACTAAAAATTAGTAAAACCTAGTTCTAACCCTAACAGTTATCCATCCATCCATCTATCTATCCAAAGTATTACTAAAAAAACAAGTTTAATCCATCTGTCTATCCATCTATCTATCCAAGCATTACAAAAAAAATCATCCACCCATATATATGAACACCTAGGGTTAATTACATATAACTAGTTTAGTGCTCTAATGATGAAATGGGCTCATATATATGAACACCCAGGGTTCATATATATGAACAAAATTAGTAAAATACTACTACCTATTCTACAATCAAATTCTAACTAATTTTTATTACTAAAAATTTGTATACCTAATTTATTTTACTCAAAATTTCTATACAGAGAGAGGTGGGAGGAGGGAGGAGTGAGAAGGAGGAGGGGGGATGAGTGAGGGGCAGTGGGAAGAGGGAGCAGAGAGGAGAGAGGAGGGAGTGGGAGAAGGGAGGAGGGCGACCGGAGTCGGAGGGAGGAGTGAGGAGGGCGCGGCCGGAGGAGGAGAGAGGAGGGCGGTGGAAGGAGGAGGGAGGAGGGGGCATACCGAGGAGGAGGATGGCGGCGGCAAAGCGGCGGCGACGAGGAGGACGGCGAGAGAGTGGAGAGGGAGTGTGAGAAGAGCGATTGAGAGGGAGAGTGAGAGGGTCGGCCGTGCGGGGAAGACGATAAGCTAGGGTTAGTAGCAGCGCGGGTTGGGGACAAGCGCTACTACTACGGAGCATAGCAGTAGCACTGGATATCGATCCGCGCTGCTGCTAAGTGGGGCTCGCCATGTGCGCCTAGTTCAAACTTAGCAGTTGCGCGTTTTGCTAACACGCGCTACTGCTATGAGGATAGCAGTAGTGCCTTTTCCTGCCACGTGCTACTACTAAGTAGCAGTAGCGCTTGATTTTATCCAGCGCTACTACTAAGGTTCTGTGTATAAGGTTTTCCCTAGTAGTGAATGTAGTTTAGCTTTAGAAGAATTTATGCAAAAGATGCATGGATGTCATAATAGTAAAAAATCTTACCATGCCATCTCCATAGATGTTACAGTAGTTCAACACGTGCACTAGTGGCACGTATTGACCATAATGTGCAGTAGTATGATAATTGATATTGTAATTCTCAACATCAATAATAAATGAGATAAGATGATCTTTCTCCTGATAAGTTAATTCTGCGCCATCGGTGTAGTAGGTTCTGTCTACCATCTTCCGTACATTCTCTGAAGAATGAAAATAAGATATCAATGGAAATAAGCTGTCAACTATTTTGAAATAAACAATATAAATTACTTAATAACTATGTTTGAGAAACTCACATAGCGGTAGAATTGGAAGCATATCAACAAGGACCCAAATGTCCATATTATCTTCGTCGATGTTAGGATCACCAAGATCCAAGGTGACAAGCATACCCTCATGAAAATCATAAATCTTGCAAAGTGCTTCCCAATTCGGGCAACCAAAATGGGATACGCTCTCAGAATTGTATAGATTTACAGCAAAATCAAAACCATGATGGGTCCTTAGGTGAACTATCTTTGTTTCCATACTTTCATAATCTTTAAAATCCATCCTCTCCAAGACATAGTGTCTTGCATGGCATGGGATACACTAGTTGAATTGTAAAAGACGAAAATTACACGTTGAAGAAGCAGAAGTCATGCTTAATTACGAAAAAACACTTGTCATTGTTGCGTACCGTTTCAACATCGAAGGTCTCCTGGAGCTTAATGCTGAAGCGCCAACCTTCTACAAGGTGAGGCCTGTCGCACAGACCCTGGTCGTCGCCGCACCAGTCGCACTCCGGGAGACTTTCGTCGTCTGACGACATTTCCTATGTTCATAATTCAAAGATTAAACTTATACAATTAAATATATGTAGTACAAAAACTAAATTAGATCATTATTATTCATCACGGGTTGACTATCGGTCTGTCGAGTCTTTTCTTGAACTGGGCGCTCCTCCTTTCGTTCCCAAGTGCATTACACCAAAATGTCTAGCACACGGGAACGAAGGAGAAGCGACCCCCACGACAACAGTCGGGATTCTTCGTCCTCTCATATATGGTGGAGACTCTCCCTCACTGATTCCTCTCTGACATTTGCGACCGTCGGTGATGGTTGTTACTCCTCCTTCCCCTAGTGCATAACAAAGGTCTAGCACAAGAAGAAGAAGGAGAAACGACCCCCATGACAACATTCGGGATTCTTGTTCTCTCATATATGGTGCAGACTTTCTCCCTCACTCATTTGTTGACTGTCATGTATGGAGCCTCGACAGACTTAAAGTCAACCTGAAATGTCATTTAATTATCTTTCTACAAAATCCGGGTGACTCGATATTTCCTACATATTCTAGCACAAGTCATCCCAAAATTCACAGACAAAGCCGGCATGACCTTTGCTAAAAAGGACATATATCGAGCTGCTGAAATTTGCCGGAATGGAAATTAATCAACACTCCGGCAAAACATAGGCCACTCATGTAGCTACTACTCTACTACAACTATCAAAGCATCTACATCATCATCGACATGGGGATAGTGCTCTTTCTCACCTCGAGGTCGGTGCTGGTTGGTGACGGGGACGACGGCGAGGATGATGCAAGGGCTCCTTGATTTCTGCAAAAATAAATATAAACAAAAATATTATTATCCTCATCTAAGGACTTAGTGAAACCCTATGTCTAAAACATCCTACTTCTAGCCCTACCATTTACTAAAAATACCTTGTTCTAACCCTAAAAATTGAAAAGACCTATATACATTTACTAAAAATACCCTTGTTCTTACCCTAACATCTGGCCTTCCATCCATCTATCTATATATCCTAATAAATCCTAGAAAAATGCCCTAGTTTTGTAACTACTATCTACTTCTTGAATCATAGAAAAATGCCCTAATTTCACGTAACTTAGAAAAATTCCTATTCTATTCAAAAGACCTACATTTACTTATTTTTTTCACTTCTATTCAGAAAACCTACATTTACTAAAATAATCTCATATAGCATAATACATTTCTGTACGTAAAAATTTCTATTACTAAAAAAATTTATACCTAAATTTTTATACAAAGAGAGGAGGGCAGTGGGAGGAGGAGGAGGAGAGAGGAGTGAGGGCTTCGGGCGGCTGGGGAAGGGAGGAGAGAGGAGGGCAGTGGGAGGAGGGAGCAGGGATTAGGGCGGCGGTCGAACGAGGGAGGAGGGAGGAGCGAGGGCTGCCGGTGCGAGGAGGGAGGAGAGAGGAGGGCCGCCGGAGGGAGGAGAGAGGAGGGTGGCGAGAGGAGGAGGGAGGGAAGGAGGCAGATACCTTGGGGGCGACGGTGGCGACGGTGGGCGACGGCGTGCGGCGGAGTGGGCGAGTGAGAGTGTGAGGGGGAGAGTGAGGACGCGCGCGGGCCGGGGTGGATAAGGTGCCCGTAGTAGTAGCGCTGGTTAGTAACCACTGCTACTGCTAAGCTCCATAGCATTAGCAGTAGCGTTTTGTGGAACCAGCGCTACTACTAAGTCTATGATCAATAGCATGTAAAAAAAGCATCAAATTAAATAAAACATTGGTCATCATTGATCTTTTTCTGTAGAATCTAAATTGTCAGTATGAATCTTCGCCGGTTGAGGAACCGGCGAAGATTCATATTGCCACAGATCGATCCTACACATAGAGTACAATGAAGACCAAGTGGTTGTGATAGTTTGAGAAGCACCATATTTAAGGTGGTAAACATTCTGTTCACAGAGTGAGGTGGGACTAAACTTTGGTCATAGGAGGGGACTGAATTTAGCAGTAGCGCTGGTTGGAGGAAAGTGCTATTGCTAAGTACAATAGCAGTAGCGCTTTTCAGGTATGAGTGCTACTAGTATACCTAGCCTGCCGACAACGGTCTGGCAATTATAGTAGTAGCGTGTTTTACAACTACAACGCTACTCCTATATGCATAGTAGCAGCGCTCTTTCTGCCCAAGCGCTACTGCTAAATAGTTCCAGCACTGCCCTTTAAAAAGCGCTACTGGTAAGCTCCTGTGTATAAGGTTTTCCCTAGTAGTGTGAGGGGCTCCTTGCCGGGCTCAGAATGGCGGTGGAGTTGGGAATCAAGAAGTTGATCATCCATGGAGCCTCGCAGCTTGTGGTGAGACAAGTTAACAAGGATTACCAGAGCTAGTTGATGGAGGCATATGTAGAGGAAGTGAGAAAGTTGGAGGAGCACTTTGATGGATTACAAACAGAGCACGTGCCACGTGCGAAAAACAGCATTGCTGATCATTTATCGAAGTGCTTGACCCAAAAGCTCCCTGTGGTACCAGGAACTTTTATCCTCCACCTGACTCAACCATTAGTGTCCCCCTCAATGATGGACAGAAAAAGGAGGAAGTTGGACTACAGCAAGTATCTCCCGGCAGGGCTTCCCGAAGGCTCCGGTAGAGAGGCTGTCGGGAACAACTCCGCTTTGGTTGGTGAGCTGCCCCTCTAACGGAACCACATGTTCTTGCGGGCGAGGTGAGCGCTCCCATAAATGAGGAGGTGCCTTTGGTTATTTTTGTTGAGCCTCAGGCTCCAACTTGGGCACGGCACATCGTCCACTTTCTCCAAACAAGATAACTTCCCAAAGAG
This sequence comes from Thinopyrum elongatum, assembly GCA_011799875.1. Classification (NCBI taxonomy): domain Eukaryota; kingdom Viridiplantae; phylum Streptophyta; class Magnoliopsida; order Poales; family Poaceae; genus Thinopyrum; species Thinopyrum elongatum. The sequence continues at coordinate 53,588,836 of CM022299.1, read as the reverse complement.
GAAGAAGAAGCTGAAAGAGTAGCCCGAAGGTCTAGTATGTACCAGTTCATCGACGATACACTACACAGAAGAAGGCCAAATGGGGTGAAATTGAAGTGCATTTGCCGGGAAGAGGGGCAGGAACTGCTGGCAGAGATACACAAGGGTGTGTGCGGATCCCATATTGGATCAAGGGCCTTGGTTGGAAAAGCTTTCCGACAAGGTTTATACTGGCCCACGGCCCTCCAAGATGCGACTGAGCTAGTCACCAGATGTGAAGCCTGCCAGTTCCACTCTCCAAGAACATTCATCAACCAACTCAAGCTCTCCAGATGATCCCTTTATCCTAGCCATTTTCGTTCTAGGGGATCGACATCCTAGGCCCCTTCCCCTGCACTACCGGGGGCTTTGAATTCTTGTACTTGCAATCGACAAGTTTACAAAGTGCCGGAAGTGGAGCTAGTGAGGAAGGTAACCGCACAGTCAGCTATCAAGTTCTTGAAGGGATTGGTGTGCCATTTTGGAGTACCCGCCAGAGTGATCACTGATAACGGCACCCAATTCACAAGCCGTGCCTTCATGCAATACGTCCAAAACCTTGGGAGCAAGGTCTCTTTTGCTTCTGTTGCTCATCCCCGGAGCAACAGACAAGTCGAGAGGATGAATGCTGAAGTGCTTCGCGGGGTCAAGACGACAACTTTTGATAAGTTGCAAAAGTGCGGCAGACGCTGGATCGACAAGCTGCCGGTGGTTCTTTGGTCCCTCCGTACGACACCGAATCGACCCACCGGCTAGACTCCCTTCTCCCTAGTCTATGGGGCGGAAGCAGTGCTCCCCACAGAACTCATATATGGGTCACCTCGAGTACTTGCCTACGATGATGTAGAGCAAGAGCAGCACCAGCATGACAATGCTGTGCTCCTCGAGGAAGATCGTCTCCGGGCCGTTGTGCGTGCTGCACACTACCAGCAAGCCTTGCACCGCTATCATAGCCACATGATACATGCCCGGAGCCTTGAGGAAGGCGACCTTGTCCTTAGGCGTGTTCAATCTGCCAAGGGTTCCAAAAAGTTGACGCCAAAGTGGGAAGGCCCTTACCAGGTAGTACGAGTCACCAAACCTGGTGCAGTCCATCTGGAGACCGAAGATGGCATTAAGGTGCAAAACTCATGAAATATTGAGCATCTTCGCAAGTTCTACCCATAAGGCGCGGCTGCCGGGCTTAGCCCCGGCAGCCACCTTTTGTACAAGCATTGCCAATGCGCATGTAACCCTTTATACAAAGCCAGGCGCAGACCCTGTGCAAAGATAATAAAATGAAGCGCCGGCGCCTAAAACTTGCATGCATGTTTATTTTAGCATGATTTTCCCATGGTCATTTAGAGAGGGTCATATGCTGCTGTTTTTCTTTCCTTGTGGTAACCACAGTGCCCCTGCCGTGGATAAAATCCTAAGGAAGAGAAGAAATAACAAGTTTGCATATCGTCCCCCGCCAACCCAAGGCAGATAAGTTTTCCTTAAAAACATCCATAGTGTATCTCTGTGAGGAAAACTTGTGCGTAGAAAAATCTTGTCACCCTCGAACATTTGTGCTCCCATATTTTGATTTGAGGGTTACTTCAGTCAAATTGGTTGTAGTGGCATTTGTGAAAAGGGTCGGCAATGGGCCGGTTCTCTTCCACACTCCCAGGCTCACCGGGCCGAGCTTCGCGGCAGCAGTGGAGGGAACCGACAAGATATCTTGCCAAAAAACCTTGTTTACTTGAAAGTATAATGGAGTCCCTCCCCTAGATGAGTATGATTCATGCAAAAGTGGCCGGCAAGCATGTCTTTTTTCATTAATACACAGATAGACAAGTACAAGCCTTATAGAGTACAAATATAGCTGAAAAGATTACATGATTTACGATAAAGTTTGGCAAATGCCTACATATTTTAGAATAAAAAAAGATAAGTGCCCTGTAATGCCTTTCTTGTCCCTCTCCTCCTAGGGGCTACAGTGGGAGGCGAAGAGGGCAAAAGGAGTACCTGGACAGAAGCCCAGCCTGACCCCGTCAGGGCCCGCGGGACGCAGAGTGACAAGATCGAGAGGGGCTGGGGCGAAGATGACGGACGGAGAGAGCGCCTAGGCGATACCCTGGCCACTGCCTCCAGGACTAGCAGAATGCGGCAGGAAGGCCCCCGGCAAGGAAGATGAAGCCGGAGTCCACGGAGAAGCCTGCCGGGGTCCAGCTGGAGAAGGCGGAGATGTCCACACCCAACACCCTGGCAAATCGCTCTGCCGGGGGAAGAAGACCCATGTGTAGATGATGGTGCTGCCGTCGCCTTGCTGGCGGTGATGGTGTGTCCGGCTTTCAGCTGGAGTCTAAGCCATCATCGTCCTGATCGCTGCCGTCATCATCGTTGTCACTGTCACTTGAGGAGGAGCTTTCGTCGTCGATCGAGCTCTCCGTGCAGCACCCTAAGCGAGCACCCGAATGCTCGAAGACTTTGATGGAGAGAAGATTATCCTCCAATAGCTTGAAATGGAGATTGTGCCCCGCCACCAAGCTATGGGCACGAGTGAAGGTTTTCCAGCCACGCCGGAGAAACATGACATGAGGTGTGGGGAACTCTACGTTCGCCCGCATGCTATGGTTACAACAACCCCTCATGTGCGGCCTCAATCCAAACGGCCATTCTTCCTGCATCACCCTTGCAAACGGGGTGGGAAGCCGAAGAAGGCTGCGTGGTGGCCTGCGCAGCTTGACGATGAACTCCAACGGCTGATCCCAGCATGGCCTTCCATTGGAACAGCGGCGACCGGGGGAGGGGCGACCAGGGCACCCCCACGTCCTCCTCGGCCCCGAGCGCCACGATGACCACGCCCGCGTCCAGCGGCGCCACCTTGTGCGCTGGGCTCTGCCCTGCATCCCCAGCAGGGGGAGGGAGGCGCTGCCGAGAAGAGACCCTCGTCGCCACCGCTGGAGGTCGACCACGTCCTCTTCCCCTCACCATAGTGGAAGAAAGTTACCAGAGGAAGGAGGAGGAGATGTGTGTGGGTGAGCGTCTCGCACACGTCCCCTTTTCTAGGGAAGCATGGCCAGGGGCTGGCTCCTCGCCACCCGGAAGGCGGCCGCCCCACTCCACCACTCCTACCCCTCTGTGTCACTGACGGCGTCCAGAATCAGGGACTGCCCTCCTGCGCCTATCCACGGCGCCTAGCTTTCTGCCATGGCACTCATTCCCACGCCCTACGCGTCCGCCACCAACCCTGCGCAGTGCATGTAGCGTACATGGCGGAAATGGTAGGCATAGTGGGTGAGTAAAATGGTAGTTACCTCCCCGTGAACGTGGGCAGCCCGTGAGCCACTACGTGGGTAACCCCATGTCGTTCCGCACGACTCGCGAGGAAACTGGAAATGGGTTCAATCACAGGTTAATGAAGAAGCAAGGAAGATATCAAGAAGGACATGAGTCTCATTGCGGTTCGGCCAAAGTGTACGCCTGTGTTTTTGTTGGGGCCTACCCCAACGATGCCAGGCGACACGTATGGGCCAGGCTCGGGGGCTCCTGTCGGTGCAACAAACATTCACGTTTGTTTGCCCGGAATTATACACAGGCATGCTGGCATTGCATATCCAACGCCAGCACACAAGACAAGACCAAACCAAAAGGACCGCTCTTCGTGAGATCAAGGAGAACATCAAGAAGACCAAGACAAGCAAGACAGCAAGGCATCACCTTGGGGAGGCCTCCCTTGCCGGGTAGGAGAGCCTGGCAGGCTCGAGGCCGCCCCAAGGACAAGGCCAAGATTTCCCCGACAGGCTTGCCGGGTCCGCCAAGGGCAAATCTTCCCGCCAAGCTGCCACCGCTCCACCGCACCGCAACACAAATCACCTATCAAAGCGGTGTCGAGCCTCCAAGTGATTATGTGGCTTCTACTAAGCACGTGGCAGCCCATGGAAGACAGATTATCCTCATGTGACACCTGTCCAGAGATGTGTCAAGCAGATAAGCAGAAAAGGGTTAAGCGGCACGGCAGGCTTGCCGGGTTTCGCCCTCAGCATGAGACCTAGCAGTGCATTTAATGCACTTTGTCCTAACTGCAAGAGTTAGGTATGATAGCATTGTTAGCTATCTAATCACCAGATAAAGACTACTTTGCCACTGTGATCACCCCTTACGCTATAAAAGTAGGTCCAAGGCTAACGAGCAAAGGATTCGAACCCTTGCACACTTGTATGCGCGTAGCTGCTCTCCCCGAGGCCACCATGCCGGGCTTGAGCGTTGCGTGTTCATCGTGTTCCTCCATCCAATCCACGAAAGCAGGAGTAGGGTTTTACGCTTCCTAGTGGCCCGAACCTGGGTAAAAACCACCAGCGTCACCGCCGTCAGGTTGTTTCGTGGCCTCTGCTCTTTGTGCAGTGTGATCTTCCCCCTTGCCGAACCACAAGGGGCCGATGGCCCCATAGGTGATCATGTTCCACCACGACAAAGGCCTAGGAGGATATCAATGCTGAGAACATCCAGATGGCCACGCTGAAAGCTCAGGTTGATGCAAAAGTAGAATGCCTGAAGGGGGAGGCTTTGCGCCTAAATCTGGACCAGAACGCATCTAATGCAGTGTTCCGAAGAAGGCACCAGAGTCGTTTACCGTTGGTGTATGACCCGACGCGCCAAGTACTCCGGAAGCACGGGTCATCCCCAGTCGAACCCGGATGTGCCAAGAAACCAAGACGCAACTCAGCCCTATCAGCCCGAGCCGACACAAAGAGAAGAGCCGAGGCCCAACCCATCTCCTGTTCCGACGCCACCACAGCATTTTCTGACACCACCTGGGCATTTTTCCAACCTGGTGGATAACAGGGTAGCATCGGCAACCCGACTTGAAGTAATTCCTATCACTGGCAAATCACCAGTCGCGATGGAAACCCGGAACGCTGTCGAGCTCCTGCAAACAGCCATTGCACAACAAGCTACCTATTCGTATAGTCATGATCGGGTGCACTCGACTCCCCATCCATGCCGTAGTTACAGTCGGCTTATTGAGTCGCCCGCGGTCTCCAGCAGCGAGCGACGCTGTAACCCGCCCCGTGTTGACCCGCCGAGGGCCCGCGGAGAGGCAGAGGTAGCAAACTAGGGGGCTTATGAGCCGCCCCCTGTGGTTCCTTCAACTTCAGTAGGAGCCGGGGTAAGTGCTAGAAGCATTGGAGTGCCGTGTTTAGTGCCGGCTTTATGTAATGAGCGCATGCCTAAGGATTTCAAAGGTCCCCGTAAGATACCTAATTACACAGCGGATCTGGAGCCCGCAGGTTGGATTGAGAGTTATGAGCTAGCCATGGATATGTTAGAGGCTAGCGATGCAGTGTGCGCCAAGAACTTCACCATGATGTTGGAAGCGCCGGCTCGCACGTGGTTAAAAAGCCTGCGTCCTAATTCTATCAGCTCATGGGTGGAGTTAAAGGCATGTTTTATCTAGAACTTTCAAGGAACATGCAAGCATCCGCTGACGATTGTCGATTTGGATCACTATGTGCAGCATGACGATGAGTCGGCCCATCATTGGGCTCAGCGGGTCTCCACTATCATCCACTCGTCAGATAACATTGCGGCAGCTCAGGCTGTTCTGATTCTGGAGAAGAACTGTCACTTCCTACCCTTTAAGTAGAAGCTTGGGCGGCTCAAGCATAAGTGCCAGGACATGGGTGACCTCATGAGAGCTCTCACCAAATATGAGGATTCTGATAATATAAAGGACCCTGGTTCTGATGATGATAAGTCTAACAAGGGCAAGAAAAACAGCAGTGCTAAGGGCCAGCAGCAGTATGTGGCAGGGCACAATGGCAACAACCAGGGTAATGGTGGTCGCAGACACCCCGAGGGCGGGTCAAATCTGGTGGCTAACACCAACACTGGGTATAAGAATCAATGTCGCAATGGCAATGGCAAGAGCCCTTTAGTGAAGGAAGGTCACAGAATCTTGAGGAAATACTCAATGGCCCTTGTCCAAAGCACAGTTGTAACACCCCCTTGTAATGGCCACAGTGATCAGCTGTTAATAATGCCATGTCATCATCATTTGCAGTGCCAAATCATTTGGGTTAATAATCCAATTCAAATTCAAAATCTGAAAATCAAATTAAATTCCAAAGTGCAAATTGAAGTTGATCAAACTCTGCTGGAGAAATGTTATTTAATTAGCAAATAATCCAGTGGTCATGGAAAAATCATAATCATTATTTTTGGAGTTAGCTAAGTGAGTGAAACTACCTGAAGCAGCACTCAAAACAGACTATTTACATCTATTAAATTAATATCAAACTCACATGGAATCCAAATTTGTCCAAACCACTTTTTGGTGAGAGATAATATTGCATTGCAATATTTGGGCCAACTCCCACATTTTTCAAAAGTGCACAAGTGCCCTAAACATTTTGAAACAGAAAAGGAAATAAAAGAAAAAGAAAACAGAATCAGAGAAATAATTAAAAGGGACACTGTGCACTGGGCCTTAGTGCACAGTGCCCCGATTTGAGGTCCAACCGGCCCAGCCCATCTCCCCATCGTCCTCCTCGCCGCGCTGTCAAACGCGCGCGCCGACACGCCGACGAGCGCGGCGCGTGTCGACCATCCTCCGGCGCCGCTGCCGCCGCGTAGGGGAATAAGAGGCCCCGCGGCCTCACCCGAACCCTAGTCGTTCCCCATTCCTCTCCCTCGCCGCTCCGCGCCTCCACCCTTCCTCCAGATCCGCCACCGAACGCCGCCGTCGCCGCGTCTTGGCACCGCCGTGGCCACCGAGCTCCTCCGGCTCCATCCTCGTGACCACGAGCTCCGGGTTCGTCGACTCCTTCGACTGGAAGCCAGAGATCGAGCCGGGGAGCACCACAACGACTACTACGCGCCGCCCCCTTTCCTCTCGGCTGCCGGCGATCTTCTCCAAATCCGGCGACGGCTGCTGCTCCTAAACCGTCACCGGCTTTTCTTAGCCACCCGGTAAGCTCCCCCTCGTCTTTCCCCTCTTCGATCCGCACCTCTCTGTCGCCGTAGTGGCCGCACCCGAGGAGCCCGAACCCGCTGCCGCCGACGAGCTCGCTGCCGTGGCCAACGCCGCCGTCATGCGCAACTGAGCCCAGCTTCGAGCTCCTGTAGCTCGTGCGAGTCCAGCAAAGCCTCTAGCACCTCTCCCCATGCCGCATAGCGTCGAACCCGACGAAGCCCGAACTCCGGCGTCCGCCGCGATGCTCGCCGCCGTCGCTACACGCCGTCTCCGGCGACGCCACCGCCACGGTTGGACGCGGCGTTGAACGCCCGTTCGAAAGAACCTACCCACGGCTCGAACCGAGCTCTGTAGCGCAAATCCGAGCGGCTCCGGCGACGCACCGCCGCGATTTTGGTCGCCGGCGCAACTCCGGCGCCGGCCGCCGACGTGGCTGCCACGTGGGACACCCCTGGGTCACTGCCAGTGGGTCCCACGGGCCCAGTTGACCGCGTTGACCCGAGTCAACGCGGGCACTGTTCACCCCTGTAGCTGACACGTGGGTCCCGTTCGATAATTAGACTAATTAAAGATTTAATTAATTAGAAACTAATTAGATTAACCTAATGTCTCACTGACATGTGGGGTCCACCCCCTAATTAACCCTGGTAATTAAATTAATCCACTGATTAGCCTAAACAGAGGCTGACATGTGGGTCCCACTGGACCCACATGTCAGGTTTGACTGGTCAACCGTCCTGTTGACTTGCTGACGTCAGCAGCGCGTCATGCTGACGTCATAATTCATTTTCTGTTAAATAAAATAATTCCAGAAATTCAAATAATCTTTAAAAATTAATAACTTTTAAACCGTAGCTCGGATCGAAAAAGTTAAAACATGAAAGTTGCTCAGAACGACGAGACGAGTCTGATCGTGCCGTCTGTTTCTCCATCGGAACCTCCTACGTAGAAGAACTCGAAACTCCGGACCCGAATCCGACAGATGAATAGTGCACACACGTCGGATATTAAATCCTAGAATAATTCTAAAAATAACTAAAATGACTTAGATGCATATTCAGGCAACCCTGCACTGCATCATAGCATAGCACGCACTGTGTGGCATATGATTGCATATTGTTTACCTGTTTCCTCCCCCTCTTCTCTCTCGATAGACCCCGACGCAGACGTAGCTCCAGACGCAGACGCAGCTCCGGAGTACGACTACGTTCCCGACGACACCCCTGAAGACCTTGCCCTTGCCCCAGAGCAAACAGGCAAGCACCCCCATTTTGAGCATGCCTATATCGCATATTCTCTTCTCTCTTATGCTTGCATTAGAACTGCTACTGCTACTGTTTTCCTATATCTGCTGCATAGCCTGTTTATTGTAACCTGCCTTGCTACCTTACTGGTTATCCTAGACTGCTTAGTATAAGGTGGGTAGAGACACGACCGAGACCCCCACTTGATCCCGACTGCCCTGCTGGACATCAGAAGACCCGATCATCGGGATTGAAGACTAGACCATGGCACCGCACATCACTTCCCCTTAGTTGCCGACACTGCTGGGTTATCATCGAGTGCCGAGGGTGATACCTCGTCAGCACTTCTGATGTTAACCTTGTAGGTTAGTTACTCGGTCGTGGTAAGCGAGGGTGATTCCTTCTACACCACCCCCGATCACGACGTCGTCGCGCAACTCCTCAAGGTGGACCTCGAGGGTGATTCCTCCTTCGTTCACCTTGATGATAACATCGAGCGGGAATTCCATCGAGGGTGATTCCTCAGGGTTCCCTTCGGTGTCAGACACACAGTTACCTTGGATATTATGACTTGCACTAAACTATGATACTAAAGACGGGTCGGCCCTGAGGGGTACCCGTGCGAGCTTAACGCGAAGTGATGTGGAGTCGGGTTGACCTGGATGGTGCCCGCGAGATAACTACGAGGCGTGGCCGGGCATTCTTAGCCCTTGCCGCAAGTCCTTGAGACGGGGCGACGGGGTCACATCGATCGTGAGTCTCTGCTCGTTTCCGCGCGCTCCTAATCCACTACGGTTTGGATATTTGATCCGAGGGGCCTCTGGCCCGATAGCACTAACCATCACGTGGGCATAGTATGGGCGTTCTGCGTCGTACACATCAGCCGAAGCTTGTTTGACGTCAGTAAGGAGCGGCGCACGCCGAGTTGGACTGGTAATGCAACCGCGCTTGTATAAGGGGTTGCTAGGTCTGCTCTCGGTGGCCCCGTAACGTGCAGGAGTTCCCGGGGCGATGGCCCAAGACCCCTGGGGGCATAGGTTTAGTCCGGCGTGCTGACCTTTCTTATAAGCCTAGGTCGGGTTGCGGCGTGTTGCTTAGCCGAGGCCGGGCATGACCCAGAAAAGTGTGTCCGGCCAGAGTTAAGTGAGCGTGGTGGGTAAGTTGGTGCACCCCTGCAGGGAAGAAACTTCTATCGATAGCCTGTCCTACGGTAACGGACACTCGGAGTTGTATCCCGATCGGTACAACTAGAACATGTGATGAGAATTGGATAGTATGGCTCTGGGATTGCTTTCTCGCAGGGAGTCGAGAAAGGATCTCAGGTCGAGGTTGATGATATTACTACTACTACTTTACATTATGTTCATCTGCTCTCTCCTGATGCTGCAAGACTGTCGAAGATTGTTGAAGATGCTAGTCTTCGATAGGACTAGGCTTTCCCCCTCTACTCTGGCATTTCTGCAGCCCAGTCCATATATACAGCCATTCCTTTGACAATGATGCATATGTAGTGTAGATCCTTGCTTGCTGAGTACTTCGGATGAGTACTCACGTTTGCTTTATTTTCTTTTTCCCCCATTTTCCATTTGATGCCACCAGACGACGGAGCCCCTGAGCCAGAAGCCCCAGCCGACGACCAGTACTACTACCCGCCTGGCGAGTACTACTACTACGAGGAGCCGTTCGACGACCAGGAGTAGGATCGGAGGGTCCAGGGCAGGAGGCCTACGCCTTTCGATCGTAGTTTTTATTTTTACCCCGCCTCTGTGAAGGCTTATCTCTCTCTCTGTAATATATCTGTACTCAGATATCTAATGCTTCCGCTGACGCTTGTATGCCATCGAGCTTGTATTCGAGCCCTCGAGGCCCTGGCTTGTAATATTAAGCTTGTATGACTTTATTTTTATGTTTTAGAGTTGTGTTGTGATATCTTCAAGTGAGTCCTTAGGCTTGATCGTGCGCATTTGCGTGTATGATTAGTGCACGATTAAGCTGGGGTCGTCACAACAGTTATCCTAACAAGCCATCTAAACATGCTTGGAAGGATTGTTATATCATGCGGGAGTTCAAGAACCAGACGTTTCAACAGCATCACGGCAATGGCAATGGGCCCCCTGGCGGGTCAGGCCCCGGATCCCAGGGAGCCAGTTTTGGTGGTGGTGGCTCAAACACTGGCTATCAGGGTCAAGGGAATCATGGGGACCATAACCAACACTCTGGTCAGGGCAATCAGTAGAATCACCAGTCTGTGTATCATAGTAATCCGAAGCAGTTGAATAGTGGCCAATATCATGTCTTCACTACAAGCATCTGCAAGCGTGATCATAAAGTTTATAAGCGGGCGGTTCACGCAGTAGAGCCGGCTGTTCCACAATACTTAAGGTGGTCAGAGCACACAATAATGTGGAGCAGGGTGGATCAACTGCCCTGGGTTGATAACCCAGGTCACCTAGCCCTTGTAGTGGCCTCCCACGTAGGTGGTTATAAATTCACCAAAGTGCTTATTGATGGTGGCAGTAGCATCAACATCTTGTATTATGACACTTTCCGACGGATGAATCTCACGGAGAAAGATCTTAAGCTGTCATCTACAGTCTTCCATGGCATGGTGCCTGGCAAGTCGACTTATCCTGTTGGGAAGATTGACTTGAAGGTAGCTTTTGGTGATGAATACAACCACAGAGCAGAAACTTTGTGGCTTGAGGTGGTCAAAATTAAGAGTCCATACCATGCCTTGTTTGGATGGCTGGCTTACGCTCGATTTATGGCCCGCGCTTGTTATATCTACTTGCAGCTTAAGATGCCCAGGCCAAATGGGACAATTACGGTTCATGGTAATCAAAAAGTTGCCCTGGAGTGTGAAGAAGGTGACGCCGTGATAACCCACAAGTATAGGGGATCGTTTGTAGCCTTCTTCGATAAATAAGAGTGTCGAACCCAACGAGGAGCTAAAGGTAGAACAAATATTCAGTCAAGTTCTATCAACCACCGATACAACTCTATGCACACTTGATGTTTGCTTTACCTAAAACAAGTATGAAACTATTTTGCGAGAATAAAACTATGAGTACTTTGCGAGAATTAAACTATGAATAAATTGCAAGGTAATAAAAGTGGATAGCTTTTGTCAACAAGAAACTCATTTGTCCCTAGGCAATCGATAACAAGTACCGGTAATCATTCTTGCAATTTTACATGAGGGAGAGGCATGAGCTAATATACTTTCTCTACTTGGATCATATGCACTTATGATTGGAACTCTAGCAAGCATCCGCAACTACTAAAGATCATTAAGGTCGTGAAACCCAACCATAGCATTAAGTATCAAGTCCTATTTACTCCCATACGCTATAACCCACTTATCCGCGTTTAGGCTGCTATCACCCCTGCAACACTGACAATAAGCAAACCATGAACATATTGCAACACCCTACAGCAAGGATCCCCCATGTTTGCATGAGACGGAGGGCACCGTAGGATAGCACCATAAATAAAATATACAATCATACCAACCAAGATCACGATTAACCCATAGGACAAAACGGATCTACTCAAACATCATAGGATAACCAAATATCATTGGGAAATAATATATGGAGTTGCGCACCATGTTTAAGAGGAGATTACAGTAGGGAGAAGGGGTGTTACACCACTGCATAGAAGGGGAGAAAGTTGGTGTTGACGGTAGCAAGATTGTTGATGTAGATCGCCGTCATGATCCTTGCCCCGATGGCACTCCGGCGCCACCGGGAGAGAGGGGGAGAGAGCCCCCCTCCTTCTTCTTCTTCCTTGGCCTCCCCCCTAGATAGGAGGAGAGTTCCCCCTCTGGTCCATGGCCTCCATGGTGGCGGAGGGGCAGCAGCCCCTCCGAGATTGGATCTCCCTCTCTGTTCTCTTCTGTTTCACGTCCCCCAGATCTGGCCCTTCACCGTTTCTTAAATTCCCGGAGATCCGTAACTCTGATTGCGCTGAAATTTTTACATGATTTTTTCCATAAACTATCTTTCTTGCGCTAGAAGAAGGGCACCAACCGTTGTTCGAGGAGGGCACAAGATACCTGGGTGCGCCAGGGGGTGCCCAGCGCGCCCTGGTGGGTTGTGGTCACTATGGGCCCCCGTTTGCATTGATTCCACCTCCCAAAAATCATAAATATTCCAAAATAATTCTCCGTAAATTTTCATCGTGTTTGGACTTCGTTTGATATGGATTTTCTACGAAACAAAAAACATGCAACAAACAGGAACTGACACTAGGCACTGGATCAATATGTTAGTCCAATAAATCATATAAAAAGTTGCCAAAAATATGTGAAAGTTATGTAATATTGGCATGAAACAATAAAAAATTATAGATACGACAGAGATGTATCAGCATCCCCAAGCTTAATTCCTCCTCGTCCTCTAGTAGGTAAATGATAAAAAAAATTGATGTGGAATGCTACCTAGCATAAAATTGATCATATATCTAGTCATGGCATGAATATTAAGACATAAGTGATTCAAAGCAATAGTCTATAATTTGACATAAAGACATCAATACTCAGGCATCCCAACAAACAATCATGTCTTTCAAAATATCAACGCTAAAGAAAGCTATCCCTACAAAATCATATAGTCTTGTCATGCTCTGTCTTCTTAACACAAAGTATTTATCATGCACAACCCCGATGACAAGCCGAGCAATTGGTTCATACTTTTTAACGCGCTTCAGCTTTTTCAACCCTCGCGCAATACATGAGCGCAAGCCATGGATATAGCACTATAGGTGGAATAGAGTATGATGATAGGGGTAAATATTGAGAAGACAAAAAAGTAAGAAAGTCTCACATCGACGCGGCTAACCAACGGGCTATGGAGATGCCCATCAATTGATATCAATGCGAGGAGTAGGGATTGCCATGCAACGGATGCACTACGAGCTATAAGTGTATGAAAGCTCAATATGAAAACTAAGTGGGTGTGCATCCAACTTGCTTGCTCATGAAGACCTCGGGCATTTGAGGAAGCCCATCATCGGAATATACAAGCCAAGTTCTATAATGAAAAATTCCCACTAGTATATGAAAGTGACTACATAGGAGACTCTCTATATGAAAAACATGGTGCTACTTTGAAGCACAAGTGTGGAACTAGCATGCCCCTTCTCTCTTTGTTTGTTTTTTTCTTTTTGTTTTTTTTTCTCTCTCATTGTTCGAAGTCTCATCCCGACTTGTGGGGGAATCATAGTCTCCATCATCCTTTCCTCACTGGGGCAATGCTCTAATAATGCAAATTGATGATCATCACACTTCTATTTACTTATAACTCAAAAGAAATAAAAATTACAACTCGATACCTATAACAAAATATGACTATATGAATGCCTCTGGCAGTGTACCAGGATGTGCAATGATCTAGCATAACAACGATATCAAAAAACGGACAAGCCATGGAAATATCATGCTAGCTATCTTACGATCATGCAAAGTAAAATGACAATGAATGCTCAAGTCATCAAAACGGAGGCGGTGGAAGTTGCATGGCAATATATCTCGGAAAGGCTATGGAAAGGCCATAATAGGTAGGTATGGTGGTTGTTTTGAGGAAGATATAATAAGGCTTATGTGTGATAGAGCGTATCATATCACGGGGTTTGGATGCACCTGCGAAGTTTGCACCACATCTCGAGGTGAGAAAGGGCAATGCACGGTACCGTAGAGGCTAGCAAATTGCGAAAAGGTAAGAGTGCGTATAATCCGTGGACTCACATTAGTCATAAAGAACTCATATAATTATTGCAAAAGTTTGTTAGACCTCGAAGCAAAGTACTACTACGCATGCCCCTAGGGGGATAGATTGGTAGGAAAAGACCATCGCTCATCCCCGACCGCCACTCATAAGGAAGACAATCAATAATAAATCATGCTCCAACTTCATAGCATAACGATAGACTATATGTGCATGCTTCAGGAATCACAAACCTTAACACCAATATTCTTACTAACCACAACCATTTACTAGTACCTCCCACATATTACCATCTCTATATCGCAAAACTATTGCAAGGAATCAAACATATCATATTCAGTGATCCATAAGTTTTATGTAGGATTTTATGACTAACCACGCAAATGACCAATTCCTGTTGACTCCCTAAATAGATATAAGTGAAGCATGAGAGTTTAATTCTTTCTATAAAAGATCATGCTCTAATAAATATAAGTGAAGCAAAAGAGCATTCTACAAATAATGGTTTTCTATGTGAAGAGAAACAGGCAATCCAAACTTCAATTGATATAAGTGAAGCACATGAAGCATTCTATAAAGCCACACTCAAAAGATATAAGTGAAGTGCAATGAGCATTCTATAAATTGACCATGGACTATCTCATACCAGCATGGCGCATAAAATAAAAATGAAAAATAAACACAAAAGACGCTCCAAGATTCACACATATCACATGAACGAAACGAAGATGAAAACATACCGATACTTGTTGAAGAAAGATGGGATGCCTTCCGGGGCATCCCCAAGCTTAGCCGCTTGAGTCTCCTTGAATATTTACTTGGGGTGCCTTGGGCATCCCCAAGCTTGAGCTCTTGCCTCTCCTCCTTCTCCTCATATCGAGACCTCCTCGATCTTTGATCACTTCATCCACACAAAACTTAACCGAACTTTTAGTGGCGGAGTTAGTGAATATGGCAGTCAAATCCCATCATGTACTGCTATAACATTATTGTATAATTATAATCAAACATTACCCACTGTATTCTATCACAATTCTATGGCCCCAAGTCAAAGGAGGCTCAACAAGATTTCAAACATACGCAAATAATGAAGCTATAACAGCAATCTGTGAAAACAGGACAGTCTGTAAAGATCTGAGTATTCACCATATGTATGTAACTCTAAAAATTCAGAAAAATTAGGAAAATAATAATAATATGTATATAAATACTGTGCAAGAAGTTTCAGAACCTTTCGACCTTCCAGTAAAAAATGTAAAATCACGCACTACAGCCAAAGTTTCTGTTTCTGCACCGCACATACCAACAAGCAATCTAATCATCCTAAAGACAAATCTTGGCACATTATTTTTATAATACAATGGATTTGTACAAGGGGATAATTATTTTTGTGAGAATCTTCATGAAAAATTTACATTGTTTCCATGAGCATGAACACAAGTGTTCAAGGTCGACCCTCACTTCTCCAATGCATCACCTTTCAATCGCTTCTCTTTTTGTGAAGTTTTAAGGTTCCCCTCTATATATTTTTTGTTTTTAAACTTTATAAAAGCACTCAACAGAAATAAATGACTCTCTAAAACTTCCGGGTTGTCTCCCTGGTAGCGCTTTCTTTAAAGCCATTAAGCTAGGCATAAAGTGCTCAAGTAATGGATCCACCCGGATCCCAAGGTATATCAAAGCCAATTTTAATTAGCAATGATTTGGCATTTAGTAGTGAGCACAAAGCAACATATATCATGCAATGATGAAGTCTAACTCTCTTCCTATGCATCGGCATGTCATACAAGAACAATTCATGCACATCAAGTAAAGGCCAATACATAGCATAAGCAGTTTCTTGCAATTTTATCGTATCGGAAACATAAAGAGGCGGAGATGTAGTTCCTCTCTCATAATAATTGCAAGTAGGAGCAGCAATAACATGCATATTATAATCATCAAAATCATCATGTGCAACGGTAAAAGGCAACCCATCAATGTAATCCTTAATAAAAGCAAACTTCTCCGATATAGTGTAGTTTGGAGAATTCAAAAAGATAATAGGACTATCATGTGTGGGTGCAATAGAAATAATTTCATTATTAACATAAGGAACTATAGCAAGTTCATCTCCATAAGCATAATTCATATTGGCATCAAGGCCACAAGCATAGCAAGCATCAAGTTCATCAAAAAGGGATTTTTCAAATAAATCATCGGGATCATAGCAATTATCATAGCATTCGTCCTTCGGTAAGCACGAAGGGAAATTAAACAATGTATGAGTTGAAGAGTTACTCTCATTAGAAGGTGGGCACGGGTAGCTAATCCGCTCTTCCTCCTTTTGTTCTTCGCTCTCCTCCTCATCTTTTTCATCCAATGAGCTCACAGTTTCATCAATTTCTTCTTCCATAGACTCCTGCAAAATATTAGTCTCTTCTTGGACTGTGGAGACTTTCACAATAAATATATCAATATCGGAATTGTATTTATAATTTTCATAGCAATATTTAAGGATGGCAAAATTTTCCGGTCCATAAACATCATCATCAAAAGCTTCATACTTTAAAAACAAAGATTCAATTTCATAAGCACCCTTAAAAGCAACAAATTCTTCTATTCGTTCCACATCATAGTAATCATATCTACCATTAGCATAAGAAGCTAAGGTTTCATTATCATTAAATTTGCATGAAAAGGGAAGGTGTGGAGCATTCATCCTAGAGCAACAAGTAAAATAATATATCTGGCATAAATTCCAAGCATACCAATGCAACATATCAATTTGATCCCATAACAGTTTCCCTTTTTGTGTCTATCGATAATCCCTAAAGTATTCACGTTGATCCAATGTTACTCCCATTATCAAGTTGAATGGGGTTTTCTCAGGATTATCAAAGTAGTGCATAATATTTTTCACATAACGAGCATCGAGGGTTTTAGGAGGTTCCCCATCTCCATGAGTAGCAAGTACCACTAATTTTTTTGGTGTTTCGTGTTCCATATCCATAACTAAAGATAGAGAACAACTTAGAACAGAAAGTAAAAACTACTTAGTGATAAAGCAAACAAGCACACACGAGAATATTCACCCCACGCTATTGCTCCCCGGCAACGGCGCCAGAAAAAGGTCTAGATAACCCACAGGTATAGGGGATCGTTTGTAGCCTTCTTCGATAAATAAGAGTGTTGAACCCAACGAGGGGCTAAAGGTAGAACAAATATTCCCTCAAGTTCTATCGACCACCGATACAACTCTATGCACACTTGACGTTTGCTTTACCTAAAACAAGTATGAAACTATTTTGCGAGAATAAAACTACGAGTACTTTGCGAGAATAAAACTACGAATAAATTGCAAGGTAATAAAAGTGGATAGATTTTGTCAACAAGAAAGTCATTTGTCCCTAGGCAATCGATAACAAGTACCGGTAATCATTCTTGCAATTTTACATGAGGGAGAGGCATGAGCTAACATACTTTCTCTACTTGGATCATATGCACTTATGATTGGAACTCTAGCAAGCATCCGCAACTACTAAAGATCATTAAGGTCGTGAAACCCAACCATAGCATTAAGTATCAAGTCCACTTTACTACCATACGCCATAACCCACTTATCCGCGTTTAGGCTGCTGTCACCCCCGCAACACTGACAATAAGCAAACCATGAACATATTGCAACACCCTACAGCGAGGATCCCCCATGTTTGCACGAGATGGAGGGCACCGTAGGATAGCACCATAAATAAAATATACAATCATACCAACCAAGATCACGATTAACCGACAGGACAAAACGGATCTACTCAAACATCCTAGGCTAACCAAATATCATTGGGAAATAATATATGGAGTTGAGCACCATGTTTAAGTAGAGATTACAGTGGGGAGAAGGGGTGTTACACCGCTGCATAGAAGGGGAGAAAGTTGGTGTTGACGGTAGCAAGATTGTTGATGTAGATCGCCGTCACGATCCTTGCCCCGGCGGCACTCCGGCGCCACCGCGAGAGAGGGGGAGAGAGCCCCCCTCCTTCTCATTCTTCCTTGGCCTCCCCCCTAGATGGGAGGAGGGTTCCCCCTCTGGTCCGTGGCCTCCATGGTGGCGGAGGGGCGGGAGCCCCTCCGAGATTAGATCTCCCTCTCTGTTCTCTTCTGTTTCGCGTCCCCCAGATCTGGCCCTTCACCGTTTCTTAAATTCCTGGAGATCCGTAACTCCGATTGCACTGAAATTTTTACATGATTTTTTTTCATAAATTATCTTTCTTGTGCTAGAAGAAAGTCCCCAACCAATATTCGAGGAGGGCCCAAGATACCTGGGCGCTCCAGGGGGTGCCGGGCGCGCCCTGGTGGGTTGTGGTCACTGTGGGCCCCCGTTTGCGTTGATTCCACCTCCCAAAAATCATAAATATTCCAAAATAATTCTTCGTAAATTTTTATCGCATTTGGACTTTGTTTGATATGGATTTTCTATGAAACAAAAAACATGCAACAAACAAGAACTGGCACTGGGCACTGTATCAATAGGTTAGTCCAATAAACCATATAAAAAGTTGCCAAAAATATGTGAAAGTTATATAATATTGGCGTGAAACAACCAAAAATTATAGATACGATGGAGACGTATCATGCCGCTTATGCAGAGGCGGCTTGTGCTACTGAGGAGCTCAAATCCTATAAGGACATTGTTGACCCGGCTGACATGACGCCCCTGAAGAAGCCCACCACTGAACATGACCCTCTGCTCAAATTTATGTCAACTGATGACACAAAGCAAGTTGATTTTGTTACTCGCGACTCTTCCCAGCGGTTCACTATTAGTGCTGGGATGGATCCCAAATAGGAAAGTGCGCTCATCGAGTTCATTCATGAGAATCGGGACATCTTTGCATGGAAACCTTCTGACATGCCAGGTGTACCGAGAGAACTCACAGAGCACCACCTTAATATGGATCCCAAAGTTAAGTCGGTCCAACTGTTCCTTCATCGTTTCAATGAAGAGCGATGTAAGGCTATTGGAGAAGAGGTACCCCGGCTCTTGGCGGCCGGGTTTATCATTGAAGTTTTTCACCCTGAGTGGTTGGCTAACCCTGTGCTCGTGCATAAGAAAAATGGCACATGGCGTATGTGTGTTGATTACACGGACCTCAACAATGCCTGTCCGGCTAATCCATTTGCTCTCCGCTGTATTGACAAGATTATTGATGCAACGGCAGGTTGTGAGAGTCTATGCTTCCTGGACGCTTATTCCGATTACCATCAGATCAAGATGGCAGTTGAGGACCAAGAAAAAACAGCTTTTATCACACCCTTTGGAGCTTTCTACTATGTTTCTATGCATTTTGGGCTCAAGAGTGCCTAGACAACTTACCAGCACTGTGTTCGGAATTGTTTCGAAGAACAGATTGGGCGTAATGTTCATGCTTACGTGGATGACATTGTGGTTAAATCAAGGAAGAAGGAGACCTTGCTGGCTGATCTAAAGGAAACTTTTGATAATCTTCGGGCTTATAAGATGATGCTTAACCCGGCCAAGTGTGTTTTTGGTGTGCCTGCAGGCAAATTGCTAGGTTTTCTAGTTTCAGAGTGGGGCACCGAAGCTAACCCGAAGAAGAACAAGGCCATCACCTCCTTATCCAACCCGTCCTATATCAATGATGTTCAGTGCCTCGCGGGTCGTACTGCAGCCTTGAGCCGGTTTATAAGTCGCCTGGGTGAGAAGGCGATTCCTTTGTATCAAATGATGAAAAAGACTGATCACTTTGTCTAGAGTGATGCTGCTAATGAGGCTTTTGAGGCGCTTAAGAAGCAGTTGGTGAGCCACCCGTCTTGGCTACTCCGGTTGATAAAGAGCCTATGCTCCTATACGTGGCAGCTAATAATAAAGTTGTCAGCATGGCAGTTGTCGTGGAGCGCAAGGAGGCAGGAAAGGAGTACCTAGTCCAGCGGCCGGCTTATTATGTCAGTGAAGTTTTGACAGAGTCCAAACAGAGATACCCACACTGGCAGAAACTGGTGTTTGGGGTGTTCATGGCGAGTCGCAAGTTGAAGCATTATTTCCTTGGACATCCAATCATAGTGGTCAGTTCAGCCCCTTTGGGAGATATCATACAAAACAGAGAAGCTACTGGCCGGGTTGCTAAGTTGGCAAT
Source organism: Thinopyrum elongatum (assembly GCA_011799875.1). Taxonomy (NCBI): domain Eukaryota; kingdom Viridiplantae; phylum Streptophyta; class Magnoliopsida; order Poales; family Poaceae; genus Thinopyrum; species Thinopyrum elongatum. Next base: position 53,568,774 of record CM022299.1, on the reverse strand, counting down.
TGAACTCGGGCCACATCATCTTTAATATGTGCCTAGGACAACCATCAAATCTCAAGCTTTGGTGGATTTCATTAATGATTGGACAGAGCTGCAAGGATCTGAGGAGAAACCGGTTAACACATACTGGACGGGACACTTTGATGGTTCCGGGCAATTGGAAGGCTCGGGGGCTGGAGTTATTTTATCTTCCCCCCGAGGTGACAAGTTTGGTTATGTTTTGAGGCACATATTTCCCAGTAGTAATAATGCAACTGAGTATGAGGCATTGGTACATGGGCTCCACATGGCCAAGGAAATAAACCTGAGCCGGGTTAGGTGATTGGGCGACTCAGACATTGTTGCACAGCAAGTTTCAGGGAAGTGGCATTCTAAAGACCCCCTCATGGCGGCTTATCGTCAGGCAGTCACCAACATCGTTGGTCACTTTAAAGGTTATCAAGTGGATCACATCGACCGACGGTAGAATGAGGCGGCTGATGCTATATCTCGGCTCGGATCTCAGCGTAAGCCGGTCCCCCCTAATGTGTTCGTAGATGTGCTGCATAACCCATCTGTCAGGTTGTCTACAAAAGAGGACCTCGCTATTCCTGACCCATAGGGGCAGTTGGTGGCGGCTTTACGTGCTATTCCAGACTGGACTCTGCCTTGTTCAATTATTTATCGAGAGGCGAGTTACCAGATGATAAGCTCTTGGCACGGCAAATCATCTAGCGATCTAAATCCATGACAATCGTCAATGGTGGGTTACATAGGTGCAGCGTAGCTGGCCTGTTTCAACACTGTGTTTCCCCTGAAGAAGACCAGAAGATTCTTCAAGAAATTCATGCTGGGGACTACGGTCATCATGCCGGGTCAAGATCCCTAGTGGCTAAAGATTTCAGGCATGGGTTTTTTTGGTTGACGGCTCATGCTGATGTTGAGGATATTGTGCGAAAGTGTGATTGTTGCCAGAAATTTGCAAGACAGGTTCATGTGCTGGCTCAAGAGTTGCGGATGATCCCAATAACTTGGCCGTTTACGATCTGGGGGCTTGATATGTTTGGACCCTTTAAGAGGTCTAAGGACAAGAAAACTCACTTACTAGTAGCAGTTGATAAATTTACCAAGTGGGCTGAAGAAGAGCCAGTGAGTAACTGTGAGGTGGCGACTGTAGTTTAGTTTGTGAAAAAGTTGATCTTCCGCTTTGGTTATCCTCATAGTATCATCACTGATAATGGAACAAGTTTATCTAAGGGTGCTATGAAAGAGTTCTGTCAGCGAGAGCGTATCCGGCTTGATGTGTCATTAGTGGCTCATCCACAGTCTAATTGCCAAGCTGAGCGTGCTAACTAGGAGATATTAAAGGGGATCAAACCCCGGCTCATGGTACCTTTGGAGCGTACTCCGGGTTGTTGGGTTGAAAAGCTTCCTGCATTCCTTTGGAGCATCAGGACCACCCCTAACAGGTCAACAGGCTACACGCCCTTCTTCATGGTTTACGGTGCAGAGGCGGTTCTTCCAAGTGATATTCGTCATGACTCGCCCAGGGTGGCGTCTTACGTGGAAGTAGATAATGAAAATGCGCGTCAAGAAGCCCTGGATGGTTTGGAAGAAGAACAAGATCTTGCGTCGGCTCACTCAGCGATTTACCAACAAGACCTGCATCGCTATCATAGCCATAGAGTTCGAAGCCGGACGTTCCAGGAGGGCGACTTAGTGCTCCATTTGATTCAGGATCAGACAGGCATGCATAAGCTTTCCCCTCCTTGGGAAGGACCTTTTGTTGTTAGCAAGAACCTTAACAACGGGTCATATTATATCATCGACTTACATGAGCACAACAAGTCATGTACCTCTGAGGAGAAGACCAACTGGCCATGGAACATTGCTCATCTTCGGACTTATTACATTTGAGCCATCGGCTCTCGCCATTGTACATACCTTTGTCAATGTATATATCTTTTTATGATCAACATAATAAAGCCGGCATCCCCAATAGTCGGGGCCTCTATCGTTTCATCTCATATTTATTGTGCATGAGTCTTTATTAATTGATCATAAGGGCACTAGGGGGCTTCCAACTCACTGAGTTTAGCTTACAAAACCCTTTTGACCCGGCAAAAATGCCACATTATTGGTTAAACCTGCCTGTATGCTTGATGCTACTCCGAACAAGATGACCCACCGTACTCTTGACAAGTCAATCTTCATGACCGTGAACTTATCAAGGTTAAAATGGCAGTTTAAGTCATTTGAGAGCCAGCTTACTGATAGTGAGGGTAAACCAAGGATATTATGCCATGCTTCATGAAAGCAAGATTTGAGACTTAAAAGGCTAGTCTTTTTGGTCAGGCCTTAAAAAAGCCGACTTATAAATATTGAGATATACATGTCTATATTCTCTATTTCTATCTTTACAGGGATTTTATGTTTTTTCATATTTATATGCAGGCTATAAGTCCCTGGATCAAAGAAGGTCTGGGTTAACATTGCTCAAAATTGAGCTTTATTGTGGCCATGAGCCGCCAGGTGATCCCCTCAAGATTTTTCATGACCATGAGTCATTGGGTTATTAACCCGCCCTGGCTTTTCAATATAAGTCACCAGTACAGGAATTGATGGACCCCTTACAGTTTATATGTCAAAATATCAAGTAAGCACTCGAATTCGAAAGATGGTTGTCACGGGAAACCGCGGCCACCTATGGGACCAGGAGGCCCCTAACTGGTTCGGCAGGGGGCGTCGCATTGCACAAAGAGCAGACGAGCGTGTGGCAGCACGACAGAGATCACACAGGCATTTTTACCCAGGTTCGGGCCGCCGTGAGGAATAAAACCCTACTCCTGCTTTGGTGGATTGATGGTGGAAAGGTGGTGGTGGAGCGTAGTACACTTGCCCGGCAAGGGTTGCCTCAAGGCGGTAGTGGCCACACGCGTATGGGGGTCTAAGTTATCCAACCTTCTAACCCTCTCTACGGTCGCCATGGGCCTCCTTTTATAGATTAAGGGGTCACCACAATGGCAAAACAGTCATTATGCACTGATAAGATAGCAAATAGTGCTATCATACCTAACTCTGCGGGCTAACAGGGCGCATTAAATGCACCACTCAACGTCACATCATTGGTTGCCCGGCAAGGTTTGCTGGGCTATCTCGCCAGCTCCACGCCTGCTCGCTTGACACGTCGTAGGACGGGTGTCATCTGCAGGTGTTTCCTGTAGGGAGAGGCTGCCATGTGGTGAATGGCTGCCACTTAGTCACTCCGTGGTTTGACACGGCACTGATTGACGACGTGGGTCGTGGTGGAGTAGTTGGTGAGGTGGTTTTGCCTCCGTGTGCCCCGGCAGGCCCTGCCGGGACATCTTGGACGTCATCTTCCGGGGGTGGCCTCGCCCCTTGCCGAGCTCGCCTGCCCGGCAAAGGAGGCCCTTCTCTTGATAGTGCCTTGTTTCTTTGGCTTGATCTTGGTCCCTCTGATCTATATGTTAGTCCTTTGAACCTCTTAGTCTCTTGTATTCTTGCTCGGGTTGGTGCATCAATCTCATCCCCGTGCCAGTGCACAGTCTGGGCAACCGACCCAGGGTTTGTTGCACCGATAGAAGCCCCCGGGCCTGCCCCGAACGCACTGCCGAGCGTCGTCGGGGTAGGGCCTAATAAGTGCACAGGCGGGGTCGCTGAAGAGGCTGGTCTCTTGAGGTCTTCTTTGCTTCTTCATTAGCCTTGATTCCGGGCCAGTTTCCGGTTTCTCCGCGCGTTGTGTAAGGCCAATGGCGGTGGGGCCATTCCAGTGATGGCCCGTGAATGACTTTAACGCACGGGGGAGAAACCGCCAATTCACTCTTCCCACCACACCCTTATCCTTAGCCACGTATGCTGCATGCATCGCGCGGGGTAGGTAACGGAGGCGCGTGGCATGGGAGAGCATCAAGGCAAGGGCCCGGTCATCTTGTGTTGGCGGAGGAGGATGGTGGCCGCCTGTTGAGGGAGTGGCTCCCCTCCCTGATCCACCTATAAAATGGAGGGGTGGAGGAGGGCGAAGTCACCCACCCTCGCATTCTTCTTGTCCTCCGCTTTCTGCCTCTGTTGGTTATGCTGAGGAGAGCCTGGGGCCAGCCCCCGGGCTCTTGGTTGGGGCTAGTGTTGCCAAATGCCGGTGCTGGTGCTCGGGGAGTGAGCCTGGTCCTTGCTGTGGCCAACCTCTTGGTTCCTTCGAGGCTCGGCCGGGAGGCGGGGCTGGAGACCATTGGTAATCCCAGCACCGCCCCTCCCGGAGGTCTTGGGGCTGATGTTGATGAGAGGCGCGCCTTCCTGCCCGCCAAGGCGGGGAGCGGTGCGCCTCAAGCCCCCTGGCCGTCCTGGCCGCTCACCGTCTCCCCGGGGAAGGCGCCGGGCTGGAGTCCCGGCCTTCCCCCGGAATGGTGTTGATGAAGATGAAGCCAGGGGAGAAGGAGAAGACGGGAGGTAGGCCGTCCAGTAGGAGTACGACTGCATCGACGCGTTCATCTCATACTGGCGACCTGCTCCCCGTCTGTCTGGCTCTTTCGCCCTTTCACAGGCGCCATCATCACCGTTTTCCCTGGCCGCCGGGGAAAGGCTTGCCCCTCTGGCGCTTCCACTTCCCCTGGGGGTCTTCTGGCTGGGCCCCGGCATCCTCCCCTGTTGGTGCCTGTGCTGGAGCCCCCCGCTCGGTCCTGGAAGCGGTGATCCTGGGGCCGCCAGGGCGCTCCGCATGTCTTCCTCCTTCGCAGCCTCGCCGTTCCCGATCTTGTCTGGCTGTGTCCGACAGCTTCTGACGTGGATCGGGGTGGCGTTGTGCCGGCGCGTCGCCCACCTCTTCTCTTCCCACCGCACTACCTGGGATAAGAGGGATAGGGAGAGGAGTTTATGGAGCACCTATGTTTTTTCAATCTTAAACTTGTAGGCAATTGCCAAATTTTAATTCAAATAATGTAATCTCTTGAGTCCATGTTTGTGTTCTGTAATGCTTGTACTTGTATCTGCATACTAATGAAAAAGATGAACCTTGCCGGGAACCCGTTCATATGTATGTCCATGCAGAGGCGAGATGCCTCTTTAGTGTAAATAAATGTGTTTTCCTCGGTAGGCTATCCTTTTCTGTCTACCGGAGAGCTGTGTCTACCGGGTAACAGGCAAAAGGGCCAGCCCCCCGCCAACTTCTTTTCACCAAAGGCCACCATGACCATCCTGTCCGAAGCAACGTTTGAGACAGGGATGGGAGCACCTAAGTCTCAAAAGAGTGGCGGGGTTTTCTTATGCACAAGTTATAACTTACAGAACACTAATGGACAGGAGGTAGAACTTATCTGTTTGGCTTGACGGGGAACGCAGTGCCGGGCAATCTTCTCAACTCCTTGTCAAAGCCGAGTTCATTGCAGGAACCTGCAGCTTCATGTGGATGAGAATGAATGCAGGATGCGATCCTATATATATGCAAATGCAAATGCTCATGAAATGCTTATGCAGTGATCTTGGAATGCTCATGCATCCATGCAATCTTGGTCGGGGGCCCCCTACAGCGCTTCTTTATTTTCTCATGCATAGGGTCATCGCCCTGGCTTTGTACAAGCGGTTACATGCAGCTGAGGCAAGGCCTGTACAAAAGGGTGGCTGCCAGGCAGGGCCCGACAACCGCGCTTTACAGGTAGAACTTGCGGAGATGCTCAATATTCCATGAGTTTTGCAACTGAATGCCATCTCCGGTCTCCAGATGGACTGCGCCAGGTCTGGTGACTCGTACTACCAGGTAAGGGCCTTCCCACTTCGGTGACAACTTGTTTGTACCCTTGGCGGACTGAACGTGCCTAAGGACAAGGTCACCTTCCTCAAAACACTGGGCGTGAACCCTGCGGCTATGATAGCAACGCAGGGCTTGCTGATAGCGTGCAGCACGCGTAGCAGCCCGGAGACGGTTCTCCTCGAGTAGCACAGTGTTGTCACACCGGCACTGATCTTGCGCTACTTCATCGTAGGCAAGCACTCGAGGCGATCCGTAAATGAGTTCCATGGGGATAACTACTTCTGCCCTGTAGACCGGGGAGAAGGGAGTCTGCCCGGTAGCTTGGTTTGGTGTCGTTCTGAGGGACCAGAGAACTATCGGCAGCTCCTTGATCCACCGCCTGCCATGCTTCTATAGCATATCAAAGGTTCTTGTCTTGAGTCCATGCAGCACTTCAGCGTTCGCCCTCTTAGCTTGCCCATTGCTCCGGGGGTGTGCCACAGAGGCAAATGAGATCTTGCATCCGAGGGCATGAACATATTGCATGAAGGCGCGGCTCGTGAACTGGGTGTTGTTGTCGGTAATGATCCTTGCCGGAACTCCAAAACGACACACCAATTCTTTCAAGAACTAGATAACTGACTGAGCAGTCACCTTTCTCACGGCAGTCACTTCCGGCCACTTTGTAAACTTGTCGATAGCAACAAACAAGAATTCAAAGCACCCGATTGTTCGGGGGAAGGGGCCGAGGATATCGAGCCCCCAGACCAAAAATGGCCATGATAGAGGGATTGTTTGAAGAGCTTGGGCAGGCAGGTGGGTTTTCTTGGAATGGAACTGGCAGGCTTCACATTTGGTGACTAGCTCGACCGCATCTTGGAGGGTTGTGGGACAATAGATCCTTGCCGGAATGCTTTCCCAACTAGTGCCCTTGATCCAATGTGGGAGCCACACATGCCTTTGTTTATCTCAGCCAGCAGTTCCTTTCCTTCTTCCTGATACACACACTTTAATTTCACACTGTTGGGCCTCCTTCTGTACAGAGTGTCATCGACAAACTGATACATACTAGCCCTCCGGCCTACTTTTTCAGCTTCGTCTTGGTTGCCGGGAAGCTCTTCGGTTTGGAGGAAGTGGACAATGTGCCTTACCCAAGTTGGAGCCTGGGGCTTGGCAACGAGGACTAGTGGCACCTCCTCTGCTGCGGGAGCACATGCCTCGTTCGCGGGGTCCATGGGCCTGGCTGGAGGGTGTCGTCTGGCAGACTGCGAGGAGTTGTTTCTGGCAGGGTCTCTGCCAGGAGCGGACGGCTCTACCAGGAGAGGCTTACCGGAGTCCAACTTTCTCCTTTTCCGGGCCATTGTTGCTGGGGATACAGAGGGCTGAGTGAGATGGAGAACAAAAGTCCCTGGTTCCACAGGAAGCTTCTACGCAGCACACTTTGACAGATGATCAGCTATGCTGTTTTTCGCACGGGGTACGTGCTCTGTTTGCAATCCGTCAAAGTGCTCCTCCAATCTCCTCACGTCCTTGATGTATGCCTCCATCAATGGACTTTGGTAATCCTTGTTAACTTATCTCACCACAAGCTGTGAATCTCCTTGAATGATCAGCTTCTTAATTCCCAATTCAGCTACAATCCTGAGCCCGACAAGGAGCCCTTCATATTCGGCTGTGTTGTTGGTCGCTTCTTCCTGGGCAAAATGCAATTGGACGATGTACCTCAAGTGCTCCCTGGAGGGGGCAACAAGAAGCATGCCAGCTCCTGCACCTTGTAGGGAAAAAGCACCATCAAAATACATAATCCATTCTTGGGGCGATTCCTTGCCGGGGGTAGCTGTCTCCGTCACTTCCTCATCAGGGGTTGGCGTCCATTCTGCAATAAACTCTGCCAATGCCCTGCTCTGAATAGTTGACGTGCTTTCAAACTTCAAACCAAAACTGGATAACTCCAAAACCCACTCCACTATTCTGCCGGTAGCCTCAGGGTTTTGGAGTATCCATTGCAACGAGAAATGAGTGACAACCGTGATCTCATTGGCTTGGAAGTAGTGGCGCAGTTTCCTTGAGGCCATGATGAGACCAAAAATCAATTTTGCATGCCAGAATACCTCGATCTAGCCCCCTGTAATAAGGAGCTGACAAAGTACACTGGGCGCTGCACCACTTTCATCCTTGCCGCGTCCTTGGGGTTGCTCTCGTTGCCATGCTAATTGCTGTCCTGATCCTTCTCTAACTCTGCCGGTCTGTGCTCACTCTCTGCCTCATCCACTTCTCGCTGCACTACCAAAGCTGCACTAACTACTTGGTTGGTTGCCGCTAAGTACAGCAGCAACAGCTCCTGGGGTTTGGGAGCGACCAAGGTAGGCACGGAGGACAAGTAGGCCTTCAACTCATGCAAAGCTGCATCTGCTTCCGGGGTCTACTTCATGGGTCCTGCCTTCTTCAAATTTTTGAAGAACGGCAGGGCGCGCTCGGCAGACTTGGAGATGATTCTTCTTAGCGCGGCAACGCATCCTATCAGACGCCTCACATCCTTAACTGTCCTCGGTGCTTGGGTCTGCTCGATAGCCTTGATCTTGTCGGGATTGGCTTCGATCCCACGATGGGATACAAAGAACCCAAGCAACTTACCGGAGGGAACACCAAATACACACTTCTCCGGGTTGAGCTTCAAATTGATTTTGCGCAGATTAGCAAACGTCTCCTCCAAATCTTGAATAAGGGTGGCCCTATCCTTGGTCTTGACCACAATATCATCCATATAGGCTTCTATGTTTCTGTGCAACTGTGGCTCAAAACCAATCTGGATTGCCCTTGCATAAGTGGACCCGGCACTCTTTAATCCGAATGGCATGCAGACAAAACAGTACATACCACATGGAGTGATGAACGACGTCTTCTCTTCATCTTCCTTGGACATGAAGATCTGGTGATACTCAGAATATGCATCCAGAAAGGAGAGCAAATCACAACCTGAAGTGGAATCCACAATCTGATCGATACGCGGCAAGGGAAACGGGTCCTTCGGGCAAGCCTTGTTGAGATCTGTGAAATCTATGCAAAACCTCCACTTCCCGTTAGCCTTCCGGACTACCACTGGGTTTGCCAACCACGTGGGATGCAGTACTCCTCTGACCAATCCAGCTGCCTCTAGTCTCTCGATCTCTTCTGCAATGAACTGCTGCCTCTCCAAGGCTTGCTTCCGGACTTTCTGCTTGACAGGTCGGGCATGTGGGTAGACAACAAGGTGGTGCTCGATTACCTCCCTGGGAACACCGGGGATATTAGATGGTTGCCAGGCAAACACATCGATATTCGCCCGCAGGAAGGCAACAAACGCGCTTTCCTATTTGTCATCGAGGGTGGCGTTGATAGTGAAAGTACCATCAACGCCAGCCAGCCCTGCCGGGACCTTCTTCACTTGGGGTGCAGCGACCTTGGATATCTTGCCATTGGAACATTCCGGCACGTCATCAATGGCTGCCGTGCACTCGATGGGGGCACGCTTCCCGGTACTCTTTGCCGGAGTCCCTGCAATCCCTCTTATTTCCTTTGCTTTCCTTCCCGGACTCTTTGCCAGATGACTCCCAGTGGCCCAGGCATCTTCAAGGTGTTGTAGGCATAGTGAGATGCTGCCATGAGCTTAGCCAGGGCCGGGCGTCCAAGAATCCCATTGTATGGCAGGGGGACATCAACCACATCAAACACAATCCTCTCAGTCCAGTTGTTCAGTTCTCCCCCAAACATTACCGGCAATGTGATCTTTCCCTTAGGACGGCTCCTGCCGGGATTAACTCCTTGAAATGTGCCGGTAACCTCCAGCTCTTCCTCCGCTATCTGAAACTTGCTGATAACTGCTGGGGAAATCAGATTCAACCCGGCCCCGCCGTCCGCCAACATCTTCGTGACCTTGAGGTTACGGATTGTTGGGGAGACCAACAATGGCAAACACCTTACCGCAGTGGTATGGCTAGGATGATCCTCCTCATCAAAGATGATGGGCGTACGGGACCACTTGAGCGGCTTTCGGGCCTCGGGCGCTGGCTCCACGGCATTGAGTTCTCGCACCCACCGCTTGAGTTGGCGGTGAGAGCTGTGCAGAGATGCACCCCCGTCAATGCACAGGGCGTCGGTGGCCTTCTGAAACTCTTGCTCACTAGTTTCCTCTTCATCCCCTCCATCACTCTCATCACCACAGGCTTCCTTCTCTCGACCTCTGGCGGGTTTTCCTTGGTTCCGAAAGGGTTTGCCGGGGCGATTTACTTCACCACCTCGGCCCTTGCCGCCAGCAACATTATGACCCTTTTCCTTGTCATGCTTCTCATACTCTGCTTTCTGTCTTTTGACAAGCTGCTCAACCTGATAACATTCTTGAAGGTCATGGCCCTTGGTCCAATGAATCTTGCAATACGGCCCATCACCTTTCCCGGCTTTCTCGGAAGCAGCGGCTTCCTGGCAGTCAGCGCACATGGCAACTTCCTTGCCGGGGGCCTCAACTTTGGCCTTCTTGCCGGTACTAGGCATACCCAATCCTTCAACAGTCATTACTGCCTTATCCATTCGCTTCTTACTGCGCTTCTTGCTCTTCTTCTAACTGGTTGATTCATCCTCATCCTCTGAATCAATATTGGTGCAATCTTCCTCTCCGGGCAACTTTCTTCCCTCCTCATTCCGAGCACACTTATCCACCAACGTGTAGAGCTCCTTCACAGTCTTGGGCAACCGTACATTCATCTTGGAACGAATCCGACGGTTGCGCACACTGGACTGGAAGGCGGCTATCACGGCTGCCGGATGGATATTTGGGATATTTCTATGAAATTTGCTGAATCTCTGTAAATACTTACGCATGGTCTCTCCTTCCTTTTGTTGGAGAAGCTGCAAGTCGCTGGGTCGGCCCGGCTCTTGGTGGCCACCGGTGAAGGCACCGATGAACTCATGGCAAAGGTCTGCCCATGACAAAATGGAGTTCTCCGGCAGGTGCATCAGCCAAGACCTCACATTGGACTTGAGGGCCAAAGGAAAGTAGTTGGCGAACACCTTCTCATCTCTTCCCCCGGCAGCCTAAATAGCGATGGTGTAGATACTCAGGAACTCTGCCGGGTTCAGCCTCCCATCGTACTTCTCAGGTATCTCTGGCTTGAACGTGCGAACGGACGGCCAACGGACTTGCCGCAGCTCACGGGTAAAGACAGGGCAGCCAACCTCGAATGGTAGGCACCCGCCAATACCGAGCGCGGGCTCGTCGACGCCGGGGCCATCGCACCCATCAGTCTGGCGGAGGTCGCCGCGGCGTTGCTCGACAACGGCGAATGTGTCTCCTCTCCGCCTATCCTCCGGGGCTCGTCGTTGGCCTGGATGCGCTCGAGGGTCAGAAGAGGCCATCGAGACGTCGTCGCGGTCTTGATTCTGTTGTGCTCGCACTGGCTGCCGTGGTGGGGACTACACCGTGGGGACGGCCCCTTCTGTACGGTCAGCAGCATGAGTCGTTGCTGTCGCTTGGGGCAGCCATGGCGGGCCAGCTCACCGTGAGCCCCCAGCTTCGGCGAAACCGAGCAGACTTTGGATGGTCGCACGCCATTCGACCATTTGCTCGGCCGCTGGCGGAAACCTCAGCAGCAGCAGAGCCCGCGCCATGGCCTCCGAGGCTGTACTTGGCATGGGTGATGATGAAGTTGATCGCACCGTTGCTCGGCTCCTGACGGTGCCAGAGGCGGCAACACTGCGCCCCCATTGCTGCGGGGCGACCACCTGGATGGCAGGGTGGTGCGGCAAAGGCGCTCGAGGGCCAGTGGCTCCTTCAGGAGCAACGGCTTGGTCGACCCGTCCCGGGGGAGGTGCACGCACTGCGACCGCACCCGTGGTGGGAGCGGTCGGAGGGCGGCGATTCGCCCCAGCCTGAGCGCCGTTGCTGCGGCTGTGCCCGTCGGCCGGCGGAAGGGGCGCAGATGGAGTAACCCCTTCACTCGGACCTTGTGGAGCGTGGCCATTGGGATGTTGCTGATGCTGCTCTCCTCCGATGTCTCCTGCTCCTGCGTCGGCCGCGGGGGAAGTGGTGACGGCACTGCCTGCTCCGACCACATCCCCAGCAGTGTCCGCGTCCTCGCTTGTCTCCGCACCCCCTGCAGCGCTAGAGGCCTTGGGTGGCGGAGCCTTCGAGGTGGAAGGATGAGCCAAAGAACCGGGTTTCTTCTTGGGCGCCATGGTCGATGGCGTCGTCGATGATGCTGATGGTGATAAAGGTGACGCGCTACACACGCCTTCAAATTCGCGCAAGCGGTCCCCCTACCTGGCGCGCCAAAGATGTCACGGGAAACCGCGGTCACCTATGGGACCAGGAGGCCCCTTGCTGGTTAGGTAGGGGGGGTGTCGCGTTGCACAAAGAGCAGACGAGCGTGTGGAAGCACGACAGAGATCACACAGGCATTTTTACCCAGGTTCGGGCCGCCGTGAGGCATAAAACCCTACTCCTACTTTGGTGGATTGATGGTGGAAAGGTGGTGGTGGAGCGTAGTACACTTGCCCAGCAAGGGTTGCCTCGGGGCGGCAGTGGCTACGCGCGTATGGGGGTCTGAGTTATCCAACCTTCTAACCCTCTCTACGGTCGCCATGGGCCTCCTTTTATAGATTAAGGGGTCACCACAATGGCAAAACAGTCATTATGCACTGATCAGATAGCAAATAGTGCTATCATACCTAACTCTGGCGGGCTAAATAGGGCACATTAAATGCACCGCTCAATGTCACATCATTGGTTGCCCGACAAGGCTTGCCGGGCTATCTCGCCAGCTCCACGCCTGCTCGCTTGACATGTCGCAGGACGCGTGTCATCTGCAGGTGTTTCCTGTAGGGAGAGGCTGCCATGTGGTGAATGGCTGCCACTTAGTCACTCCGCAGTTTGACACCGCACTGATTGACGACGTGGGTTGTGGTGGAGTAGTTGGTGAGGTGGTTTTGCCTCTGTGTGCCCTGGCAGGCCCTGCCGGGACGTCTTGGATGTCGTCTTCCAGGGGTGGCCTCGCCCCTTGCCGAATTCGTCTGCCTGGCAAAGGAGGCCCTTCTCCTGATGGTGCCTTGCTTCTTTGGCTTGATCTTGGTCCCTCTGATCTGTATGTTAGTCCTTTGAACCTCTTAGTCTCTTGTATACTGACTCGGGTTAGTGCTTCAATCTCGTCCCCGTGCCTGTGCACAGTCTGGGTAACAGACCTAGGGTTTGTTGCACCGACAATGGTGCAAAGCAAAGATGCATATCCGATTTGATCAAACATACTAAGAAGCTTGATCACATAACTGTTGGATCATCAGTTAAATAACATGCTCGAAGGCATGACAAGGAAGCCAAATGTTTTTAACTAATCCTATTACAAGGCTTCAGTTGTGCCCAATAAGTTTAGCCAAGTTTTTAAGGATTAAAATTACTCCTGTAATCCAGTTCTTGTGAGGTCCGGGTTATGTCCTACTGGGTTAACATCATCCTGGCATCTTGCAGTGGAGGTCCCCGGGTCATCCTGTGCTGGCTTTTCTTTGCTTGCAATCTGAAGATTGTTCGAGGTCTAGTCGATACCAGTTAAGGCTTGGAAGATTGCTTCATCATTCATGACAGGAGAAGGGTCAATATCAGAGGCAAAAATATGTTTACGCCTTTGAGGAGTCAAGTCAACAACGTCGAAAGAAGGCGCCTTGATTCGGGTGTTGTCGTTGTCATAAGCCGGCTGGTACTTCTTTAGATCCAGCTCTTGGGCCAGTTGACATGCCAATGGCTGCATTTCCTTGATGCATTTGGCAAACTCTGCATCACAGAAGACAGACCTATCATCGTTATACTCTGGAAACCTGCCAGATATTTCTTTTGGATCCAACTCGGATTGATATGCCTTAGCCCGGCTTAGCGAGGTTATTGCTCCTGCTCGGGCGGCTGACAACTTCAGTTCCACGATTTGTTTGGGCATTGTTGATAGTTGGTCCAATACATCTTTGATCAGTTGTGGTGGTTCCTTGCCATTGGATGCAGCTACCAGAGTGCGAAGGCTTCTAGCATTTAGTTTTTCCATCAAGGCATAGGCGGCTTTCAGCTTTACCAGCATATTTTGCCCAAGATCAGAGCTCCTGGCACCTGTCATGCATGCAAAACAAGAGTAGCCAGGTGGGTTAATGATCAAAAATTTCGAGTTGCCAGGCGAGTTAAGCAGTTAAGTATTTCAAGTCGCCAAGCGAGTCTTTTCAACTGATTGAAAGGTTTTACTTACCAAAGATGGCAGTTGTTATGTGAGAAATATGCTGTTTTAAGCCGGCCAATTCTTCAGTCACCGGCTTAAGCTGATTCTTGGCGTCTTCCGCCCGTTTCAATAAAGTGGCCCTTTCTGTTTCAAAGGCGGATCTCTCAGCATCAAAATTCTCCTTGATCTTCTCAAAATCTTCCAAAGAAGATTTCAAATTTGATTCAGCCTTGGCACGTTCAGCTTGTTCAGATTCCAAGTTCTTCTTTAAGCCAGCCAGGTTCGACTCGCCCAAGCATAAAGCTTCCTGCAAAAGGTTTACAACCAAGAATATCATTCAAAGAGGACAGTATATATCTGCTAGATTGGTTAAGTCAGCATTGGACTGAGATGTTAGGGAAAAACTATTTAAGTCCCAAACACATTGCAAGCAATATCCTTGGCACTTGGGGGCTAATATATGTCGTTCTTTTCAGTCTATACTATAGAAGACTCGGCTCACCTCATGAAGCTAAGCTGGCCCTTGGGGGCTACAAGTAATTCTTCAAAGTGGTCGTATTGAAAGACCCGGCTCATCTCATGAAGTTAAGCCGGCCCTTGGGGGCTACATTCTGTTTTGTTTTTCAAAGTGTCTAAAGGTCCGGCTTATCTCATGAAGATAAGCCGGCCCTTGGGGGCTACATGATGTTTTCCTTTTGAAACAAAGTCTAAAGAACCAGCTTATCACTTGCATGATAACCTGACCCTTGGGGGCTACACTTTGGAAACTATGCATTTTTCATCAAGTCTTAACCATACTCAAGGATTTTCCAATGAGCAAGACTTGGGGCTACATGAGGATATGTAACAGGAGAAAATAAAGGGTACCTCATATTTCTTCTTCATCATGTTTACTAAGCCGGCCTCCATATCCCGGCTTGTAGCCACACGGCTTAAGTAGCCAGCGTGAAGGTCTTCAAAACTGAGATCTTCATAGCTAGGCAGTTGAAGTTTGGATTTTCCTTTTTCCAGCAAAGGCGTCTCTTCTTTGGCCATGTGCTTGGCTAACACATTGGAGGTCTCAGGAATTTTCTGACTCACCCCAATGATAGCAATATCCTCTTTGTTCTTCTCAGGAGGAATCTCTTCAGTTGTGTTGATAGGGCTTAAGGCAGCAATGGGGCTTGGCGGCTTAAGGTTGTCCGCCGGGTTAGCATCAGCATCATTGACCTCAGAGGCCGTTACTTCAGTTTGCGGGGGTGGGTCATCTTGGCCATCATGATGGTCTTCAGGTTCTTCGTTATTTGTCTCAGGGGTCACCAACATTTGATCCGCTGAATCAAGGATCTCGGCAGTCTTTGAAGAGCCGCCCACTTTTTGTTTCTTGCTTTTGGATTTGGCCTTGTGGTCAGAATAGAAGGTTGAAGAACATATGATAAAAAGTTTTAAGCTGTCAATAAGTAAAAGTACTCACCCTGGGTTAATAATGAAGGCAGGTAGCTATGTTGAATAAGAGCCGCCCAAAGATGGCGGTGACTCCTGGTAATTGGAATCAGAGGGGTTAAGAGGATGTCTCATAAGGCCAGCCTTGGGTAAAGAAGGAGTTGGACTGTGTGGCACCTCAGCAGGCCATTTACGGGCAGAGGGTTCATGAGTTAACCCAGCCACCAGGTCTACAGAGCCACCACTCCAGGTTTGGCGTCTTGACTCATGTTGAGTTTTCTTCAAAATAAAGTACGGATCTAAATGAGCATCCGGATGAGAAAAGCTTACTTTCCGGACGACCCGCCTATCTTCTTTGGAGGCAAAGAGTACGAGCCGGAGGAGATAGATATTACCTCGGCGTCATCATCTAGGCTAGTTGCTACGTCATCCTTAGAATAAGAGGCGTCAGCTAATTAACTAAAGAGGCAACCAAGAGAGTCAAGTTCTACCTCTGATTGATCGTCAGCATCTGCTGACTCGCCAACAGCGGCCGGCTTAGTTACAACAACTGATTTGTTCTTTTTCTGCCTTGGGCCAGTCCTGGATTTGACCACAGCAGTTTTCCTCTTCCTATTCCAAAAAGCAGAGTTGTGTTGTGTAATTAAGAGGGATTAGCAAGTGAGTTACAGAATAAATCAAAGATATTTAAGCCGGATATAAATGAGTACTTACAAGTGGGGCCAGGTTGAGCTTGAAGAATAGTAATAGCCCTGTCTTGTTACAATTTTCTTGAGGCTCCTGAAGCAAACTCTTCACAGTTTTATTGACCTCTTTAGCGTTAAAGTCATAAGAACTATATCACTGAGGGTCATTTGGCTCTCCTAACACTGGTACAGCGAGGTGCTATACAAATGGTTTTTAACCCCTTCCCGCAACGGCGTTTTGAACCGTCGCCAAGTGAGTGACTGCGATAGGGGGGGGGGGTCCTTCCCACACGACCCAGAAACCATTGGGGATAGGGAGCCTTGGTGCATACAGTTGTCCCTATAAAATTGTTTCTAATATCTCGAATATCCCAAACACTTCATCCTTGCTACTCATTTGTGCTCGTCGCAGTCGGTATTCTGTGGTGCTACGTTTACGATGCGCAACCCATCACAAACAGTTCACGATTATAGAACGTATATGATAAGCAGACAATCACACACATTCACTTTTCCCGAACCGAATGCGATAACTAATTAAGAAGATTAGCTAATCATCGTACGAGTGTCGGATAGGATTATGAAACGTCGGCCCGTCGTAACATCATCGTACATGATAACTATCACACACGCTATTCTGTGGTGCAACGTTTATGATGCATACCACATTAGAAACATTTCATGATTGCAAATCATGTACGATAAGGCAACTATCACAAATGTTTAGTTTGCCCACACCATTTGTGATATTGTCTGACATCACACATGCTTTTCAAACAGCAATGGTGTGCATGATCGCACACGTTTCCTCTCTGTGAACCATGCCGGATTATGGTGTATATCACAAAACATTTGTGTTTTACCGACCGTGTGCACTGTATCGACCTGCAGAGCATAATTTCACCGTAATTTAATTGCTGCTATTTAAAATTGTACCGGATTTGAATTTGAAAGTATGTTATAGCTTTATTCATATCCATCAGGTTCAAACAACCAATGCATTATTCGATTCACACGTACATATGTTCAAGAATTACATAAGCACCAAATAAAGAATGATGAACCACAGTTGTATACTTGTACTATTAAAGATGGTAAAGAAAGAGGCAGAATACATTCTAGTTGCTGAGCAAGGTGAAGCGGATTGCCCATATTGTGCCCTCCTCCGTGCAGAAGGCACGCACGACTCTAGTCCAACCCCTTGTGATGGCTGACCACCCACTCTTCACAGTCTTCATGAATACAAATAGATAGTCATCGTGTTCTGGTAGAAATACTTTAACCTTTGCATGCCCACCAATCCTGTAGTTTGAGAGGTAATATTGAGTAAACTTTTTTCGGAACCACTTCAAAGGAAAAAGATTCAGACATTGTCATCTAACACAACTCATTATGGGCAGTAAAAAGAAGGTTGCAGAGTTCTTACTTACTATCCTGCAGTTCGCTGTTGTCTTGGATAAAGTGTAAACAAATAGTTTAATTGCCATCTTTTGACCCATTTTACTAACAATCTTTATCGGTTTCCTCACTTGATGTTGGTTCATTAATATATCATTGCCCCATACATAGAAAGGGTCGAAGCGTGGATCTTTACCAATGACATATGTACCTAAAAGCACCAAGTTAATATTAGAAGCTAAACAACAATTGCACAATGATGTAGTACAACACTCCCTCCGTCCCATTATATAATATCTTATAACATCCAATATACTCACATATTGGATGAATTAACATCTTATATTATGGGCCGGAGGGAGTTTATTGCCTTTTTACAAATTATCAGCTGATTAACTGCTGATGTGCTGCTGTTGTTGTTGTTGTTGTTGTTGTTGTTGTTGTTGTTGTTGTTGTTGTTGCTACTCTTCTACGTATATCTAGACATCATCAGAACATTAAGGTAACACTCTTCGTTGTTGCTATGCTGCCTAGGATTGCATATTTAGACATTCAGTACAGTGCATGTTGCTATGTAGCCTTAGATATATTAGATATGGCCCTAGTTAACCTACCGATAAATGGGTTATTGGTATATTCAGTTAAAAGTCTGATTCATGGATTAGTCCCTTACCAGACCCTTAGATATGGCCCTAGTAAACCTACCGATAAATGGGTTATTGGTATATTCAGTTAAAAGTCCGATTCACCGATTAGTCCCTTACCAGACCCCGGCCTATATGGTACCAGCTACCGATATCCTGAACAGTGAGTATATATAAGCCATGGGATGAAACTAATCTCGATGGAAAACAGCAGTCGTTCCCAAAATTGTCCTGTGTAAGTACATCGAGAGGCATGTTAAGCACAAAAGGCTAAACATCAACCAAATATATCGATGGAAGACAAAATAATCTCCAAACGATAGCTTCAGTGTGCAGGTTTAAGCACGCTAGTTAAGAAAAACAAAAAGTGGAAAGGTGTGTTAACTGCAACAGGCCTAACATTTAACAACACACAAATATAGTCATTCAAACTGGTATTGTGCCGGTCTAAGTACACTGGTTATTGTTAAATAAAAATGGAAAGGCATGTTAACTACAACATGCTTAACAGCAACCAAATGTAGTCATTCATAGTGGTATTGTTGAAACTGGTATTGATGAAATTGTACTGCATAGTTCATACTTGCACATATAGAACATCACATTGTGAATAACTGGAATAAACAAGGCATACTACGAACAACCTAACATAGCATTTGAAACTGGACATATGCTAACTACAAACAACCGAACAACCAAAAAACTTTAAAAGAGCCATATGCTAGCTATAACAGGCTTAACAACAAACAAATATATGCATTCCTATCGGTATGTTTAAAATAGGTATTGATGAAAATGTACTGCATAGTAAATAGTTACACATATAGAGCATCACATTGTGAACAACTAAAATAAACAAGGCATACTGTAAACAACCAAATATAGCAATTAAAAATGGACATATTCTCACGACACTACAAAAGGGACTCGAAAAAACAAATCATGGGTTCCCCCCTGTGAAGAGGCACGGCAAAACAAATCATGGGTTTCCTCACTTGTCATGGATGGGCTCATTCCCGTGGGAAGAGCACGAACCCTGGGTGCACTCCATGTTGTCCCAAATGGGCTCCTTCCCCTTGGAAGAGCACGCCTATAGGGTGCCCTCCCTGATGTCGCAGATGGGCTCTTTCCCCTTGGTAGAGCTCAAGAGGGTGCCCTCCTCGTGGTCACCGTCGATGAGGTCTGACTTGGAAGTTGTGGATCCCATGACAGCATCGCAGAACGTGTCTTTCAGAAATGAAAAAAGGGGCTCGATGGCGATGTAGGATGGCAAATTCTTGACAGCAATCCAGAGGAGATCAGCGTCGGGGCCATGGATGAGATCAACGGCGATTGAACCCGAGGGGTTGGGGGTGGGCCACTTAACCTATGACATAGCCAGCGTCAGTCCATCGCTGTCGACGACCTCGATGTCGTAGCCGGCGTCCCCGACATACCCGCATACTCTAGCCCGCTTATTGAGAGCCTGTGGCTAGTAATGGTCGTCAGCTTCCTCGGCGGCCACCTCGGCGACGTTGGGCGAAGAGGCCATGATACACCTCTTTTGGGCCAGTCGCTCCTCGAGCTTCACGGGAAGCGTAGCTGGGCTTAGGTTACGACGCTCTAGAGTGGGGGATGGGGATGGGGATCTGTGGGAAAGGACACATTTGGCAGGTGTCCTCTAAGAAACTCGGGGCTGCTAGGGTATGGAGATCGGTGGGTAAGCTGCATGGGCAAAGCGCTGATGTTGACAATGGAAGCCTTGATGCGGCGGCGGCGAGCTTGCTAGGGTTTCGAGCGAGGGAGGGGGGGGTGGGGGGGGGGGGATGTCGTGCATTCGGTAGAGGTGCGCAGGGAGGGGGTGGCGCGCACGTGCCTGAGGAGTTTTTGGAGTGTGTGTGTGTGGAGGGGGGGTGTTTGAGGAAATGGCGCGGCTACTGAAAATTTTACTACGCGGGAGTCAAACGCGGGAGTAAAATGCCGGGGCTATTGAAAATTTGGATGATGGTGCATCGCACATGGTCCCGAAATAACAACCGTGTGTTATGAAACATAAAAACCCTCAGGATGGGTAAATATTTTCGAGGGATGAAGGCGGGAGCGGGAACAACAAACATCACACACGGTCGAAACATAATAACCGTGTGTTATCAAACAGAAAAACCTGTAGGCGGGTTAGATAATTTTGAGAGGGGAAGCCTCATGGAGCCCAATGTACTTTGCTTCTGTGCATGACAGGGGCAGTGGCGTGGTGCACAGTTTGTGTGAGTGAACCGTGTCTGTTGCGTCATCTGACTTGTCTAACGTTCATAAATTTGGCGAAAATGACGCGAGAAACGGTCAGAACATGAACACACTTGCATGTGGACCAAATATATGTATGAAAAGGGTGGTTTGATGTTCAAATGCCAAATGGACAACTTCGATGTGGCACCTATCTCACAAAGCTCATGGTATTGCTTGCCCCCCCCTTCATGTCGGCAGGAGGGGAATCCTAAGCTATGAACGCATACCCGCCCCCACGGAGGTTCACCTAGAAAAGTGCGAAGTAGCAGTCCCCCCCCATCACACACACACACTTTCAGTCAGCAGGAGAGGGCATCTCACCAAGATGTATCGCAAAACGGACCAAGAAGAATCCACCTTGGTCGTACAACCTCTCTCTTGTTGTTGGTCAAACTGATAGACGTCCATGCGAGCCTACAGATGGGCTAGCTCACCAATAATCACGCAAGTAGCTAGTCCCCGGAGACAAGCACAGCCTGCATGTGGCCCAAACATATGTATGGAGTGTTGATGTTTGAATACACAATGGAACAACTTTGTTGTGGCACCGTGCTTTGGAACTAGAAATCGCCACACGGAGCGAGGGTTAGTTAACGACACATTGTATGCATGTATGTCACACCAAGCGCATGGTATTGCTTGCCCCCCCCCCCCTTCATGTCGGCAGGAGGGGAATCCGAAGCTATGAATGCATGCCCGCCCCCACAGAGATTCACCTAGCAAAGTGCGAAGTAGCAGTCCCCCCCATCAAACACACACACACACGCACGCACACACACACAAACACACACACACACACACTTTCACTCGGCGAGAGAGGGCATCTCACCAAGATGTATCATAAAATGGACCAAGAAGAATCCTCCTTGGTCGTACAACCTCTCTCTTGTTTTTGGTCAAAGTGATGGACGTCCATGCGACCCTAGAGATGGGCTAGCTCGCCAATAATCACGCAAGTAGCTAGTCCCCGAAGACAAGCACTACCTGCATGTGGCCCAAACATATGTATGGAGTGTTGATGTTTAAATACACAATGGAACAACTTTGTTGTGGCACCGTGCTTTGGAACCAGAAATCCCGACACGGACCGAGGGTTAGTTGACGATGCATTGTATGATGTATGTCACACCAAGCGCACGGTATTGCTTCCCCCCCCCCTTCGTGTCAGCAGGAGGGGAATCCTAAGCTATGAACGCATGCCCGCACCCATGGAGGTTCACCTAGCAAAGTTCGAATTAGCAGTCCCCCCCATCACACACACACACACACACACACTTTCAGTCGGCGGGAGAGGGCATCTCACCAAGATGTATCGTAAAACGGACCAAGAAGACAGCCTCTCTCTTGTTGTTGCTCAAGGTGATGGACGTCCATGCAACCTAGAGATGGGCTATCTCGCCAATAATCACGCAAGTAGCTAGTCCTCGAAGACTACTACTGCCTGCGTGTGGCCCAAACATAAGTATGGAGTGTTGATGTTTGAATATACAATGGAACAACTTTGTTCTGGCATCGTGCTTTGGAACCAAAAATCCCCACACTGAGCGAAGGGTCAGCTGACGATGCATTGTATGCATGTATGTCACACCACACTTTGAGCCGATGACGGGGATTCATGCATGCATGCATAGTATGTGCTCAAACTTAGGTCTGAATCTCACCATGACCTACTACGATAATACAAACCAAAGGAAGAATCCACCATGGTAACCTATCTCGTTGTCGGTCAAAGTGATCATGGATGTCCATACAGGCCCACGAATATATAGGCTCTTGTCGACGATAACCATGTGAGGGAGTGTACCGTTCGAAGACAACCACTGCATGCATATGTATGTATGGAGGTGATGCGAGCATGTTTGAATACCATGCACATTGATGTGGTGCGTGCGTCGAAAATCATACAGTCCCCACACAGAGCGAGATCGGTTCAAGACGTGTCGTGGTACTTCCCACTTTGACTCCGTGGGAGGGATTCATGCGTACACATGCATGTGTTCTCAATCTATATCATGTCATCCTAGAGCATGACCTATATATATACCGTAATACAAACCAAAAAATAATCCCATCCTAAGTCAAATTAACCTCTCTCGTTGTCGAGCAAAGTAGTGATGGACCAAGCGGGCCCACAGATGGAAAGCATCGATATCGCTGATAACCGCATGAGTGGGTGCCAGAGGACAACCGCCATCACTTTGCATGTGGACAAACATATGTATGGAGAGGTGTGTGTGGTTCTGATGTTTGAATACCCAAAATGCACAACTTAGATGTGGCACATGCCTAAAAAACTGTAAAGTCCCCACACAAAGCGAGGTTCATGAAGGGTACTACCACGGGTACAGTGAGGTGCTATACAAACAGTTTTTAACCACTTACCGCGATGACATTTAGAATCGTCGCCAAGTGAGTGACTGCATTAGGGGGGTCCTTCCCACATGACCCAGAAACCGTCGGGGATAGGTCACCACCCAGTCGCTGCATACTTGCAACTCGTTTGTGCTTGCATTGCCATCGAAGTCGGTATTCTGTGGTGCTACGTTTACGATGCGCGACCCATCACAAATGGTTCATGATTATAGAACGTGTATGATAAGCAAACAATCACACACATTCGCTTTTCCCAAATCGTATGCGATAACTAATTAAGAAGATTAGCTAATCGTCATATGAGTGTCGGAAAGGATTACGAAACTTCGGACTGTCGTAACATCGTCGTACATGAAAACTATCACACACTCTATTCTGTGGTGCAACGTTTACGATGCATACCACATCAGAAACAGTTCATGGTTGCGAATCGTGTACGATAGGGCAACTATCACAAACATTTAGTTTGCCCGCATCGTTTGTGATAGTCTGACATCACACACGCTTTGCAAACGGTAACTGTGTGCATGCTTGCACATGTTTCCTCTCTGTGAACCGTGTCAGATTATGGTGTATATCGCAAACGTTTGTGTTTTACCAACCGTGTGCGCCGTAACGACCTGGAGAGTGGAATTTCACCGTAATTTAATTGTTGCAATTTCAAATTGTACCGGATTTGAATTTGAATGCATGCTATAGCTTTATTCATATCCATCAGGTTCAAACAACCAATGCATTATTCGATTCATAGGTACATATGTTCAAGAATTACATAAGAACCAAATAAAGAATGATGAACCACAGTTGTATACTTGTACTATTAAAGACGGTAAAGAAAGAGGCGAAATACATTCTGGTTACTGAACAAGCTGAAGCGGAATGCCCATATTGTGCCCTCCTCCTTGCAGAAGGAACGCACGACTCTGGTCCAACCCCTTGTGATGGCGGACCGCCCATCCTTCATGGTATTCATGAAAACATCTAGATAATCATCGTGTTCTGGTAGAAATACTTTAACCTTTGCATGCCCACCAATCATCACTACAGGAATCAGCTTATTTGCCGTTTGCCATGGCAGACGGCAAAGGCACCAAAAGCGGACGGCAAAGCCCTTTGCCGTCCGCCACTGACGGCAAACCTGCCTGGCAAAGAGGGTCACGGTAAATGGGTTCTTTGCCGTCTGCTTCCTCGAAGCGGACGGCAAAGGCACTTTGCCATCCGTGGCTGACGGCAAAGAACATGGACGGTAAAAAATAGCCGTTAGCCACGTTAGGTGGCTAACGGCAACCTTTGCCATCTGCGAGCGGACGGCAAACATGCCCTCCCCTTTGCCGTCCGCTGGCGGACGGCAAAGTAACCAAATGGTCAGGTCCCAGGTTGCACAGGATGCTGCCACGTGGTCTCTTTGCCGTCGGTGGCAGACGGCAAAGCCCCCTTTGCCGTCGGTGGCGGATGACAAAGAGGCTACATTGCCTCTCTTTTTTTCTGTTTTTTCTTATATCCAAGCATTTTCAAAGCAAATAGATGATATATATATATATATATATATATATATATTTCATAGGGAAATTATAGAGCAAACATATAAGATATCCAACACATATAACTTCATCATACATGCATAGTTCCATCCAACCATAGCAAGTTCCATGCATAGCTCCATCATACATAGCAAGTTTCACATAGAGGCATCCAACCATATATATTACAATAGTTTCATCCAACGATACATGCATAGTTCAATGATACAAAAGAAACAGAGAAAGGGATAAGAAGCACTCCATCAATGCAAGCTTTCGTCAAGTGAATGAAATCTACAAAATGGGAAATAAGAAAGTTGGAAGAAGATTAGAAGAAGAAGAAGAAGAAAATGAAGAAGAAGAAGAAGAAGAAGAAGAAGAAGAAGAAAATGAAGAAGAAGAAGAAGCTAAGTGTATGTCATTATTGAGCCAGCTAGGTAACTAAGAATACCCTCGTACAACGCTCTCCGGAGAGGTACGGGTGGAATGGAAGTACCACTCCCACCACGCTGAGGACCAGCGCCCACCATCTTTCAACACCTGTCATGACAGAAGAGTAAACAGAATTAGTACAACATAAAAAAATTGAATACCGACATGAATAATAAATTGTATATTAACTCATGAGTCAGTTTGGGTGTTTCAAGTTTCAACCCCTCGGCGACCCTCGACCCCTCGGCGACTCTCGACCCCTCGGCGACCCTCGACCCCTCAGCGATCATCTACCGCTAACCCCTCAGCGACCCTCGACCCCTGACCCCTCGGCAATCCTCGATCCTCGACCCTCGACCCCTCGACCATCGACCCGTAGACCCTCAACCCCTCGCCCCCTCGCCCCCTCGGTGGTCCTGTCGAACACCTTCACTGTCAGTGCTGGCGAACTGCTTCCATCTTGGGGACGTCCTCATCTTAAGCTACGAGACCACTCTATCAGCACTCGGACCGGAAGATCCTCGACCCCTCACCCCCTTGGTGGTCCTATCAAACACCTTCACTGTGAGCATGGTGCGGCTGTTGTCGTAGCTTAAGATGTAGACGTGCCCGAGCTAAAGGTCATCAGCGCGGGCGAGCTGCTTCCATCCGTTCTTCGCGCATGGATGGAAGCAGTTCACCAGTCTCATGACCTTCAGCTCAGGACATCCTCGTCTTAAGCTACGACACCGGTCGGTCAGCACTCGGACTAGAAGATCCTCGACCATCGACCCCTAGCCTCCTCTATTTTCTTCTTCTTCCTCCTCTTCTTTTCTTCTACTTCTTCTTCCTCTTGTTCTACTTCTTATTTTCTTTTTGTTCATCTTTCTTCTTTCTTCTCAACTAAACCTAAACTAAACAAAATATAAACCTAAACCTAAAAAACAGAAAACTAGACCTAAACCAAACTAAATCTAAACTAAACTTAAACTAAACTAAACCTAAACTAAACTAAATCTAAACCTAAACCTAAAAAAACAGAAAAAAACCTAAACTATAAACTAAACAAAAAAAAGAGGAGGAGGGGGCTCACCGGAGTGGGGAGGTGGCGGAGGCCGACGCCGGCGGGTCGGGGCGTCGGGGGGGCCGGGCGGCGTTGCTTCTGGTAGTCTGGGGCGGCGGGGCGTCGGGGGGCTTGGGGAGGCCCGGGGGGGGGGGGCGGCGAGGCGTCGGGAGGCCCAGAGCGGCGGGGCGTTGGGGGGGCCGGGCGGCGAGCCGGAGCGGTGTTCTGGCGCGCGGGGCGTCTGGGGGGCGAAGCGGTGGGCCGGGGTGGCGTGCAGGAGCGGTGGTGGCAGCGGGCGGCGGGCCGGGGCGGCGTGTGGTCGGGGACGGGGGGCAGTTGGGGGCGGCGGTGTGCGGTCGGGGCCGCGGTGGGGGTCGGGGGCGATCTGACTGGCGGCGCGCAGTGGGGGTTAGGGAGAGAGAGAAGAAAGAGAGGAGGCGGAGGAACCGCCGTTACATAGTTAAATCTTTGCCGTCCGCTAGCAGACGGCAAAGAGGTGGGCCTGGTGGGCCGTCAGGGTTTGGACCTCCACTGGGCCCTACCCACCTCTTTGCCATCTGCTAGCGGACGGCAAAGATATGACTGATGGCAAATAGGGTCTTTGCCGTCAGCCCGTTCTTTGCCGTCCGTATTTTGGACGCAGACGGCAAAGGCCTTCTTTGCCGTCCGCTAGCAGACGGCAAAGATCTGACTGATGGCAAATTCTCTGTTTCCAGTAGTGCATGTAGTTTGAGAGGTAATCTTGAGTAAACTGCTTTGCGAACCACTGCAAAAAAAAAAGATTCAGACATTGTCATCTAACACAACTCATTATGGGCAGTAAAAAGAAGGCTGCAGAGTTCTTACTTACCATCCTGCAGTTGACTATTGTCTTGGATAAAGTGTAAACAAATAGTTTAATTGCCATCTTTTGACCCATTTTACTAACAATCTTTATCAGCTTCCTCACTTGATGCTGGTTCATCGATATCTCAATACCCCATATGTAGAAAGGGTCGAAGCGCGGATCTTTACCAATGACATATGTACCTAAAAGCACCAAGTTAATATTAGAAGCTAAATAGCAATTGCATAATGATGTAGTACAACACTCTTTTATAATATCTTATAACAACCAATATACTCACATATTAGATGAATTAACATCATATATTATGGGCCGAAAGGAGTTTATTGCATTTTTACAAATTATTGACTGATTAACTGCTATTGTATCCATGGGTTAGAGTTAGTTTGAGCTAGTTTGGGCTCAAATAGCCCTGAAGTATATCCAAACATGAGGACTAGTTTTAGCTAGTTGCATCTAACCCACCCAAAAAAACTATCCCACCCAAGAGGTGCTAATTGGAGCTATTTCTTCTAGTGCATTTATTGTCAATCTAACCCTGTCATCCAAACACCTCTTTGGATGGAGTTAGTTCAGGGTTAGTCATGAGCTAGAAACTAAATCTAACCTCTAGCTAAGTTGAGTATCCAAACAGGGCTATGTTGTTGTTGTTGCTGCTGCTCTTCTATGTTTATCTACACATCATCAGAACATTAAGGTAACACTCTTCCTTGTTGCTATGTGGCCTAGGATTGCATATTTAGACATTAAGTACAGTGCATGTTGCTATGTAGCCTCAGATATATTACATATGGCCCTAGTTAACCTAATGATAAATGGGTTACAGATATATTCAGTTAAAAGTCTGATTCACCGATTAGTCCCTTATCAGCCCCCGGCCTATATGGTACCAGCTACTGATATCCTGAACAGTGAGTATATATAAGCCATGGGATGAAACTAACCTCAATGGAAAACAGAAGTCGTTCCCAAAGTTGTCCTGTGTAGGTACATCAAGAGGCATGTTAAGCACAACAGGCTAAACATCAACCAAATATATCCATGGCAGACAAAACAATCTCCAAAAGATAGCTTCAATGTGCAGGTTTAAGCACGCTAGTAAAACAAAACAAGTGGAAAGGTGTGTTAACTGCAACAGGCCTAACATTTAACAACAAGCAAATATAGTCATTCAAACTCGTATTGTGCCGGTCTGAGTACACTGGTTATTGTTAAATAAAAATGGAAAGGCATGTTAACTACAAGATGCAGCAACCAAATGTAGTCATTCATAGTGGTATTGTTGAAACTGGTATTGATCAAATTGAACTGCACAGTTCATACTTGCACATATAGAACATCACATTGTTAATAACTGGTATAAACAAGGCATACCACGAACAACCAAAGATAGCATTTGAAACTGGACATATGCTAACTACAAACAACCGAACAATCAAAAAACTTTAAAAGAGGCATATGCTAGCTATAATAGGCTTAGCAGCAAGCAAATATATGCATTCCTATCGGTTTGTTTAAAACTGGATTGATGAAATGTACTGCACGGTAAATAGTTGCACATATAGAGCATCACATTGTGAACAACTGAAATAAACAAGGCATACTGCAAACAACCAAATATAGCAATTAAAACTGGACATATTTTCACTACACTACAAAAGGGACTCGACAAAACAAATCATGGCTTCCCCCCTGTGAAGAGGCACGGCAAAAAAAATCATGGGTTTCCTCACTTGTTACAGACGGGCTCGTTCGCGTGGGAAGAGCATGGACCCTGGATGCGCTCCATGTTGTCGCAGATGGGCTCCTTCCCCTTGGAAGAGCATGGCTGTAGGGTGCCCTCCCTGATGTCGCAGACGGGCTCTTTCCCCTTGGAAGAGCAGATGGGCTCTTTCCCCTTGGAAGTGCCGGAGAGGGTGCTCTCCTCGTGGTCGCCGTCGATGAGGTCTGACTTGGAAGTTGTGGATCCCAAGCCAGCGTCGCAGAACGTGTCCTTCAGAAATGACAAAAGTGGCTCGATGGCGATGTAGGATGGCAAATTCTTGACAGCGAGCCAGAGGAGATCAGCGGCGGGGCCATGGATGAGATCGACGGCGGTTGAACCCGAGGGGTTGGGGGTGGGCCACTTAACCTGTGACATAGCCCACGTCAGGCCGTCGCTGTCGATGACCTCGATGTCGTAGCCGGCATCCGCGATATACCCGCATAATCTAGCCCGCTGATTGAGTGCCTGCGGCCAGTAATGGTCGTCAGCTTCCTCGGTGACGTCGGGCGAAGAGACCGCGATACATCTCTTTTGGGCCAGTCGCTCCTCGAGCTCCACGGGAAGCATAGCCGGGCTTAGGCTGCGACGCTCTGGGTGGGGGATGGGGATGGGGATGGGGATCTGTGGGAAAGGGGGCGTTTGGCAGGCTTCATCTAAGAAACTCAGGGCGGCCTGGGTATGGAGATCGGTGGGTAAGCTGCACGGGCAAACTGGCAGATGTTGATAATGGAGGCCTTGCGGCAGCGGCGGCGGCGACCTTGCTAGGGTTTCGAGCGAGGGAGGGTGTGTGTGTGTGTGTGCGCGCGCGCGCGCCAGAGGAGGTTTTGGTGTGTGTGTGTGTGTGTGTGTGTGGAGGGGGGCGGGGGTGTGTTTGAGGAAATGACGCGGCTACTGAAAATTTTACTATGCGGGAGTCAAACGCGGGAGTGAAATGCCAGGGCTATTGAAAATTTGGATGACGGTGCATCGCACATGGTCCGGAAATAACAACCATGTGTTATAAAACAGAAAAACCCTCGAGGCGGGCAGATATTTTCGAGGGATGCAGGCGGGAGCGGGAACAAGAAACATCACACACGGTCAAAACATAATAACCGTGTGTTATAAAACAGAAAAAACCTGCAGGCGGGTAGATATTTTTGAGAGGAGGAGCCTCATGAAGCCCAATGTACTGTGCGGATGTGCGTGACAGGGGCACCGGCGTGGCACACAGTTAGTGTGACTGAACCATGTCTGTTGCGTCAACCGACTTGTCTAATGTTCATAAATTTGGCGCAAAATGACACGGGAGAGGGTCAAAACACGAACACACTTGCATGTGGACCAAATATATGTATGAAAAGGGTGGTTTGATGTTCAAATACCAAATGCAACTTCGATGTGGCACCTATCTCGCAAAGCGCACGGTATTGCTTGCCCCCCCCCTCATGTCGGCAGGAAGGGAATCCTAAGCTATGAATGCATGCCCCCCACCACGGAGGTTCACCTAGCAAAGTGCAAAGTAGCAGTCCCCCCCCCACACACTTTTAGTCGGCGGGCCAAAGAGGGCATCTCAACAAGATGGATTGTAAAACGGAGCAAGAATAATCCACCTTGGTCGTACAACCTCTCTTTTGTTGTTGGTCAAAGTGATGGCCGTCCATGCGACCCCGGAGATGGGCTAGCTCGCCAATAATCAAGCAAGTAGCTAGTCCCTGAAGACAACCACCTCATGCGTGTGGCCCAAACATATGTATGGAGAGGTGTGTTTCAATACACAATGGAATAACTTTGATGTGGCACCGTGCTTTCGAACCAGAAATCCCCACACTGAGCGAGGGTTAGTTGATGATGCATATGTATGTCACACCACACTTGCATGCATAGTATGCGCTCAAACTTAATTAGGTCTGAATCTCACCATGACCTATTCTATGATAACACGAACCAAAGGAAGAATCCGCCATGGTAACCTATCTTGTCGTCCATCTAGGTGATCATGGATGTCCACGCGGGCCCACGAATATATAGGCTTGTCGCCGATAACCACGCGAGGGAGTGTACCATTCGAAGCCAACCACTACATGCATATGTATGGAGGTTATGCGTGCATGCATGTTTGAATACCATTTCACAACATTGATGTGGCGCGTGCGTTGAAAATTGTACAGTCCCCACACAGAGCAAGATCGGTTCATGACGTGTTGTGGTACTAGCCACTTCGACTCGATGGGAGGGATTCATGCGTACACATGCATGTGTGTGCTTAAACTATATCATGTCATCCCAGAGCATGACCTATATATATAACGTATTACAAACAAAAAACTAATCCCCTCCTAAGTCAAATTAACCTCTCTCATTGTCAGGCAAAGTAGTGATGGACCAAGCGGGCCTACAGATGGAAAGCATCGATATCACTGATATCCGCTTAAGTGGATGTGAGAGGACAACCACCATCGCTTTGCATGTGGGCCAAACATATGTTGAATACCCAAAATTCACAACTTTAATGTGGCACATGCCTCGAAAACCTTAAAGTCCCCACACAAAGCGAGGTTTATGAAGTGTACTACATATGATGGTCCCCTTCCCCCTCTTCAACGCATACTATATGCTCCTACCGTAATACCACCCAAAAAGATATTCCTTGATGGTGAAATTAATTAACCTTTCCCAATGTAGGTCAAAGTGATGCATGCATCAACGATGGCCTCGCGGGCCCACAGATGGAAGCGTCACACGTGAGTGTCCTAGGATAACCACCGCCTGCATGCATGTGGCCCAAAGAGGTGTTGTGTGATGTTTGAATAGCCAATTTCACAACTTTGATGTGGCACGTACCTCGAAAACCAAAAAGTCCTGACACTGAGTGAGGTGTACTTGTTCACGGATGCGTACGTATAGTATATATGCTAGTCCCCTCCCACCTCTTTGACGCGTACTATATAGTCCCACCATAACACAAACAAAAAAGATTCTACCTTGCTGGTAAAATTAACCTCTCTGACGGCTATTGGTTAAAGTGATGGAAGACGTCCTCGCGGGCCCACAGAAGGCGTCACACGCGAGTATCGAGTGTCGTGTAGGACCACCATCGACTGCATGTGGCCAAAACATGTATGTATGAAAGGGTTGTGTAATGTTTTAAATAACGAATTCATGACTCTGCTGTGGCACCTGCCTCACAAAACGGCCAACCCACACGGTAGCTCATGACTCGTAGTGTACTGCCAGCCACCCCCCACCCCCAGACGCACACACACACACCACAAATCCACCGCAACTACGATGCATGTTAAATTATCCCGCGGTGAACATATGGTACCAAAGGAGGGACATTTTAATTTTGAAAAAAAATAGAGATCATTAAGACGTTTTAGTACATTGATTGATTTTCTAGGGGTATAATGTGCAAAAATCAAATTTGAGCTACATGCACACGTGACAGTGCACCTAAATGGATTGCAAAAACACATGTGTCTCACTGGGTGCATGTTTACTCCTCGTGCAAGAAATTTCAAACATTGAGAATCTTGATTTTTTAAATTCTAGTACATCCAAAACTTATTTGAAATCATGAAACTTATCGTGTTGTCATATGGACACCAATACAAAGTGGCACTGTACTTTTTTTTCAAATTTGAGACCAGTTTTGATGTAATCTTTAGCTTCTTACAAACGGGAGATTATTAATAATTGGGAACCAATATTGGAAACGGATTATTTATTCGAACCGTGAGCGTTAGACCTACAATGGATACGTGCCATGCTTCGGTTAAGCAATAAAGCGGCAGCATTAATCATCCAAATAGAAAAACAATATACGTGCCGCCACGCGACCCGTGTGTCGTGTGAGCAGGAGTGAGTTGACGGGATGCATGCGAGCAATCCGCCGCGCAGGCAGACCGGGAGGCGTGCGTGTAGGTGTGTGAATTGACGAGAGGCATGCTCGCTACGCAGTGTCATCGGGAGGCATGCGAGTAGTTGTGTGAAACGACGGTAGGCATGCCAACAGTCTGGTGCGGAGGCTCACAGGGAGGTGAGCCAGCAGTTTGACCGCGGCCCTCCTCTCTCCCACTACTCCATATTAATGGCGCGCCCGAGCGGCCACACCCCCCATCCTCGCCACACACACAATCCTCACTCTTCGCTTGCATCCTCAACTCCGCTCTCAGTCCTTAAAGTCGTCAGTGTATGAGGATGCCGCCGAAGCGCCCCATCGGAGGGAGTGGTGACTCCGGGGCTGCTGAAGCACCGGAGCACGGTGTGGAGATGGAGACAGAGGTTGCCGTCACCGCCGACCAGGTATCGCTGCACCCCGACATCGTCGACAACTTCGTGCTTCCACAGCCGGAGGCGGAGGTCCACATAGACTTCGGTGATGACTCGGGCGACGACCCCGGCGACGACTCCGATGACCACTCCGTCGACTCCGACTACGACTTACAACCGGTTAGTCATCTATACCCATTTATGTGTCAAATAGATCCTAGGGTTTCTCTGGTTACTCCTGCCTCCCCCTTTTTGGAATAGAAATCCTATGGTTATGTTCTCCTAATCCATGAAATCTGAGTAAGTTTCGTTAGATCCGTGTAGTGTATTGATTGTTTGAATGGTACAATTGATAAGTGATTAGTTGTTTCATCTGTGCAAATGATTTCTGTTAGTAATCCGACTAGGGTTAGTGTTCGTGCTAATAATTCCTAGCCAGGACTTGACAATTGATTTTGAATGACCTGCATATATGTTTGTGCCATTATTTTCTTCAAGATTAGTCTGTACATAGATGATTGTGCTTAAAAATCGAACCATAATCTCTGGATATGTATAAAAAAATAGCCATAAATTCCTAATCCTACTTCCCGGCATGTAAACATTGATTTGAGATGCCAATTTTTGGCAACTGCCAAATGTTCACTAGAGATTCGTTTGTAAACATTAATTTGACGCCACATTTTTATTACTATTTGTATAGGTGCTGTCTGACGATGTGGACAGCGAGGATGAAGATGGCCAGAGGAGGTACAAGAGGCAAATCCTAAGGGAGATTTATGCGGGAATGCATAACAGGCGTATTAGGACCTGGGACGGCAGCTATCGTTGCCCATTTTGCAACCAAAAGCTTCATGACACGTATGAAAGTGTTCTGGCGCATGCAAGAGGACGAGCCATTGGCTCCTTCAAGCTGAAGTATTCTCGCAGGGTGGCGCACGCCGCTTATGCCGAGTACCTAGAGAAGCTTCGGGATCGTGCCGGCAGATGAGATGAGATGTGGGATCGAACTATGTACACTTGAGTATGCTTAATGACAGTTGAACTATGTACTTATGGTTGAACTATGCTTGTGTACGCTTATTATCTATGTCTGAGTATGTTTAATCTATGTTTACTTATGTCTAAATGTGGGATATGGATGCAATCAGTTCGGTTGATGGAATCTACCTCTGTCCTGGTTTATTGGTACCCTATGTAATTTGTGTTAAATTTTGACCAAAGATTTAACTGACAAAATGTTAGTGCAGGTCAGGATAAATTATATCGTTGGATGCATATTTGAAAATAGTGTTCAATGATATAATTTTTGGTGACATGCATAAACATTTTTTAGTTAAATATTTGGTCAAAATTTGGTACAAATTACAAAGGGGACGAATAAACCAGGACGGAGGTAGTACGTCAATCACACACGGTTCCCAAAATTGGAACCGTGTGCTATGACTTTCATTTTCCCTGTTACATCAACCACATGGTTGGCTCTTGCAAACCGTTGCCTCCGAAACTCTTTGTGCGACAGAAACCCTCACCACCCAATTCAAAAAAGAAAAAAGAAAACCCTCACCATCCCCTAGTCACAAAAACCCTCACCCCGTCCGCCAACCCCGGTCCCCATTCACACCTGCACAAGCTCCTCCGCGTCTATGCATGGCACCACCTATCGCGGCGGCAACCACTTAGCTCGATGCATGCCGCCGCGGCCAGGCTGCCAACAAACCCCACCGCATTTCGCCACTTCCGCTTGCCGCCGCCTATCGCCATCAACTTTCTTGACGCTGATCCTGGTCGACCCAGCTCCGCCCAGTTGGGGAATCCGCCGTATTGAGGGTTTTTTATCATGGACAACAAGGTAACTAATTTAATTAGATATTATCTCATCTCTTATCCCAGTTCATCTGCCTCCTTTAATCACTCGGCGGAAATCGCCGTGAATTCATTTTTATTCAAGCTGATTTGAGGGTTTTCTTTCATTCATAGAGTGTACAGTGCGCGGACACATCAGGACTTTCTGGCCTCCGCCAGACATCCAAGGAGTTCCATCTCACCGTACCAGATGACTTGAGGATGCGCGTAGTATGTTCAATCTCACCCTAAATCGGTTGGCATGGCCTACTTTCCTAAACATATACTAAATATTGCTACATTTGGATAAAAGGTGCCACATGCACCATATACGTCAAAGGGGATTTTATTTTCCTCTTATTTCTATATTAGGCAAATTAATGATGTATTGTTCTTTCGATTACTCTCATATTTCCATGACATCATGTTTACCCTATCTGTTTAATTATAGATTTTTGTCCTTCGATTTCAAGTCCTGTACAGTTCTTTCAATTTGGGCCCATATTTGCATGTTACCACATTTTCTTTAACAATCCTACCATTTTCTGCAGCGCATCCCTTGCTATGCAACAGAATCTGTAGTAAACAATCTTTCCCTTTACATAAATCAAGACTGCAGGGATGTCATACTGAACACAAACCATGGATTTACAATCGTTGCTGCTATAAGACTTGATGGACGTGGTGACTCCTATTTTGGCACTGGCCTTTGGAAAGAAATTTCGAAGATTTATGTACTGAAAGCTGGCTCTAAAATTGCACTGCACATAAAAGAGCCTGGTCATGAGATATATGCTAACTTCCCCAACGATATCATCCGTCCAGACTTTGTTCGAAGTAAGTGTTCTTTTCAAGTATCTGCATGTTGACTTACCCAACAATATCAAATGAATTGTGTAGTATTTAAGCAACCAATTGTTATTCCATTGTCTAACTCTATTCCTACCTACTAACTTCTAGTTGCCAATACACTTTTCTATTGCCCTGTTTTAACTAAATATTCCCTATACTCCCACTTCTATCAGAAAGCGCCGCTGACAAGGAGACTCCAGAGGTGGAGAACGGGGCTGCCAACAAGCGGAGGCGGGTCGAGCAAGAACCGCATGCGACTCCAGCAGGCCTAGACTTCATCAGCAGCCTCCCCGATGATATGTCACTGGTACAGCGAGGTGCTATACAACACGGTTTTTAACCCCTTTCCGCGACGGCATTTGGAACCGTCGCCTAGTGAGTGACCGCGATAGGGGGGTCCTTCCCACACGACCTAGAAATCGTCAGGGATAGGAAGCCTTGTTGCATACAGTTGTCCCTATATAACTGTTTCCGATATCTCAAATATCCCAAACGCTTCATCCTTGCTACTCGTTTATGCTCCCATTGTCATCGCAGTCAGAGTTTTGTTGTTTTACCTAAAACCAGGCACATTCCAGACAAGGGAGTTTTCCAGGCATGTACCAAACTGGCTCTATGTTTACGATGCCTGGCACATCACAAACAGTTCATGATTGTAAACCGTGTGCGATAGGTAGACAATCACACACATTTAGTTTTCCCGCACCGTTTGTGATAGTGTCTGACATCACACACGCTTTGCAAACGGCAACTGTGTTCATTGTTACACACATTTCCTCTCCGTGAACCGTGTCGGATTATGATGTACATCGCACACGCTGTGCTTTATAGACCGTGTGCGCCGTAATGACCTATACATCGTAATTTCACCCTAATTTAATTGCTGCTATTTAAAATTGTACCTAATTTGAACTTGAAAGTAGGCTATAGGTTTATTCATATCCATCCGCTTCAAACAACCAATGCATTATTCGATTCATAGGTACATATGTTTAAGAATTACATAAGCACCAAATAAAGAATGATAAACCAGGGTTCTATACTTGTACTATTACAGATGGTAAAGAAAGAGATGACAGACATTCTGGTTGCTGAACAAGGTGAAGCAGAATGGCCCTATTGTGCTCTCCTGGATGCAGAAGGCACGCATGACTCTAGTCCAACCTCTTGTGATGGTCGGCCGCCAATCATGTAGTTTGAGAGGTAATCTTGAGTAAACTGCTTCAGGATCCACTGCAAAGGAAAAAAGATTCAGACATTGTCATCTAACACAACTCATTACGGGCAGTAAAAAGAAGGCTATAGAGTTCTTACTTACCATCCTGCAGTTCACTGTTGTCTTGCATAAAGTGTAAACAAATAGTTCGATTGACATCTTTTGACCCATTTTAATAACAATCATTATCAGTTTCCTCACTTGATGCTGGTTCATGAATATCTCATAGCCCCATACGCAGAAAGGGTCGAAGTCTGGATCTTTGGCAATGACATATGTACCTAAAAGCACCAAGTTAATATTAGAAGCTAAACAACAATTGCAAAATGATGTAGTACAACACTCCCTCCATCCCATTATATAAGATTTTATTACATGTATATCTAGATATCATCAGAACATTAAGGTAACACTCTTCCTTGTTGCTATGTAGCCTGGGATTGCATATTTAGTCATTCAGTACAATGCATGTTGCTACGTAGCCTCAGATATATTAAATATGGCCCTAGTTAACCTACTGATAAATAGGTTACAGATATATTCAGTGAAATGTACGATTCGATGATTAATCCCTTATCAGCCCCAGGCTATATGGTACCAGCTACCGATATCCTGAACAGTGAGTACATATAAGCAATGCGATGTAAGTAAGCTCGATGGAAAATTGCACTGTTCTCAATATTGTGTTGTATGAGTACATATAAAGGCATGTTAAGCACAACGGGCTAAGCATCAACCAAATATATCCATGGTAGACAACATAATCTACAAATGATAGCTTCAGCGTGCAGGTTTAAGCATGCTAGTTAAGCAAAACAAGAAGTGGAAAGGTGTGTTAACTGCATCAGGCATAACATTTAAAAACAAGCAGATAGTCATCCAAACTGGTATTGTGCAGGTCTAAACTACACTACTTATTGTTAAAAAAATGAAAAGGCATGTTAACTGAAACATCCTTAACAACAACCAAATATCGTAATTCATAGTGGTATTGTTGAAACTGTTATTCATAAAATTGAACTGCACGGCAAATAGTTGCACATATAGAGCATCACATTGCGAAGAACTAAAATAAACAAGGCATAAGGCCATCTCTAGCCGATCCTTTAAAAGTTAAGGGACTAAAACCCTTAGTGGATATATATACTCCAGCAATTTTTGGCCGTTTCTAGTCAATCCCCTAAACTCAACGTTGTAAACTTTAATTTGGTCAAGTTCAAAGCAGGTTCAACCGAAAGTAGCATGCATTCAAACATAAACATAGATAGTTTTGCATAACCGAACATAAAACATAAATTTAAACTAAGCTAAACTACTTTCGGTCAAAGTGGAGGTCGAGCCAATCCTTCCTCATCAGGTACGGTGTGCCGCGAGCTGGGTCCGGGCAGGTGCCGTCATCGGGGTCGTTGGGGAAGACACTCCTCCACTCATCGACATCGATCTCCTCATCCTCGCCGCCCACCTTGCCGCCTTCCGCGCCGCCGTCCTCGCCACCTCCGACCTCATCATCGGAGGAGAGCACGATAACCTCGCCGCCCTCCACGCCGGCAAAGATCACCCGCTCCGCCACCACGAGCTCCGGGTGCTGCCGGCGGAGCTCTTGCATGTAGGCCTCGTCGGCGGCCTCGGCCTCGAGGCGCTCCCATGCCTCGTGGTCCTCCCGCACCATAGCCGAGCTCACCACCCCTGGCTCCTGTGGAACAAGGTCCACCGGACATGTGCCAAAGGGGAAATTGAGCCTAGCCACCGCGCCGTGGTAGCGGGCCTGCCAGCGGTCGTACTCCATGGCCGCGAGCTTGGCCGTGTGGAAGCTACCGAGCCACCGGCGGGTGTGGGTCTCCCAATCCATAATCTCAGTGACCCACGTCCCCCACCGCCGCTGCCGGACTCCGATGTAGGACCTCGTCGGCGGCCGGGCCCGAGGGAGGATGGGGAAGTCCTCGAACCGGCATAGGGGCGCGGCGGCGGGCGGATCGGATGATCGGCGACGGTGGATCAATAAAGAGCCCGCGGAGGACGACAGGGACACCTCGGCGGCCACCTCGCCGACGTCTGGCAAAGAGGCCGCGATAAACCTCTTTTTGGCCATTGGCTCCTCGAGCTCCCCAGTACACAGGCAGAGGATGAGGATGGAGGCGGCAGTGGCGATGGAGGCGACCTACCAATGGTTTCGAGCGAGGTTTTGGGAGTGTCTGGTGTGTGTGGAGGGGGGGGGGCAAGGTGGTGTTTGAGGAAATACCGCGGCAACTGAAAATTTTACTAGGCGGGAGTAACAAGGCGGGGCTAGTGAAAATTTGCATCAAGGGCGAGCAGATATTTTTGAGATTGCAAGGGATGCAGAGGCGGGAGTAAAATGCCGGGGCAACTGAAAATTTGAATCAAGGGCGAGCAGATATTTTTGAGATTGCGAGGGATGCAGAGGCGGGAGTAACAAGGCGGGGCTACTGAAAATTTGAATCAAGGGCGAGCAGATATTTTTGAGATTGCGAGGGATGCAGAGGCGGGAGTAAAATGCCGGGGCTACTGAAAATTTGAATCAAGGGACTAAAGGAGAGCGGGAGTAACACACATCGCACACGGTCCGCACATACTAATCGTGTGCTATCCAACATTAAAATCTTTCAGGCGGTAGATATTTTCGAGATTACGAGGCAGTAGATATTTTTGAGACCGGGAGGCAAGCCTCGTGTGTGACGCCCCCGGCTCAATCGTGCACTAATCATACTCGCAAATGCACACGATCAAGCCTAAGGACTCACGGGAAGATATCACAACACAACTCGAAAACATAAATAAAGTCATACAAGCTTTATATTACAAGCCAGGGGCCTCGAGGGCTCGAATACATAAGCTCGCATACAAGCATCAGCGGAAGCATCAGATATCTAAGTACATATATAAAAGAAAACACAGATAAGCCCTTAAAAGGCAGGGCAAAATAAAAACACTACGATCGAAAGGCGTAGGCCTCCTGCCTGGGACCCTCCGATCCTACTCCTAGTCGTCAGCCAGCTCGTAGAAATAACCACTCTCGAGGTGGTTGTAGCAATCGTCGGCGGGGCAGCTGTTTCTGGGGCTCCGTCATCTGGTTGCATCAAAAGGGTATGGGGGAAAAAGAAAGCAAAGCAACCGTGAGTACTCATCCGAAGTACTCCGCAAGCAAGGATCTACACTACATATGCAACATTATCAAAGGAAGGCTGTATATGTGGACTGGGCTGCAGAAATGCCAGAAATAGAGAGGAGGCCTAGTCCTATCGAAGACTAGCATCATCAGAGGTCTTGCAGCATTAGAAGAGTGTAGATTAGTACCGTATAAAGTAGTAGTATCATTAAGTCTCATCCTCACCCAGAGATCCTTTCTCGACTCCCTGCGAGAAAGCAATCCCAGATCCATACAGTCATCAACCTCGTCAAGAGATCCCTTCTCGACTCCCTGCGAGAAGCCATCCCAGAGCCATAGTATCCAATTCTAGTTGTATCGATCGAGATACAACTCCGAGTGTCTGTTACCGAGGATCCGGCTATGCATAGATTAGTTCTTCCCACCAGCGGTGCACCAACTTACCCACCACGCTCGCTTAACTCCGGCCGGACACACTTTCTGGGTCATGCCCGGCCTCGGCCAAACGACACACCGCAACCCTACCTAGAGCTCAGCAGAGAGGTCCCCGTCGGTCTACATCCTAAGCGCTCAGAGGTCTTGGGCCATCGCCCTGTGCACTCCGAGTCGTTGCGTGCAGGGGGAAGCCAGGCACCAGGGGGGCGCCAGTCTGTCCCGGCCGCAATGCTGAACTGGACGTCTGACCGAGCTTTCGGCTGATGCCATGATGCAGAGTACCCATATTTATTCCCGCGTGATGGCTAGTGCTATCGGGCCAGTGGCCCACTCAGATCAAATATCCAAATCGTAGTGTACTGGTAGTGCGGTAATGAGCAGAGACTTACGATCGATGTGACCCTGTTGCCCCGTCTCGAAGACTTGCGGCAAGGGCTAAGAATGCCCGGCCATGTCTCGTATTCATCACTCGGGCACCATCCAGGCAACCTGTCTTCACATCACACGCGCGTACCCCTCAGGGTCGACCCGCCTTTCCAAGTAACAATAGTGTAGTCCAAGTATCCATGTGTCCATAACATCAGGGGAATCCGAGGTATCACCCTCGTTGGATTCCTACTCGATGTAACCGTTAAGGTGAACTTAGGAGGAATCACCCTCGATGGGTTCACACTTGATGTGTTGCATGACAGGGCCGTATCAGAAGTGGAGAAGGAGGAATCACCCTTGATGACCACGACCAAATAGCTACTCTACAGAGTTAACATCAGAAGTGCTACACGAGGTGTCACCCTCGGCACTCGATAGTAACGATGCAGTGTCGTTACAACTAAGGGGGGGCGATGTGCGGTGCCGGGGCCTGGTCTTCAATCCCGTTGATCGGGTCTTCTGATAATCCAGTGGGGCAGTCGGGACTAGTGGGGTCACTATTAGGTCTCTACCCAGCCTATACTATACAGTTTAGGATAAGCAGGTCAGGTATCAATAGCAGGTTACAATAAACAGGCTATGCATCAGAATAGGTAAAGCTGTAGCAGCAATTTCTAATGCAAGCATGAGAGAGAAAGAGTAGGCGATATCGGTATGCTCAAGGGGGGGTGCTCAGCGGCAAGGGCAAGGTCGTCAGGGGTCGTCGATCTCTAGAGCTGCGTTGGTACCGCCCTCTAATGAGAGAGAAGAGGGGGAGGAAACAATAAATACAGAGCAAACATGTGCAGCACAAAGCATAACATGGCAATACGCGGTGATAGAGGTGATCTAACGCAGTGTCGGGTGATACTCGCGAAGGGGGAATTCATTCGGGAAAGTATTCCCGGTTCCGGACAAATGTCGGACAGGTGACCGAAGGGGGAATGCCCCATGTTCAGGTAGTTAGAGACGTGCGACGGACGAACAGACCGCGTATTCGGATTCGTCTCGTCGTTCTGAGCAACTTTCATATAGAAAGTATTTTCATCCGGGTTACGGATTATTTTATATGAAATTTTGAAGTTTAAACTAAATTCGGGAATTATTTAAATTATTAAATCCAACATTATCCAGAATAGTACGGGGGTGATGTCTGCATGACGTAGAGGTGACGTCAGCGGTCAACTGGGGCTGACCCGGTCAAACCTGACGTGTGGGGCCCACATGTCATAGACACAGGGCTAATCCAGGGTTTAAATTTAACTAAAACTAATTAACAGGGGTGTGGCCCCACCTGTCAGTGAGTAATTAGTGATTAATTAACTAATTAATTAATTAACATTTTAATTAACGGTTTATTTATTTTTAAAATTGATTTAAGCCGTGCGGGACCCACATGTCAGTGGCCCACGCTGCCACATGGACGGTTGACCCAGTCAACTGGGCCCGCGAGGCCCAATGTTCAGCGACACAGGGGCGGGGCCCACGGCGCCACATCAGATGCCCGGTCAGCGCCGGCCGCCGGGGTTCCCCGGTGAGCCCCGATGTGGTGGCTCAACTCCGGCGAGCCCGGATTTCGCGCACAGATCGGTACCGAAGCATGCCTTCAAGAACCTGATTGACTCGCTCGACTTGGCCTTGGGATTGGGGGTGATAAGCTGAACACCAGGTAATATGAGTTCCCATAGCTTATTGGAAACTTTCCCAGAACATTGAAGTCAAAAGGCCGCCACGGTCCGAATTGATCTCCTTCGGAATACCGTGGAGTGAAACAATTCTGGAGATATATAACTCTGCTAACTGACTAGCAGTGATCGTCTCCTTGACAGGCCAAAAGTGTGCAACTTTAGAGAGTTGGTCGACGACGACAAGAATAGCATCGTGACCCTTCTTAAGTGACTTGTCGATTTCCTCCTTAAGTTCAAGAAGGTGGTGCGGAGGCATCTTATAAGGACGCTTCGCAATAGGAGTTGTGCCTGGTTTCAAGTCAATGACAAACTCGACAGCTCTAGCAGGCAGTATTCCTAGAAGTTCTTCTGGAAAGACATCTTGAAAATCACGAACAACTGGAATGTTCTCGATGCCTTCAAGGGGTGAGGCATTCAATGCATTCAGAACATATATCTGGCTCTCAGCATCCTGAGCTATTCGGGCTGAGTATTTGACTGTCTGGCCAGAAGGGTGAGTGAGCTGGACTGTCTTAGTAGCGCAATCAATCAAAGCATTATGGGCTGTCAACCAGTCCATACCGAGAATGATGTCTATGTCAGAAGGTCCAAGAGCAATAAGGGAAGCAGAGAACATCAACCCTTCAATTCTGATCTGAATGTTGTGACTTACCATCTTGGTTTGC
The DNA here is from genome assembly GCA_011799875.1 of Thinopyrum elongatum. Classification (NCBI taxonomy): domain Eukaryota; kingdom Viridiplantae; phylum Streptophyta; class Magnoliopsida; order Poales; family Poaceae; genus Thinopyrum; species Thinopyrum elongatum. The sequence continues at coordinate 53,525,958 of CM022299.1, read as the reverse complement.
CACCTGGAACAGGGAGTGATAATCTCTACTGGTGTGGGCAATAACTCTAGAGGTAGCTCATGCCGCTGAGCAAATTGTTGAGACACAAAGGAATGTGATGCCCCGGAATCAAAGAGAACAGAAGCTGCAACTGAATTAACTGACAGAGTTCCCATCACGATTTTAGGAGACTCACGAGCTTCTCCCATTTTGACGTGAGTAACCTGGCCTCGGTCCATGGCAGACATCCTGACCTTACGATTTCTGCAACGATGGGTTCGATGGCCCTTCGTACGACCATCAGGAGGACGTGGTGCATCCTGAGGAGAAGCCATAACATCAGGCGGTCCATCATGAACCGTTAGCTGTCTCGACGGTGAAGGCAGACAAGGTGCAACATATGACGGCCTAGGTGTTGGAGCAGGTCGGTGGTAAACATTGTGCGGAATCCACACTTGATGTTTCTGAATAGGTCGACCCAAAGATGAGCCGACATCTCGAGTACGCTTGAGCGACTCCTGGTATGTAGTCAGAGCCGTTTCAACTTGGAAAGATTGGCTGACTAGCGTTGCAAAGTCTATGCAATCAAGGACAGCAAGTGCAAGGTTTATATCAGTACGCAGTCCTTCATGGAATTTCTCCTGCTTGCATGCGTCAGTGCAGACGTCATCTTCTGCATAGCGTGACAATTCAAGAAATTTCCTCTGATATTCATCCATAGTCATTGTGCCCTATGTAAGTTTGCGAAACTTCTGCTTCTTCTGGTCGATCAGACCTTGAGGAATGTACCGTGCATGAAAGTCTGACTGAAATCCTGCCAACTGGTTACTGTTTCAGAAGGCAACATACCCTTGTGGCTTTCCCACCATTGAGCAGCTGATCCCCTCAGGTGATACGTTGCATAGGTGACGTAACTGTCAGGGATAACATCGGTCGACTTCATCTGGAAGGCAATGTCACGGAGCCAATCATCAGCATCCATTGGATCAGTCGAGCTGCGAAAAGTGGACGGATTGAGGCGCACGAATTCCAGCAGAGTTATTGGTGTAGGCTGTTGATGAGCATTCTGGTTTGGTAACTGAGCCAATAGTCCGGTTATAAACTGCTGCATCATGGCGGCGATATAGGGTGGAGGTGGAGGATCGTCAGCCATCCTGCCAAATCAACAGGGGCAGTTTAGCAAGAAAAGCTGCAAGTGAATGGAGTTATTCATGATGTAACACGGGAAATGAACAAGAAGGGCATTAGATATATAATAGTAGTCGTCAAAGACATACTAATCCATGCACAGAGTTAGACAAACTAGGCGGCGCGCAGGCACGCGGTGAGGATTACAACAACGTGACATAGCAAAGGCTACATCCACGTCGGACAAAACTGCTGGGGCGAGGAATCTGCAAGTGACAACACATGGTTTCGGAGTAAATGACCACGGGTAGCCCCATCAGCTTCCTTTGGTATTTCAAGACATCGGGGCAGGCTGCGCCCCATAAACATCAAGGACAAGGGCTGCCTTCTTGAGGCCGGCTGGTCCAAGCAGCCGGTAGCCGGGAGGCGGCGGAGTCCACAAGACGGCCATGAAGTGGGCCGACTCCTGCCAGGCGGCCTGCTGGGATGCCGAGTCCTAGCAGGCGGCCCCTCGCGCCCTCAAAGTCAGCGCCAACATAAACATGATGAGACAGGGCATGGCTACAGTACAGGCCTGCCACCACCGAATCCAGGGCAGGGTGTGGCCATAGTACCGCATACCGAGCAGGCATCCTGCGCCCAACGCAGGACTGTTGCCATGCCACTCATGACGTCACCCATGGTAGAGGGAGCCATGCTCCCGTGACGGGCAGTCAGTACGGCCCGCAGGCAGCGGGCCCTACTTGTCCGTGACAAGCCAGAAGGCGGCAAGCCCAGACCAGTCGGCCTAGTGGGAGGCCGGCTCCCAGCAGGCGGCCCTCCTCCTCCCTCGAAGTCCGTGCGCCATTAACCAGATACGACGGGGTATGGCTATAGTGAGTTCCCGCCAGGCGGCAGGATTGTATCCACGCTCCCCCTGACAAGGCCTTCGTCATCAGGGGCAATGCTACAGCAAAATGCCATCAACGCAGCCCGTGGATAGCGGGACCCACCTGTCGGCTGAGATCGCGGCAGTCGGCGGACCCACCAGGCGGCGGGCCCCGGCGGTCGGCGGAGAAGCCGGCGCCCAGTGACACTGACTGCCGGGCCCCACATCTGGCCAGATTATCGTTGTACCCCTGGGGGGGGTAGGCTTATATAAACCCCCCAGGTCACCCCATGCAGGGGTTGGCTCCTTGGCAGAGGCCTCGTCGAGCACTCACAGCACCACACACACACGCAGAGAGAGTGGAGTAGAGCTAGCCTTGCCCTTCTTCCTCCTCCAGCCAGGTAGCTCAAGGAGCAAGCTTGTAGCCACCTGTTGAAATAGTGATCATGCGGAGACCCCGCAGAGCAGGACTAGGGGTGTTATCTCCTAGTAGAGCCCCGAACCTGGGTAAGAATCGCAAGCGTACGCGGTCTCGCTCACTCCCGCTTCTAGAGCCCGGCGACGTACTTTTGTCGCCATCCACGATAAGCCATCCCCTGGCATATGTCGCACGATATCCTCGACATTTGGCGCCCACCGTGGGGCTAGGTGCACCGTCGTCCGGAAACACGTTCTGGACGGGAACCCTCTTCCTCCCTGGCGATCGAAGCCAGCCCGGCACGCCCGACGGCGTTTGCGCCAACACGCTGCACGGCGTGGAAGTTGCTTGCGCCGCAAGCAACCTCGCTGATCTCATCGTCGGGATCCCTCTCTTCGACGAGCCCGCACTTGACGTGGGCGCAGCTAGCTTCGAGAGCTGCCTCGTCGATCTCCTCGGCAAGCTTCACATCACCGACAAGCCGGTCTCCGACCCGGAGTCCGTTGGCTCCACCGACCTGCTCGTCGACATGGTCGTCAACGCCGACGTCGCGCTTCCTGATGCCTTCCCCGGCGACATGTTGATCTTCGACGATCCACTTCCCGCTGCAGACAGCAGCGCCGGCACCAGCACCGTCACTGAGGTGCTGGTCATCAGCCACGATGGAACCTCCGACCAGGCCGGCCGGGACCCGTTGCAGGCGGCAATGAGGGACCTGTCCACTCCCGTAGCGCCCGGTGCGAGCGGTGAAACGCTGGAGGCATGCCGTATCGCACTTCTCGACAGCGCCAACAAGTTGGCGGCCATGAGACGAATCACCGATGCTTACCACCGCGTGATCGACCGCGCCGTTTGCGGCACACCGGCTGCTGATGAGCCCAGCCGCGTGGGCACGGTCCGGCAGCGCGGCGCCGCCATCGCCAGCATGTTGGGGGCCGACCGCCCGGTCTACGCCACGCCCATGGAGAACTTGCGCGCCACCCAGGCTGCGGCAGTCGAGCTGGACCGCCTAGAAGGCGACGAGCGTCGCAGCATGACGGAGCGCGTCCAGCAGCTCCTCGACACGGCCGCCGCGCAGCAAGAAGCCGGCCGCCGCGTGGTGGAACCCGGCCTACAGGCTGGGAACCTTCCCCCTCGCCGGGAGCACGGCGCGACCTCCCAGACGCCGACAGCCGGCGCCCGTGACCGAGGAGACCCAGAGTTGGTTGCTAGCCGCAGCCGCAGCCGCATCTCCAATGAGCGCGACAAAGACGGCCGCCCACGAGCAGTGGAGCGGCGAGACGATTGTCAGCCCCCTCCCCCGCACAGGGAGAGGCGCACCTCTCCGCCGCCTGTTGAGCATCCGACTCTCGGGCGCCGGCTGGGCCCCCACGAAGGAGTTGGAGAGAACGACGCCCGCAACCGGATCGACCGCTTGGCTCGGTCCCTGGCGTTGGAAGAAGAAGATGCAATCGGCCCGCCTCGTTTCGGCCCCCGCATTCGCGATGAGCCCTTCCCCAAGGGGTTCTCACTCCCTCGGGATACTCCTAAGTACAACGGCTCTATGAAGCCGGAAGATTGGCTAGTCGACTACTCCACTGCTGTCAACATAGCGAGTGGCAACAAGCGTGTCGCCGTGAAGTATGTTCCGCTCATGCTCCAGGGCACGACCCGGACATGGCTGAACAGCCTCAAGCCCTACAGCGTCAACAGCTGGCTAGACTTCACCGAAGTTTTCATCCGCAACTTCACCAGCACCTACAAGTGGCCGCCCAAGCCTTGCCAGCTCTCCCTATGCATCCAAGGCCCAATCGAGTCCACCCGCGAATACTTAACGCGGTGGGCCGAGCTGCGCAACTCCTGCGAAGGAGTTCATGAGGTGCAAGCCATTGAATACTTCACTGCCAGGTGCCGGGAGGGCACCCTACTCAAGCATCGGCTCCCCTGCGACGAGCCGGCCACACTCGACGAGCTGTTGATCCTAGCGGACAAGTACGCCACTGCCAACTCCTCCATGAAGTCGGAACTCCGAGTGGATGCGTCAGGAAAGATGCTCCCTCCGGCTCCTCAGACACCGGCTGGTGATTCCAGTAGGCGCCAACAGTCAAACGACAATAAGCGCAAGGCCCCGCAGCCGGCTACCACCAGCCGGCAGGTGGCGACAGTCGAAGACCAGCAGCCAGAAGAGCAGCCCGGCCCCAAACGCCAGAAGGGCGGCAAGCCTGCCTGGTTGCCCGCCTTCTCGTTTGAGCAAACCCTCGACGCTCCCTGCAAGTTCCACAGCGGCGCGAAGCCATCCAACCACACCACCCGGAAATTCCACTGGCTCACCCGCATCGCCAGAGGCGAAGGACTGCCTCCGCCGCCTGCTGGCCCATCGCCTCCGACTCCCCAGCAGCCGGCGGTCCGACCAATCGGCGCGATCCAAGACGAGTTTCCTGAAGAGGATGGAGCTGACGTCGTCTTCACCAGCGTGACTGACGACAGGCACAGCCGGCGTCAACAGCGCCGAGAAGTGAATACTGTCTCCTCTGAAGCCCCAGAGTTCATGCACTGGTCGGAGAAGCCGATCAGTTGGAGCCGAGCTGATCACCCGGAGGTGATGCCTTCTCCGAGTTCCTATGCCCTGGTGTTGGATGCCACCTTCGCAACAGAGAGGCGACCTGCTCGTTTCTCCCAAATTCTGATAGACGGTGGTAGCAGCATCAACATCCTCTAACGCGACACCACCGAGAAGTTGTGCATCAAAGAGAAACAGCTCTAGCCCAGCCGGACTGTCTTCCATGGCATTGTGCCTGGCCTATCCTGCTCACCAATCGGCAAGATCAAGATAGATGTCCTCTTTGGAGACAAGAGTCACTTCCGCCGAGAGCCAATCTGGTTCGAGGTGGTTGACCTTGAGAGCCCCTACCACGCGTTGCTTGGCCGGCCTGCTCTGGCCAAGTTCATGGCGGTCCCCCACTACGCCTACCTCAAGATGAAGATGCCGGGCACCAAGGGCATTATCACCATAGCCGGCGACTACCAGAAGTCTGCCGAGTGTGCTCCAGCCAGCAGTCGGCTGTCGAGAAGCGGCTCCTTGACTGGGTTGTGGCCATGGCCGGCAAGCAGCCGGACCTATCGCCAGATCCTAAGGAGTCAGAAGCTCAGGGCTCTTTCCAGCCGGCCAAAGAAACCAAGAAGAGACCCTTGGACCCGGAGCACCCGGAGAGGTTCGCTGTCGTAGGAACTTGCCTCGACAGCAAATAGGAAAGCGAGCTCGTCGATTTCCTCCGTGAGAATCGGGACATCTTCGCGTGGTCTCCAAAGGACATGCCGGGTGTTCCGACGGATTTCGCCGAGCACAAGCTACATGTCAGAGCAGATGCAAAACCAGTCAGGCAACCCCTCCACCGCCTGTCGGAGGAGAAGAGAGGAATTGTTGGTGAAGAGATAGCCCGGCTTCTAGCAGCCGGCTTCATTATGGAAGTATTCTTCCCAGAGTGGCTAGCCAACCCAGTCCTTGTACTAAAGAAGAAGAACAAATGGCGCATGTGTATTGACTACAGCAGCCTCAACAAAGCTTGCCCGAAGGATCCGTTCGCCTTGCCTCGGATTGACCAAGTGATAGACTCCACAGCCGGATGCGAGCTGTTGATTTTCTTGGATGCCTATTCGGGGTACCACCAGATTAAGTTAAGCCCGGCCGACCGCCTAAAGACCGCCTTCATCACACCATTCGGAGCCTTCTGCTACCTGACCATGACATTCGGCTTGAGAAATTCCGGTGCCACGTTCCAGCGTTGCATGCAGAAGTGCCTCCTCAAGTAACTCGGCAGAAATGCCCACGTCTATGTAGACGATATTGTGGTGAAGACGGAGAAGCGCGGTACCCTCCTGGAAGATCTCAAGGAAACTTTTGATAATCTGCGCCGTTTTCAAATCAAGCTCAACCTAGAGAAGTGTGTCTTTGGAGTGCCAGCCGGCCAGCTCCTCGGTTTCCTTGTCTCAGAGCGCGGCATAGAGTGCAACCCTATCAAGATCAAGGCCATCGAGTGGATGGAGAGGCCCACCCGACTGCGAGACGTTCGAAAGTTCACCGGCTGCTTGGCATCCATCAGCCGCTTCATCAGTCGGCTGGGCGAGAAGGCTCTTCCCCTGTACCAGGTGATGAAGAAGACCACTCATTTTGAGTGGAACGACAAGGCGGACGAGGCGTTCCTCCAGCTCAAGAAGATGTTGACCACGCCGCCCGTCCTGGCCGCTCCGGCTGCCAAGGAGCCCATGCTTCTCTACATCGCCGCCACCAGCAGGGTGGTCAGTACAGTTATGGTAGTAGAGCGCCAAGAGGACGGCAAGGCGCTGCCAGTCCAGAGGCCCGTCTACTACTTGAGTGAGGTGCAGTCAGCTTCCAAGCAGAACTACCCCCACTACCGAAAGTTGTGCTATGGCGTGCATTTTGCTGCCAAGAAGCTCAAGCCATACTTTCAAGAGCATCCCATCACGGTCGTCTGCACCGCCCCGCTTGCGGAGATCATAGGCAGCAGAGACGCATCGGGTCGAGTGGCCAAATGGGCCATTGAGCTAGCCCCCTACACCATCTTCTACCAGCCTCGCGCCGCCATCAAGTCCCAAGCACTGGCCGAATTCCTCGTCGACTGGGCCGAGACCCAGTACCTTCCGCCAGCTCCAGACTCCACTCATTGGCGGATGCACTTTGATGGCTCGAAGATGCGCACCGGTTTGGGAGCCGACGTCGTCCTCACCTCTCCCAAAGGCAACAAGCTCAGATACATGCTGCAAATCCACTTTGCCGCCTCCAACAACATGGCCGAGTACGAGGCGCTAGTACACGGACTCCGGCTAGCCAAGGAGATTGGCATCCGCCGGATTCTGTGCTACGGCGATTCGTACTTGGTGGTCCAACAGTCGTCCGGCGACTGGGACACCAAGGATGCAAATATGGCGAGCTACCGCTTCCTCATCCAGCAGATCAGCGGATATTTTGATGGGTGCGAGTTCCTTCATGTGCCACGGGCCGACAATGAGCAAGTAGACGCCCTGGCACGGATCAGCTCCACCAGGCAAGCCATACCAGCCGGCATGTCGCTTCAGTACCTCCGCAAGCCGTCCATCAAGCCTTCCCCGAAATCAGAATCCATCTTCGTGCCGGCTGCTCCTGAAGCAGTCGGACCCGGCCCGGGGGCTGCAGCAGCCGGCCCGGGGACTTTGGCAAGCGGCAAGGGGACTGCAGCAGTCGCACCCGGCCCGGGGGCTGCAGCAGCCGGCCCGGGGACTTCGGCAAGCGGCTCGGGGACTACGGCAGTCGCACCCAGCCCGGGGACTCTACAACCCGGCCCGGGTGCTGCAGCAGCTGGCCTGGGGACTTCGGCAAGCGGCACGAGGACTGCAGCAGTCGCACCCGGCCCGGGGGCTGCGGCAGCCGGCCCGGGGACTTCGGCAAGCGGCTCGGGGACTGCGGCAGTCGCACCCGGCCCAGGGACTCTACAGCCCAGCCCGGGGGCTGCAGCGGCCATCCCGGGGACTTCAACAACGCAGCAAGACGCGGCCGACTCCGCCCCACCACCTCCAGACCCAACCGCCCTAGTTTCAGTAACCGTAATGACAGTGGATGAAGTCAAAGCACCATCATGGGCGCAGCCCATCCTCAACTTTCTGGTAGGCGGAGAGCTGCCAGTTGATGAGATCTCGGCCCGGCAGGTGCAACGCCGGGCAGGAGCTTAAACGATAGTAAAAAGAGAGCTTGTTAGGCGCAGCGTGACCGACGTTTTCCAACGCTGCGTCAAACCAGAGAAAGGCAAGGCAATCCTCAGAGACATACACCAAGGTGAGTGCGGCCACCACGCGGCCTCCAGATCCCTTGTCGCCAAAGCTTTCCGCCATGGTTTCTTCTGGCCGACTGCTTTGGAGGACGCCAAGGATCTGGTCAAGAAATGCAAGGGGTGCCAAAAATTCCGCTCCAAGCAACATATGCCGGCTTCTACACTCAAGACCATCCCCCTTAACTGGCCCTTTGCCGTTTGGGGGCTGGACATGGTGGGCCCATTCAAGACAACATGCGGTGGCATGACCCATCTGCTGGTCGCCATGGACAAATTCACCAAGTGGATTGAAGCAAAACCAATCAAGAAACTAAGTGGTCCGACTGCTGTGACCTTCATCGCGGATCTCACTGTCCGGTACGGTGTACCACACAGCATCATCACCGACAATGGCACTAACTTTGCCAAAGGCTCCTTGGCCCATTTCTGCTCGATGTAGGGCATCCGACTGGACTTAGCGTCCGTTGCCCATCCGCAATCAAACGGCCAGGTAGAACAAGCAAACGGCCTCATCTTATCCGGCATAAAACCCTGACTGGTCGAGCCACTGGAGCGCTCGGCCGGCTGCTGGATCGACGAGCTGCCAGCCGTCCTCTGGAGTCTCCGCACCACTCCGAACAGATCAACCGGTTTCACTCCCTTCTTCCTCGTATACGGGGCCGAGGCCGTCATCCCAACTGAGATCGAGTTCGACTCGCCTCGCGTCACCATGTACACGGAGGCGGAGGCGAAGGAAGCACGAGAAGACGACATCGATCTGCTGGAAGAAGGCCAGCTGTTAGCACTCAGCCAGTCCGCCATCTACCAGCAGAGCCTGCGCCGCTACTACAGTCGGAAGGTCAAGCCACGATCCTTCGAAGAGGGAGACCTTGTGCTCCGGCTGATCCAGCGAACAGCCGGCCAGCACAAGCTCTCTGCCCCTTGGGAAGGCTCCTTCATCATCAGCAGAGCCTTGGGTAACGACTCCTATTACATCATAGACGCGCAGAAGCCCAGGGCGCGCAAAAGGGATGATTCCGGCACGGAAGCAGAGCGCCCATGGAACGCAAATCTTCTCTGAAGATTTTACAGTTTAATATAGTATGTACCACGCTACCTTTTGTACTAAGGGCAAAGGCACCGGGTCCCTCGAGGAGCACTCGGGGGCTACCTTTCTTATCTGTATGATAAGTTTCATGCCTGTGAGTATGTTATTTCATTCCTCCGCCCGGCACCGGGTCCGACCAGTCGGCCCGGGGGCTTGCCGCCTTGTACTATGTTAACTCTACCTGCAGTCGGACAAGTAGTGTGCCGGCATCTAAGCCCACCCTTGCCATAAGCCGCAGCTCGCAGAGCGACTGTCTGGCAGGCAAGAGTCAAAGGCAAGAAATGGTGCTCACATGAAAAATGGCTAAGGACGAAAGCACCCACATAGGCCAAGTCGGCTCCTCGCCTAGCCGTCTGGTTGCTGAGTAGCCGGCCGGCCGGCTTCTCACTTATATTGCTATGTTCTAAGCGGCCAAAGTACTTGTCTTCCCAAAATGGCCAAGTACTTGACCCGGCCAGCAGACCGAGAATGGTTGTTTGGCCGGCAAGGCGGCAGCCAAGGGAAAGCGGCAAAGGAAAAAGCCAAAAGAACAGAAAGCAAGACAAGTCAGAGCTCGGCGAAGCACATCGTGTGCGAGAATTAAATCACATAGCAAGAGGCCCTCGGCCAGCATTCAACAAAGTTTGAATACACCCAGCGGGTGGAACTGCGTGAATTTAACAAAGTTTGTTCTAAAGATTACCAAAGCAGGAAAAGATAAGATAAGTTGGCAGCCTGGGCCAAATGAGCGACAGGCGGGTCCGGCAGGTTGGTGGAGTCAGCGGCGCCAGCTGGTGGAGTGGTCGTCTGGCGAGTCTCGGCTTGGTTGCCTTCAGCAGCAGTCGGCGCACTCGCACGCGGCTCGTTGCTCGAGGCCCGATCAAGCTGAGGCTGGGCGTCCACTCCGCCCTCCGGTGTGTCACCTTCTCCATCCTCATCTTCCTCGTCCTCGCCTTCATCGCTTGAGGCGATTTCTTCCGCCGAGTCCTCGCCGTCATCTGGGTTCAGCCCGAACCAGTCCATCGGCACCTCGGCACCTTCCTCGTCCAGCCCGGGGAAGAAGACGCCGGTGTCGGTGTACTCAGCGATCGCCACCGCACGATGGGTGAGCACGGGCCCCGCTGCCACCAACTCTTCCATGGCCTCCTGCCGGAACATGGCCAACTGGGCTAGGTCCAGCCCAGGATACCACGCCTTGACGAACTCCAAGGCTCTTCGGGCGCCTGCCCGAGCGGAGGAGCCCCTCCAAGCCTCGAAGCGGCCGATTGCCGCCTCCAACCAGTCGGTGGTCCGACTGGGGGTGCGTGGAGCTTGGCCGCCTGGCCAGAGGGCGGAAACCAGCTGAGACCCGGCATGCTGAAGGCGGCGGAGCAGACGGTGAATCGGCTGTAAACGCGTCCTGACGGCCAGGAGCTGCTCGTTCATGTTCCGAGGCACGTCGGGCGGGATCTCCACTCCTTCCCTCCTACGCCGGTCGCGCCGCGCCTTGATGGCCTGGCTGACGGTGATGGCGTGGCCAGGAAAGAAGTCTACGCAAAAGAAAAATAGAGATCAGAAGCCGACTCCCGATGCAGTCGGCAACTATTCCAAAGAAAGAAGCTTACCGTTGATCATGTCCTCAATCTCGCCGTAGCCAGCGGCGAGGATCGCCTCCTTCTCGGCCCACTTTGAGTGTTCGACCTCATACTCGGCCTGAAGGGCGCCTTCCACCTCCTTGAGCTTCTGGAGCTCCGCCTTGTGCTGGTCCACCTGGTCTGCCAACTTCTTGGCCAGATGGTCGCGCTCCAGGGCCGCCTTACGGCGCTCCTCCTCCTTGACGCGCAGCTCGGTCTGGACTTCGCCCAGATGCTGCTGCAGTGTGGCGTTGGCTCCTGCAAAAATGAGAAAGAGAGGACAATCAACAAAGATGACCAAAAGAGAAAGTGGTTGCCAGAAGATCCGGCCCGACTGCTCAGCAGTCGGCCCGAATCTCGGGGGCTACACCCAGCGGGTGCGCTGACGCGCCCCCGTGAGGAAGTAGACAGAATGCTTACGCCGGCTTTCGGTGAGGTTGGCAGTCCGCTTAGCCAACTCCTGGACCTAGGAGTTGAAGGCGGTTGCGCGGATGTTGTGGTAGTCCTGCAACGAAGACAAAAGAAGAGAAAACAAGTTAGCACTCGGAACCTACCTTAAATTCCGAGCCGCCTGCTCAGCAGCCGGCCCGGAACTCGGGGGCTACACCCAGTGGGTGCGCTGGCGCGCCCCCACAGAAGACTGCAAGAATAAAAAAACAAAGCAAAGAAGCATACCCGAACGGCCGTCCGCGTCGCCAAGAACGCCTTCGTACACTGCTGGAGGGCGGTGCCTTGGGCCTGGAGCTGGGCCTGAACGTCCTGCGCGGCCTTGTTCAGCACGCCCGTCCCGCCCCCAGGCATCCATTCCGGTGGGGGGGCACTGGTGGCCTCTGTGTCTAGGGCCGACGAGCTCGCGGCCTCGACCTCCTGCGCCCGTGGCGCCGAGGTCGCCTTCGCCGAACGCCGGCGCACCAAAGGGCGGACCATGGGAGTCGCCCCCACCACCAACTCGACACCGATCGGCGACACCGGTGGCACGTCAGGCCGATTGCCTCGGGCCCCGGCAGTCGGCGCTTGCGGAGGCACCTCCGCCTCCGAGACGATGGCGTCGCCTCCTCCCCTCTCCACGACCGGCTGGTCATCGCCGGCTCCTCCAGTCGGCACCGGGATCTCTGGCGCTGGCGGCGCCGCGCGCAACGGAATGACAAGTTGCGGGGCCTGGCCGCGCGCGGTTTCTTCCGCCTGCGCCCTAGCGGCCGCGTCCGCCCGAGCCTTGGCGACGGCGTCCGCCCGCGCTGCCTTGGCCGCCTCCGCCTCCTGCCTCTCCGCCTCCTCCTGCTCCTCGCGCGCCTCCCGTGCGTTCCTCTCCGTCGCCGCCCGGAGATCGGCGAGCGGGTCCACGCGGCGGGTATTGGTGGAGCCTTCCACCTCCCCGATCCTGGAGGCAGCGGCAGACCGCTCAAGAGTGATTGGGGCCCTGATTCAAGCAAGACAAGAGAAAAACTAAGAAAAAGTTTGCAAAGAAGAAGAAAGGAAAACACAGCCAAGCACTTACACGGACACCATCGGGGGCTGCTTCGGGGCCCTCTGGAACTGGGCTGCTCTTGCTGCGGTCTCTTGCCGCCTAGTTGCGGTGGTCACGTTCTTGGACTTCTTCGGCCGGCTGCTGAACAGCAACGAGCCGGCCGGACGCTTTTTTGGGCCGCCTGGTGCGGTCGGCGCGGCTGAGGAGCTCGCGCCCGCCCTGACGGTGCCGTGCGGGCAGCGCAGCTCGTTCTCCTCCTCATCGTCGTCCGGCCAGTCCTCAAGGCCGCCTCCTCCCCCGGAGCCGCCTGCTCCACCGCCGCCACCTGTGGCGTTGTCCTCCTCCATGGCGGCCGCCCCCAAGTCGGGGTCTTCCACGTCGCTCCTTGTTCGATCCGGCATATAATCCTGACCTGGATCCAGAGCGCCGGCGGCTGACTGGGCCGGGAGGACCTGCACCATGGCCGACTGGTCAGGTGGCAAAACAAGAACTCGGACCAGCAAAGAGAAAAGAATTACAAGACTCACCGCAGGCGGCGGATGTGCGCGGTCGTACGGCCGCATGCCGAACCGCCAGTCCACCTCCGACAGCTTGCAGTTGGAGATATAGTTGACCAGCCGGACCACCTCCACATCCGGCAGGTCCCGTGTGCACATCCGGCATGGGTCCCGGTGCCCGCTCATGCAGCTGAGGATGTGAGGCCGGGCTTGGAGGGGGAGCACTCGGCGCATCACGAAGGAAGCCAGCAAGTTTGAGCCCTTCAGGCCCTCCAACTCCGACATCGCCTGAAGTCGGGCAAGGGTGGCGGAGGAGGCGGCCGACAGGGAACTTGGCTTGTACTGCCAGTTGGCGCGTGGCTTGGCTGGCGGTCCGGCTGCGTAGGCCGGAAGTTGACGTAGTCGCTTGTCGGGTGGATGTTTTTGACGTAGAAGTGGGATTTCTGCCACAGCTTGGCCGACTGCAGCAAGGAGATGGGCGGGAAGCGGTTCTCGGTGCCCGGGCGCCGCACCGCCACACAGGCTCCGCATTGAGCCGCCAGGCCCTTGGCGGCGGTGCTCAGCTTGAGGTAGACGCACTCCCGCCAGAGTTCGAGAGTGGGGAGAGTGCCGAGGTACCCTTCGCACATGGTGACGAAGGCGGCCAGCAGCACCACCGTGTTTGGCGTGAGGTGGTGCGGCTGGACTCGGTAGAAGTTGAGGAAGGAGCGGAGGAAGTCGCTGGCCGGAAGGCCGAAGCCGCAAAGGAAATGGGACCGGAAGACGACGCGTTCATCATCCTCCGGCGCCGGCGAGATTTCTGCTTCGGGGGGAACGCGCACCTGCATGTTCTCCTCCCGGGGCAGCCGCCGTGTTTGACGGAGGAAGGAGAGATGGTCATCGCGGACATTGGAGCTGTCCCAGTCGCCGGCTCGTGAGCACGCCATGGACGAAGGAGCTCGACACTGGCGCGGCGAGGTGGCGAGCGGGTGAGGCTACGGCGGAGCAAGGAAGCCGCAGCGAGAGGACGCTCGACGATGGCAGGCTGCGGCAGCACTTCGACGTCAGCGGAGAAGATGAAGAACGGCGAAGGGAGAGGAGGGCGCGGGTGCATCTGCCACCCCCTCCTCCCCCTACTTATAGCCCCAGGCGGCGAAGCTGAGGGGACGGGGGCGTGGGGGATCGTGGGATTAACTACACCCACTCCCCCACGATCCCACTATTGCGGCGCCGGTAAAGGCACACATTAAGTACCACAGAAGTCCAACAGTCCGCCTCGGCCGCAGCGGATCCGCGCGCTGGCCGAGGCACTATGGTGGCGGGCCCCGACCTGCGTTGCCGTCCCGTCACGCGCATAGGTTGGCAGGCCGGCTTGACCTGACGACGCCTCGTGGCCAACATGCGCGGGCTGCAAGCCTAGCATCTGGCTAGCGTGCCACCTAGTCCCCACCACGACGTTTCGAAATCGCTAGACGGCCTGCCTGGTCATGGCCGACACCTACCAGCCGGCACTTCGGAAGACGGACGAAGCAAAATACCAGATGACCCGGAGTATGAAGCTGCTGAGGCTTCTCGCCCCTTCAGCCGCAGTGCCTCATCAGCTTCGGGGACTACTGTCGGAGTAAATGACCACGGGTAGCCCCATTAGCTCCCTTTGGTATTTCAAGACATCGGGGCAGGCTGCTCCCCTCAAACATCAAGGACAAGGGCCGCCTTCTTGAGGCCGGCTGGTCCTAGCAGCAGGTAGATGGGAGGCGGCGGAGTCCACAAGACGGCCATGAAGTGGGCCGACTCCTGGCAGGCGGCCTCCTGGGATGCCGAGTCCTAGCAGGCGGCCCCTCGCGCCCTCAAAGTCAGCGCCAACATAAACATGATGAGACAGGGCATGGCTACAGTATAGGCTTGCCACCACCGAATCCAGGGCAGGGCGTGGCCACAGTACCGCGTACCGAGCAGGCATCCTGCGCCCAACGCAGGACTGTTGCCATGCCACTCATGACATCACCCATGGCAGAGGGAGCCATGCTCCCGTGATGGGCGGTCAGTACGGCCCGCAGGCGGCGGGCCCTACTTGTCCGTGACAAGCCAGAAGGCGGCAAGCCCAGACCAGTCGGTCCAGTGGGAGGCCGGCTCCCAGTAGGCGGCCCTCCTCCTCCCTCGATGTCCATGCGCCATTAACCAGATACGACGGGGTATGGCTACAGTGAGTTCCCGCCAGGCGGCGGGACTGTATCCACGCTCCCCCTGACAAGGCGTTCGTCATCAGGGGCAATGCTACAGCAAAATGCCATCAACGCAGCCCGTGGACGGCGGGACCCACCTGTCGGCTGAGATCGCGGCAGTCGGCGGACCCACCAAGCGGCGGGCCCTGGTGGTCGGCGGAGAAGCCGGTGCCCAGTGACGCTGACTGCCGGGCCCCACATCTGGCCAGATTACCGTTGTACCCTTGGGGGGTAGGCTTATATAAACCCCCCAGGTCACCCCATGCAGGGGGTTGGCTCCTTGGCAGAGGCCTCATCGAGCACTCACAGCAGCACACACACACACGCAGAGAGAGTGGATTAGAGCTAGCCTTGCCCTTCTTCCTCCTCTAGCCAGGTAGCTCAAGGAGCAAGCTTGTAGCCACCTGTTGAAATAGTGATCATGCGGAGACCCCGCAGAGCAGGACTAGGGGTGTTATCTCCTAGGAGAGCCCCGAACCTGGGTAAGATTCGCAAGCGTACACGGTCTCGCTCACTCCCGCTTCTAGAGCCCGACGACGTAATTTTGTCCCCATCCACGATAAGCCATCCCCTGGCATATGTCGCACGATATCCCCGACACATGGTGCCCTCGATAAGAGGATCCTGCAAGTAGAACCTAGCCCGTAATCTTGAAGGAAGGGGGGAAATTTTCAGAACACCGGGTGGATGTGATCACGAGAACCTAATGTTGGAGTTAGTAAAATTTTAACCCGAGTAGAAGAGAGATTAGAGTCCCAGAGTAAAGTTCGAGGAGTAAAAGATCCTAATACCACCTAATTGGCGACGTGGGCCCGTAAGCCACACAGCAAAGTTAGTAAAACAGTTTTTCAATGACTAGACTCAACTTCGGCCAAAGAGTTGGAGAGGGGGTTTCCTAGAGGCAGTCGGCTCTGATACCAACTTGTGACGCCCCTGGCTCAATCATGCACTAATCATACACGCAAATGCACACGATCAAGCCTAAGGACTCACGAGAAGATATCACAACACAACTCTAAAACATAAATAAAGTCATACAAGCTTTATATTACAAGCCAGGGGCCTCGAGGGCTTGAATACATAAGCTCGCATACAAGCGTCAGCGGAAGCATCAGATATCTGAGTACAGATATAAAAGAAAACACAGATAAGCCCTTAAAAGGCGGGGCAAAAGAAAAACACTACGATCGAAAGGCGTAGGCCTCCTGCCTAGGACCCTCCGATCCTACTCCTGTTCGTCGGCCAGCTCGTAGAAATAACCACTCTCGAGGTGGTTGTAGCAATCGTCGGCGGGGCAGCTGTATCCGGGGCTCAGTCATCTGGTTGCATCAAAATGGTATGGGGGAAAAAGAAAGCAAAGCAACCGTGAGTACTCATCCAAAGTACTCAGCAAGCAAGGATCTACACTACATATGCAACATTATCAAAGGAAGGTTGTATATGTGGACTGGGCTGCAGAAATGCCAGAAATAGAGAGGAGGCCTAGTCCTATCGAAGACTAGCATCATTAGAGGTCTTGCAACATTAGAAGAGTGTAGATTAGTACCGTATAAAGTAGTAGTATCATTAAGTCTCATCCTCACCCAGAGATCCTTTCTCGACTCCCTGCGAGAAAGCAATCCCAGAGCCATACAGTCATCAACCTCGTCCAGAGATCCCTTCTCGACTCCCTGCGAGAAGCAATCCTAGAGCCAAAGTATCCAATTCTAGTTGTATCGATCGGGATACAACTCCGAGTGTCCGTTACCGAGGATCCGGCTATGCATAGATTAGTTCTTCCCTGCAGGGTTGCACCAACTTACCCACCACGCTCGATTAACTCCGGCCGGACACACTTTCTGGGTCATGCCCGGCCTCGGCCAAACGACACACCGCAACCCTACCTATAGCTCAGAAGAGAGGTCTCCCTCGGTCTACATCCTAAGCGCTCAGAGGTCTTGGGCCATCGCCCTGTGCACTCCGAGTCGTTGCGTGGAGTGGGAAGCCAGGCACTAGGGGGGCGTCGGTCTGTCCCGGCCGCAATGCTGAACTGGACGTCTGACCGAGCTTTCGGCTGATGCCATGCAGAGTACCCATATTTATTCCTGCGTGATGGTTAGTGCTATCGGGCCAGAGGCCCACTCAGATCAAATATCCAAATCATAGTGTGCTGGTAGTGCGGTTACGAGCAGACACTCACGATCGATGTGACCCCGTCGCCCCATCTCGAGGACTTGCGGCAAGGGCTAAGAATGCCCGGCCACGTCTTGTATTCATCACTCGGGACCATCCAGGCAACCCGTCTTCACATCACACGCGGGTACCCCTCAGGGTCGACCCGCCTTTCCAAGTAACAATAGTGTAGTCCAAGTATCCGTGTGTCCATAACAACAGGGGAATCCGAGGTATCACCCTCATTGGATTCCTACACGATGTAACCGTTAAGGTGAACTTAGGAGGAATCACCCTCGATGGGTTCACACTTGATGTGTTGCATGACAGGGTCGTATCGGAAGTGGAGAAGGAGGAATCACCCTTGATGACCACGACCAAATAGCTACTCTACGGAGTTAACATCAGAAGTGCTACACGATGTTTCACACTCGGCACTCGATAGTAACGCTGCAGTGTCGTTACAGCTAAGGGGGGTGATGTGCGGTGCCGGGGCCTGGTCTTCAATCCCGTTGATCGGGTCTTCTGATAATCCAGCAGAGCAGTCGGGACTTGTGGGGTCACTGATAGGTCTCTACCCAGCCTATACTATACAGTTTAGGATAAGCAGGTAAGGTATCAATAGCAGGTTACAATAAATAGGCTATGCATCAGAATAGGTAAAGGAGTAGCAGCAATTTCTAATGCAAGCATGAGAGAGAAAGAGTAGGCGATATCGGTATGCTCAAGGGGGGGTGCTTGCCTGGTTGCTCGGCGGCAAGGGCAAGGTCGTCAGGGGTCGTAGATCTCTAGAGCTGCGTCGGTACCGGGCTCTAACGAGAGAGAAGAGGGGGAGAAAACAATAAATATAGAGCAAACAAGTGCAGCACAAAGCATAACATGGCAATACGCGGTGACAGAGGTGATCTAACGCAGTGTCGGGTGATACTCGCGAAGGGGGAATTCATCCGGGAAAGTATTCCCGGTTCCGGACAAATGTCGGACAGGTGACCAAAGTGGGAATGTCCCATGTTCAGGTAGTTAGAGACGTGTGATGGACGAACAGACCACGAATACGGATTCGTCTCGTCGTTCTGAGCAACTTTCATGTTGAAAGTATTTTCATCCGGGTTACGGATTATTTTATATGAAATTTTGAAGTTTAAACTAAATTCGGGAATTATTTAAATTATTAAGTCCAACATTATCCAGAACAGTACGGGGGTGACATCAGCATGACGTAGAGGTGATGTCAGCGGTCAACTGGGGCTGACCCGGTCAAACCTGACATGTGGGGCCCACATGTCATAGACATAGGGCTAATCCAGGGTTTAAATTTAACTATAACTAATTAATAGGGGTGTGGCCCCACCTGTCAGTGAGTAATTAGAGATTAATTAACTAATTAATTAATTAACATTATAATTAACAGTTTATTTATTTTTAAAATTGATTTAAACCGTGCGGGACCCACATGTCAGTGGCCCACGCTGCCACGTCGACGGTTGACCCTGTCAACTGGGCCCGCGGGGCCTAGTGTTCAGGGACACAGGGGCGGGGCCAACAGCGCCATGTCGAACGCCTGGTCAGCGCCGGCCGCTGGGGTGCGCCGGTGAGCCCCGACGCAGTGGCTCAACTCCGGCGAGCCCGGATTTCGTGCACAGAGCATCAAATCTGGTGCGGCCTAGCGCGTTCGAGAGCGGGAGGAGTGCCGCGTCCATCCGCGCCGGTGAGGACGGCCGGGAAGGACCATAGCGGTGACGGTGAGCTCGCCCGTGGCGGCCGGAGTTCGGGCGTCGACGGGATCGGTGAAACAGGCCGCGGCAAAACGCGCGCGTGTGTGTATTGGGTCCGCACGGACGTGCTGAGCTCGGCTACGAGCTCGTTTGAGCTCGCCGACGTGTGTAGGGACGACGACGAGCACGGCGGCGGAGCTGGGTGCGGGCATGTTGGGGGCGGCGGCTATGGCGCAGAGGAGAATGCAGGGAGAGAGGGAGGAGGACGGGGTGCTCACAGCGAGCCGTAGGGAAAGGGCAGTGGGCTCGGGGTGGCTTGGACCGGTCGGGACAATGACTGCGATCTCAGCGCCCGTGGATGGAGAAGATGGCACGAGCGACGGTGGTGGAGCTCCTTGGCAACGATGCAGTGGCGCCGGAGACGTAGGCGAGGCCGGGGAAGCTCCTGGACACTTCGCTGCGACGAGAGGGAGACGGTGGCCGCGAGCTCTACGGCGGCGCAACCATAGCCGCACTCGGGTTTGCGGGAGAGGAAGGGGACGAGGCAGAGAGAGGGAGAGATGTGGCCAGGGGAGGCCAGGGGTGCACGGGGCTCTGCCCTTTATCCACGGCGAGCACGACGATGCGCTGTCGTGCAGCGAGGGAGGGGGGCCAGGCTCGGGGGCGCGCGCGCACGCAGAGCGCTCAACAGCGGGGCGCGGGAGGGGGGGTGAGCAGCGCGGGGAAAGGGACGGCGCGAGGCGGGCTGGGCCGGCCGGCTGACTTAGGCCCAGCTGCCCTGGGCCTTTTTCCTTTTCTATTTTCTTTTCTGTTTTTCTTCTGTTTTCTGTTTTGTTTTGTCTTTTGTCTTTTGTTTTTATTACAATTGACTTTTGTAAAATATGAGACTTGTCCAAATATTAACAGTGCAAAATTAGTCACTGCTAGAAATTGGTTTGGTGTCCATATCTTTTTGTTTGGATTTTATTTAATTGAAAAAGGATTAAATAGTGCTATTTTGCTGCTGTTTCTTGTTGTTTGAGTCTGTTAATTAATTTAGTGAATGCTGGTTATGATTTTAGAATTGTCTCTGGAATATTTGCCATTTAATGAACATTTTAGTTCCAGGGTTTGGACAACTTGTATTTTCACTTTTAGTTTGAATTTCCATTTGAATTTGAATTTGAAAAGAGATATGATACTAGTGATGATTAAGCACTGTTGATAATGATGACATGGCATTATCAAAAGGGGATTACTGTAGTTAACCACTGGGGGTGTTACATCGTGGAGCCCAATCTATCTGTGCTGATGTGAGGGACCGCAGGGCACAGGCATGGCACACGGGTAGTCTGCCCGAACCGTGTCTGTTGCGTACCCAATCGCAGATGGGTTCTACATCCAACTCGTGTGCTGTTTATAAATTTAGCAAAAAGAATAATGCGGGAGAGGGTCAGAACACGAACACACTTGCATGTGGACCAAATATTTGTATGAAAAGGGTGGTTTGATGTTCAAATACCCAATGCACAACTTTGATGTGGCACCTGTCGCACAAAAGCACAATATTGCTAGTCAGCCACCCCCTACGAACCCCACTTCATGTCGACGGTATGGGAATCCTAGCTACGAATGCATGCCCCCAAATGGCTAGGTCTGAAATCTCACCCTACCGTAACACAAAACCTATAGGAGTCCATCATATATATGGTCAAACTTCCCCTTTCGCTTCCCGACAAAGGTGGACCGTGTGCCGACCCACAAATGTGTGCTTGTGACGCGAGATGGGTGAGACCACACATGAACCACATGCGGGTGGCTCTACTATATGTATCAAAAGGGTGTGGTGTGATATTTAACTACCATTCACAACTTTGATGTGGCACGTGTGCCTCGCAAATTAACCGGACTACCCCGACCCCACGGAGGTTGCAGGTAGCGCGAAGTAGCCCCCCCCCCCCACACACACACGTCATGGGGAGGGAATCTCACCAAGACGCACTGTAACACGGACCAAGCAGAATCCAACTTGGTCGTACAACCTCTCCCGCTCATTGTTGGTCAAAGTGATGGACGTCCACACGACCCCGCAAAATGGGCTAGCTTGTCGCCGATAACCTCGTGAGGGAGTACTGTATGAAGACAAACCCACTCTGTGCATGTGGCCCAAGTTTGTATAAGGAAGTGGTGTGTGTGGTGTTTGAATACCCAATGCGCAAATTTGATGTGGCACCATGCTTTGGAACCGTAAAATCCCCACACTGAGCGAGGGTTCAGAACGTGTAGCATGCGCTCAAACTTAATTAGGATTGGAATGGTCGACCTACTATACGGTAGCTCGAAGCAAAGAATAAGAATCCACCCTGGTAACCATTCTCGTCGTTGGTCGAAATGATGGACATCCACGCGGGCCCACGAATATATATAGGCTTGCCACCCATAACCAAGCGAGTGAGAGTGTGTCCAAAGACAACCATTGCATGCGTGTGTCCCGAACATATTTATGGAGGTGTGTGACGCATGCATATGTGTTGAATACCCGACCCAATGCACAACATTGATGTGGTGCATGCGTTGAAAATCGTAGAGGTCCCCACACAGAGCAAGAGGTCGTTCATGACATGTCGTGTGCTTGCCCCCCCCCCCCCTCGATCCAGCGGGATGGATTCATGTGTACACATGCGCCATTATATATATGTAATCTCACATCATGAGACAAACAAAAAATTAATCCCCTCCTAACTCAAATTAGTTAACCTCTCTCGCGCCGTCGGTGAAAGTGATGGACCAAGCGGGCCGACAGATGGAAGCATCGTTGATAACCGCGTGAGTGAGTGCCATATATAGGACAACAACCATCGTGATTGCACGTGTGCCAGAACATATATATGAAGAGGTGTGTTGTGATGTTTTGAATACCTAATTAATGCACAACTTTGATGTGGCATTTGCCTCAAAAACCGCAAAGTCCCCACACAGAGTGAGGTTCATGTGACACCTAGTATATATAAATATGCTGGTCACCCCCCCTTCGACACGTACTATAGACCTAGTAACACAGCCCTAAAAGAATTAATCCTCCTTGTTCGTCAAATGTACCTCTCTCTCGCTTGGTCAAAGTGATGGACGACGAACTTGCAGGCCCAGCACAGAAGCGAAGCGTACGTCGCACGCGAGTAATCATCCTATATAGGACTATGTACCACCATCTGCATGTGGCCCAAAGAGGTGTTTGTGTGATGTTTGAATACGCAATGCACAACTTTGATGTGGCACCACATATATAGGAAACCAAAAAGTCTCCACAGAAAGCGCGAGGTTCATGATGCATGGTATGTGCTACATGTACGCCCCCATTCGACGCCTGGTATATATGTACTTCTACTGTATAGCACAAACCAAAAAAGAATCATTCCTTGATGGTCAAATTAACCTCTCTCTCATTGGGTCAAAGTGATGAGGACAACCTCGCATGCCCACGGATGGAAGCGCCACACGCGAGTGAGTTCCTATAGGGCAACCACCGCCTGCATGGTATTGCGTGATGTTTGAATACCAATATAATGTACAACTTTGATGTGGCACCTGCCTCGGGAACCGGAAAGTCCCCACATGGAGCGAGGTTATGACACGCATATATATATAGAGTATTCATGTTGCCCCCTCTTTGACATGTACATACTCCTACCGTGCATATACGTAACACAAACCAAAAATGAACCATCCTTGTTGGTCAAATTAACCTCTCTCTCGTCGTACGTTCAACTGGTCGACGACAACCTCATGGGCCCTCAGAGAGAGGCACACACGAGTGATGTCATAGGAAAAAACCACCGCGTGCATGCGCCCGTGTGTTATGTGATGTTTGAATACTACCCAATGCACAACTTTGACGTGGCACATGCTTCGCAAACCGGAAACGCACTACACCATGATGTGTGTACCCCCCTCACTTCAAGCCGGTGGGAGGGTGTGTACGCACGTGCTCGAACTTTGATATGGAATCTCACCATGATCCACACCACACACATGCCAAGAAGAATCCACCTTTTGGTTAAATGCCTCTTGTTGTTGGTGGAAACTGAAAACCTTTGCGGGCTAACGAATGGGCACGTCGCTGATTACCGCACGAGGGAGAGTGTCCGAGAGGGACACCAATGCATGCATGTCGCCCGAACATGTATGTACGAAAGGGTTGTGTAATGCTTTAAATAACCAATTCACGACTTTGATGTGGCATATATGACTCACAAAATGATCAATAATCACACACGGAGGTTCACGACTCATAGTGTACTGCCGGACCCCTCCCCCCCCCACCCCCCACACACACAGACACACACATCCCGCAACACCACAGCCACTATGAGGCATGTCAAACTTTTTTCTGCAGTGAACATGTGACCAAAGGCGGTGTGTCGTGTTAAAATTTAAAAAAAACAGACATCATTCGACCGTTTTTATACATTGATTGATTTCCTAGGGATTTAATGTGCAAAAATCAAATTTGCGCTACATGTGCACCAAAATGGATTGCACAATCATATGTGTCCCTGGGTGCATGTTTCCCTGTGCAAGAGATTTCAAAACATTGAGAATCTAGATTTTTAAAATTTAGTAAATCCAAAAGTTAGTTGAAATTTATGAAACTTATCATGGTGTCATATATGGACACTAGTAGACTGTGATATTGTATTTTTTCATCAAATTTGAGACCCGTTTTGATATAATCTTCTTCAAACGGGAGATTATTAAAAACTGGCAACCAATATCTCATACGGATTATTTATTCGGACCGTGAGCATTAGCCCGTGCCATGCTTCGGTTAAGCAGTAAAGCAGCAGAATGAATCATCAATGAACCAAAAAATATACGTGCTACCACACGCCCCACGTGCCGTGCGAGCAGGCGTGAGTTGACGGGACGCATGCGAGCAGTCTGCTGCGCAGGCGTACCGGGAGGTGTGCGTGCAGGTGTGCGTATTAACGGGAGGCGTGCGAGTAGCTGTGTGAAATGATGGTAGGAATGGCAGAAGTCCGCCGCACAGGCTCACTGGTAGGCGAGACAGCCTTTGACCGCCGCCCGCCTCACTCCCACTGGTCTGTATTAGTTGCGCGCCAGAGCCGCCGGCCATAATAGGCGGCCGGACCCCCGGTCCACAGTGGTCACCAACGTCTGGACTCTGGAGTTTATGAGGATGCCGCCGAAGCGCACCATCGAAGGGAGTGGCGACGCCGGGGCTAGTGAAGCACATGCGCAACGCGTGAAGCTAGGCACAGAGGTTGCCGTCAGCGCCGGCGAGGTCTCGCGTGGGCAGCAGCACGACCTTGACTTCGTCGGTGCCATCGTGGCCCCCCAGCCAGAGCCAGAGGTCAACAGCAACTCCAGCAATGACTGCGACTCTGATGGAAAACCGGTTAGTCATCTATATACCCATTTGTGCGGCAAACATATCATGTGTTTTCTCTGGTTACTCGCCCCCTCTATAATTTTTTTGCAATACAAATCCTATGGTTATGTTCTGTCAGTCCATGAAATCAGAGTAATTAAGATCCATTAAATGCACGTAGTGTATTGATTGTTTGAATGTTATCTGTATAGAGTTAGTGATTAATTGTTTGTTCTATACAAATGATTTTTGCTAATAATCCTACTAGGGTTAGCTTGTGTGCTAATAAATCGTGGCCAGATCTTGAGAATTGATTTTGAATGTCCTACATATATGTTTGTGCCTTTTTTCTTCCAGACCTTGAGAATTGATTTTGAATGTCCTACATGTATGTTTCTGCCATTTTTTCTTCTTTGAGATTGGTATGTACACAGATAAGGCTCCAGCCAGTGCCGCCGCCAGATGTAGATCTTGGACCCGGCAGCGCAGCCAGAAGCGGCCACGCCCCCTGGACCTGACGAACCAAAAGAATCTCCGGCGGACCGCATCAGCGATCTCCCGGACGCCTTCCTTTGGGAGATCATCTCCCTCCTCCCGACCAAGGATGGCTGTCGCACCCAAGTCCTTGTATCTCGGTGGCGCACTCAGTGGCCCGCCACGCATCTTAATCTTGACTGTCGTCAACTATCTGTCGATGATGATTCTGAACTCCCCGGAGCCATCATCTCCTCCCACCAGGGCTCCGTTCAACGCATCTGCATCCCGACATGCTACCTGCTAGACATACCCTGCACGGTGGCCGCCTGGCTGACATCCCGTCAATTCGATAAACTCCAGCAGCTTGAGTTCTACCATTACTATAGCGATAGGTTACCACCAATAGTTGCATCTGTGCCCTCACCACCGATGCCCATCTCATGGTTTTCCTCCTCTCTCCACACCGCCACCTTGACCCGGTGCCATCTAGCAGACAATCTGGTACAAATGCTTCGACTCCCACTGCTAAAAAAACGTGCGCTTGTGTTGGTTCATCTATCGGAGGCCTCACTGCACAGCATCATCCACTCTAGCTGCCCTGCACTGCAGCGTTTGGTGCTTGTTTTTGGAGCAGGAATCAATATCCCTTGTCTCAAAATAAAGTCGCCTCACCTTGTGACCATTGGAATTCGTTTTGAAGGACATGAGCTCATCATCGAAGATGCCCCTTCACATCAAAGTTGGTCCTTGATTGTTGTTATAAACCTTCACAAATAACTATGGTCTCTGCGCCTAAACTGGAGACCTTGGGTGCAATTCGTGATCCGTTTATATGGTTCGAGATGGTGTTTGCCTCCACACCAATTGAGGTACTGTATATTATTCACGTACACTTTTGTAATTTGCATTTTTCATTTGTGCGCATAAGTTAAGTATCATCTTGGAGTACACTTTCAGTGCTAATATTATGTTATATGCTCAATGAAGCGCTTGTCCATCCTATCAGTGGTGGTAGATTCTGTCAAGACCTTATATATTTGTATGTGGTGTTTTGATCTCAACATCATTATTGCCTTGCTGCAATGCTTTCCATGTCTGGAGAATTTGTATATAAAGGTGATGATTTCACGCACATTGAAAGCCCATAAATAATGTACTATAATTAATCGTTCAACTATCACTATTTCAACATAATATTTTTTAGACATTAACTATTTTCAATCTTCATCTCTACTTAGGCAACAACACATGGAGAAAAAGTTATAACCAATCGATGGTTGATGAAGCACGGGGATTTTCTCAGATCTCATGACATTCGTTTGAAGACAGTAACGCTGGAACGATATTCATCCAACAGTGCAAACACTAGCTTTGTCACATTCTTCATGTTGAATGCGAGGGCACTATTGTCCGTGAGGATTAAGTTTTTCAACAAGAAATTACTCATGGCTGCAAGTGTTGAACAACATAAAAAGAAGTTTCAGGTGGACCTAAGGGCTTCTGATCGCGTTTGGCTTCTATTTACAACAGCTTGTGGTCATCATGGAGCAGTAGAATTATTGTACTGGGATCTTGATTTTATGGATCAGACTAATCCATTTGATTGTTACTGCCGAAAACTTTGGTTGAGTTAGATGTCATTGTCCTATTCAATCTGGAATTTGTCTAAACCTGATGTGCAATTAATCCTCGTGCTTTTGTACTGTTTGTAAGATGGAGTTAGATATTGTTGCCCTTTTCAACTCGGCTTTGACCCATATTTTGTTTCATACTGGGCCAATGGCTTGCCATTTCTTTAATTAACACATAAATATTATAAGCATTCACAACATAGGAAAAGAACATCACTCTCACGGGATCCTTGAGATCTTTGTTCATTACAGAACCCGCAAGTTCTTAGCGACCGCCAGCACCCACAAACTTATTTTCAGCTAGCACACCAAATGGGTTGTAATTCTTAATAAGAAAAGTGCATGTTAGTTACAGATTAGGATTTGTCATTTGGGACCCACGAGGAAAAAGCCTATCCAGGGCGATGCCGACTCGACAGTAAACATTGAGAAACCTGGTTTTAAAATTACTGTAAATCCAAAACTCGCCCCAAAATCATGAAACTTGGCATGGTGTTATGACATGGCACCAACATGCTGTGGTAAAAAATTAGTCCAATTTGGGACAAGTTTTGGTATAAACTTCTTACAAACCGGAGCTTGTCTCAAAAAGGCTCATAGTTCCGAGAGGGAACTTGTCACCTATGTGTGTCAAACGACATACACTGTCTCTTCCCGCCTTGATTTATTTTATAGAGGCAACATGCAACTATAGGAGCATCATCCTAAAAACATGAAATTATTCAGGGTTCATTTTGCCTTTTTATACATTATTTTAGTTTTCTAGGCATTTTGGAACATACTTTGGTGTGTGCAAAGGTCATGTGTGTACTAGCCACCTATGTAATTGGATGTTCAATATGTTTATGGAATCAAGTAATTATAAGTTATAAGTACATATGTTGTTGTTCTGTGTGCAATGACATCGCATACGGACCATACTAGGGAACCCGTCGGTGATGATTTCATCAATCGCTGACAATTGTATACCAGCAAGCGTTTGCCCACAACACACACGGCTTATTAGAAGCAATCGTTTGTGTTATTATCGGTCTTCGCACACATTTCTGATTACAGACCTGTTTGCCGCGTATCACACACATCTTGTTAAATTTAACCGTTTCTGTTCTCTTGGTTCAATGCAAACAGTTCATCCAAGTGAATCATATGCCGTATATCCCACACACCTTCATCTGGCTGCCAGTTTCTATTATTCCGCCTCATCACAAACAGTTCATCCGAGTGAACTGTATGTCGTATATCGCACACGCCTTCACCTGGCTGCCCGTTTCTGTTGTTCTGCCTCATCGCAAACAGTTCATTGAACTGAACCGTATGCCTCGCATCACACACGCAACTCAAATCTGAACCGTGTTTGATGTATCCGCCATCGCAAACGTTTTGCACCATTTTTGACTATTTTTTTACATCACCGTTTGCGATTAATGCATCGCACACAGTTTCGTCGAAGGGTCTCTGATCATAGTGTCGCTTTAGCAGCATCCTGTAGTAGTGTGTTGACAGTCATCATCTCCTCCTCCAAATCAAATATGGGGCGCGGACAACCGTCCTTTCCCGGCGATGGCGCCTCCTATGGAACTCCACCCCTCTCGACTTCATCAACACCCACGAGCTCTGCCATGGCTATCGCAAAAGCTTGGATGCGTTCTCCAAGATCGTCGGCAGTCACCCTGGCCCAACTAGTGGCCTTAGCATGGGCAAGTTCCATTCCAACGGCAAGGACCGAGCCAAGCTTGATGACTAGTTCCGATCCCCCGCCCTAGATCAGCTCGAGGAGCTCACTTTTGATGATGGGCATATGCGCTCGCTGCCAACGTCCGCGCCCACTCTGCGCATCGCCAAGTTCAGGAACTGCCATTCCCCCATCCTTAATGACGCGCCCGCTCTGATTCTACCACGACTGAAGCACCTCGAGCTCGTCGTCGTCTACCTCCCAAACGGTGACATGGAGCGCCTGCTCCGTGGTTGTACTGCACTCGAGTACCTTCATCTTCAGGCGATCAATGGGTTGAGTAGCTTCCACATCACCTCCATGACTCTCCGGACTATTTATGTGTGTTGCTGGTGTAGCAAGAAGACATCACAAGATGTGTACCACGGTATGGTCATTGAGGACACACCTTCACTTGAGAAATTACTTGTAGTTCATCAAGAAGGTCCAACAAGAATCAATGTCATTTCTGCGCCAAAATTGACAGTGGTGGGCTACTTGTCTGACAAATACTCCGAACTTGTTATTGGATCCGCACCCGTTCAGGTACAATAGCCGCCTTCAACCTCTCCTTCTAGAAATTAACATTATTTCTAATTTTGAAGATGTATGTTCGTCTGTCATGCAGAAAATGATTCCGACAAGCTTGACCCCAAAACTGCGCACAGTGAAGGTCTTGGCACTAGAATCTATCGGCCCCAACCTGGAGCAAGTTGTCAGTTTCCTGAGATGCTTTCCGTGCCTGGAGAAGCTATATATCGAGGTGATGTTCCTTTCCTGTTAAATGTTAACCATAAGGAAGTTCAATTTGTGACACCTTTTTCCAAGTTTAGAATGACAATGTACTATGATTTCTGAAGGATTTCTGGAGGATTTCAGTACATACATGTTTTGCCCCCCATATTGGTTGCCTGATCCATATGGTTACAATCCATAAGCATATCTCCTTTGGATTCATCTGTACTAGTTTTCTTAGGGAACTTTTCATCCACTCCAACCTCTTGTGAAGAAGGCTACATTTTTCTAGATTGTATTCAAATGCCCATGTTAATCATGTCGGATCAAAGATGGCATGTTAGTGCATTTTAGAAATCCTGCAAACCAAATAGGCCTGTAGTAGTGTTCAAAACTTCATGTAGGCACTAACACTTTTTCTTCTTTTGCAGATAAGATTAGGCCCGGTGGTGGATAATGTGATACAATATAACAATCACATCGAATGCCTAGATCTGTATCTCTCAGAAATTACTTTGAACTCCTACCGAGGGACCTTAGCGGAGATTATATTCGCTAGGTTCTTTTTGCTGTCAGAGCAAGGGTCCTGAAGGTAATGAGGTTTGCCCTACATTTACTTCGCAAAAATGAATGGTTTGTTGATCAGCGCTGGCGGCTGCGGCAGAATGGAATAGGTTCCGAAAATGCTGAATTTCATTTTGGAACTTCAGATGACAGAGTAATCGGAAGTCATCGTGTCAACCCCATACATGACTTCTCAGTGGCTGACCCATTTGCAAAAATTATGAGGTTTCGAGACCAGACTTACAAGTGGTAATATTAGTTTGAACCTCTCTGATATCCATGTTCAGCAGATCAGCGCGAGCGTTTGCAGCTGATGAGCTGAATTTCTTTTCTAATATCAGCTTGAACCTTGTAATATTCGAATTCGAGCCATATAACTCTGGAATTTGAACCTTGTAATATTTAGAGCTTTTGTGGTACAATCATTGAAATGGCATCGTATGAGACTCGAATATTGGTAGCACTATTTTGAACTTAACGTGCAATGGACTTAGATTTTATTAACCATTCTCGAATCTATTTACCTTGTCGATCTCATAGCACACGATCTATATA
This sequence comes from Thinopyrum elongatum, assembly GCA_011799875.1. Lineage (NCBI taxonomy): Eukaryota > Viridiplantae > Streptophyta > Magnoliopsida > Poales > Poaceae > Thinopyrum > Thinopyrum elongatum. The sequence goes on along the minus strand of CM022299.1, from coordinate 53,496,015 downwards.
GTTAACTCGACTGCGATCTTCGACATTATTGCACACAGTTGGTTTCTTCAACCATGTGCTCTATAGAGCGCATAATTAATTATCACACTCGAGTGTCCATCATCACCCTTCTGTGTAACTTTGACCTCATCACCCACGGGTGAACTTGTGATGGAAGTCATTCCACACACTTCCTTTTTACAAAGCTTTTTGCCAATAAATGCCCACAATTTGTTCCTCTTCTAGTCGACGCATGGCCAAACTAGCCGGGCGGGAAGCTTGCATGGTAAACTGCGTGGTAGCGCGGGAACAAGCTCACCGACGATATACATTTGGCGCCTCTTCGAGCCCACGCGTGGTCAAACGAAATGCGTGCGGTGCGGTGTTGTCAAGCATGCACTGGAATCCTTCGCTATGAACGCGGTGACAAGACGTGACGATTACAGGCCGACCGGCCCCCATTTATTACAGCGGCCATTTAACCCTTGTGCCTCTTCAAACTTTTGATCGTGCCCCACCATTGCAAGAAGCACACCCACCACGACAAATTTTTAGAGGGTATCCTGCGTGGCTCCAATGGCGCTCCGAGCGGCTGCCGACAACGAGTAGTAGTTCACCATGCATGCCGTGGTGGACACCCACAAAAGGTTCACGGAGCTCTCGGTGGTGTACACCAACAACCCAGTCTGGGTGGAGCACTCCATCCACATCATGGAGTTGTTCCTTGCCGAGGAGAAGTAAAAGGTGGTCGGGTTCGACCTCTAGTACACCTGCGCTCATGCCAGGTCTCGTCCCAAGGTCGCCGCCGCCCAGATGTGCATGCACGATCACGTCCTCGTCTACCACTACTGCCTAGCCACAAGGCCTTACGAGCGTTTCGCCAGGTTTGTGAACAACCCCCACTACATGTTCGCTACGGTGGACATCGCCAACGATGTAAAGGTGCTCAAGAATTTGGGCATCGCCTGCCAGCATCTTGTCGACATCCAGGGCCAATACAAGATCTGGGGCAGCAACGAGCATGAGAAGGACTCACTAGTTCACCTCGCCGAGGCCATCATCGATCCCTACTACAGAGACATGAACGATTCCTGCAATAAGGGCAAGCGTGCCTGGCACTCGGCCTGGATGGAGAAACTCGACAAAGCTCACATCGTGTACGCGGCCAAGGAGGCATACATGAGCTACGAGATGTACAGGCGGATCGCTGACATGAGGAAGTGCCTCCTTCCCCAAAACGGCCAGGGATCCAGCCGGAAGCAGAGCAATAGCAAGCGTCGTCGCAACAAGAAGTAGATGATTAGATCATCGTTTCTCCTAGTTTAGTATGCATGTAATTGCTTACTTTGGTGTGTGGAAATGTTATGTGTGTAGTCACTTGTGTAATTGTATGCTTAATTTGGTTTTGCAATGCTGTCTTTTTAAGTATATATGTTGATGCTCTGTAGACAGAGCGTACATGTTGTGCGGACAAAGAAATCACATCACACATGGACTAAACAATGGAACCCATCGGTGATGATTTCATCAATCACTGACAATTGTATACCAGCAATCGTTTGCTCACAACAGACACGGCTTGTTAACAGGAATCGTCTGTGTTGTCATCGGTCATCCCACACATTTGCGATTATAGACCTGTTTGCCGCGTATCACACACATCTTGTTAAGTTGAACCGTTTATGTTCTCTTCCCTAATCGAAAACAGTTCATTCGAGTGAACCGTATGCCGTATATCACACACACCTTGATCTGGCTGACCGTTTCTGTTGCTTTCCCTAATAGCAAACAGTTCATCGGAGCGAACTATATGCAGTATATCGCACACACATTGATATGGCAGCTCGTTTCTGTTGTTCTGTCTAATCGCAAACAGTTCATATGGATCAACCATATGCCCAGCATCGCACACACAACTAAAATCTGAACCATGTTTGATGTATCCACCATCGCAAACATTTTGCATCTTTTTTGACGATTTTTACATCACCGTTTGTGATTAATGCATCGCACACAGTTTCGTCAAAGGGTCTTTGATCGTAGTGTCGCGTTAGCAGCATCCTGCAGTAGTGTACATATGCTGGTCCCCTTCCCCCTTTTCGACGCATACTATATATATGCTCCTACTGTAATACAAACCAAAATGAATCCTCCTTGATGGTGAAATTAATTAACCTCTCCCGATGTAGATCAAAGTGATGCATGCATGGATGACAACCTCGCGGGCCCACAGATGGAAGCATCACACGTGAGTGTCCAAGGATAACCACCGTCTACATATGCATGTGGTCCAAAGAGGTGTTGTGTGATGTTTGAATAGCCAATGCATAACTTTGACGTGGCACGTGCCTCGGAAACCGAAAAGTCCCGACACTGAGGGAGGTGTGTTCACAGACGTGTACGTAGTATATATGCTAGTCCCCTCCCACCTCTTCGATGCGTACTATATATATACTCCCACCGTAACACATACTAAAAAGAATCAACCTTGCTGGTCAAATTAACCTCTCTGTACGTCGGCTGTTGGTCGAAGTTATGGACGACGACCTCGCGGGCCCACAGAAAGCGTCACACACGTGAGTGAGTGTCATGTAGGACAACCATCGACTGCATGTGGCCCAAACATGTATGTATGAAAGGGTTATGTAATGTTTTAAATAACGAATCCGCGATTTTGATGTGGGACTGCCTCACAAAACGGCCAACCCACATGGTGTCTCACGACTCGTAGTGTACTGCCAGCCCCCCCCCACCCCAGACGCACACACACACATCGCACATCCACCGCAACTACGATGCATGCATGTTAAATTTTCTCGTGGTGAACATATGTTACCAAAGGAGGGACGTTTTAATTTTGAAAAAAAAAACAGAGATCATTAAGACGTTTTAGTACATTGATTGATTTTCTAGGGGTATAATGTGCAAAAATCAAATTTGAGCTACATGCACACGTGACAGTGCACCTAAATTGATTGGAAAAACACGTGTGTCTCACTGGGTGCATGTTTACTCCCCGTGCAAGAAATTTCAAACATTGAGAATCTTGATTTTTAAAATCTAGTATATCCAAAACTTATTTGAAATTCATGAAACTTATCGTGCTATCATATGGACACCAACATACTGTGGGAATGTACTTTTTTTGTCAAATTTGAGACAAGTTTTGATGTAATTTTTACCTTCTTACAAATGGGAGATTATTAATTATTGGGAACCAATATCGCAAACGGATTATTTATTTGAACCGTGGGCGTTAGACCAACAATGGATACGTGCCATGCTTCTCCGGACTATTTATGTGTGTTGCTGGTGCTGCAAGAAGACATCACAAAATGTGTACCACGGTATGGTCATTGAGGACACACCTTCACTTGAGAGATTACTTGTAGTTGATCAAGAAGGTTCAACAAGAATCAATGTCATTTCTGCGCCAAAATTGATAGTGGTGGGCTACTCGTCTGACAAATACTCCGAACTTGTTATTGGATCCACACCCGTTCAGGTACAATAGCCACCTTCTACCTCTCCTTCTAGAAATTAACATTATTTCTAGTTTTGAAGATGTATGTTCGTCTGTCATCCAGAAAATGATTTCGACAAGCTTGACCCCGAAACTGCGCACAGTGAAGCTCTTGGCACTAGAATCTATTGGCCCCAACCTGGACCAAGTTGTCAGTTTCCAGAGATGCTTTCCGTGCCTGGAGAAGCTATATATCGAGTGATGTTCCTTTCCTGTGAAATGTTAACCATAAGGGAGTTCAATTTCTGACACCTTTTCCCAAGTTTACAATGAGAATGTACTGCGATTTCTGAAGAATTTTTGGAGGATTTCAGTACATACATGTTCCCCCCCCCCCCATATTGGTTTCTTGATCCATATGGTTACAATCCATAAGCATTTCTCCGTTGGATTCATCTGTACTAGTTTTCTTAGGGAATTTTTCATCAACTCCAACCTCTTGTGAAGAAGGCTACATTTCTCTAGATTGTAATCAAATACCCATGTTAATCATGTCGGATCGAAGATGGCACGTTAGTGCATTTTACCAATCCTGTAAGACAAATAGGCCTGTAGTAGTGTTCAAAACTGCATGTAGGCACTAACATGTTTTCTTCTTTTATAGATAAGATTAGGCCCGGTGGTGGATAATCTGATACAATATAACAATCACATCGAATGCCTAGATCTGCATCTCCCAGAAATTACTTTGAACTCATACCGAGGGACCTTACCGGAGATTATTTTCACCAGGTTCTTTGTTGTCAGAGCAAGGGTGCTGAAGGTAATGAGGTTTGCCCTACATTTATTTCGCAAAAATGAATGGTTTGTTGATCAGCGCCAGCGGCTGCGGCAGAATGGAATAGGCTCTGAAAAAGCTGAATTTCATTTTGGAACTTCTGATGACAGAGTAATCGGAAGTCATCGTGTCAACCCCATACATGTCTTCTCAGTGATTGACCCCTTTGCAAAAATTATGAGGTTTTGAAACCAGCCTTACATGTGGTAATATTAATTTGAACCTCTCTTATATCCATGTTCTGTGGATCAGCGTGGGCGTTTCCAGCTGATGAGCTGAATTTCATTTCTAATATCAGTTTGAACCTTGTAATCTTCGAATTTGAGCCATATAACTCTGGAATTTGAACCTTGTAATATTTCAAGCTTTTATGGTACAATCGTTGAAATGGCATCGTATGAGACTCGTATATTGGTAGCACTATTTTGACCTTAATATGCAATGGACTTAGATTTTATTAACCATTCTCGAATGTGTTTACCTTGTCGATCTCATAGCACACGATCTGTATAGCTAACAAGACGTGACGATTACAGGCCGGCCGGCCCCCATTTATTACAGCGGCCATTTAACCCTTGTGTCTCTTCAACCTTTCGATCGCGCCCCACTACTGCAAGAAGCACACCCACCATGACAACTTTTTAGAGGGTATCCTGTGCGGCTCCAATGGCGCTCCGAGCAGCTGCCGACGACGAGCAGCAGGTTACCATGCATGCCGTGGTGGACACCTGATGTCTACTACGCAACTTTATTCTTGTAGACTCGTGTTGGGCCTCCAAGCGCAGAGTTTTGTAGGACAGTAGCAATTTTCACTCAAGTGGATGACCTAAGGTTTATCAATCCGTGCGAGGTGTAGGATGAAGACGGTCTCTCTCAAACAACCCTGCAAGCAAATACAAGAAATCTCTTGTGTCCCCAAAACACCCAATACAATGGCAAATTGTATAGGTGCACTAGTTCGGCGAAGAGATGGTGATAAAAGTGTAATATGGATGGTAGAAATATATTTTTATAATCTGAATAAATAAAAACAGCAAGGTAGTGAACGATAAAAGTGAGCACAAACGGTATTGCAATGCTTGAAAACAAGGCCTAGGGTTCGTACTTTCGCTAGTGCAATCTCTCAACAATACTAATCTAATTGAATCATATAACCATCCCTCAAAGTGCGATGAAGAATCAGTCCAAAGTTCTTATCTAGCAGAGAACATAAGAAGAAATTGTTTGTAGCTATTCTTTCCGATCGATCTATCCAAGAGTTCGTACTAAAATAACACCAAGTTATTCTTTCCGATCGATCTATCAAGAGTTCGTACTAAAATAATACCAAGTTATTCTTTCCGATCGATCTATCAAGAGTTCATACTAGAATAACACCAAAGCAAATTCAGATTCATAATACTCAATCCAACACAAAGAACCTCAAAGAGTGCCCCAAGATTTCTACTAGAGAAACAAAGACGAGAACTTGCATCAACCCCTATGCATAGATTACCCCAATGTCACCTCGGGAATCCGCGAGTTGAGTGCCAAAACACATATCAAATGAATCGATATGATACCCCATTGTCACCACAGGTATTCGTAGCAAGACATACATAAAGTGTTGTCAAATCCATAAAAGTATTCAATCCAATAAAAACGAGATAGAGAGGGGAAAACACCATACGATCCAACTATATTAACAAAGCCCGCGATACATCAATATTGTGCCATCTCAAGAACACGAGAGAGGGAGATTAAACACAAAGCTACTGTTACAAACCCTTAGCCCCGAGGGTGGACTACTCCCTCCTCATCATGGTGGGCACCGGGATGATGAAGATAGCCTCCGGTGATGATTTCCCCCTCCGACAGGGTGCCGGAACAGGGTCTAGATTGGTTTTTTGTGGCTACAGAGGCTTGCGGCAGCGAAACTTCCGATCTAGGGTTACCCCAAGGGTTTTCGGAATATTTGGCAATTTATAGGGCGAAGAGGCGGTGCGGGAGGCCACCGAGGTTGGCACAACCCACCTGGGCGCGCCTGGGCCCCCAGGCGTGCCCTGGTGGGTTGTGCTCTCCACGAAGCTCCCCTCTGGTACTTCTTTGGCCCACTGGGTGCCTTCTGGTCCAGAAAAAATCTCCAAAAAGTTTTGTTGCATTTGGACTCTGTTTGGTATTGTTTTTCTGCGATGTAAAAAACAAGCAAAAAACAGCAACTGGCACTGGGCACTATGTCAATAGGTTAGTACCAAAAATGATATAAAGTTGCTATAAAATGATTGTAAAACATCCAAGAATGATAATATAACAGCATGAATACGTCATAAATTATAGATACGTTGGAGACGTATCAGCATCCCCAAGCTTAATTCCTACTCGTCCTCGAGTAGGTAAATGATAAAAGAAATAATTTATGAAGTGTGAATGCTAGAAAAATGCATAAGTTTGATCAATGATAATTTCAATCACTTTTTCTAGCATCATAACAGCAACTCTTTTCATAAAACTTATCATGATAAAGTAGCAATTGAAAACGGAATTTTTGTTGTGGAAAGCTACCTATCATATTCATCATATACTCTTTCTTTTGTAGCATGGACATTTGGACTTGAATGATTCTAAGCAATAGTCTATAATTTGACATGAAGACATCAATACTGAAGCATATCAACAAGCAACCATGTCTTTCAAAATATCAACACTAAAGAAAGTTATCCCTAACCCATCATGCTCAATCATTGATCCATTCGCAAAACACACTCGCATATTAGCTACATCCAATGCTCAAGTACGATCATAGTGCCCCTTAGTTGGTTCTTTATAAGAGAAGATGGAGTCTCAAATAAAAATAAAAATTGCATAATGTAAATAGATAGGCCCTTCAGAGGGGGAAGTAGGGATTTGTAGAGGTGCCAGAGCTCAAAGCTTAAATTGAGAGATAAAATTTTTGAGAGGCATACTTTTCCCGTCAACGAAAACGACCGAGTAATTCCCAACACTTTCCATGCTAGATATATCATAGGCGGTTCCCAAATAGAAAATAAAGTTTATTCCTTTTTCCTCCATTCTTTCACGATCCATGGCTAGCCGTATCCACGGGTGCCCTCCATACGAACACTTTCCAAGGAATTTATTATTTGACAACATAAAGTAAATTCATTTTTCATTTCGGGACTGGGCATCCCTAATACCTTTGTCGTACTCTCGTGCAATGGCAAGTGAATAAACACTCATCTTGAGAATAACACATCTAGCATGGAAAATATTGGCCACCCACTACCGCTTCATGAGTGGTACGAGCACACAAAAAGGAAATCATTTTGAAAATTTAGAGATGGCACATACAAATTTGCGTAGAACGGCATGGAAATACCGCATATAGGTGGGTATGGTGGACTCATTTGGCACAACTTTGGGTTTAAGAATTTGGATGCACAAGTAGTATTCCCACTTAGTACAAACGGAGGCTAGCAAAAAGATTGAGAAGCAACCAACCAAGAAACGAAAATTCACATAAACGAGCATTGAGCATAACTAACACCGAATAATGCACCACAAGTAGGGTGTAATTTCATTGCATAATTATTGACTTTCGTGCTTGCATAGGGAATCACAAACCTTAACACCAATATTCTTACTAAAGCATAATTACTCACCAACATGACTCACATATTAGTATCTCCATATCGCAAAACTATTGCAAGGAATCAAACTTATCATATCCAGTGATCTACATGTAAGTTTTTATTATATCCTTCTTGAATATCCATTACTTTGGGACTAAATTTATGTATTACCATAGCTACTAACAAGCTCTCAAATAAATTTAAGTGAAGCACGAGAGCATAAGTATTTCTTCAAAAATTTCAACTCTCAAAATAATCTAAGTGAAGCATGAGAGTAAATGACAAACAACTCCAAAAACATACAAGTGAAGATCAAATGAGTACTCCCTCCGTCTCAAAATAAGTGTCTTGAGCTTAGTATAAATTTGTACTAGAGCTAGTACAAAGTTGAGACACTTATTTTGGGACGGAGGGAGTAGTTAAGTCAATGGGTAGCTAATTGAGGACTCTCTCTTATTTAAAACATTCAGATCTAAGTATTTTATTAAAACAGCAAGCAAAAACAAAATAAAATGAAATTCTAAGAATAGCACATATCATGTGAAGAAGCTAAAACTTAGGCTCAACCGAGGCTAGCCGATAATTGTTGATGAAGAAAGGTGGGATGCCTACCGGGGCATCCCCAAGATTAGATGCTTGAGACTTCTTGGAATATTAACTTGGGATTCCTTGGGCATCCCCAAGCTTGAGCTCTTGTGTCTTCTTCATTCCTCTCAAATCACGGTTTCCCTAATTCTTAAAAACTTCATCCACACAAAACTCAACAAGAACTCGTGAGATAAGTTAGTATAAATCAATGCAAAACCTTATCATTCTATACTGTAGCAAATCACTAAAATTATTATTCAACATTGCATACTAAATACCTCTGCATATTGAATACTCCTATCCTCAAATAGAATCATTAAACAAGCAAACGTATGCAAACCATGCGAACATAACAGCAATCTGTCTAAACAGGACAGTCTGTAAAGAGTGCAATTGTACTCATACTTCCCTAACTCCAACATTTCTGTAAATTTACCACACTGTAGAAAATTTATCAGACCTTATTGTGCAAAAAGTTTCAACATTTTATCACATTCTGAATTTTCTGGATAATTATTCCAACAGCGATAAACTTTCTGTTCTGAAACAGCAACTCATATATTTGCAAAATAAGCATGGTGATGGCTATCCTTGCCACTTTTATTGATATAAAAGATGCAAAACATTATTATAAATGAAATCAAGCAAATACTAATAAAATAAAATGACTCTCCAACAAAAACACATATCATGTGACGAATAAAAATATAGCCCCATGTGAGGTTACCGATAATGTCGGAGACGAAAGAGGGGATGCCTTCCGGGGCATCCCCAAGCTTAGTTTCTTGGATCTTCCTTGAATATTATCTTGGGGGTGCCTTGTGCATCCCCAAGCTTAGGTTCTTGTCACTCCTTATTCTCCTCATATCGACATCTCACCCAAAACTTGAAAACTTCAATCACACAAAACTTAACGGAACTTCGTGAGATGGGTTAGTATGATAAAGACAAATCATTCACTTTGGTACTGTCAAAGACAAGATTCATAATTGTTCTCAAACAATGCCTACTGTACTCTACAATGTCCACAATTTATATTAAGCAATATAAGCCATAGAAACCATAAAACAAGCAAACTATGCATTGAAAACAGAATCTGTCAAAAACAAAAGAGTACATAAAGATCTGAATTAAGGTCATACTTATGTAACTCTAAAAATTCTGAAAATGGAGAAAAACGTAGAAAATTTGTATACCCGTCAACTGTAAAAAATTCAGAATTTTTCCATGTTCCAGTAAAAGATAGGAATTTCTGTACTCGACGCAAAAGTTTCTGTTTTTGCACAGAATCAAGTCAACTATCATCCACACTATCCCAAAGGCTTTACTTGGTAACTTTATTGAAATAAAAGTTATAAAACATGATCACTACAGTATCCTAATCATGTGAAAACACAAAAACAGTACGGGTAAATGTTGGGTTGTCTCCCAACAAGCGCATTTCTTTGATGCCTTTTAGCTAGGCATGATGATTTCAATTATGCTCACATAAAAGATAAGAATTGAAACATGAAGAGAGCATCATGAAGCATATGACTAGCACATTTAAGTCTAACCAACTTCCTATGCATATGGATTTTGTGAGCAAACAATTTATGGGAGCAAGAATCAACTAGCATAGGAAGGCAAAACAAGCAAAACTTCAAGATTTTCAACACATAGAGAGGAAACATGATATTATTGCAATATGTAAAAGCATATGTTCCCCTCTCATAATAATTTTCAGTAGCATCATGAATGAATTCAACAATATAACTATCACATAAAGAATTCTTTTCATGATCCACAAGCATAGAAATTTTCTTACTCTCCACATAAGCAAATTTATTCTCATGAATAGTAGTGGGAGCAAACTCAACAAAATAACTATCATGAGGTTGAAAATTAAAATCATGACGAAAACTTTCATGGTTATCATAATTCTTTATAACATACATGTCATCACAATAATCATCATAGATAGCAACTTTGTTCTCATCATAATCAATTGAAACCTCTTCCAAAATAGTGGAATCATTACTAAATAAAGTCATGACCTCTCAAAATCCACTTTTATAATTATAATAGGATTTAACACCCTCCAAAATAGTGGGATAATTATTATCTAAAGTTGAGACTCTTCCAAACCCACTTTCATCAATATAATCATCATAAATGGGAGGCATGCTTTCTTCATAATAAATTTTCTCATCAAAACTTGGGGGAGTAAAAATATCATCTTAATCAAATATAGCATCCCCAACCTTGTAGCTTAGCATATCATTAGCATCATGGATATTCAAAGAATTCATACCAACAACATTGCAATCATGCTCATTATTCAAAGATTTTTTGTCAAACATTTTATAGAATTCTTCTTCTATCAATTGAGCACAATTTTCCAATCCATCATTTTCAAGAAAGACATGATAAAGACGAATAATATGAGACCACCTCAATTCAATTTTTTGTAGTTTTCTTTTATAAACCAAACTAGTGATAAACAAGAAACTAAAAGATTCAATTGCAAGATGTAAAGATATACCTTCAAGCACTCACCTCCACAGCAATGACGCCAGAAAAGAGCTTGATGTCTACTACGCAAATTTATTCTTGTAGACTTGTGTTGGGCCTACAACCGCAGAGTTTTGTAGGACCGTAGCAATTTTCCCTCAAGTGGATGACCTAAGGTTTATCAATCCGTGGGAGGTGTAGGATGAAGATAGTCTCTCTCAAACAACCCTGCAACCAAATACAAGAAATCTCTTGTGTCCCCACCACACCCAATACAATGGCAAATTGTATAGGTGCACTAGTTCGACGAAGAGATGGTCATAAAAGTGTAATATGGATGGTAGAAATATATTTTTATAATCTAAATAAATAAAAACAGCAAGGTAGCAACCGATAAAAGTGAGCACAAACTGTATTGCAATGCTTGAAAACAAGGCCTAGGGTCCATACTTTCGCTAGTGCAATCTCTCAACAATGCTAATCTAATTGGATCATATAACCATCCCTCAAAGTGCGATGAAGAATCACTCCAAAGTTCATATCTAGCGGAGAACTTAAGAAGAAATTGTTTGTAGCTATTATTTTCGATCGATCTATCCAAGAGTTCGTACTAAAATAACACCAAGTTATTCTTTCCGATCGATCTATCAAGAGTTCATACTAAAATAATACCAAGTTATTCTTTCTGATCGATCTATCAAGAGTTTGTACTAGAATAACACCAAAGCAAATTCAGATTCATAATACTCAATCCAACACAAAGAACCTCAAAGTGTGCCCCAAGATTTCTACCAGAGTAACAAAGACGAGAACGTGCATCAACCCCTATGCATAGATTACCCCAAGGTCACCTTGGGAATCCGCGAGTTGAGTGACAAAACACATATCAAGTGAATCAATATGATACCCCATTGTCACCACGGGTATTCATAGCAAGACATACATAAAGTGTTCTCAAATCCATAAAAGTATTCAATCCGATAAAAACGAAATCTCAAAGGGAAAAATCAATTCATCACAACAAGATAGAGAGGGGAAAACACCATATGATCCAACTATATTAACAAAGCCCGCGATACATCAAGATCGTGCCATCTCAAGAACACGAGGGAGAGAGATTAAACACATAGCTACTGGTACAAACCCTCAGCCCCGAGGGTGGACTACTCCCTCCTCATCATGGTGGCCGCCGGGATGATGAAGATGGCCTCCGGTGATGATTTCCCCCTCCGGCAGGGTGCCAAAATAGGGTCTAGATTGGTTTTTTGTGGCTACAGAAGCTTGCGGCGGCGGAACTTCCGATCTAGGGTTACCCCGAGGGTTTTTGGAATATTTGGCAATTTATAGGGCGAAGAGGCAGTGCTGGAGGCCACCGAGGTGGGCACAACCCACTTGGGCACGCCTGGGCCCCCAGGCACGCCCTGGTGGGTTGTGCTCTCCTAAGAGCTCCCCTCTAGTACATCTTTGGCCCACCGGGTGTCTTCTGGTCTAGAAAAAATCTCCAAAAAGTTTCGTTGCATTTTGACTCCGTTTGGTATTGATTTTCTGCGATGTAAAAAACAAGCAAAAAACAGCAATTGGCACTGGGCACTATGTCAGTAGGTTAGTCCCAAAAATGATATAAAGTTGCTATAAAATGATTGTAAAACATCCAAGAATGATAATATAACAGCATGAATACTTCATAAATTATAGATATGTTGGAGACGTATCAACACCCATAGAAGGTTCCCGGAGCTCTCGGTGGTGTACACCAACAACCCATTCTGGGTGGAGCACTTCATCCACATCATGGAGCTGTTGCTTGTTGAGGAGAAGTACAAGGTGGTAGGGTTCAACCTCGAGTACACCCGCGCTCGTGCCGGGTCTCGTCCCAAGGTCGTCGTCGCCCAGATGTGCGTGCACAATCACGTCCTCATCTACCACTACTGCCTGGCCACAAAGGCCTTGCGAGCGTTTTGCCAGCTTTGTCAATAGCCCCCACTACATGTTCGCTACGGTGGACATCATCAACGATGTAAAGGTGCTCAAGAATTCGGGCATCGCCTGCCAGAATCTTGTCGACATCCAGGGCCAATACAAGATCTGGGGCAGCAACAAGCATGAGAAGGACTCACTGGTTCACCTCGCCGAGGCCATCATCGACCCCTACTATATAGACATGAAGGATTCTTGCAACAAGGACAAGCGTGCCTGACACTCGGCCTGGATGGAGAAACTCGACAAAGCTCACGTCGTGTACGCGGCCAAGGAGCCGTACACGAGCTACAAGATGTACAGGTGGATCGTTGACATGAGGAAGTGCCTCCTTCCCCAAAATGGCCAGGGATCCAGCCGGAAGCAGAGCAATGGCAAGCGTTGTCGCAACAAGAAGTAGATTATTAGATAATCGTTTCTCCTAGTTTAGTATGCATGTAATTGCTTACTTTGGTGTGTGGAAATGTTATGTGTGTAGTCACTTGTGTAATTGTATGCTTAATTTGGTTATGCAATGCTGTCTTTTTTAGTATATATGTTGATGCTCTGTAGACAGAGCGTAGATGTTGTGCGGACAGAGCAAATCACATCGCACACGGACTAAACAATCGAACTCGTCGGTGATGTTTTCATCAATCACTAACAATTTTATACCAGCAATCATTTGCTCACAACACACACGGCTTGTTAAAAGGAATCGTCTGTGTTGTTATCCGTCTTCCCACACATTTCTGATTGCAGACCTATTTGCCGCGTATCACACACATCTTGTTAAGTTGAACCATTTCTGTTCTCTTGGCTCAACGCAAACAGTTCATCCAAGTGAACTGTATGCTGTATATCACACACACATTCATCGGGCTCACCGTTTCTTTTGTGTTGCCTAATCACAAACAGTTCATCCGAGTGAACTGTATGCTGTATATAGCACACACCTTCATCTGGCTATCCGTTTCTATTATTCCGCCTCATCACAAACAGTTTATCAGGGTGAACTGTATACCATATATCGCACACACCTTAATCTGGCTGCCCGTTTCTGTTGTTCTGTCTCATCTCAAACAGTTCGTATGGATCACTCGTATGCCCGCATCGCACACACACCTAAAATCTGAATCGTGTTTGATGTATCCACCATCGCAAAACATTTCACATCTTTTTTCATGGTTTTTTTACATCACCGTTTGAGATTAATGCATCACACACAGTTTCGTCGAAGGGTCTCTGATTGTAGTGCCGCGTTAGCAGCATCCTGCAGTAGTGTGAGTACTCGCACATTAAGCCGGGTCGGCAGCTTAAGGGGAGGATTCTCCATGAGACCCATCAACGGGCTAAATCAACTCCAGTTAACCCATTGGCTAGCAAATCCTTTACTTTTGAGTAATGTGGGAGCGCTTATTCATGTTCATCTGGAAGAATCTTGCTTGGCGGGTCAAAATCTATAGGGAGACAGTCAACCCTATAAACCGGCAGCGGGTTCTCATCCGCTAGGGAAGTATTTCTGCAATAAAACCAAGTCTTAACCCATCCTTTAGGGTGACTCGGTAGGGTAGCTAGAGGAAAACCGCCATCCCTGCATCGCTGGATTGAGACTCCACCGAATTCTTGACTCGGGGCATCCGCACATTCGGTTTGGTGGTTCATATAGAAGAATTCCTTGAAGAGAGCAACAGTGGGCTCGATTTGCAGATATACTTCACAGAAAATTTGAAAGTGGCAGATATTTGATACTGAATTTGGGCCTATATCTTGAGGATGAAGATTGAAATAGTGCAAGACGTCTCGAAAGAACTTTGACACGGGCGGCGTGGAACCTCTGAGGATATGATGAGTAAAAACTACTACTTCTCCTTCGTCGGGTCTAGGGACATTATCACCTTGACTAACTCGCCAACCAATTTGTTCCTGAGTCGCTAAGAGACCTTGGTCTTGATAGTCTTTAAGGATGGTTTCGGTGACCAGGGAAGGCTCCCAATTGCAGATGGTGGCTTTTAACATACTGAGCTGCTTAAGTACAGTGAAAGACTACAGAAATATAAAGGGGTGAGTTACTTAAAAGGCAATGACTCGTCATCAACAGTTATACGAGTAAGTAGCATAAGGTTACAGATATGTTGGCAAGCCGCCCTAGATACAAAGGCGGGTTAGCTAAGTTTGGGACTGTTCAAATTTTGCTAAGTGTGGAGGGAACAAGTTTCCGATCGAGCAACTATATTTATGGATCTATGGGCAGTTCAAAAAAGAAAAATAATAATTAAACCTAATAGTGGCCGCAGAAGCTACTAAGGAACTGTTTGTGGATTCTAAACGAAGCTGGGTCTATTCAGATGCAAGATTGGTGCTAAAACTATTCCGCAATACTTCTATGGTCATCTCAGATTCAGTATGAAATTTACTCAATATGTTATAATGAAGAACGGATGAACACCGAAGAACACCGACGAACCCTATGACCTCCGACGAGGTAATGTGAATCTAAAAGAGTGGAGGTTTCGGTACCTGGCTGTGCTGGTGAAGAGCGGAGATACGCCGCTCAACCTCGGTGACGGTAGTGCGGTGTTGCAACCCCAAGCAAGGTGGCCGGCGCAGGTCGATGGACGCGGTGGAGCTCTAGTCGCTGAGGGTTGCGAGAGGAAGAAGAAGAAGCAGAGAAGACGAGGTAAAGAATGGAAAGATGGACCTGTGTGCCTATTTATAAGGAGGAGATAACAATAAATGGTGGGTGCAAGAATCGAGGAGGCACAGTAATTTCTGGAACAAACAGATTCCTTGATATAAACAAAAAGACGCCTCGGTTTTTGGGACAAGTGGATTTGCGCAAGATTCGTTATGACATCATGAAGATTTTCCTGGAATTATGGAGATGACATCATCTTTTTTGTATGGCGGGTTATGAGTGTTCTTTAGAACTGAGATGGCAAAGACCCAAGGAGAAGACTCGCCAAGATGAAGGATTGAAATTCACATGAACAAGTTCAAATCAATCTGGGGCCTAATGTTGGGGATATAACCCCGCGGTATAACCCGCCCTAATAGGGCCGGGTCAGGTCATAGGCGACTTATGAAGCTGGGCCTCTGATAGGCCAAGACGATAAAGACACATGACCAGAAGGGTGGCTCACAAGATGGGCCGGCTTAGGGCCCAAAGTCAGGAGGCGGTCCAGAAGTGTAAGCCGCCATATGATGACTTGTCTTATAAGGCAAGGCGATTTAGAGTAGGGCTCGGTCACGGATCATAACCCGACCCGGACTCTTGTAAGCCGGAGGTCTTGACCTATATATAAAGGCGAGTCCCTGGCACAAAATAGGAGAGGGGACAATCGATCGATAGCTAGGTCAAGTGAATCCGCTCCCTTGTAATTGATACTCAAGCAATAAGCAACAAGAGCAGGAGTAGGCTTTTACCTCCACCGTGAGGGGCCGAACCTGGGTAAACCCGTGTCTCTCGACCCGCTCAACCCCGACAAGGTAATCACCGTTGCCATGGCCTCACGTCTAAGTCCTTTCACTAGGACATCTGCCGTAACAAAACCACGAAAAGCCCCTTGAACAGGTCTTCAAATTGGGGACGCTCCTTGGTTCTTCCGAACTATTCTTTATCTTCAGATGTCGGTCTTGAAAGCTGCTTCAACAAATTTTCCCATCTTCGATCTTGAGGACTGTCAAGCTGAATCTAAAGAGTTCGTACGTCGGGCTTCCGAGGATCACCTTTAAATACTCGGTCTTTATAAATGCCTTGTTGTTTTTACACCACACCTCGAGTTCAAAGTTTTTCCCGAGCTGCGCTGTCCTCTTGCGGTCAAGCTCCAATGTCGGACTACATTCGAGGTGTCTTTTTGCAGCCAAGCTCCAACGCCGACATGCATCCGAGATGGCTTAGATAACCTCGGTTTGGTAAAGTTGAAGGAGTTCAGCCGAGCATAATGCCGGAAATGCCCTCTATGAAGCCAGCCACTTGTATCCGAACTTTATGTCGGACTGCATCCGAGGTGGTGCATTACCTCGGGCTTGGGCTGATTTTTTTATGGATATATTTTTCTAGATTGGTGCAATTTATTCTCTGCCGAGATATATATAGCCAGTAGCTCTCAAGGTGTGTGTCGGTCTAGAACCCGAGATACACCTGAAGGGAAGCATGAAACCACTGATCCCAGTAGCCCCTGAGACTCAGGTCGATACGCGAAATCGGCCTGAGGATCAATTCCTAGCTCGGCAGCATATTTAAGAATGGAAATGCGGTGTGCATAGTCCTCGAGACTCAGGTAGGGTGCGGCCGACCAACCTGAGGATCGTAATCTCTTCGGAAACTGTTTTGCACTTTGTAAATTATTTGCATTGACTCGTCAATGCATTAGCCCCTGAGCCACTGGTCGGGTGGCAACACCAGATCAGGGGATTGATGTAACTTGTCACTACTAGGAAAAGGCCTGCTAGTGGCGCACCAGTTTTGCCTACTAATGGCGCACTACTGGTGCGCCACTAGCACCACGCCATTAGAATTAAATACTAATGGCGCACCCCTGGTGTGCCATTAGTATCTGGTATACTAATGGCGCACCAGGGGTGCGCCATTAGTATAGCCCACCGTGCGCCATTAGTATGCCTCCCGGGGGCCATATGTACCTTGTGCTCTGGGTTACTAATGGCGCACTTCTATCTGGTGCGCCATTACTAAGTCAGATAGTAATGGCGCACCACATAGAAGTGCGCCATTACTAACAAATTTTTTTCAAATTTTTTTTTCAAAATTTTTTTCGTTTTTTTCTTAATCTCGGGTCACTATGGCTTAATCTCGGGTCAATATGCTTAATCTCAAGTCAAATCGCACTAATTGGTCAAACTTCCCGGAAGGTCACCCATCCTCACACTACTCCAGCACGAGCACGCTTAACTTCGCAGTTCTATCCAACCCCAGCACCACCTCACTTAACAAGCACTTGTTGATATATCTATGATATCAATCCTATTAAACCTTTTTGATGTCTAGGACTTTGTTCATGTTCATTAGTGTGATGAAATTTTGAAAAAATATTTCAAACTTCCCGGTCATATTACGTATCATATTTTGAAAAAAAATTCCAAAAAAAAATTCAAAACCAATTTTTTTTGCTGTTACTAGTGGCGCACCTAGCAAATGGTGCGCCACTAGTAAGTTTGAATTTTTTTTCATTTTTTCCCCTCTAGATCTTAAAAGCTCCGTATCTTTCGTTCTGTTAGGTTTTTGGGGATTCTGAAAATGTTTAACAAGGTTCCCCCAATTAAAATCGGATGTAACTTTTCGAGTAGATGATTTTTCATATAAAAAACTTTTTCATCGGAGTTCGTATGCAAAAGTTATGCCCATTTTACAAATTCTCGAGAGATTTTGCAAAAAAGTCGAAAATTCATGTTTGTAAATTTTGCTAACAACTAGACCACATATCACATGGGAATCTTATTTTCTTTTATTTTTTTGACATTTCTATCAGTTTCTTTTATTTTTTTTGAAACTGAAAAGGCGGTCCAAGGGGGGGGTGCATTTGGTGAATAAATTGTAAGACTCAGAAAGTTAGTAATGGCGCACCACGTAACAGGTGCGCCATTAGTAACCCTGGTTACTAATGGCGCACCTGTTACGTGGTGCGCCATTACTAGTTTTGCAAAAAAAAAATGTTTAGTAGTGGCGCACCAGTGGATAGTGCGCCATTACTAGTTTGAACTAGTAATGGCGCACTGTACCCAGGTGCGCCATTACTAGTTTTGAAAAAAAAAGTAAAAAAAAAATTTGTTAGTTGTGGCGCACGGAGTGTGTGGTGCGCCATTACTAGTTAAAACTAGTAATGGCGCACTCTGGCAATTTGCGCCATTAGTATTTTTGGAAAAAAAAATTATTACTAGTGGCGCACCATGTGTCTGGTGCGCCATTAGTGTCTTTCACACTAATGGCGCACCAACACATGGTGCGCCACTGCTATATAGGAGTGGCGCACCACATGTCTGGTGCGCTATTAGTGGCCATATCGTCTATAGCCCTTTTCCTAGTAGTGTGTTAATGGCTTTAAAGTGAGAAGCACGAAGCCGAGTAGCCCCCCGAGCCTTAATGTGGACACGGGTGACTGAATTAAGGATAGATATCCGCTTGACAGAAAATTTTGTTGTGTTTAACACAGAATTCTCGGAAAGAGAATAAAGATCTCTTAAAGGAGCTAGACCTAGCGAAAGCCGAGCTCGCCAAGGTCGGCCCCAAGGGGCTTAATAGATAGGAAATCAATGCCAATAGAAAATTATGATAGCGTTATGTCAGCTGCTTGATTGTCTCAGCGAGATTTTGCCCTTGACTCTTTAAAAGATGGGCTCCAGTAAATTGACTTTAATCGCAATTTATGTGTAATGATTCAATGTATCCAAGTACTTTCTATCATTAATGCTCGGATCCGCATTGTACAAAACTTTGCTGACCGACCATCTGCTTCACCCTCCTCCGCCAGTAGCCGGGGAGTGTTTGTCCTACTTTATAAAGCCGTTATGAGGGCAAAGATTTACGGCAAACAAGGAAATTCAGCCATACGGTTTTATAAACAAAGGTACACAGAGAGATCTATTATATTACTTTTTAACGTAAGAAACATCTTCTGGGAAAAATAGTTCCTTTATAAGTTCCTTTTCCCAAGCTATCATGTTGACCATGACCGTGAAACCTCAACTCCGATAAGTGTGGGAGGAAATTTTGAGGATTTTGTTTAGGGAAAGTTCCCGAACTGTGTGGTCTTTAGTGAACCTAAATTTTCACTTCCGTCGTTGCCGACCAATTATATTCTTAAGATGGCTAGCTTTCAGCTTCACCCAGTCTGAGGTACTAACCCGGATGACCCGGAAGTAACAATCACAGAGGTTCTCCCTTTACCCCCTAGCCGAACTATCGGGAACGTACGGGGTAAGCATAGGAGTCAGGCAACCCAGCTTGGCAAAAATCTTAAGTCAAATTTGATGCATACTTATGGCTTTATAATGATGATTACGGAAGGCAGCGCTTGTATACTGAATACAAACGCTGATGATATATGTTTATTTTGACTCTGTTGCGACCGTTTATCATTTGAAAGTGGCCCATCGTCGGTTTCTACCCCTTTGTAGATGCTACGCAGGGTGTTTCCGCAGTAACAAGACAACCCTTAGCCGACATCTAGGTGCCCGGAGGCGGTTGCGTTAGCGGAAACGAGGCAATCAGATATACATGCTTTATAACTTTCACTTAGTCATCGGAGCTTAAAGTTGGGAGGCCAGTTACTAGCCCCCGGTTAGTGTTCGGCGTCAGCCGAGGTCAAGCCATTAACACTTCAGACTATTTTATGAAAGACCCGTTGTCTAACACGGGGTAACCCCTATCGATCTATAGTTTGACACAGTCATCGGATCGCTGACCAAATTATGCTCATTGTACTAGTTAGTTTTCGGCTTTCTCCACTGAGGTGCTTAACCATTCGAGCTGGAAGCACAATCGCGGTCGTTCTCCCTTTGCACACCTAGCCGAAAAAAGTAGAATGTAGGAGGCAAGCAGAGGAGCCAGGCAACCCAACTATTGACCGAAGTCACAATTCGAAACCGATGCATATAAAGCAATATTCGACAATGTTTTACCGAAGTCTCCATAGAGTACCTTGGCTTTTGGTGGGTTCGGCTCATCGCAGCCCCCCGTTGATATTGCCGATGCTTTAATGGCGTCCGGCGTTGTATTGCGAGAGTTATGCCGGAGACACACAAATAGGTTAAAAATGCTACCAACTCAGAAAACCAAAAAACTCATATAAAAACTTTTCATCTAATTTAAAGCAAGTTTTTTGGTGCCAACCGTAATTGGGCTTAAAATTCGTGCTTCCGTCGTGCTTTAACAAGACACATCCGATCTCTAGACTTCAAATGGGTCAACCTTCGGCTTCAACCTTCCTTCCCAAAGGAGGGCTGCTTCTCAGGCCAACTTAGCGAACCAAACTCGAGCGGCTTTAGAGAGAAACCAGGCTATCTGGCTATTGACCACACACTCGAGTTGAGAAAGGAGTCGTACAAAGACTTTCCAACGACTAAGAAAACACATGCATTATAAAATGGCTCGTATAAATTTAAGAGCCCCAGTTAACTTGGGTAAAGGAATTTGTTTTTAACAACAATTTTTTTTTGTTTAACACAAATATAATGATTGGTCGAACCGAACAAAAATTGAAAATTTGAAAAAATTGAGCATGAAGATGCGGGCCAGGTTTAGGGTGGGACGAAGATGCCCATTGATCTCTGACAGATCGGACATAGAGCGTAGTCCTCGGACTGGCCGAGGTCCCAGGCCCTAAGCACGAGGTGATCGAGCGGGGCAGCTCAGTTTGATGAAGTGGCAACGCAGCACTATCGATGTGGCGAGGTTGTCAATGTTCTGGGAACTAGGGTACCCAGACTTGCCTGCCTGCGGCCCACGGCGTGGCTCCATCGACAGCCTGGTACGGCCCAATTTCGACCCCAATGAAGACAAGACCCTCGTGGGGGGCCAAGCCTCGCGAGGTAGATGGCGCCAAGACCTCCTGAGGGAGCGGCCACCCCTGGGCTGCTCCTGAGGAGCGGAGTTTCCTATGCAGGTGCCCAACCTCATGAGGTTGCTGTGACGCAAGCCATGATGACCAAGGCCAGGCGGGCGCCAGGGGGTGCAGGCGCGGGGTCCCGAGGAATCAGCCAAAGATTTCCATTCCCGTGCAACAAGACCAAGACCGCCAGGACGGCAGGATGGATATCATCGCCGAGCCCACCGCAGTGTCACGACTAGAAGCTTTGCAGGCAAAGACCACCTTTCATAAGGATAAGATGTACTACTTGTACCCTTTCAAATTAGCCGTTGTGGAATCCCTTCCCGCCTACATTTTCGGGGAAGAGGACCGAGGCCACTATAAGTATAAGCTAGCCACCACAGTAGAGTGGGATCCGGGCTGACCCGACTAGAGAGATCCTTTCCACCCACGCCAGAGCAAGCCCCGCGAGCTTGTTGATCCTCTGTACTAGTTCATCCTTAGCCCCTCGTGAGGCCAATCCACCACAAAGCAAGAGTAGGGTCTTACGCCTCAAGGTGGCCCAAACCTGGGTAAACTGTCGTGTTCATCTTCTTCCTAGTTCACCGAGCTAGGCTGTAGGGCGACGGGTTGGTTGGCTGGAGAGGTTGAGTTCTTCGCACACGCCACAGAGTTTGAACCTTTCTTGGGTCTGCAAAGCCTTGAATCCGAGATTTGGCATGCCAGGTAGGGGCGTGTCGAAACTCGGCCCCTTCGTCAATCATGTCCCGTCCTCGCCTCGTCGCGCCCATTGTGGAGGACCCCCGAGCTCGCGCTGAGCATTGGGCCGCTCGCCCTGCCCAGGTGATGCTTCCCGGCCACTGAGTTTGCCACCCCGTACTCCTCACGGCCAGCACGGCGGCCGGCGTCGTCGATCATCGGCGATACAGGCCTCCCCCGCCCTCTGCCGTGTAGTGCTGCAATCGTGCCACCGCGCGGTCTTCTGGCTACGCCGCGGCGTCGAGCCTGCTCGCTCGCCGGGAGCAAGCGAACACGCTAGCCGCACTTGTCGTGGCGCGCGAGTTGCTGCGATGCAGGTTGGCAGAGGGCTGCCACGACGCCTTGCTTGGGCGGGTTGCCGAGCTGCTTGACGCCGCCTACAAAGGCGCGGCGCCTTTCTGCATCCCGCCTACGTCGCGGGTGCCGCCCGGGGTGCGCGCTTGCCCCCGCTGCATCTGCCTGCCTCCCCGGAGGGGGTCCGAAGGGTCTCGTAGCGGTGGCCTGGCACTCAACACCGCCTGTCCGACCCAAGATGCGTTCCCCCGGAGTACGGCCGGGGTAGGCGGCCCCTCCCGGGGTCGCACCAAAGGACCACTCCCTGGTCGGCATGACCCGGCACCGAGGATGGTGGACAGTGGAATGGAGGGACTGGGCGCCGGCCTCAGGACGACGGCCCCCGGCTCCCCCGTACCACCATCAATGGGCTTGTTGTATGAGCAAAGAAGAAGCCTGCGCACATTCCCCTCGTCGGCCTGGACATCGGGATCGCCGAGGCCACGTGGGACCGGGGCCCCTAGCGAGCCAACTCGACACCTTGCCGGCGCCTTCAATGGCCACGGTCACCAACAACAACCCATATCTTTGGAACATGTCGCGCTAACCCTGGATCGCAGGTAGATCGTGCCACGGAGATACGCCCCCGGGCGCCGGCCCCGTCTAAGGCAGGCAGGGCGCGCCAGGGGGCAATGCGAAGATGCGTCCCATACGTAGTGGGGGAGCCCTGGCGCTAGGACCCCCGCGTCGCGGGGCACATGGCGCCACTATCACGGGTGCGTGAGCGATTCGAAAGCGGGTCCTCTCCAGGGAAAGGCGCCGGCGAGCCCTCCACCCGATCGAGGGCTTGCGGCCCCATTACCAATGCTCGCGTAGCCCCTTGCCCCTTGGTCCTGTCCTGGTTTCCGGACGCCCCAACAGTGGCCGGGGTCTGCGAGGAGCGGGGCTCCCGCCCCTGGGGGCAAGGAGCGCCCCTCAAGTCTCCGCTCGTGACACTCTCACGTAATAATGAGTGGGGCTGTACACGCCTCGGAGTCTCCTGAGCACTGCCCCTGAGCCTCACGGGGGCTCCCACCCACATCCAACTGCACTACAAAAAAAATACACTTCCATGATGATACGTCTTTGTCATAGTAGGTCACGTTTTCTGTCATGCATGTACATCCATGATGATTTTATGACAGAATCAACATAGTCATACCTGTGTTGTCGTAGAAGTGTTCCATGACATTACCAAAATTATCATCACGGAAGCGTCCACTTCCATGACGATAAATCGCGCGTCATAGAATTGCTTTCGTCAAGGGTGACCGACATGTGGCATCCACCATAACGGGTCGCCGTTAAGCTATCGGGTTCCGGTTTGGATCCGATAACCCATTAACAGCCCGGACCAATGGGGATTTTCCATGTGTAAAATTCTCAATGGCCAGAGGAACCACGTGTCGGCTCACCGTTGCGACAGATGTCATCCACTCATTGGACCGAAGACGCCTATGATACGTCAACACGTGGCACGGCCCAATAGAGGCCCATTCCAGTGAAAAGGCCGGGCTGTTTGACTTGGTCAAAAGGTAGCGGGCCGGTCCACGGAAAGCCTGTTAACAGCTTGTTCGCATATAGCCCATTTACAGTCCGCTAACTCACGGCCCGTTACGGCCTACCCGAATTTGGCCCAGTAGCGTCATCTGGGCCGTCCAATATGATTCCAGCCCATTGTAACTTCCGGCCCATGTATGGCCCATGACGTCTTTCAGCCCAGAGGAGGCCCTTTGTAACTCTGGGCCCACTAAAGGCCCGAGATGAAACTGGCCCATAATGGACAGTGTATCGCTTTATACCCATTAACGGCCCATTATTCCGTCGGCCATTTCCAGCCCTTGTTAACTTTCGGCCTTCTAAGGGCCCATTTATTCTTGGGCTCATTTCCAGAATTCGGTTACTTGTGGGCCAAATTCAGCCCGTGGTTACAGTCGGCCTATTTGTGGCCCGTTAACCCATTGGGCTGTTTTCATGGCATCATCAAATACAGCCTATTAACGGCCCATTATGGTCGGGCCATAAAATAGACGATTTCCACTCTAGCTTGTTTACGGCCCATTTTGTGGACCGTTATTGGTCCACAAATAGTACGGCCCATGTTTGGCGAAACGATTATACGGCCCGTATAAGGCCCATAGATTAGACGGCCCGTACAAGGCCCATGGATCCTACGGCCCATAGAAGGCACATGGATCATACAGCTCGTAGAAGGCCCATGGATCCTACGGCCCGTAGAAAGCCCATGGATCATACGGCCCGTAGGAGGGCCATGGTCACTACAGCAGGTAGCAGGACCATGGTTACAATAGTCCGTGTGTTGCCATGGTTATTGTGGCCTAGTTATAAAAATAGGTTATTGGGGCCACTAGAAAAACGCGGAAAAAGAACTGAAGTGACTAAAAGCAAACAACTAAACAAGAAAATAAGGAAATAAATAAGCAAGCAACTAATGCTAGGCTATTACGGCTATTACACATATTACATCCACTGGCATCAAAGTTCGCCACCAGTGCAAATATAGGGAACAAAGCAGCATATTACATACATTGGCCGTCTAAATTGGCCACCATTGCCAATAAACGCGGCAGCAAAACAAGTCCATAACTGAAACAACTTTAGAAGAGCTCAAGAAACGTTATCCTGAGTATCCACCATGCTGGCAATAAGCTTAGCAAGCTTATTAGCTTTGTCCTATTTGGCGCTAAAATCCTCCAACACTTACTGTTGCACCAGAAAGTATGCATCTGAATGCTCCAGGGACTTCCGCAGTCCTTCAGCTTCTTGTCGCAGCACAGCTGATCGATGTCTTTCAGCTTGTAGTTGAGACTCAAGAAACCGATCTGATTCAGACAGTGAGTTTGAATAGCTTGTGCCAGCGGTAGTGGCCAGTAACTCGAACACTAAACCAAGAAAGGACTTTGGGGTTGTCTCACTATCTTCAAGATAGTTTTCCTTAGTTTTATCAGCTTTGTTGGAGACCAACAAGGATGTCTCATTATCCTGAACCTTATCTGCATTACTTCCTTTACCATTCTTTATAAGGCAGTCTTCCCCAATATTCTATCAGCATTTTAAAGAAGAAACAAGCAGACACATAACAGGTTTAGCATGTACTAGTATATGAAACTCATTTCGGTGAACCAGTTCATTAGTAAGGTGGACAGGATTAAACTACCAAGTCTTCTATTGCCAAGTAGTACATAATAAAAGCATCAAACAAACATATATCTATGTCCTATGGTCACTGCATTGTCTTGCCAAATCAAAATAGAGACACGGTTCAAATCATATCAGTTCAAGACAAAGTAGCACTGAAAGAATACAAAGCGTTGGAAACTACATGGCACAACAAGATTTCAGATGGGTACCACGGGTCTACATGTACAACAACACTATTGGCTCTGTTGTGATGCTAGTAATGTGCATGATATGAGAAGTCAACTGTATACACAATTGAAATTGAAATGAACAGAGCTATTTATAAGAGCAAACCTGTTAAAGAAACATGCGTAAACATACCTGTTGTGCCATTGGAGTTTCGATTGGATCATTCAATTTAAAAATAAGTTTGTATGAGTAAATACAGTGATACAAGAGCAAAGCAATATGCACGATAGCAATGGAATCTTAATGAGAACAGTTGTTCTTCAGGTTTAAGCACTTGTTCTACATGAACAGAGTATAGTAAGACGCAGGCATATAGTACTTAAAAATAAAAAATGAGCTCATAGACCTTACCACATTCTTGGTTCGAGACCAGTACAGAATAAGGCGTTCCCAGTCATCGTCCAGTAAATGTGTCTCAGGAGAACGTAAGGGAATTTGATGAGTTTCTTTGCCAGTGAAGTACGTTTTCTTCAGGTAATTCTGATACTGCCACCAAGCATTCTTGAAGATAGCAGAGGTATTAGCACAGGTTACCTCATCCTGAGTTTCCAAATCGGTCCTTCCCTATAGAGTAAAATGGGAAAATTTGCTGTATTATAACCATCATGGAGGTAGAATGTATGGGACAAAGCAAAGTAATTGCCATGAATAACATTACTTACACATAACTCCTGGACAAACACCTGCAACTGGCATTTTCCTTCATCTTCAGTATAATATTTCCATGATGGGAAGATACGCACATAGGATTTAACAACATCAAATGCGATAGATGCTAAACTACGAATGGCTGGTTGTGCTTCCTCCACAGGAATAGGTGTACTAACTGGTGGAGTTGGGGTTAGCCGTGGTAGTAATGGCGCTTTGGGCACTGGTGCAGCCTTACTAACTGCTCTTGTTTGGGAGCTCTGTGGTGGAGATGGTGTTGTGTCAACAGGAACTAGGTTACTATCTGCTGGGGTTGGGGTTAGATTGGGTGAAGCTGGTTCTCTGTCCATCGCAGTAGGGGTACAATCTGCGAGTCTGGGTTATGTATGGTAGGGCTGGTTCTCGTGCATGTACAACCGGGGTGTTATCTCCACCAAGAGGTAGCGCTGTTTTATTTGAAGACCCTGTTTTTACTCCGCTAGATACTGCCATCACCCGCTCCAATTCAAATGGCTGATAAACACAAAACGTAGTTGAATGTACATACATTGTATGAGAGACAGATGCAATAGATAGTGTGGAAAAAAGAGGGCATGAAATAGCTGACATGTATATTGTTTAACTAAAAAGGATAGCATGACATAATTTCACATATATGAAGTCTATCTAAACTGGATAGCGTAGCATGACATAATTCAAAGATATGATGACTAACTAAACAGGATGGCATGAGATAATTATATGATGTCTTTAGTAAACAGGGTCACATGACATAATTCACATACATGTTATCTAAGTAATCAGGATCGCATGATTTAATTCACATATGTGATTTATATGCTAAGCAGAGGGCATTCGCATATATGATGTCTGAACTAAGAACATGGTGTTGAATATTGTGTATATGATGTCTAAACTATGCAATGCAAGACACCATATGCATGATATGAGCAGTATAACTGTGCCAAGTTAGAGCATACACCTCGGTGGGGGAATAGGACTGGTCATCTGTCTCTGAATCCATCTCTGAGGAGCTATCGGGACACAGCAAGAGATCTGCTTCGACAGGTAGCACTGTCTGCTCTGAAGACCTTGTTTTCACTCCAGATTTTTCCATCACCCACTCAAATGGCTGATTCACAGGAAGAGTAGTTGAATGTACAAACATTGTCGACAAATGGAAATGTAATGAAGAAAAGGATGGGCAAGATATCATTCAAATATATGATGCCTGGTTAAACAGGATGACATTGCATATTTCACATATATTATGGCTGACTAAAAGAGATGAGACTGCATAATTCCCATATATGGTATAGAAACTAAACAGGTGGCATTACAGAACATGTCTAAACTAAGCAGATGACATATATGATGTCGAAAGTAGGCACTGCAAGGCAACATATGCATGATATGACTAACATCATCATGCCAAGTTAGAGCAAACACCTTGGGGGGTAAATAGGAGTGCTCAGCTGCGTCTGAATCTGCCTCAGAACAGATATCTTCCTCTGGATTACAATCTGGAGAGGGGGGGAGGGTTTGCCATTGAACCCACCATGGAGCGATGTCTGCATGACATTGTATTACCGTGCAAAATTCTTCTCTATTTCTCCACATGTT
Organism: Thinopyrum elongatum; assembly: GCA_011799875.1. Lineage (NCBI taxonomy): Eukaryota > Viridiplantae > Streptophyta > Magnoliopsida > Poales > Poaceae > Thinopyrum > Thinopyrum elongatum. The sequence continues at coordinate 53,467,812 of CM022299.1, read as the reverse complement.
CAGCATGACTGTGTACAATATCTGACATGCATACAAAAAAAATATAGTGAGATTATATAAGGAGACCATGCAGAAATCTAGAGTGATGGTAACAACAAGTGGATGGATCCAAAAATAATGATAGCAGGCTGATGATAGCTTTAATTTAATAAAAAGACTGATGATGATTGCTTTACTATTTGTTTCCCACCCAAGATGAACAACATAGGCATACCCTAGGTGAACCAGATAATAGACAGAGATACTATTCATTGCTGCCTCGATATGTGCCCCACAAGTAATTTTAAAACTCAAGTTTGAATATTAATTTGGACCTGACTTGCAGTCTAAGAGGTGAACAGGACGATAAAGTAGCAGGTAATATTAAGCAATGCATAACATAAACAAAAACAAAAGAGTGTGACCTCTCTTGTGGACCCGTGTACTCCTCAGGCTCATCTGCTGAGTCGATGATGGTGATGCCGTTGCGGTGGGTGCCAGTGGCAGGGAAGGAGATCTGAGGCGGCGGAAGACGGTCAGGAGTCGTGATGTCTGGTTTGGTGGATGCTTCTGTCAATGGAGCAGGTCAGGTGAGGTGGACAACATCGCGGCAGGAGCAGGACAAACCACACAAAGTTTTCTTCGACACCTACCTGTAACTGAAGTAATTCTGTAAGGGCTCCTTTGGCTTGCAGGATTCTAAAAACGCAAGGATAGGGAAAACACCAGAATAGGATAGGAATGCACATGGGAAACAGAGCATTTGTAAACACAGGATTTCTGTCAACTTGGGTGTTCGGTTCACAGGAATTGGAAGAGCAGAGGAATGCAAAGAAACATGGTCAAATTAACGTGAAACCATATGAAAGCGTGTACAGTTAGAATGTTATTCTGCCACTAATGCACTTGGTCTTGTTTTCATCCATAGGATTTTGAAAAGTAGGTCCAGGTGGATGTTTTGCTCCATTCCTTTCAACAAAATGCATGAATAATTGAATAGTAGAGTGCCATAGGAAAATTTCCTATTGCTATGTTTTTCCTTCTGTTTTTCCTTTGAACCAAAATAGCCCTAATGGATCGACAGGAATGTAGAGTAATAAGTGATGTGACAAGTGTACAACCTCTTTGCCGTAGCCGTGTCGACCTCGCCATCATTGGGTTGGTCGCTGAAGAAGTTAGGCAGAGGTGGCTGTCAGAGGTGTGGAGGAAGACCTCAGGAATCTGTAGACGGTGTCTAGGGCACTGCTCTGTTGTGATGGATGGTTCTGTCGTTGGATCAGCTCCGGCGAGCATTAAGACGTCGAGGCTGAGGTAGTACAAGACAGACATCATTAATCTCAAGTGGGATTCTAATAGCATCTCCAATAGATGATGTAAAATACATTACCAAAAAGTGATAGATGTAAAATTTACATCACAAGAAAACACCTGACTACAACAGATGAGGTAAAAACTGTTGACTCTGAACTTAACTGTCCAAACTAAAATTTACTGTGGAATCTGAATGTTACTGTCAAAACTGAACGCACTGGTAGCAGAGAGGCACTTCACATGTAGTTTAGGCCGCTCGAGCACTAGTAGTAGAGAAATAGTGATCTAAATCAGCAGGCGATCGACTGGGAACACAGTAGCAGATAGCAGCCGGAGCAGCAGTGCCTGGAGGAGCAGCGCGAATTAGAGCCAGAGCAGCAACTCGTGTAGCTGCAGCAGCCCGTGTACCAGCATCAGCAGCGCGAGCGAGAGCAAGAGCAGAGCAGAAGCACGAGCGAGGGGAAGAGCAGAGCAGTAGCGCGAGCGAGCGAGAGCCGGAGCAGCAGCAGCAGCGCGAGCGAGCGAGCTAGAGCCGGAGTAGCAACAGCAGTAGATCCGGCTGGTATGGCCGCCGCCGCCGAAGGGGCCTCACACTGGGGGAGAGCAGCTGTGGAGATGTCGCCCGCGGCGCCGGCTTTGAGGTAGCCGCGCCATGGGGGTGCGGGATGGAGCACCGTCGGCGCCGGGAGGTCGAGTTAAGGAGAAGGTGCAATGCGATGAGTGTACAACCTCTTTGGTGGCATCGAGTAGGCCTCGGCTTCGTCCGAGGAGTCGGTGAGGATGTTGCGGTTCCGGTGGAGCAAGTTAAGGGGGCGCTGTGGGGATGGAGCAGCCGCGATAGATGAGGCGATCGTCGGGGCAGGTCATTGGAGGTGGAGGACGGAGTGGCTGAACCGGCGGGACGACAAGATCGACGACGGATCCTCATCCGGGGAGGTGGATGAGGGACGTCGAGCTGTTGCGGTGGACGAGGTCGTCAGGGAAGAGGCTTTGGCTGGGCAGCGGTGAGGTGGCGGACGGAGGAGGGTGGGGTTTCGCGGTCGGAGTAGAGAGGTTATGGCGGCCTGGGATTTTGAATGACGAAAAGGAGGCAATGGGAGGGGGGAACCATGAATTAGGGACGCGCTTGTCCAAAATGTAGGGTGTGTTACAAAAGTACCCCCACCAATTTGAACTAGCGGCCCTTTCGGCTCTGGGTTAGAAGGGGGATTTCGCATGTCGGGATTTGGCAGCTGGAGGGAGTTTTCGCGCGCGTTGTAATTTCGGGATAGCAAGGCGCGGGTTGTGAAGGCGCGAGTTTTGGGAGCACGATATCTGAATTTTCGGGATATAACAAGGCGCGGGTTGAATTTTAGGGACAAGCCTAACATGTAATATTGTACGTACCAAATCAATTCGCACTTCCCTCAACAAAAAAACCAAAAAAATAAAACTATTCACACCACACAACGAGAGAGTCTTGTCCCGTTTTACTGTACAAATGCTATTCAAAGCTATGAATCCATGTTATGTCCAATTAAATTTTTTCGCTGGCTGTATAATGCATGTAACCTACTCATACCAACATTTTAGTGCATTCCAAATGTCTATACTACCGCTGCACATCAAACTAAATTTGAATTCGTTTCTCTATTTGAATAAGAATCTACAATCATGATTATTGCCAACTTAAACCATCATTCGTGTATTATCTTAACAACACACCACATGATTACTATAGAGATAGATATGAACTATGTGTACTATATGAACTCGAATTCAAATTTTTGAATACACTTGATGTTGATTCCAAATAATAGTACATTTGATGTACTAACTAGATCTTCATAATCTAAACCATGTTCCATACGTACACCGTGTTTATCACACAAAGTATAGTGCCCCGCCCCCTACATTATGACAAGTATTTAGCCCTGAGCTGCAAAAGCCACACATTATCACAAATTATAATCAATGTTCTTTATATTATATGTAGTACTAGCAAGATGCCCATGCATTGCACGGAACATAAAGATGCATTTGTATGAGTAGTTTATCTTGTGGGAGAAAAGGATGAACGAGGGAAGGCCTTATTTGCAAATATGGAGAGGGGTGTGGGTATCTTTTTGCAAAATTGCCATAGTTTCCTTCCTATCCATCAGATATAAATCGGACGACCTATATTGTAGGATGGCAGGCACACCATCATCACCAACTCTGTTTTTTTATATACTAGCAACATGCCCGTGCGTTGCACGTAACATCAAGATGCATTTGTATGAGTAGTTTATCTTGTGAGAGAAAAGGATGAATGAGGGAAGGCCTTATTTGCAAATGTGGAGAGGGGTGTGGGTATCTTTTTGCAAAATTGCCATAGTTTCCTTCCTATCCGTCAGATATAAATCGGACGGCCTATATTGCAGGATGGCAGGCAAACCATCATCACCAACTCTATTTTTTTATAAGAGAAGATAAAATATATTATATGTAGTATAACATGTTCATAACCACACCATGTGTATCACCGTTATATATATTCAAGCATGCGTCAGTTTAAAACACTATGATAAATTCTTCAAATATCCGAATTCACTTTTATAATGAATTATGATCTCTATTCGTCTTTTACACCCACACAATCCTCTTATCTTTGTAGCTAGCGCTAACTTTCTCTCGTGCATGCACACGCCCGCCTCCCTCTCACCCTCCCTCCGCATTCTCTAGCTCCATCGCGCAAATTCATCTTTTCACTTTAGGTCGTTCACCCATCGTGTGTGTAGGCCCCGCAGCTCCTTTCCGGCACACACTGATCGATATGCCTCTCTAGCGAGGTGAGCCTACCACAAACACAAGCTTTCCCTCTTCTCTTCTCACCATCCATGCCTCACTCCCACCCCTCTTTTCATCGATCTCGTACTCGCACACTCCTTCCCCCTCAATACAGTATGCCTCTCGCACCACCTCCTAGCTGCATCCCTCTCTCTCTATCCTTCTCTCCGGGCCTTATTTGCTTCTAACACATACATGCATGTATACCGGTCGATCTCCCTACATATACCTAGGTCAACTTTAACTATTTTTTCCCACACATCGATCGACGTACCTCCCAAGTTATGTCTCTCCTTTCTCCGACAAAGGACGATTGATCTTCCTTTGTAGTTACATTTGCTTACCACAGCCATATCATCCCCCCTCATCATTCGTGCATGCCTCCTGACCCGTCTCTCAAACGCATGTGCACAGACAGGCAGGCATCCCCTCTCTTATTGATATTGCAGGCGTGCCCTCCATTTGTCTAGCAAGCCTCTCCCACCATTTGTGAGAAGCAACTCCACCGCCAACCCGTCCGACACTCTAGCTTTGTCTCTCTCCCAACCTTATTCCTCTCCTACACATATGCATGGATGCCGATCGATCTCCCTCAATACATAAGGTAGGTCTCTCTCCTCCTCCACACATATACCAGCCATTGTACCTCTATAGTTGGGTCTCTGCCCCCCCACCTCCCCCCCACACACACCGATAGTCGAGCGCTGTAGGTAGGTATCCATGCCATAGAGACAAACTGCACTTGTCCCCTCTCACGTTCCAGTAGGCCAGCCACCCTATATCTTTGATGTGGGCACACACAAATTTGATGGCACTCTTTATCGATCGCGCGCACACACACACACACACCATCCCTCTCTTCGATTCTATGGATACCTCACGCCGATGATACCTCCACTCTCTTCTCGTGGATCGCCCCCTCTATATATATGATATATCCAGGCCTTTGTTTCACACACATTGCATATGTTACATTTTTTGATTGAAATATCATCGACACATATTCCCTGTCTATCTCTCATGCCCCCCCCCCCCCCCCCCCAAAACACTCACAAACCCACACACTACATCTCTCTATGTTTGTATGCCTCTCACACAAACCCACGTAGGTGGTGTACGTACACGAAGAGAATAGGTGGACGTACTCATGCTTCGTGCCCAGCCACACCCGCGCGGGTACATGGTGGAGCTCATTTCTGTACGAAATAGCAGCCCACGTGCTAATTTGAGCACGTGTAGCGGTTGTTTACCTACGGAGGTCGTGTACAACGCATGCACGAAACAAAGTTTGACTTGATGCGTTGGCGCGTTATTTTTAAATAAAGTTATATCGCTCACTGGCACGTACACATAATATAAAACGATTTTTATGGAGAAAAAGGTAGTCCGCTCCACTATATACAATGGAGCCTGCCTGCCGGGGTTTGTCTCTCTTCAGAGTATCTCACACAAGGCGGCGGTGGACTGTCTCTCTCTCACCGTTGGTCACTGATCCGGCCGCATCCCGTCCGCCGGCGGAATGGGAGGATGTGCATCGTTTCTCCATTTGACGGTGCCAAGGCAACACGTCCCGATCTGCGGTACCCACCGTTCTCTCTGACCAAGCTCCAGCGTGGTAGGGCATACGCCACTTGCTCGCTGCCGCAGTATGGGCAGATCCCGCCCGCTGCCGCCCTCCTAGTTACATCCCGATGACCCCTAGGTATCCCCTCCGGCCTTGATCCACTGCCCATCTTCCCACGTCGCTGCATGTGGAAAATCTTGCATGTGGATCTTCCCTTGTTCTTTGCCCAAAACGTAGCTCGTCCGGCGTACTTTCCATATTGCAATCTCGTCCTCACACCGTTTTAGATAAACACAACCGTGCTGTTATCTCCCCTTAGGACAAGGAATATGCTTCTTTTTTATCGTCGTATGTGTCATCAACTGTTATTGGCCAGTAATTGTTTCCTTTCTACCTCTTTTTTGCAAACAAGGCTATCCATTTCACCTCATTGCTATTGCGACCTTTTGGTGAACTGCACAAATCACTTTTTTCTTAAGAGTGTTTTGTGTAGTTGTACTAAAATGTCACACGGGCAACGTCTCTACATTTCAGTGTGACTGCACAAAGGGAGATTGGTTTTGCTCTATCCTCCTCATCCAACTCCGAGCCTAATCTTCTCCAACTATTTGCTTAATCTTCTCCAACTAGTTAGTCTTAAGAGAGACTGCAAAGGTGACCGGCTTCTATTTGTGTGTTTATTGTTTCATCAACAGTCCTCTATTATTGTAATCACACTTAATATATTTGGAACAGGGAGGCTCAGCTCTATTTTAGTGGAACTGCACAAAATGATCGGAATGTTGCATGCTCCTTACAGCTACTTTTTTCCCAACATGCCTTGTTGATTTAGACAGAGCTGGGGGGAAGTTGCTGCCAATGAAAGCATGGATCAATTTTAATTTAACACCTTCTCACAACTTTGTCTTCAGTTGTGATGTAAATATTAGCTCTGATCTGCTAATCATTGAGATGCATTAGCAAGGAAGTTAGTTTTTTATTTTTTCCGAAAGAGCATGGATGGCAAGACACATGAAACAAAGCTGAAAGCTCAGAGCATTGTACAATTTCATGTCGCTGGAAAATTATTTGTATACTACGTCAATTATGTAAACAAATGCTGGAAGCTTGATAGCATTGCCAGAAGCCTCTTCAGCATCCGGGTCCATGTGCCATGCACAAAATTATACTCCCTCCATTCCTAAATATTTGTCTTTTTAGAAATTTCAAATGGACATATTTTAGAGTAGATTCACTCATTTTGCTTCGTATGTAGTCACTCGTTGAAATCTCTAGAAAGACAAATATTTAAGAACAGAGGGAGTAGTGCACAACCGCATGGGAGACTCAGCCCGGTCGTTGCACCGCACTAATAGTGAGTAATGAGCAGTCAAATCATAAGCCCCACCTTTCCCACTGTAAGTTGCTCAGAAGAAGCAACCATCAATACGCTCTTCTTTGAATCCGCTGATACTACTCCCTCCGTCACTGTTTATAGAGCGCGCTTCAACAATCTCTAGGACCAAGGCGACTAGCGATCGGCCTGAAAAATAGCATTGGTAGTTATAGCACGACGTCTATTAGTAGAGGAAATAATGCGTACACACATGCATGCAGTGCTTCCTCCCCGGGTACACACATGCATGCACTTACTCCACTCCACTCCCCGGAGTACATCGAGAGAAAATTGTGGACTTGATTGCGGTTACCACGCCCTAATTAATTGAGCATTAAACCAAACGCATTTAAAATCTCTCTGGTGGTGGAAATGCATGGAGAGAAATGCATGAGAATGAAGCGCGCCCTGTAAACTGTGACGGAGGGAGTAGTATGAAGGTGTAAAACCAAGTACGTGTATGGCCAGTCGGTCAACGCACTTCTTCTTGGCATATCACTGACATGTGGGACTAGAGTGTGAGCAAACCGACCTTAATTGACGGCAAAATGGCCAACCCGCCGTTCCTTGAGAGAGATGAGGAGCGAGAACACACAGACGGGCTTGCACGGAGGCCAAGATATATTCGAGCATGGTTGATCGATATCATCATTACATGTTCGATGTTTTTTAATAGTACTATTGGGCTGCCATTTTCCGCACTTCTCCCGAATAAATGTGTACTTTATCAGAGATTAAAATAAAATAAGAGTATAGACGCTCCACCATGCGGTTCCTAGTACCTGTATACTAGTAGTAGTACTACTCGTACTACTAAACCTTGCGCTTGGCTCTTCGCCTCTTCGGGAAGTCGAACAATGATGGTACTACAGTGTATGCCTCTGGCAATCTGACACTGAATGAACTGATGCACGTCCACCACCTGGGCCAGGGTAGGTTGCATTAGTCAAAAGCTTCTCATCGTCCTTCGAGCCACCAGACTTGAGGTAGACGGAGTGGGTGTAAGTGAGCTTCACCTTGTCGTGCAAGCTTCTCCTCGTTCTGCGAGTTGACGGGACACACCCAAAAGTAGTGCTAGTCCATACTCCCTCCTTTCCGGTTAATATGGCTTAATCTTTTTTGCAGGTAAATGAGAGAGCTTTATTCATATATAAGCATTCTAAGGACGATCAGCCAAGAGACTGGTCACTAGGAAGCGAGGTACCCTGCAAAAAAAGAAGAAGGAAGCAAGGTGTTTCATCAAGCCAGCTCTCGGTCACATTCAAAGTGCAGCAAGCACGGTTCGCACAAAGATGCGCCGCAAGATTTGTTGACCTGTTTACATGCTGAATAACAAAAAAAAGAGAAAATATTACCAAGCGCTCCTATTTCTAACAGGAGAGGATCCAAAATTAAGCGAGAATTGTGGCGAGTGTTCCATGCAATCAACTTCCATTATCACATGCGAGAACCCTCGAAGAGAACCAAATGTGTTGAAGATTGCTTTATCACAGATTAAAATAAAATAAGATTGCAGACGCTCCACCATGCGGTTCCTAGTAGTACATACATGTATAGTACTAGTACTAGTAGTACTACGTAATACTAGTACTCGGAGTAGTAGACTTTGCGCTTGGTTGTTCGCCTCTTCGGGAAGTCGAACGATAATGGTAGTACTAGTACAGTGTATGCTTCTGGCAATCTGACACCGAATTAACTGTTGCATGTCCACCGCCTGAGCGAGGGAGAGCTTGCATTAGTCAAAAGTTTCTCCTTGTCCTACGAGCCACCGCGCGCAAGCTTCTCCCGTCCTGCAAGCTTCTCCTTGTTCGTCAAGCGACGGGACACAGCAAAGTAATGCTAGTCCATACTGCCTCCTTTCCGGTTAATATGGCTTAATTTAAAATGAGATAAATATACTATCTATCACAGTATATTTGTAAAAATACGATCAGTGGACTTCATAATACGCTCATTGCGGTCAATATATACATTTTCCGGTGTTTATACGGTCACTAGCTCACCCTGGCTGAGTATGTGTGTGCATGCACGTGTAGGTTGAGCACTTGAGCGTGACCGTGTGTGTTCCGTTGTGTGCTCGGACATGCATGCATGCCTTCCACTATGTAGGCCAAAACCAGTGCCAAATTTGCTTTTCGACATTTGGCACTGGTGCCCTACATTGTCCAGCCCGGTGCCAAGTAAAAAATTCTAGGCATCGATGCTTCTACTTGCTCCGATGCCAAATTTGTTGAGCCAGTAAAGTAAGCACGACACTGTCTTTTCTTACTAGAACCAACAGCCCAAGACACTGGTCGTTCGGTAATTTATTATCAGTTTATATGTGCCTAGGCCCAAGCTGGCATTGATGCCAAATCTCCTACACTGTGTGACCGGTGCTAAAAAAAGTTCAACTGGCATCTGCATCTACGTGACTCGCTTTTTCAGAAATGTGGCATCGGCAAATAGTGGAGGGCCGGTGTCGCGCGCGTTTTTGCGTCCATGTGTATGTGTGACTGTTTCATGCATGCACGAGGTTGTAGTCCCTCACATTCACATGTTCATAAGTCAATGCTTTGTCAAAATGTTGCATGCAAGGTTTAATCATTCGTTGTTCACGCATGCATTCCCGATATTAATACGGTGGTAAAGACAATGTCTTGAGGAAAACGAGCCCACGAATTGAGTACAAAGGGGACCAATAAGCCAGGACGGAGGGAGTACTAGTAGTGAACCGAAAGGAGGGAGTAGGTACTAGTAGTACTACGTAACAACGTGCAGTAACAAAATTCCTCTATGCGCATCCTGTCTACGTGTCATGCAAGAAAATAGAGATAAGTACAAGTGAGACTCAGGAACGGTCATACACGTAGGGGGAGTACATGTAGGGGCCACTCAGGAGCAGTCAAATCACACAGTAAGTGAGTCGGAAGAAGCAACCATCATTTCACTCTCCAATGACACGTACGCAATATAAAATGGTTGATATGGAGAGAAAAAGAAAACCGCTCCACTATATATACACTAGCAGGAGCCTAAGCTACAAACCTGCATGCTTGGGTTGCTCTCTTCAGAAGCATAGAACGACAGTGGCCACACTGCTGGTCACAGATCCGGCCTGATCCCGCCGCTGGAGGAAGGGGACGATGTTCTACGTAGATGCGGTCGACAGCGGCGAGGGAGAAAACCCACTGTCGGTGCGTCCCGATCGGGGGTCCCCACGGCATGGGCTGATGCCGCCTCCCAACCACGCTTCTAGCTACAGCCCGACGTCCCAGGTACAACTTCCTTGTGAAGCCGGCTTGTTCCACTGCCGCAGCTCCCCACGTAGCTCCATCTCCATGTGGATCTTTCTCTACTTCTACCGGCTTCTATTTGTGATGAGTTTATGTCTCATGAACTAGTGAAAGTACTATTATTCTAATCATACTTCTTCAATATCTTTGCCAACAGGGATGCTCAGCTCGATTTTAGTGGAACTGCACAAAAGCATCTTATGATCCGAGGGTGCCAGCCGTCTTTCCTTCGACAGGTTCTACCTAGCCAGGAAATTAAATCCTGTTTAGGGTTTACGTCGTAGTGACCCCATCAGTAGTTTTTTTTTGTACACACTCTCACAACTTTTGTCTTTAGTTGTGAAGTAAATATTGGCTATGATCTGTGAATCATTGAGATGCATCAGCATGCGTGTTAGTTTTCCTTTGTATTTGATGGAATGTTGTAACGGGGCAACCTTGGAGTCAGGATACATACATGAAACAAAATCATAAATCTTCGTACTCCCTCCGGTCCTTTTTTGTATGCGTATAAGGCTACTCACAGCGGGGAATATCATATACTAGTATCATGCATAAATTACATAGGGGACGGAGGTAGTATGTGAGAGTGTATGGTGGGTCATGTGGTAAAATGTACTACTACGCAAAGAAAAAAGGACCGGAGGTGTCGCACGATGTCCAAGGAATATGGTGATAGTGGGAGGTGGGCCATGTAGTCACAGGGCTGCCGTGTTTTGCACTCCTCCGGTGTAAGAGTGGAGAAAGTTAGTTTTATCACAGAATAAATAAATAGGAGTGCATGCACTCTACGACGCTCTACCACCACAGTAATACTGACCAATGAGCCGCCAAATCACATAGACTCGGTATAGTTATTGGACGGAAGAAGCAAACCATCACTCTATCTCTCTCATGCAGTACAGTATTCTTTTGGAAACCAACGTTTCGTTTCTTTGGATCGCGCCATCGAGCAAAACCAGCGTTTAAATCACGTCTGTCGCGTTCGTGTCTCACCCTCCTCCACGGCTCCACCCCACATGGTCGCTCGGCATGCCACTCATCGCAAACCGAGTATACGATAACTTTCCCACCTACTTGTCGATGGATCGCGCCATGGAGTACTAGCACTACTGGAAGAGATTGACGAGGAGGGGGAGGACAGCTAGCTGTAGCACGGACTCCCAAGAACTTTTTACATGCATGTTGTGGCCGGCCATGGCGACCTTTGAACGCGGAGCAGTCGCGTGCACCAGGAAGTGGCGCGGGCGGCGCTCTCTCAGTCGGCGTGCCGCTTCAATGTCGGCGCCAGTGAGAGGTCGCGTCCGCTTTGGCCGGGCATGAATGCTGCACTGACCGTTTCGGGCGGGAAGCACGCGCGAGTGATGAAGAGGGTTCGGGTTGGCCAGGGCGGCCAGGAGCGGGCGTGGCAGCGGTCCGGACGCCCGCAAATAAGAGATGCTGTACGTAAATATTGCTGCGTATATAATTAATAACGTAAATAATGTGCCAGTTGGACAAATATGATTGGAGATGGAGATGGAATTTTACGTAAACAAGGATATGTATGTCTATGTCTATGTGTGTGTGCGCGACGACTCTCGTGACTACTCGTACACACCATCGATGTCTCGTTCTACCTACACACACACAAACTTAGTACCGCCACATTTTGTTCATACTCCCTCCGTCTAGGTGTATAAGTCATCTTAGGTTGTGCACCGCGACCAAGAAGAACGGGAAATCGAGAGAACTTAATGTCTTTTTGCTAATTAATAGCATTGCATGCAATGAACTAACCACTGCATGTCATGTTTGTTAGTCTCAAGTCATTAAAAGCATGCACGGCCCACATCTCTTATTGGTTGATATGTCACAAAACAAGAAACGAGGAGGGAGTTAATGTACCGTGCCTAAGTGTTTTGGGATTATTTGGTTTTCGTAAGGTGGCTTACACACCTAGACGGAGGTAGTAGGATAGGAATACCATAGGAGTGGGAAACAATATGAAGTGAGATAAATGGAGTACGACGTACAAGAAGAAATGTACATGCACTCACTCTGCCTCCGAGATACCCGCGAGTACACGATGGAGCGCATTTGTACACGAAGAGGCAGCTTACATACATAATAATTTGACCCTTTAATTTGTTCACTTAATAATGGAGGGTCGGGGACCACACATGAGCGATACAAACTGTGACCTGGAAGCAGAGGCGTGCTTTTGATCGAGTTTTCTTTCTTGGTACGTTAAAAAAAGATTTGTCCACCAGTTTTCGTTTCTTTTTTCTGGGAACGCGCATATTCTATTTAAAACCACTGCTATGGAGAGATTTTTTTACTCCATTGTATATATAGCCTCTTGTTTGATAGGGTTTCTCGCGTCTCGCTCTCTCACCCTCTCCATATCTAAAAAAGATGACAGTGTCCACTCTATCTCTCTCCTCACCGGTGGTCACAGATCCGGCTGAATCCCGTCCGCTGCGGGAGGTGAGGAAGTGCAGCGTTGACGTTGTCGTCGTCGGTGATGGAGGAAGCCGATGCACACCATCCTCTCTGAGCCGGCGCTGGCGCGGACGAAGGTCCTCCTTGCCCTTGTTCGTTGCCGTCATGTGGGTAGATCCCGCCCACCCGCCTAAGCGACATCTCGCCCACCTGAGGTATAACTTCTTTTGGATTTCATGCTTCATTGTAGTGGTCCAGCTCCCGAGGTCGCTGCATGCGGGTTTTCTTCTATGCCACTACTCCCCAGCTCCCCATGTACAGTAGCTAGAGTTCGTCGGCTTGTCCAACATCACCTATTTTTTACTATTATAGAGGAAAGGCCACTCAAAAAGTTGTCCTGGTTTATGCCTCGGTGGAGGTATACATGTTTTTTCGACAAAAAGTACATGGTGGTTGTGCGGTCATTGTCCATATGCTCCTATTACTGCTGCTAATCTAATACTATCACTGGTTAAATGAAATAATGCCCATGTTAAAGTGATGTCCCTTTTAAGTAATGCTGATGTCAATCCAGAGGAGTCGATAAATGCTTTTGTCCTGCTTTTTTTCTCGGGTATCCTAGTTTAGTTCCCATCAAGATAATCATGATGCTTCTGTTTGTTGGTGTACTTTTCATTAATTCTTATTGACAATTGAGATGTCGTTGTTAATCTTGTACCACTTCCAAAACAAAGTAACAACACTATATCCCTTTTTATATATTTGCAAACAGAGATGCGTATCTCCATACCTGGGCATGTCTTCCTCAATTTTAGTGGAACTGCACAAAATTGGATGGCCATTGTTGTTCCGCCTCACTGTCCTCTGCCATGTGGTTCTTCCTTCCTCGAGCTTTATTACCGAGAAGAAACAGACCACAGCGAGGATTTGTCGAACTTCATTGGTGCCTCACCCAAACTTGATGCCAAATGGATGATGCATCACCACGATGACCTATCGATGCTCATGGTTGCGTCTCATGGTTGCATCAGCTGGTGAAGCTGATCGATTTTCAATGAAAAACAAGCTGTCTTCCATCAGTGCTCTTTGCTTGTTACCCACAAAGATGATATCCTTCATCAGTTCACCTTGGTTGCGTTGGAGACGCAGTCATCTTTCACGTTGGTGCAATTTTATCACACAGTTGGCTATGAACCAAATGTTTCCTTGAAGAAGCATCGATGTTGGTACTAAGAGCATAAGTTTTGTATTGATTTCTAAGCCTTCTCACAACATTGTCTTCAGCTCCCCTGTAATTTTATTTGTCCAGCTATTAACTAAATATGTGGTCAGACTTTGATTAAAAATATGGTGTGGACTAAAAACCCGGATGGACGTAGTAGCCCTCCATTTTTATTTACTCTGCATATTAGATTTTACTGAAGTCAAACTTTGTAAAGTTTGACCAACTTTAGGCCGAACACAACAAACCATAATTATTGAGAGAGGGCAAACTGTACATACTCTCAAACCTTTTCGATAAATGAAATTAAAATTCTTTATTTGTACACACTCTCACACCTTTCCGATAATTTGGCGCGTGTGTGGTTGTTCACTTAACGGAGGGTAGTGTACCGCACGTGAAGGACAGGAAGTGCGACCAGGACGCGTGGATCGTTAGTTGATCGTAAGTAGTTTTCTTCACTGGTATGTTAAATAAAGAGTTTCATTTCGTACTTACACAATTTAAAATGATTGTTATGGAGAGAAAAAGAAAACCACTCCACTATATATTAGTAGTATACACAAGTACTATGTAAGTACTATATAAGCTGGAGCCTCAGCACTTGTTCGCTAGGGTTTGCACTCTCCACACTCTCGCCGCACTACATATATATATACACGCTGGAGGCTCAGCGTTCCTTTGCTAGGGTTTGCTAAATTCACATTCTCTCGCCCTCTTCACCAGATCTAAACAAGACTGCGTTGGCCTCTGTCTCTCTCTCCCCCCTCACAACTGGTGAAGGAGCCGTCTGGATCCCGTCACACCGGGAAGGGGAGGAGGTGCAGTGTTCACTCTGTCGCCTTCGGCGAGGGAGGCAATCCACTGCCGGTTGCGCTATTCTCTTTCACCCAGTGCCTATGCGGGAGGGCCACCAACCCCTTCTTCCTCGCTGCCATATGTAGTGTGGGCAGATCTAGCCTCCCGCCGCACACCTAGCCACATCCCGACGACCCTAAGGTATAACTTTCTTTGAAACCGTCATTGCTCTAGGTGCATGCGGATCTTTTTTGATTCTGTAGTCGAATCTTGGTCTTGGTCCGAAGAGGAAAGAAGGGTGGGGTGGGGTGGAGCATGAATCTAGGACGTGGTTCAATGAGGGAAAGTAGTGTAGATTGGCTATCTAGCCGCTTTGTTGGTCAAAAAGGAAAAAGGGGATAACCCAGTAGACACATCTGTACGGAACCGGTCTCTTTGTTGAAAAAGGAATGAAACTGGGGGGTCGGGTAGTTTGTGCAGGACTAGATTTGCTGCCCTCACATAGGAAAAAGGTTCAAAGAGAACAAATATGGGACCAACGCAGATATGTTGCTTGGCAACATACTCTGCATCACCCATTTATATGTGTGGACGCACATGGTGCTGGCATGTCCCATGTCCCATACAACTATTTTGCTGTTGTTAATCTAAGAATGACGCTGGAAAATTGAGGCAATGCCACTGTTAAAAGTAAATTATATTTTTAACGAATGTTGTTTTAAGAGAATGTCTCTGTTAATATGAATCAATGCAACCGTTTTAGAAATGCTACTGTCCTACTTTGTTTTCCATCAAGATAAGTTAGATGCTTCTTTTTGTCGCCGTATGTTTCTTCCTCCTTTATTGGCCAGTAATTGTTTCCTTTTTTGCCTCTGTTAAAACAGGGATATCTATTCAACTTGTTGCTATAGCGAACTTAAATGTCACACCGACAACTTTGCTTGATTTCAGTGGAACTGCACAAAACGAGATTGGATTTCCTATTCGTGTTGGTAGATTCGTATTTTACCTTGTCCGCCTCATGAAAGATCAGTACAGGCCTTCATCCACATGATTGTGCAGTGTGCTTTGAGATGTTGTGCTACTTGTATTGGTACTGTTTTAAATAAATGTTGAATTGAAACTATTGTATTGTTGTCTTTTCCCATTAAGTAGTGAACAAAAATGGGACCAACCCAGACATGATGCTTGTTGCTTTGTTACAACAAACTCTGCATCAACCCCTTTATAAGTAGATGGAAGCACATGGTGCTATTGCACCCACTCTCCCCTGGAACTGTTTATGCTTTTTGTTAATCTAATGCCACTGGTAAAATTAAGCAATGCCACTCTTAGAATTAACTACTAAATCTTAGTTCAAAACTGCAACGCTTGTTAGGGATCGGCGGGAGTACCATTTTTCTTAGGGATTGGCGGGAGTACAAGTTTAAGAAATGTATTGTTGAGATAATGTCTCTGTTATTATATATCAGTTACAGTGTTTTACAAATGGTACTACCCTGCTTTGTAGTTCTTTCTAAATGTTTAACCAAGGTATTGTTAAGATAATGTCTCTGTTAATACGAATCAGTTGCATTGTTTTAGGAATGGTACTTTTCTGCTTTGTTATTATTTATACATGTTGAAACAAGGTATTGTTAAGATAATGTCTCAGTTCATATGAATGAATCACACTGTTTGAGAATTGCTACTGTCCTGCTTTGTTTCCCATTAAGATAAGGTAGATATTTTTTCTTCTGGGAGTATAAGTCATCAACCATTATTTCTTAGTAATTGTTTCCTTTATACCTATTGTTGCATACAGGGATATCAAAACTTCTGCTCGGCTCTATTTCGACTTTGATTTTAGTTGAACTGCACAAAAGGAGCCAATGTGTTTAAGGCAAAGTGTTGCATTATTGGGCCCAGTTTGTCTTTCCACTTTGCAGAAAGAAGCAGTCAGTGTTTGCGCTACATTACACAAGGAATGATCGAGAAGCTTTATAGAGTATTAGTAGACACTGGTGACATGACTAGTCTGCAGAGAGCATGGGAAACTCAACAGCACGTGGAGTGCAAAATTCACTCCACAAGGAAAGGTATGACCAAGTTAGTGGCCGACACATCTGTAACAAAAGAGGTCAGTATCGACCTTCATCCACATGATTGTGCTTTGTTATTTTGTGCTACTTATATTGTTGTATTGTTTTGAATAAATATTTAATTGAAGCTATTGTATTGCTATCTTTTCCTGTTAAGATAATGAAGATGATTATAGTTGTGAGCGTATGTTTAATCTACTAGTACCACTATTATATTCATCACGCTTTTTCTGTATTTATGCAGACAGGGATGCTCAGCTTGATTTTAGTGGAACTGCACAAAATGTTCAGATGGGTCGTGTTCTCCATAATACTTCATCATGCACAATACATCGAATGGTTCTCTAATCATTCGTCGTCACCTTGAGCCACCGGACTATCTACTTGAATGGAGCTGCCAACGTGTTCAATGCCTTGCAACATAAAAATACGAAATCCACCATGCTACGCAAGACATTGTTTGATTTCAGTGGAACTGCACAAAAAGATACGCTGGTTAATCTGGCTCCATGTGCCATTTCAATGTGCAAACTGATGACAAACCATGCCCGTCTGAATGGAGCTACCAACATCTTCAAGGCAGAAGAATTCCCACAAGTTCAAGGGAAAGAACTCTGTTCAGCAGAATACTACCTTTAAGAAGGGTAAGAAGAAAGACAAAAAGTGAGATGGCTGCTTTACTTGTGGTTCAGAGGAACACTGGGCAAACAAGTGCCCAAACAAGTACAAGAAGCCAGGACAGGACTCCAAGTCTGTCAATGTCACTCTAAGCAACAATGATGGGGCATCTGGGTATGGTAATCTATTTAGCGTACTTTTAGTTTGTCAGTCCACCGATTGGTGGGTTGACACTGGGGCCAATATTCATGTGTGTGCTGATGTGTCTTTGTTTTCTCGCAGCATATAAATACGAAATCCACCATGCTACACAAGACATTGTTTGATTTCAGTTGAACAGCACAAAAAAATATGCTGGATAATCCGGCTCCATGTGCCATTTCAATGTGCAAACTGATGACAAACCCTGCCCGTTCCACAATAATAGGCAATACATATTTTGAATGGGAAAGGCTTGTCAAAGTTTAATCATTGATGTTAGCAAGAAGACATTAGTTTCATATATTGGAATTGGAAAACCTTGTCAAATTTTGCTCCTTGATGCTAGCCAGAAGACATGCATTTGATATTTTTGAGTGGGACGCCCTTTGCTGTGAGCAGCGTCGATCATTTTTTCCTATTCCTGTGTTCAATTCAGAAGTAAATATTTACTCTGCTGAGATGCATAGCGTGACGCCCCCGTCTCAATCGTGCACTAATCATACACGCAAATGCACACGATCAAGCCTAAGGACTCACGGGAAGATACCACAACACAACTCTAAAAACCATAAATAAATTCATACAAGCTATATATTACAATCCAGGGCATCCAGGGCTCGAATACATAGCTCGATGGCATACAAGCGTCAGCAGAAGCATTAGATATCTGAGTACATATATAAAAGAGAAACAGAAAGGCCTTTAGGAAAGCGGGGCAAAATAAAACACTACGATCGAAAGGCGTAGGCCTCCTGCCTGGGACCCTTCGAACCTACTCCTGGTCGTCGGCAAGCTCGTAGTAGTAACCACCCTCGGGGTGGTAGTAGTAGTCGATCGTCGGCGGGGGTAGCTGTCTCAGGGGCTCCGTCATTTGGTCATGACAAACTGATATGGGGAGAAAAAGGAAAACAAAGCAACCATGAGTACTCAGACGTACTCAGCAAGCAAGGATCTACACTACATATGCAACATTTTCAAGGGGAGGCTGTATATGTGGACTGGGCTGCAGAAATGCCAGAATAGAGAGAAGGCCTAGTCCTATCGAAGACTAGCATCTTCAGAGGTCTTGCAGCAATAGAAGAGAGTAGAACAGTACAATATAATGTAGCAGTATCATTAAGTCTCAACCTCACCCAGAGATCCTTTCTTGACTCCCTGCGAGAAAGCAATCCCAGAGCCATAGAGTCATTAACCTCATCCTGAGATCCCTTCTCGACTCCCTACGAGAAGCAATCCTAGAGCCATAGTATCCAAGTATCCAGTTCTAATTGTATCAATTAGGATACAACTCCGAGTGTCCTTTACCGTAGGACCAGCTACCGATAGAAGTTTTCTTCCCTGCAGGGGTGCCCCAACTTACCCAACACGCTCGATTAACTCCGGCCGGACACACTTTCCTGGGTCATGCCCGGCCTCGGCCAAACGATACATCGCAACCCTACCTACAGCTCAGCAGAGAGGTCCCCGCCGGTCTACATCCTAAGCGCTCAGGGGTCTTGGCCGTCGCCCTGTGCACTCCGGGTCGTTGCGAGCAGGGTGGATACCAGCGCCAACGGCACAATCCGACCCGGCCACAATGCTGAACTGGACATCTGACAAAGCTTTCGGCTGATGCTACGATGCAGAACGCCGATACTTTGCCCACGTGATGGTTAGTGCTATCAGGCCAGAGGCCTGCTCGGATCGAATATCCAAATCGTTAGTGGACTAGGGCTTGCAGTAACGAGCAGAGACTCACGAAAGATGTGACCACGTCGCCCCGTCTCGAGGACTTGCTGCAAGGGTTAAGAATGCCCAGCCGCGCCTCGTATTCATCACTCGGGCACCATACAGGCAACCCGTCTCCACATCACACGCGGGTACCCCTCAGGGTCGACCCGCCTTCCAAGTAACAGTGTAAAGTCCAAGTATCCGTGTGTCCATAACATCAGAGGAATCCGAGGTATCACCCTCATTGGATTCCTACTCGATGTATCCGTCAAGGTGAACTCGGAGGAATCACCCTCGATGGGTTCACACTTGATGTGTTGCACGACAGCGTCATTACCGAAAGTGGTGAAGGAGGAATCACCCTCGATGACCACGACCAAATAGCTACTCTACAGAGTTAACATCAGAAGTGCTACAAGAGGTTTCACCCTCGGCACTCGATAGTAACGCTGCAGTGTCGTTACAACTAAGGGGTGGTGGTGTGCGGTGTCGGGGCCTGGTCTTCAATCCCGTTGATCGGGTCTTCGGATAATCCAGCGGGGCAATAGGGATAAGTGGGGTCACTGATAGGTCTCTACCCAGCCTATACTAAGCAGTTTAGGATATGCAGGTAATTATCAACAATAGGTTACAATAAACAGGCTATGCATCAGAATAGGTAAAGTAGTAGCAGCAGCAATTCTAATGCAAGCATGAGAAAATAGAATAGGCGATATCGGGATGATCAAAGGGGGGGCTTGCCTGGTTGCTCGGTGGCAAGGGCAAGGTCGTCAATGGTGGCATCGGGCTCCAGAGCTGCGTCGGTACCGGGAACTGCGTCGGGGTCTAACGAGAGAGAAGAGGGGGGAGAATAGTAAATACAAAGCAACAGGTGCATGACATGTCAACAAGCAGAGCTAGCGGTGTTCTATCGCAGGGCTAGGTAATACCAGCGAAAGAGAAAAACATCCGGGAAAGTATTCCCGGTGTCCGGCATTTCGGACAGACGAAAAGAGGGGAACGGTTGCACGTTCGCTATGTTAGGGACATGTGGCGGACGAACGGACCACGTTATTTGATTCGTCTCGTCGTTCTGAGCAAGTTTCATGTACAAAGTTTTTCCATCCGAGCTACAGTTTATTTTCTATTGAATTTCAAAGTTTAATCTATATTCTGAAATTCCAGGGTATTATTTTAAATCAAAAACAGTAACTGGAAATGCTATGTGCACCCGGTGCAGTGCACCAGAGAGGCACCAGAGGGGCTGACACGTGGGGCCCCGTTGACCTAAGTCAACTATCTAGTCAGCCGGTCAACTGGGCCCGTGGGTCCCACAGTCAGTGGCACATAGAGCGGGCCCCAGCTGAGCCACATCAGCGCCGGCGCCAGCGAGGCAAAACACGGTGGCGACGGTCGGAGCTTCGCCGGGATCGCGCTACGGGCGGCCATTTTGGTCGCGGGTCACTCCTACGGGATCGCTGTGATGTGGCACATCCAAAGGAGTGAGCGGCGGCAGTTGGGGATGGCCGGAGCTACGGCCGTGCTCAAGCTCGCCGATGGCTGGAGTTCAGGCTTCGGTGGGCGCACGCAATAGCTCGAAACCAAGCTCAAAAGGAGATGGGGAGGAGGCGGAGCTCACCACGCGGGCTCACGGAGGCCCCTCGATGATCGGTAGCGCAGGGGGAGGCGGCCAATCGACGGCGAGGGCTTGCGGTGGCCGGAGATGGGGAGGAAGAAGAATCAGCAGCAGCAGGCGTCCTTGGCTCCGTCTGGAGGCACCAGGAGGGGTGGTCATCCGCGGCGGAGCTCGTGGACAACACCAGCGAGTACGGGGCCGCCAGTAGCCATGTCGGCTGCGGCGAGCGGCGATGGTGTTCAACAGAGAGAGGAGGAGAAGGAGGAGCGATGGAGAGGGGGAGAGACCAGAGGATCTAGTGGGGAGCCAGGGGGGCTCTTATCCACCCACGGCGAGCGGCGAGGCGCGGTGTCGAGCGAGGAGAAGGGGAGGCCGGGGCGCGGCGCGCGGTGCGGGCGACAGCGGCGTGCGGTGGTGAACAGGGGAACGGGACGGGAGGTGTTGGGCTGGGCCGGCACTGTGTTGGGCAGGCCGGTAAGTGCATAGTAGACTAAGCCTTTTTCTTTTTCTTCCTTTTCTTTTCTGTTTTTCTTTTTCTTTACTGTTTTGCCTTTTAATTTCATTCCAAAAGACTTTTGCAAAATATGAGACATAGTCCAATAATATCAGTGCATGATATTCCACTGTTATAAAAAGGTTTTGAGTCCAAAGGTTTTTATTTGGGATTTTATTTAATTAAAAAGGTATGAAATAGTGCTGTTTGCTGCTTTTTCTTGTTGTTTGTGTCCTTTCGCAACTCCATTAAATGTTGCAATCATTTTTATCCATGCTTTGGGAATATTTGCAACATGAGGCACATTTTGGTTTTCAGGTTTGGACAACTTTTATTTTCCACTTTAGTTTTAATTTGAATCTTGAGTTAGGAGCTGAATGCAAATCATGATTAGGCACTGATAATCATGATGACATGGCATAATCAAAAGGATGATCACTGTAGCTTAATACATGGGGTGTTACAAATCTCCTCCACTAACAAGAATTCTCATCCCGAGAATTAAGAGGTAGAAGGAAAAAGTTCGGGGTATTCCGCACGAAGATTATCCTCGCGTTCCCAAGTGGCTTCATCTTCAGTATGATTTGACCACTGCACTTTGAGGAACTTGGTAACCTTCTGACGGGTTCGACGTTCAGCTTCATCAAGAATGCGGATCGGATGCTCCTTATATGAAAGATCATCATGCAATTCGAGCATCTCGTGATCCACAGCTCGGTCCGGAGATTCCTTGAAGCATTTACGAAGTTGCGACACATGGAATACGTCGTGGATATGAGAGAATTGCGGCGGCAACTCCAATTTATACGCCACCTGACCACGTCTAGCAATAATGCAAAAAGGACCAATGTAGCATGGAGCTAGCTTGCCCTTGATTCCAAAACGGTGTGTGCCCTTGATAGGAGTGACATGCAGATAAGCTTGATCACCAGGTTGATAAGTCAAACCCCATCGTTTGCGATCGTAGTTGCTCTTCTGGCGGTCCTGAGCCGCCTTGAGATTTTTTCGAACGATACGGACTTGTTCTTCGGCGTGTTGAATAATATCCGGACCCACAAGCGGTCGTTCCCCAGTTTCTGACCAATTCAGAGGGGTTCGACACTTACGTCCATATAGTACTTCGAAGGGGGCCATTTTCAAGCTGGCTTGATAGCCGTTGTTATAAGAGAACTCAACGTACGGGAGAGATTCTTCCCACTTCTTGCCGAAAGAAATAAGACAAGCCCGAAGCATGTCTTCAAGCACTTGATTGACTCGCTCGACTTGGCCTTGGGATTGGGGGTGATAAGCTGAACTCCAGGTAATATGAGTTCCCATAGTTGTTTGGAAACTTTCCCAGAACTTGGAAGTGAAAAGGCCGCCACGGTCCGAACTAATCTCCTTCGGAATACCATGGAGTGAAACAATTCTGGAGATATACAACTCTGCTAACTGACTAGCAGTGATAGTCTCTTTGACAGGAAGAAAGTGTGCAACTTTAGAAAGTTGATCGACGATGACAAGAATAGCATCGTGACCCTTCTGTGACCTGGGAAGTCTAGTAATGAAATCCATTTGAACCTTATCCCATTTCCACAACGGAATAGGAAGTGGTTGCTGAATTCCGGCAGGCTTCTGATGTTCTGCTTTAACGCGATGACACACATCACATTCGGCAACATAACGAGCAATGTCCTGCTTCATTCTAGACCACCAGTACCTTTGACGGAGATCACGATACATCTTGGTGCTACCCGGATGAATAGACAACGGGGTATCATGTGCCTCCTTCATGACTTTGTTAGTCATAAGCTCGAAGCGAGGTACCACAATGCGGTTTCTGAAATACAAGGTTCCATCTTCAGACAGCGAGAAATCCCTGTACTTTTCAAGGTGAAGATTTTTCTTCATCAGATCAACTTCAGCATCCTTAGCTTGCGCATTCTTAACAGCTTTCTCAAGATCTGGTTGTATCACAAGGTTATTAAGAGAACCCTGTGGAACAATATGCAGATTCAGCTCGCACAGTTCTTCAAAAAGACGAGGTTGAGCTCGCCTAACCATGAGGTTGTCACAATAGGACTTGCGGCTTAAGGCATCAGCCATCACGTTAGCCTTGCCAGGGGTATAGGAAATACCCAAATCATAGTCCGCAATGGCCTCCATCCATCTTTGCTGACGGAGGTTTAGAGATGGCTGAGTGAACAAGTACTTCAGACTTTTATGATCCGTGTAGATCTCGCAACAATTACCGAGAAGGTAATGTCACCACAACTGCAGTGCATAGATGACAGCAGCTAGTTCTAAATCATGTACTAGATAATTCTCTTCATGTGGGCGCAACTGACGAGAGCCATAAGAAATCACTTTACGCTCTTGCATTAGGACATAGCCTAATCCTTCACGGGATCCGTCACAATAAATCACAAAGTCTTTGCTTGTATCTGGAGGAGATAGTACTGGGGCAGATGTTAGCTTGTCTTTGAGTGTTTGAAAACTTTCCTGACATTTGTCTGTCCATTCAAACTTAATGCCCTTGTGAAGCAGATCAGTCAAAGGCTTAGCAATCTTAGAAAAATTCTCAATAAATCAACGGCAATAGCTTGCAAGGCCAAGAAAACTTCTCACTTGCTTGACGTTCTTCGGAGGAGTCCAGTCCAGAATAGCCTGAACTCGTTCTGGGTTAACGGCAATGCCATCTTCGGAAATCACATGACCAAGGTAAGTTACTTCAGAAAGCCAGAATTTACATTTGGAGTATTTGGCATACAACTGGTGTTCTCGGAGCCTTTCCAGTACAAGACGGAGGTGTTCGGCATGTTCTTCTTTATTCTTTGAATAGACCAGAATATCATCTAGATAAACCACACCAAATTTATCGAGATAATCCATGAAGATGTAATTCATCAGACGGGAGAATGTGGCTGGAGCGTTTGTTAAGCCAAATGACATGACAGTGTACTCATAAGAGCCATAGCGAGTAACGAATGTTGTCTTGGGAACATCCTCTTTGCGGACACGGATCTGATGATAACCCAACCTCAAGTCGAGTTTAGAAAACACCGATGATCCAGCAAGTTGATCATACAAATCATTGATCCGAGGAAGCGGATATTTGTTCTGGATTGTGGCTTGGTTAATGGGCCGATAATCCTGAACCAATTAGTTAGTTCCATCCTTCTTCTTAACGAAGAGTGAAGGTGCTCCCCAAGTAGAGGAACTGGGGCGGATGAAACCTTTCTTAAGTGATGTGTCGATTTCTTCCTTAAGCTCAAGAAGATGATGCGGAGGCATCTTATAAGGACGCTTTGCAATAGGAGCTGTGCCAGGTTTCAAGTCGATGAAAAACTCGACAGCTCTAGCAGGGGGTATTCCTAGAAGTTCTTCTGGAAAGACATCTTGAAAATCACGAACAACTGGAACGTTCTCGATGCCTTCAAGAGGTGAAGCATTCAATGCATTCAGAACATATATCTGAGTCTCGGCATTCTGAACCATTCGGGCTGAGTATTTGACTGTCTGGCCAGAAGAATGGGTAAGTTGGACTTTCTTAGCGGCACAGTCAATCAAAGCATTGTGGACGGTCAACCAGTCCATACCGAGAATGATGTCTATGTCGGAAGGTCCAAGAGCAATAAGGGAAGCAGAGAACTTCAACCCTTCAATTCTGATCTGATTGTTGTGACTTATCATTTTGGTTTGCCACCTGGAACGGGGAGTGAAGATTTCTAAAGGAGTGGGTAATGAGCTCATAGCTAACCCATGCAGTTGTGCAAATTGCTGGGACACGAAGGAATGTGATGCACCTGAATCAAACAAAACAGAAGCTGGCACTGAATTCACAGAGAGTGTTCCCAGCACGATAGTCGGTTCCTTCTGAGCCTTTTCAGCATTGACGTGATTGGCATGGCCAAGTACAACAGTAGATGGTATGACATTACGGTTTCTGAGTCGGCGGTTTCGACAGTTCTTCTTACGACCATTAGGAGGACGTGGCGCCACCTGATGAGAAGCCATAGCATCAGGCGGTCCATCATGAACCGTATGCTGTCTCGGCGGTGAAGGCAGAGGAGGTGCAACATATGACGGCCTTGGTGTTAGAGCAGGTCGGTGGTAAACATTGTGGGGAATCCAGACTCGACATTTCTGAACAGGCTGACCCGAGGATGAGCCAGCTTCATGAGTGCGCTTGAGTGACTCTTGGTATTCAGTCAGAGCTGTTTCAACTTGGAAAGATTTGCTGACAAGCGTTGCGAAATCTGTGAAATCATGGACAGCAAGTGCGAGGTTTATATCCGTACACAGTCCTTCACGGAATTTCTCCTGCTTGCAGGCGTCAGTGCAGATGTCATCTTCAGCATAGCGGGATAATTCGAGAAATTTCCTCTGATATTCATCCACAGTCATTGTGCCCTGTGAGAGTTTGCGGAACTCCTGCTTCTTCTGGTCCATCAGACCTTGAGGAATATACCGTGCACGAAAAGCTGACTAAAATTCCTGCCAAGTGCTTACTGTTTCAGCAGGCAACATACCCTTGTGGCTTTCCCACCATTGAGCAGCTGGGCCCTTCAGGTGGAATGTCACAAAGGTGACGTAACTGTCAGGGGCAACATTAGCTGACTCCATCTCAAACGGGATGTCACGAAGCCAATCATCAGCATCCTTAGGATTGGTGGAGAAGGAAAATGGATGGACTGAGGCGCACAAATTCTGGCAGAGTTATTGGAGCATTCTGTTGCTGAGCATTCTGATTTGGGAACTGAGCCAATAGTCCGGTCATAAACTGCTGCATCATGGCGGCGATATAGGGTGGAGGTAGAGGATCGTCAGCCATCCTACCAAAACAACAGGGGCAGTTTAGCAAGTAAAACTGCATGTGTATGGAATGATTCATGAAGCAACACGCACAACAGAAGGAAGTGCAATAGATACTTCATCATATCCGCACCAGACATTCAAATCCACACATAGCCTCGGTTACAATCCGGCATTACGACAGTTGAAAGGGGAGGGCTAGACATCTAGGCGGCGCGCAGGCACACGGTAGGGAAGTACACAACGAGACATAGCAAAGGCTACATCAACGTCGGAGAAAACTGTTGGAGCGAGGAATCTGCAAGTGACAACACAGGGTGCCCTCGATAAAAGGATCCTGCAAGTAGAACCTGGCCCGCAATCTTGAAGGAAGGGGGGGAATTTTCAGAACACCGGGTGGATGTGATCACGAGAACCTAATGTTGGAGTTAGTAAAATTTATTTAACCCGAATAGAAGAGAGATCAGAGTCCCAGAGTATAGACGAGGAATAAAAGATACTAATACCACCCAATTGGCGACGTGGGCCCGTAAGCCACACGGCCAAGTTAGCAAAACAGTTTAGGTCCACTAGACTCAACTTCGGCCAAGGAGTTGGAAAGGGGGTTCCTACAGTCAGTCGGCTCTGATACCAACTTGTGACGCCCCCGGCTCAATCGTGCACTAATCATACACGCAAATGCACATGATCAAGCCTAAGGACTCACGGGAAGATATCACAACACAACTCTAAAAACCATAAATAAAGTCATACAAGCTTTATATGACAAGCCAGGGCCTCGAGGGCTCGAATACATAGCTCGATGGCATACAAGCGTCAGCGGAAGCATCAGATATCTGAATACATAAATAAAAGAGAAACAGAAAGGCCTTTAGGAAAGCGGGGCAAAATAAAACACTACGATCGAAAGGCGCAGGCCTCCTGCCTGGGACCCTCCGAACCTACTCCTGGTCATCGGCAAGCTCGTAGTAGTAACCACCCTCGGGGTGGTAGTAGTAGTCGATCGTCGGCGGGGGTAGCTGTCTCAGGGGCTCCGTTATCTGGTCACGACAAACTGATATGGGGAGAAAAAGGAAAACAAAGCAACCGTGAGTACTCAGAAGTACTCAGCAAGCAAGGATCTACACTACATATGCAACATTTTCAAGGGGAGGCTGTATATGTGGACTGGGCTGCAGAAATGCCAGAATAGAGAGAAGGCCTAGTCCTATCGAAGACTAGCATCTTAAGAGGTCTTGCAGCAATAGAAGAGAGTAGAACAGTACAATATAATGTAGCAGTATCATTAAGTCTCAACCTCACCCAGAGATCCTTTCTCGACTCCCTGCGAGAAAGCAATCCCAGAGCCATACAATCATTAACCTCGTCCTGAGATCCCTTCTCGACTCCCTGCGAGAAGCAATCCCAGAGCCATAGTATCCAAGTATCCAGTTCTAATTGTATCAATTAGGATACAACTCCAAGTGTCCTTTACCGTAGGACCGACTATCGATAGAAGTTTTCTTCCCAACAGGGGTGCACCAACTTACCCAACACGCTCGATTAACTCCGGCCGGACACACTTTCCTGGGTCATGCCCGGCCTCGGCCAAACGATACATCGCAACCCTACCTACAGCTCAGCAGAGAGGTCCCCACCGGTCTACATCCTAAGCGCTCAGGGGTCTTGGGCCGTCGCCCTGTGCACTCCGGGTCGTTGCGAGCAGGGTGGATACCAGCGCCGACGGCACGATCCGACCCGGCCACAATGCTGAACTGGACGTCTGACAAAGCTTTCGGCTGATGCTACGATGCAGAACGCCAATACTATGCCCACGTGATGGTTAGTGCTATCAGGCCAGAGGCCTGCTCGGATCAAATATCCAAATCGTTAGTGGACTAGGGCTTGCGGTAACGAGCAGAGACTCACGAAAGATGTGACCCCATCGCCCCGTCTCGAGGACTTGCTGCAAGGGTTAAGAATGCCCGGCTGCGCCTCGTATTCATCACTCGGGCACCATACAGGCAACCTGTCTCCACATCACACGTGGGTACCCCTCAGGGTCGACCCGCCTTCCAAGTAACAGTGTAAAGTCCAAGTATCCGTGTGTCCATAACATCAGGGGCATCCGAGGTATCACCCTCAATGGATTCCTACTCGATGTATCCGTCAAGGTGAACTCGGAGGAATCACCCTCGATGGGTTCACACTTGATGTGTTGCACGACAGCGTCGTTACCGGAAGTGGTGAAGGAGGAATCACCCTCGATGACCACGACCAAATAGCTACTCTACAGAGTTAACACCAGAAGTGCTACAAGAGGTTTCACCCTCGGCACTCGATAGTAACGCTGCAGTGTCGTTACAACTACGGGGTGGTGGTGTGCGGTGTCGGGGCCTGGTCTTCAATCCCGTTGATCGGGTCTTCGGATAATCCAGCGGGGCAATCGGGATAAGTGGGGTCACTGATAGGTCTCTACCCAGCCTATACTAAGTAGTTTAGGATATGCAGGTAATTATCAACAACAGGTTACAATAAACAGGCTATGCATCAGAATAGGTAAAGTAGTAGCAGCAGCAATTCTAATGCAAGCATGAGAAAATAGAATAGGCGATATCGGGATGATCAAAGGGGGGCTTGCCTGGTTGCTCGGCGGCAACGGCAAGGTCGTCAATGGTGGCGTCGGGCTCCGGAGCTGCGTCGGTACCGGGAACTGCATCGGGGTCTAACGAGAGAGAAGAGGGGGAGAATAGTAAATACAAAGCAACAGGTGCATGACAGGTCAACAAGCAGAGCTAGCGATGTTCTATCGCAGTGCTAGGTAATACCGGCAAAAGAGAAAAACATCCGGGAAAGTATTCCCAGTGTCCGGCATTTCAGACAGATGAAAAGAGGGGAACGGTTGCACGTTTGCTATGTTAGGGACGTGTGGCGGACGAAAGGACCGCGTAATTGGATTTGTCTCGTCGTTCTAAGCAAGTTTCATGTACAAAGATCTTCCATCCGAGCTACGGTTTATTTTCTATGGAATTTCAAAGTTTAATCTATATTCTGAAATTCCAGGGTATTATTTTAAATCAAAAATAGTAACTGGAATTGCTACGTGCACCGGGTGCAGTGCACCAGAGAGGCACCAGAGGGGCTGACAGGTGGGGCAAGTGGGGCCCTGTTGACCTAAGTCAACTGTCCAGTCAGCCGGTCAACTAGGCCAGTTGACCGGTCAACTGGGCCCGCGGGTCCCACAGTCAGTGGCACATAGAGCGGGCCCCAGCTGAGCCACGTCAGCGCCGGCGCCGGTGAGGCAAAACACGGCGGCGACGGCCGGAGCTTCGCCGGGATTGCGCTACGGGCGGCCATTTTGGTCGCGGGTCACTCCTACGGGATCGCTGTAATGTGGCGCATCCAAAGGAGCGAGCGGCGGCAGCTGGGGATGGCCGGAGCTACGGCCGTGCTCGAGCTCGGCGATGGCCGGAGTTTGGGCTTCGGTGGGCGCACGCAATAGCTCGAAAGGAGATGGGGAGGAGGCGGAGCTCACCGCGCGGTCTCACGGAGGCCCCTCGATGATCGGTAGCGCAGGGGGAGGCGGCGAATCGACGGCGAGGGCTTGCTCTGGCCGGAGATGGGGAGGAAGAAGAATCAGCAGCAGCAGGCCTCCTTGGCTCCGTCTGGAGGCACCAGGAGGGGTGGTCATCCGCGGCGGAGCTCGTGGACAACACCAGCGAGTACGGGGCCGCCGGTGGCCGGGTCGGTTGCGGCGAGCGGCGACGGTGTTCGACAGAGAGAGGAGTAGAAGGAGGAGCGATGGAGAGGGGGAGAGACCAGAGGATCCAGTGGGGAGCCAGGGGGCTCTTATCCACCCACGGCGAGAGGCGAGTCGCGGTGTCGAGCGAGGAGAAGGGAGGCCGGGGCGTGGCGCGCGGTGCGGGCGACAGCGGCGTGCGGTGGTGAACAGGGGAAGGGAACAGGAGGTGTTGAGCTGGGCCGGCATTGTGTTGGGCAGGCCGGTAAGTGCATAGTAGACTAGGCATTTTTCTTTTTCTTCCTTTTCTTTTCTGTTTTTCTTTTTCTGTACTGTTTTGCCTTTTAATTTCATTCCAAAAGACTTTTGCAAAATATGAGACATAGTCCAATAATATCAGTGCATGATATGCCACTGTTATAAAAAGGTTTTGAGTCCAAAGGTTTTCATTTGGGATTTTATTTAATTAAAAAGGTATGAAATAGTGCTGTTTGCTGCTGTTTCTTATTGTTTGAGTCCTTTCCCAACTCCATTAAATGTTGCAATCATTTTTATCCATGCTTTGGGAATATTTTCAACATGAGGCACATTTTGGTTTTCAGGTTTGGACAACTTTTATTTTCCACTTTAGTTTTAATTTGAATCTTGAGTTAGGAGCTGAATGCAAATCATGATTAGGCACTGATAATCATGATGACATGGCATAATCAAAAGGATGATCACTGTAGCTTAATACATGGGGTGTTACACATAGTCACATGAATGTTGACTTATGTAAGGTATTTTAAGAGTTTGTTCTGAATGTTGTCTATGTAATGCCAGGCCTTGTGAGTTTGATTGCAAAGTTGAGCTTGGAATGTTGTGGCATGCGGCATCACGAGCTGTTCACCGTGCCTCCTGAGAATAATGCTTCATATTGTTTTGCATGTTAATCTAATGCCAGTGATTTGCATGTTAAGAAGATCATCCTCTTCTGTTGTTTCTGTGCTTAAGAAGTTCATCGTCTTATGTTTCATTCATAGCCTATACGACAACTCGGGTAGGTTAGAGGTGAAACCATATGATCTTTCGACCAACTCATCATCTTAGGCCGTGATTGGATCGTTGTTTTCCAACCAAACCCGCTTGTAAAACTGACGCTTGTAAATAAAAGCAGATGGTCTTGGGCGAAGCGCTTGGTTGGTCGATTTCGACTAGTAAAATATACACTGGTCTCTCAAATTACACGCGTAACTCGCCGGTTTTTGTTACAAACCTCGGGCCGTCGGTTTTATTACGCCTGTATTTTACGCGTTGTTTCCGGTGACGAGTAAATTACACTTGTATCTTAATACAGGTGTGAAACAATCCAGACCTCCCAAGCGCGGCCTTACCGTTTCATGGCGGCTCAATCTCTCGAAGGTGCTCATAGGTGTCCGATGATCCTGGCTTCCTGAATGAGCAGCAGGCGCTGTATCAGACCATCCGTAGGGCCCGCGAGGCCCTCTCCGTCGTCCTTCGAGTTGTTGCGCTCGCCGTGGCGCCGAGCATTGTCAACATGGTCAACGAACATGAAGAATCAGGAGATGACTTTACTTGGAGAGGATGACAGTAGGGACCCACCAGGGCCATAGCCGTACGTACGCAAGTTCCTCCTTATTATGTACAACTATAATTTTTTTTGCTTCCTCCTGGTTTCCTAACATCACGGTCCCACACCATCGTCAACCTATATAGTCAATAAACGAGAGAATTGCACAAGGAGCGGCCGACAGCTGGGACCCAGCAGCTCGAGCAGTATTTGTTTTTTTAGGTGTAAGCGCAATTTTTCTTCAGTGATGTTTTTGTTATTGTTCAGAGGAGCAGGGTATCAACTGGGCGGGCTGTGGCCCGTCTAGCCCAGGCTATTATTTTATGTCGACCAAATATCCAGCCCAGATATTATTTTTTGAAGGTGAAAATGGCTAGCCCAGCTATACTTTTTTTGCGGAATACCCAACCCAGGTCAACTTGTTATTCTCCGCCCCGCTGGGCTGTAAATCTTTCCTAGGAGGGATGCATTAGGCCTAACAAGAAAATGGGCTTTAAGAAATAATAAATGGGATGTAATTATAAAAATTGGGCTGTAAATATACAAAAAACGCACCAAACAGGTAATGAGTTTCAAAAATATTAATTTTTGAATTTGGAAATTTTAATTTCATTACTTATTGCGCGCGCAATATTTCATTAAATTTTTACCTAATACAAATTCATTTTGAAATTATATTTAATCTGACTCAAAATTTCTGGATAAAAATATTTCGGATCCCATCAAAATGTGGGATTTTTGGTTGGATTCTGTTTTGAGAGGTTGGTTGAAATTATTAATCGTTGTCCTGTCTAGAAAATAGGCTGTAATTTTAATATACTGTAAATGGGTTGTAGTAAATTCCATTAGAATTCAAAAATGGGCTGTACATTATTACAAATCGCAAATGGGCTATATGTTCTCTGCCACAGATGTGATGCTCACTTGTGGGCCTACTATTTTTTTGAGAATTATAATCAGTGACGTGTACGGTAGGCTTGTGGGCCTACTAAGGCGTACGGAAGGCTTTGTCAACTTATAGTCAAGACACGATTCTAGCAGCAGTGGTCGTTGGATGTCCATCTAACGGCTGTAGTGCTCCTTCAAACTCGGATATTCTTGCTTCAGCAGCCCAAACCACCGCCGGCGGTACCACCTGCTACCGCCTCCCGTGGCTGGCTGTGCTGCCGCGCAGGCTTCACGGGCCCACCCTCCTCCCAAACGCCGTCCAGAATATTCCTCTACTCACCAACACCTCCTGTTCTTCTCCGGCGATGGCAGCCTCACACCGCAGCCGAACCATTGAACCGTCGTACTCCCCTCCGCGTGGGCATCCACTATTGTGTCTTCGCCGGATCCGGGTCATCCAACCCCCACCAGGAACTGTTCATCCAACCCCAACCACGTACGTCTCGACTCGTTCAACCAACCCCCACATTCATTGTTCATCAAGAGGCAGCAGGTTCGATCGGCTTCTGTTAGCAGCAGTAGCGAAGGAATCCCACGATTGGGTTCAGCTAACAGCCAGGGATCAATCGATCGCTCGGGTTCAGTAACGCGTAGCTAGTGCAATCGCTCGGGTTCAGTAGGCGAACGCCTCGCTCGGGTTCAGTTAGAGCCCAACGCCTCGCACCCATGCGCGTACGTGTACGAGAGAAACGCGCAATCCCTCCATGCATCGCTCGGCCCCGACCACCCACCATAACCGGGAACTCCTATAAATTTTCCTCGCCCTCGCTTCTACCACGATTTTTTCCGTCATGGACGGCCCAAAGAATGTCATGCAGGTGCGTCTCCGGCCCGCCCAGGACGAAAAGCCCATTTTTTGTCATGATTTTTTGTCATAGAAGTAGGAGCCCACCACATCTATGATAATACCGGGTTTTGTCACAATTATCGTCATAGAAGTGTCATAAGCATGACAGAAAAAAATTTCGTTCGGCCCAAAATGTCATGGATGTGTCTTTTTTTGTAGTGGTGGAAGCACCATGCTCTGCTCTGGCAGTCGACACTGTCCTCCAATGACTATGCCCGTGCCCAGTGGAAGCACTGAGCTCCCTTCTAGTGAGAAGACGCCGGACGCGGCGGTTTTGTTGCCCTCTTTTGTAATCTGGCTCGCTATTTTTGAATGAATTTGAAAATTTGTGCGTTTGAAAAAAAAGAGGGGGAATTTTTTCGATGCGCGGTGTTTCCTTTTCTTCCATTTGTGTTTCGGAGGTGCGGCCGCTGCCCGCTGTCTCCTCTCGGGCACCCCGCGAGCAGGGGCTTGGTACGGCGTGCACATCTGGGCCAGCCCCAGCGGCCTCAGGGCCCCCTCGGGGCTGAGGACATAACTGCCACGGGTCTGCCCGCGCGCACACCTTGCCAGAGCTCTGGCGCTTGGCTCCTCGCGTGACGTCCTTCGAGTTGTTGCACTCGTCGTGGTGCCGAGCATTGTCAACATGGTCAACGCACATGAAGAATCAGGAGATGACTTTACTTGGAGAGGATGACAGTAGGGACCCACCAGGGCCATAGCCGTACGTATACAAGTTCCTCCTTATTATATACAACTATAATTTTTTTGCTTCCTCCTGGTTTCCTGACATCACGGTCCCACACCATCGTCAACCTATATAGTCAATAAACAAGAGAATTGCATAAGGAGCGGCCGATAGCTGGGACCCAGCAGCTCGAGCATTATTTGTTTTTTTAGGTGTAAGCGCAGTTTTTCTTGAGCGATCATTTTGTTGTTGTTCAGAGGAGCAGGGTATCAACTGGGCGGGCTGTGTTCTGTCTAGCCCAGGCTATTATTTTATCTCGACCAAATATCCAGCCTAGATATTATTTTTTCAAGGTGAAAATGGCTAGCCCAGCTATACATTTTTTGCGGAATACCCAACCCAAGTCAACTTGTTATTCTCCGCCCCGCTGGGCTGTAAATCTTTCCTAGTAGGGATGCATTAGGCCTATCAAGAAAATGGGCTTTAAGAAATAATAAATGGGATGTAATTATGAAAACTGGGCTGTAAATATACAAAAACGCACCAAACAGGTAATTAGTTTCAAAAATATTATTTTTTGAATTTGAAAATTTTAATTTCATTACTTATTGCGCGCGCAATATTTCGTTAGATTTTTACCTAATACAAATTCATTTTGAAATTATATTTAATCTGACTCGAAATTTCGGGATAAAAATATTTCGGATCCCATCAAAATGTGGTATTTTTGGTTGAATTCTGTTTTGAGAGGTTGGTTGAAATTATTAATCGTTGTCCTGGCTAGAAAATGGGCTGTAATTTTAACGAACTTTAAATGGGTTGTAGTAAATTCCATTATAATTCAAAAATGTTTTGTACATTATTACAAATCGCAAATGGTCTATATGTTCTCTGCCACAGATGTGATGCTCACTTGTGGGCCTACTATTTTTTTGAGAATTATAGTCAATGACGCGTACGGAAGGCTTGTGGGCCTACTAAGGCGTACGGAAGGCTTTGTCAACTTATAGTCAAGACACGATTCTAGCAGCAGTGGCCGTTGGATGTCCATCGAACGGCTGTAGTGCTTCTTCAATCTCGGATATTCTTGCTTCAGCCGCCCAAACCACCGCCTGCGGTACCACCTGCTACCGCCTCCCGTGGGCGGCTGTGCTGCCACGCAGGCTTCACTGGCCCACCCTACTGCCAAACACCGTCCAGAATATTCCTCTACTCACCAACACCTCATGTTCTTCTCCGACGACAGCAGCCTCACACCGCAGCCGAACCAGTGAACCCTCGTACTCCCCTCTGCGTGGGCATCAACTGATGTGTCTTCGCCGGCTCCGGGTCGTTCCCTTCGTAGGACTCGCCATCGTTCACTGCGTTGGTTCTCTCGGCGCGGCGTGGTCAACTTTGTCAACAAGCGACAGCCATCGGATGAGGCATGTACGTGGAGTGGCTGACAGTAGGGACCCACATGGCCCATGGCGCACGTAGCAAGTGCCCCCCCCCTTATGCAAAAACAAATATTTTCTCCCCTAACAAGTTTGACCCACCAGCTACATCTTCGCACGCAAAGAAGTGCTTCCTTTATTACGCGGAAATAAAAAGTTTCCTCTCCCAGACAGTTGGGACCCACTAGCTTTATTATGATCCTTTTCGTGAAAATATAGATTGTACCGAAGATGCTAATTTTTTTCTTTTTATTCTAACTCAAAAAAGAAGAAATTAAATAAAACCAGAAAACATCTTCGCACGCAAGGAAGTGCCAGCTTATTACGCGAAAAAAAAATTAATTCCCCCAGCTAGCTGGGACCCACTAGATTTGGAGGTTGACTTGTGGGCCTACTAAGGCCCTGTTCGGATGTCCTCCGGCTTCCCGAAATCGCTGGCTCCTGCTCCGCGTTTAGGCAGCTAGCTTCCCGCTGGAGTAATGAAATGTTCGGCTGGCTGCTGCCGCTCCTGCTCGCTCGCATGGGCTGGTAACCCAGGAAACCAGGCTAAGGCCCGTTCGGCCACTGCTTGGTCCAGTTTTTATTGTCCCAGCTTGGTCTGGGTTAGCGAGACGCGCGGTCGCTCGGTCGCTCGGGCAGGTTTCTTCTATCGAAATGGTACGCAACATCACTTCGGGGTGGCATTCCATTTGTAATTTCCAGGAACTCCCGCTTCTGGTTTTTGAGAAGCTTGGCTGGCGCTAGTCCTCGTGTCCACGATTTTTGCACTGCAGGATTCACGTATCCGCGAAGCAGGCTTCTCGAAGCACGAGCGTTCGGGCTGGCTTCTCGCTGGCTTCTCGCGAAGCTGGAAGCTGGAGGGCATCCGAACGGGGCCTAAGTTAACGCGTACGCAGGGCTTTGTCAACTTAGTCAATAAACGATTCTAGCTGCACTGACCGTTGGATGTTAATCCAACGGCCAAGCTGCGTCTTCAACCTCTGGTCTTCTTGCTCCAGCCACCCAAACCTGTTCCCGCCGTACCGCCTGCTCCAGCCTCTCGTGGCCGGCTGTGCTGCCGTGCAGGCCTCACTGCCCGACCATACTACTACTGGCCAGGCCTTCCCTCTACTCACCCACACCCCCTGTTATTCTCCGGTGACGGCAGCCTTACACCGCAGCCGAACCAGTGAACCCTCGTACTCCCCTCCGCATGGGCATCCACCTTCCTCATCTTCCCTGGCTCAGCGTCCTTCCCTTCCTAGGCCTCGCCGTCATCCACCGCCTGGGTGATGTCCGCATGGCGTGGTCAACGTGGTCAACGAACGACAGCCATCGGAAGAGTAGTGTACACTGTGAGGCTGATAGATGGACCCACCAGCTACATCTTCGCACGCAAGGAAGTACCTTCATATTAGGCGCGAAAAAAAATGAATCCTCCCCATGACAGCTCGGACCCACCATCAATAACTTCGCACGCAAGGAAATGCCTCCTTATCCTCCGTAACAGCCGGGACCCACCTAGTCGAAGCGTACGTAGCGTTGTTGCGAACGTGTACGTACATACTGGTCGATCGGTCTCTCTGCAATGATGAACCATGGCCAAGCAAGTAGCAGCATGTGTAGTAGTAGAGCCCCCGACATAGCAGATCAGGCAGTCCCTTCTAAACCGTGTACACGTACATACAGCCACATGCCAAAAAATACGGCCACGTAAGTACATACGGGCGGGGTCTCGAACGCCTACTCGCGCATCCGTACGGCTAGGGCTCGTGTACATGGAGAGGAAACGGATGACAGCAACGGCGTCCTGTTCATCAGGCAGCCAACCGGCTGGGTCGGAATGGAGAAACAACGTCCTGTTCATCGAGAGGCAACAGACTGGGTCGGAATACGTCCTGTTCAAAGGGAGCCAACCGGCTTGGACGGAACAGCCAAAACAGGGTCTGGCGTACTGCAGTACGGAGGAAACGGCCTTCTGTTTGACCGGCTACAGTCGAAACGGGGGTCCTATTCATCGGGAGGGGTGTGGCGTACCACAAAATGGAGGAAACGGACTTGTGTTGGAGCGCTACGGTCGAAACGGGGGTCCTATTCATCGGGACGGGTGTGGCGTACCGCAAAATAGAGGAAATGGACTTGTGTTAGAGCGCTACGGTCGAAACGGGGGTCCTGTTCATCGGGAGGGGTGTGGCGTACCGCAAAACGGAGGAAACGGACTTGTGGTGCAGCGCTACGGTCGAAACGGGGGTCCTGTTCATCTGAGGGGTGTGGCGTACCGCAAAACGTGACTCCACGAGCTACTGTTCACCCACCGTCGGCTTCCTTCAGCCTCCACCTGCACTGTTCATCCACCGCGTCTTCCTCCTACCTCCACCAGCACTGTTCATCCACGGGCTACTGTTCATCCAGCCCTCCACTGGCTACTGTTCAACCAGCCCTCCATGGGGTCTTGTTCATCCACCCCCAACTAGCTCGGCTATGGTAGCCCTCCTCTCGGGGTCCTGTTCATCCAGCGGCAACGGCCTACTACTACTACCACGGGGTCCTGTTCATCCAACCCCCACCGGGAACTATTCATCCAACCCCAACCATATACGTCTCGACTCGTTCAACCAACCCCCACATTCACTGTTCATCAAGAGGCTGCAGGTTCGATCGGCTTATGTTAGCAGCAGTAGCGAAGGAATCCCTCGGTCGGGTTCAGTTAACAGCCAGGGATCGATCAATCGCTCAGGTTCAGTAACGCGTAGCCAGTGCAATCGGTCGGGTTCGGTAGGCGAATGACTAGCTCGGGTTCAGTTAGAGCCCAATGCCTCGCACCCATGCGCGTACGTGTACGAGAGAAATGCGCAATCCCTCTTTGCATCGCTCGGCCCCGACCACCCACCGTAACCGGGAACTCCCTGAAATTTTCCTCGCCCTCTCTTCTACCATGATTTTTTCTGTCATGGACGGCCCAAAGAATGTCATGCAGGTGCGTCTCCGGCCCACCCAGGACGAAAAGCCCATTTTCTGTCTTGATTTTTTTGTCATAGAAGTAGGATCCCACCACATCTATGATGATACCGGGTTTTGTCACAATTATCATCATAGAAGTGTCATAAGCATGACAGAAAAAAAATTTGTTTGGCCCAAAATGTCACGGATGTGTCTTTTTTTTGTAGTGGTGGAAGCACCATGCTCCACGCTGGCAGTCGACGCTGTCCTCCAATGACTATGCCCACGCCCAGTGGAAGCACTGAGCTCCGCGCTGGTGAGAAGACTAGAATAGACGCCGGACGCGGCGGTTTTGTTGCCCTCTTTTGTAATCTGGCTCGCTGTTTTTGAATGAATTCGGAGACTTGGGCGTTTACTAAAAAAAGAGGGGGGAATTTTTTCGACTCGCGGTGTTTCCTTTTCTTCCATTTGTGTTTCGGAGGTGCGGCCGCTGCCCGCTGTCTCCTCTCGGGCACCCCGCGAGCGGGGGCTGGGTACGGTGTGCGCATCTGGGCCAACCCCAGCGGCCTCAGGGCCCCCTCGGGGCTGAGGACATAACTGCCATGGGTCTGCCCGTGCGCACACCTTGGTAGAGCTCTGGCGCTTGGCTCCTCGCGTGACGCCCTCGAGCGAGCCAGCAGACACGTAACACACATGCCCAGCACCCGAGTCTTGGCTTCAGGAACGTTCGGCTCCCAGCCTCGGGAGCACTCGGCGCCGGGCGCCTCTCCCACTCCCTTGAAGTTCGACGCCCAACGGCGAGAGCATTGGGAGACCCCGAGCTCTTGCAATCCCTTCCTAGGGCTTAGCGGGCTAGGGGGCTCTGGAGGGCCCGCCCCCGGAGAAGCGCCGAATGTCGCGAACACCAAAAGCTAAGTCATACTAACTACTCCAGTCAAGAGCCCCACAGCTCACGGCTACGAATCTTCAAAGATAAATTAAAGTCATATCATCGTTACCCACATCACAGGGGAACCCTCTCCAAAAAATACTCTCATGCCCCCGCGGGGTTACAATCAAGTCTTGACCGGAAAACAGGGAAATACAAGCCTAGCGAGGCGCGCTACCGTTAGCATCGACGTCATCATCATCACTATCGGCTCCACCCCCTTCAGCTGCGGGCGCAACCACATCGTCGGCAAGGATGAGTTCCGCGATCAGGTCATCCACAAGGTCATCCACCCAGTTTGCCAGGGCGACTTGGGTTGCTCCGGGCACGGGGGCTATCGCGGCATCAAAGTCAAAGTCAGGATCAAGGCTATGAAGTTGTTTGAAGATGCGCGAGAACGCGTGCCCAAGGAGGTCGCGGCTCTTCTCCATGACAACCTGGCGTGCCCTCATGGCCCCGCCCTCGAGGCGGGTCATGACTTGGGTGAAGAACCTGAGCTAGCCAGCGTCGTCGGCTTCGCGTGGGCGGGAGACGTTCCCGTCACAGATATCGCTCAGGGCCCGGTTGGCCCTGAGCCCGAGGGCCTCGAACATCAAGGAACGCTCACACTGCAGCATTTGGCGGCGGCTCACCTCATTTGAGGCTTTCTCCATGAGGGCCGTAGCACCTTCAACCTGCTGGCAAAGGGAAGACAGCTCGGCCTCGGCAGTGGTCTGAGCTGCCTCAGCGGCCTTCCCACGCTGCTCCGTCGTGGCTAGCTTCTCCTCAAGGGCATTAGCCTTGCCCTGCAGCTCGACGCGCCACTGCTTGAAGCGGGCCTCTTGGAGCTACAGTTTCTGGTGATATTCCTCGACAAGGGTCGCATGGATCTCCGCCACCTTCTGCTCGACTTCCCGCGGGATGCTCGCCTCCCGAGAGTCAAGGGCCTCCTCGGCCGTGACCACCTGGCGCTCCATCAGCTCCAGTCGCTCGCGTTCCAGGCTCAGCTCCACCGCCTCCAGTGTTAGCGAGTCATCGGGTGTACAGGGCCTTGCGGCGCTCGTGGATGGCCCAGTCGACGGGGCGGCAAGCGCCACCAGGCGCACCCGGAGTCGTTGCTTGAGGAGGGCATTGGAGGCTTGGAGCTCCTTCTCGCGCGCCTCTGCCGCGTCACGCCGGCGATCCACGGCTCGGGCCTCCTCCAAGGCGTGATCGCGAGCCTCCAGCGACGCCGCAAGAAACTCCTCTGCCTTCGTGCGGGCGTGCTCGTGCTGCAAGCGGCCAAGGTTGATGGCGACTTTCAACTGGTGTCATTCGTGCGCCAGGCGAAGGCCCTCCGCCTCGAGGCGCATGTCGACGTCGGAAGCTCCGCCCCAAGACGGCCCAGCGCGCTTGTCGCTTCCCCGAGGAGGTCATGACGGATGACGCTGCGCCCGCACACGAGCTCCAATGCTCGGCCGGTCCCTTCCCCCGCGCTCCGATCGACTTGAGGAACGCGTGATGACTCACCAGTCTCCGGTGAGGGACTGGGGGCTGGGGCTCCTTCGACTGCTCCCCGGGCTGAAGACGGGGAACGGCGCGGGTCAGCCCCACCGCTTGAAGACGGGGCCATCGCACGGGTCGCCCAGTCGCCAGCAAGAACCAACGGAGGAGCCCTCGGCACAGCCTCTGTGCCCCAGAGACTGCTCCGAAAGAAGGACGCCGGGAGTGAAGGCCTGTGCCCCCCCAAGAGCTGCCTCGGCTCATGTGTAGACGCCATCTTGCGCGCTGCATCCAGTCTCATGAGGCCTAGGGTCCCAACCGAACCGGAGGCCTCCCGAGGTCGTGCTCCAAGTGGGCCCACCCACACGACGGAAGGGATCCTAAGGGGCAAAAGTCAGAAGAGGGCGCGATATGCGGAAGTCAAGGGGGCAAGGTACTTACTCATCCACGGCTATCCACTTCATCTTTTTCAGGGTCCGAGGGGCGATGTCGCAGTGGCTCTCGAGCCCTTTCCGCTTGCGAGAAACCCCAAGGTCCGGGAGGGACGTGCTGCAGGCCGGCGTGTAGTCCTCCACAGCAGGGGCGGCAGCTGCGCCTGTAGGCAGGGCCCCTTCCCTTCCGCCTATGGAGCTGGAGGTGGCCACCTTAGGAGCACGTGGTGGCTGCCCCCCAGCGGCCACCTCTGGAGCATATGGCGGCGACTGCTCTCCAGCGGCCACCTCAGGAGCACATGGCAGCGATTGCTCTCCAGTGGCCATCTCGGGAGCTCCCGGCGGTGCTTGCTCCCCCTCGGCCACCTCTGGAGCACGCGTCGCATGACCCCTGAGCACGGTAGTCACCAAGAGGGGGTTGTCACGAGGCCCCTTGTGGCCCTCGAGGAGCAGCCCCCACTTGTCGATGCGCGGCATCTTCTGAGCAAATGCCTTCCCGTTCTGGTAGTTGTACAAAGGGTGCCCCTCAAGAGGAAGCGCGGTGGGCTCCCCACCAGTCAGCAGCTGCAACACCCCGCGCAGCGTATCGAGAGGGAGCGAAGGGACCTGAAGCCTCATGGGGTCCTCAGGGCCGGTGAAGGCCCACATTGGGCAAGAATTGCGCTGGAGCGGAGCGATGTGCCGCCGGACGAACTCCTTCACCGCGATCACCATCGTCACCCCCTCTCACCTTAGCTTGGCCAGTCTAGACAAAATGCACGTGATCCGTGGGCCGGCAAGCTCCGCGTGCCCCCAACCAGAGCTCGGTTCCGCCGGCGCTAATGGAAGAAGAAGCAGGGGGCTAAACGCGGTGGCATCCACATACACCCACTGCTTCCGGAACCCCCTCGCGTCTGGGCAGAGCGTGAAGTCGATGCCAGCGCCAATGGTCGCCACCACCGCCTGGAGCGACACGCACCCCGAGCGTTGCCTGCCGTCGACCAAGTGGAGCGAGAAGAAGTGGCGGAGCAAGGCCATGGACGAGGCGATTCCCACGAAGGCCTCGCACAAGAAGGCGAAAGCGGAGAGGAGGATGATGGATCCAGGATCCAGATGCAGCACGTGGATCTGGTAATGCGAGAGCACGGCCTTGAAGAAATCGGAGAACGGAGGCAGCAGGCCGGCGAAAAGAGCATGGAGATGGAGGGGGATTTCGATGGCTTCCAAATCAGCTAAGAACCGGGAGGTAGACCAGACTGTCGTCGCCTTCCACTTGATGGAATCGGCGGCAAGGGCTTGCCGGACCTTGTCCAATCCCTCCTGGTTGATCACCGAGGACCGCTCCAACGCTGGCTCCGGCCCCGGCGAGGGCTCCGCGGTCGCACGGGCCCTCCCCTTCTTCATCTTGGGGGCCATGACGGCGGAGTGGATTGGAGCTGGCGTGGAATCTGGTGAGGAAGGCGCAAGTTTGCAGAAGGGAAGGGGAGCAGAAGGCGAGCGCAGCGGGCAATGATGGCTGGGCCGCATGCACCAGGCAGTTGTCAAGTCGTGTAGTCGCCGAGGTGGCGTGGGGAAGTGGAGACGCCCACGTCCCATCAAGCGCCACGCGTCGGCTCGGTTCGCAGGCGATTGGGGCCCGCGGCGCTTCGCCCTTGCCATTTTGCTTCGCCTCGAAGCCAAGTCTGAGTGTGCCTTGGGCCCGGGGGCTACTGTTGGTGTTCTGGGAACCATGGTACCCAGACATGCCTGCCTGCAGCCCATGGCGTGGATCCATCGATAGCCTAGTACGCCCAGTTTCGACACCAATAAGACAAGACCCTCGCGGGGGGCCAAGCCTCGTGAGGGAGCGGCCACCCCTGGGCTGCTCCTGAGGAGCGGAGTTTCCTATGCAGGTGCCCAACCTCATGAGGTTGTGGTGATGCAAGCCATGATGACCAAGGCCAGGCGGGCGCCAGCGGGCGCAGAGGAGCAGGTTTCCTCTTTGGTGTTAAGGAGGCAAGCGCAGGTGCGGGGTCCCAAGGAATCAGCCAAAGGTTTCCATTCCCATGCAACGAGACCAAGACCGCCAGGACGGATGTAATTGCCGAGCCCACCGTAGCGTCACGACCAGAAGCTTTGCAGGCGAAGACCACCTTTCGTCAGGATAAGATGTACTACTTGTCCCCTTTCAAATTGGCCGTTGTGGAATCCCTTCCCGCCTACATTTTCGGGGAAGAGGACCGAGGCCACTATAAGTATAAGCTAGCCACCATAGTAGAGGGGGATCCGGGCTGACCCGACCAGAGAGATCTTTCCCACCCATGCCAGAGCAAGCCCCGCGAGCTTGTTCATCCTCTGTACTAGTTCATCCTCAGCCCCTAGTGAGGCCAATCCACCACAAAGCAGGAGTAGGGTCTTACACTGCAAGGTGGCCCAAACCTGAATAAACTGCCATGTTCATCTTCTTTCTTGTTCATCGAGCTAGGCTGTAGCCGATGGGTTGGTTGGCTAGAGAAGTTTAGTTCTTCGCGCACGCCCCAGAGTTCGAACCTTTCTTGGGTCTGCGGACCCCTGAATCCGACAGAAGTGAAGCCCCCGGTCCAGCTAACGTTACGAAGTCGGTCGGCTCGGCATGCCAAGGTGACGGCTAGGCCAGTTAAAGCTGGTTACGAAGAAGAGATGTCAACGTAGGGGGGCATTGTCCATGGGACGACGGAATCGAGCTGTCGATGTTGTGACCAAGTTAGCCGCGAAACTCAAAGCCCCTGGTAGACGATGTTTGACACATGGCGGTAGCAGCGAGGCCAAGTTGTACGCCATATTGACCGACCTATGAAGAAAGATAGATAGCCGAAGTAATAAATTCTTAAAAATTAACAGTAAAGTACGTACAACATTAGTATTAGGAAAATATCACCGGGATGTTTAACGTGGAGAGGGCAACACCTATGTTTTCTTTAATCATCCTCGTAATCCGTGCTTGCAAATTAGTGCTAGTAGGTTAGTGTCTGGTCTATACGCATATTCAACATTGAAACAAGGCCGACCAGCAGCACGCCAGGATGATGACGCAAGTTTGGCCGACGGAGAGGGGACGACGACATCGGCATGCTGAGGTGACCCTGTGACGTAGTCAAAGTAGATTACCTGCACACATAAATAGTGCAAGCAGAAAATAATAATAATTGAAAAAATAATTCTTTGTATAATTATGTTTACGCAAAGTAAATAAAAGAAATATAGCCTGGCGCCAAGGTCAATGAAGATGGAGGAGTGATGACGTATAAGGTGGATTTAGTTGCAGATACAGCGTCCGTCAGACTGCGGACAAAAAAATTCACATGCAGATGCTGATGAAACGCTAGTGCATAGTTAGTTTGCATTGTTCGTTAATTATACCTTAAAAATCGTGCTGCAAAAACTAGCACTTTTGCATTAGTACTTCGGCCTATGC
The DNA here is from genome assembly GCA_011799875.1 of Thinopyrum elongatum. Classification (NCBI taxonomy): domain Eukaryota; kingdom Viridiplantae; phylum Streptophyta; class Magnoliopsida; order Poales; family Poaceae; genus Thinopyrum; species Thinopyrum elongatum. Next base: position 53,423,207 of record CM022299.1, on the reverse strand, counting down.
ACTTTTCAGCAAGACGTAATACTAGTAGAGGACTAGCGGCAGCACAAGTACTGGATTTAAAAAAGGAGAGACAAAGAAAAGATCCTCCCTGATGCATGCAATCCTACTTCCCGTGTGTTTGATTGCCTCATAAGGTGGCTTGGTCGGCCGGCGTTGCAGCCGAAAGGCCTGTCGCACAGCTGGCCGCATGTCAGCTTCCAACACTGCAACCAATCTGTAGTCGGCCAGATTGGTTAGGACACCATGTTAGTTTGGTCTACCGCTGCTCTTGGGATTTCAATAGAACACGAATCTGCACATGCGCCTGTGTTCGTCGGCCGAGGCGATCTGTCTTCCCGACACAGCGATCCGACGTCTCGCCATGAACCGCCGCCTGGAGAGTTCTGACCTAATTTTAGTTCTGTGAACAAAGTTGCAAGCCAGGAGGAATAATTTTGTAATAAAAAAAGGAATAATTTATACAGGATAGATTTAACTGAAAAAATATCTCCTGATCATCCCATCAACCCGCGACAATCAATCAGCAGGCTCTCAATGAAAACACCAATGTCGGTTCTATATCCGGCATAACTCGTAATAGGGGTCCTAAGCTAGACGTCTTGGAGCGATGGTAAAATAGACACAAGATTTACCCAGGTTCAGGCTCTCTCGAAGAGATAATACCCTACATCCTGTTTTTGATTGTATTAATATGGGGTATAGTACAGAGTACATGTATCTATCACGAGATTGTTCTAATGAATATGAGCCCCCTGTTGACTAGCCTGGCCTCGGTTTATATAATGTACCAGAGGCCTGGGGTTTAGAAAAGTCCTCGGTTTGGGCGCCAAGTCTTGTGGAATCTCCCTTGTATGCGGCATGGGATGCTCGAAATGGCCCAGGAGAGAACCGTCATGGGGGTCCTCGGCCCGACCCCCCTAGTCGGGAGACGACGTGATGAGTACTCCCTAGTCCCGGGCACCATCATCCATGCTTACAATTAAGCAGACCAACCATCCTTTGGTTGTAATGCACATCCATCCCTGGCCATGGCCACAAACTCACTTTTAAGAAGTTTATCTAGAGGCCGAACAGGATCTGAAAACTTAGCAGTAGCAACTTGACTAAAGTGAAGCTGTGATTATCCGACTCGAAAAGCAGCATGGTATCATTGGCGTACTGCAACTAAGCACCCCCCAACATATCCTTTATGTGGCCAGTTGCCCTAGATTTTTCTAACATTGCTGAAAGGGCGTCCGCAACAAACTTAAATAGCAGCAATGAGAGCGGATCTCCGTGACGGAGGCCACGTTTGTTACGAAAAAACTTTCCAACCTCCTCGTTGATTGTCACCACCGTTGGTCCACCCGAGACAAGTTGCATGACACGGCGCACAAATCATGCCTCAAAATGCTTTTTGAGGAGAACTTCCCGCACAAACTCCCAGTTTACGCGATCATAGGATTTTTTGAAATTGAGCTTAAGAAGGATAGCCTGTTTTTTGCAGCGCTTGCTTTCGTGGACTATTTCCTGCAGGACAACGCGGCCCTCCGGGATGTTACGATCCTTAAGAAACACGGATTGGATTTTGTGGATAACACACCGGGCTATAGGCAACAAACATGTCGTGTAAGCTTTGGCGCAAAATTTAAAAGGCATGTTGATCAGCACAATAGGGTGGAAGAGTTTGATCGAATGTGTGCCCTTAACCGTTGGGATCATACTAATAACACTGTAGTTACGGCACGAGATGTCGACCGTGCCTAAACTAAACCCACTAATGATAACGTAGAACAGTTCTTTAAGAAGCACCCAGAACTTCTTAAAGAGGGAAATTGGCCAGTCATCGGGTCTGGGGGAAGTATCTATCTTCATAGACCAGGCAGCCTCATCTATCTCCTTATGGAGGAAGGAGAGAGCGACGGCGTCATTTTCCTGCTGTGGGACCCACTCCGACTAACCCCCACAAATCATGTCGAAGGCTCTGGAGTTTCACGTTAGCTGTTCCTAAAAGGCATATGTAAAACTTGTAGATATGCCTAACAATAGTGTCCTGGCTAACAAGCAAACCTTGCTCAGATTGGAGGCGAAGGATCGAGCATTTGTGTTTGCATCCGTTAGCATACACATGAAAATACCCTATGTTGGCATCACCCTTGGTAGCCCATTTAATGCCGCCCCTATAGCACCAGTACTCTTCTTCCTCTCTGAGGATAGACAGTACCTAGTTTTCCAAAGAGTATCTATTGGCCAATTCTGGTGTGCAACAATTCAAAATTTGAATCTCGTCCTAGTTCCTGTCCAGAGCTCTGAGAGAATGTGAGCTCCCTCACCACAGCTTGGAGAGAATGCACCGTGAGATCTGCCATCCATCGATGGAGTTGCCGCTGCTAGGGAAGGACATCGTGCCGAAATCACTCACCGACCTCCTGCTAAGGTTTGGTCAAACCCATGTTCAATCCAATCAAATCATTGTTCTTTAAGGATTCACATGACATTCCCCCCGTCTTCCAGCTTCTCCTTGATAACCCACAAGTATAGGGGATCGCAACAGTTTTCGAGGGTAGAGTATTCAACCCAAATTTATAGATTCGACACAAGGGGAGCCAAAGAATATTTGTAAGTATTAGTAGTTGAGTTGTTAATTCAACCACACTTGGAGATTAAATATCTGTAGCAAGGTGATCAGTAGCATAGTAATATGATAGTTTTGATAGCAGTGGTAATAGTAGCAGTAACGGTAACAGCGATAGCAATGATTTTGTAGCAACTGTAACAGTAACAGCAGCAGTAGTAACTTACCAAGAGCAATATGTGGAAAACTCGCAGGCATTGGATCGATGAATTCATTGGATGATATTCATCATATAACAGTCATAACCTAGGGCGATACAAAATTAGCTTCAGTTCATAAATATAATGTAGGCATGTATTCCGTAAATAGTCATGTGTGCTTATGAAAATAACTTGCATGACATATTTTGTCCTACCCTCCCGTAGCAGTGGGGTCCATAAGGAAACTAAGGGATATTAAGGCCTCCTTTTAATAGAGAACCGAAACAAAGCAATAACACATAGTGAATACATGAACTCCTCAAACTACGGTCATCACCGGAAAGTATCCCAATTACTGTCACACAGGGGTTTACGGATCATAACACGTAATAGGTGAATATGACTTGCAAGATCGGATCTAGAACATAGATATAATGGTGAAAACATAAACAGTTCAGATATGAAATCATGGCATCCAGGCCCTAAGTGACAAGCATTAAGCATGGCAAAGTCATAACAACATCAATCTCATAACATAGTGGATACTAGGGATCAAGCCCTAAGAAAACTAACTCGATTAAATGATGAATATCATCCAACTCCTCACCGACCAGTGAGCCTACGAAGGAATTACTCACTCCCAGCGGGGAGCATCTTGGAATCGGTGATGAAGGAGGGTTGGTGATGATGAAGACCGAAGATTCCCCTCTCCGGAGCACCGAACGGGCTCCAGATCTAGCCTCCCGATGAAGAACAGGAGGTGGCGGCGGCTCCGTATCGTGAAACGTGATGAAACTTCCTCTCTATTTTTTTCTCCAAAAAGAGAATTTTATAGCGTCAAAATTAGGGTCTGCGGGGCCACGAGGTGGGCACAACCGACCAGGGTGCGCCAGAGGGGGGCGCCCTGGTGTCTTGTGTCCAGCCAGGGCCCCCCCTTCCGGTAGTTCTTGGCTCTAGTATTTTTATTTTATTGTAAAACAATTCTCTAAAAAGTTTCGTTCCATTCCAAGAACTTTTATTTCTGCACAAAAACAACACAATGGTAGTTCTGCTTAAAACAGCGTCAGTCCTGGTTAGTTTCATTCAAATCATGCAAATTAGAGTCCAAAACAAAAGCAAAAGTGTTAGGAAAAGTAGATACGACGGAGATGTATCAACTCCCCCAAGCTTAAACCTTTGCTTGTCCTCAAGCAATGTAGTTGATAAACTGAAAGTGAAAAAGAAAAACTTTTATGAACTCTTTTGTTCTTGTTTACATAAATAAGCTTAAGTAGCACCAAGGTTTTCAGCAAAGATTATGACTAACCATGTCAACAATAACTCTTAAAAATTATATTAACTCATATCAATAGCATAAGCAACTAGCGAGCAATAATAAAATATCTCAAATGACAACACTTTGTCAAAACAATCATGATATAATATGACAATAGTGGTATCTCGCTAGCCCTTTCTGAGACCACAAAACATAAATGCAGAGCACCTCCAAAGTTCAAGCAGCGACTAAATATTGTAATTCATGGTAGAAAAGATCCAGTCATAATGCATCCAACATTAACTATACACAATGCATGAGGATGATAATAGTGCTCTCAGATCTGGCGCTTATTTGAGAAGGTGATGACTCAACATAAAATTAAATAGATAGTCTCTTCACAGAGGGAAGTAGGGATTTGCAGCCGTGCCAGAGCTCAAAGTTTTAAAACAGATATAAATGTAATTTTGGGAGGTACACCCTTCCTTTCAACGTTACGACCAAGAGTTATCAATATCTTCCATGCTAAACACATTAGTGGCGGTTCCCAAGCGATAAAACTAAAGGTTTACTCCCCCTCCATCAACAAACACACTCCAAGGCTAGCCGCATCCACGGGTACCATCCATACCAACATCATTCCTGGGGGAGTTTTGTTTAATTTCTATTTTTGATTTTGGGACTAGGAATCCCTATTACTGCCCCTCTCGTGCAAGGACGGGTGAATAAACACTCATCATGAGAATAACCCGCTTAGCATGGAAGATACTGATCGCTCCCTGTCGCTCCATGAGCGGTCCAGGCACACAAAACAGATGTTCATTTGAAATTTTAGAGGTGGCACATGCAAATTTACTTGGAACAGCAGGGTAATACCACATATAGGTAGATATTGTGGACTCATCTGGAATAATTTGGGTTTTAGGATTTTCATGCACAAGCAGTATTCCCGCTTAGTACAAGCGAAGGCAAGCAAATAGGTTGAGAAGCGGCCAGCTAGAGAGCGAAAACAGTCATAAACATGTGTTATGCATAATTAATATTGAATACTAGCATGCGTAGGATATGAACACCATGAACATAAATATCGTAGAGTCTATGTTGGTTTTGATTCAACTACATGCAGGAACATATGTCAAGTCAAGACACTTGAAACATTCAGAGGAGGATACCATATCATCATACTACATCACAATCATTTTAATGCATGTTGACATCCAAGATAAATCATTATCCACTCCTAGCTACTTAAGCATGGCATGAGAAACTATAATCTCTAATTGTCATTGCAAACATGTTTGATCATAATATATTGAATCATGGATATTAGGTTAAACATATTTACAAAAACAGAACAAGTTGAGTTCATACCCGTTTCTCTCTGCCACAGCCAGTTCATCAAATATCGTCATGATTGCCTTTCACTTGCATGACCGAATGATATGAAAATAATAATAGTGCAAGAGTGCCGTGGACTAAGCTGTAATCTGCACACATTTTATTCAAAAGGAGAAGACAAGGTAATATGCGCTCTTTGTTAGATCAATAACAATGCATATGAGAGCCACTCAACATTTTCATCGTGGTCATCTCCTTGGTATGACTCAATAAAAGGGAAAGAATTTCAGAGAAACACACTGAAATATTTTTGGAGTTTTTAGTTTTTCTTGAAGAAAGCAAATTAAAGAAAACAAAAACAAAAACAAGAAAAATTATTTACACGGGAAAGCTCCCAACAAGCAAAAAGAAGAATCGAGAAATCTTTCTAGCTTTCTTTTAATACTACAACTAATTAAACTAGAAAGAAAAACCAAAAAGAAGCAAGAAACATTATTTTGGATTTTCTCAAAGTTTTTCAAACACACAAGAAGAAAGCGAGAAAATAAACCTATCATGGATAATACAATGAAAGAGTGTGAACACCGACAATTGAAATGAAATGTGTGAACATGAATGTAATGTCGGTGGAAATATGTACTCCCCCAAGCTTAGGCTTTTTGCCTAGCTTGGTAATCACCAACCACGGCCTGGATAGTAATCTGAGTGATAGCTCATAGAGGGTCTTGGTGCGACCACCTCAGCCTGTCTGGCTGCCTCAACCTCCACATTGTACGCGGGAGCCTCGTTCTCCCGGACATAATATCTTTTTTTGCAGTGAATAATCAAAAAGAACAGGTGCAGGCAAAACAACCGGTACAACATGTTTCTTATTAAACCTCAAGTTATAAGTATACTTAGTGGGCGTTCCTATAAGGAACTTAGGACGTTTCATGGCATCAAAGTCTAAGTATTGAGTAGATAGGATGGGGTCATAAGGCAGAGGTGTTACACCAGCCTCTTTAGCTAAACGAGAAGCATAAATCCCACCATAAAAATAACCACTACCGGCATTGTGCTGCAACCTTCGTGCAACAATCGCTCCAAGATTATAGCGTTTAATTCCGGTCAGAGCAGTGTGTGTATGAGGCTCAAGTCAGGGGCACATAGTGTGCTACAATCTTGCTTGCCTACAATGCATTTTCCATTAAACAGTGCAAAGTATTGAATTGATGGGAAATGAATGCTTTTTATTCTACCTTGTGTCACTCCTCGATCCTCACCGTAGCAAAGGCTAGTCAAAAATGACTCATATTCAGATCTTGGTGGCTCATCTAGCGAACCCCAATATGGAATTTTGCAGGCACTACAAAACATCTCTAGAGGCATGGTACATGGACGATTATAAAGACTAAATAAAACTCTAGACTCACGTGGATGAAATTTAAATTTCTTAGTGAACGTTTTTGTGAGGTTGAGATGCTGAATGCACTTATCTTCGATGTAGGGACCGAGCTCAGTGTTTTGAACATATTCCTCAAATTCTTCCTTAATACCTGCGCTCACCATGAAATTGTTACACGGCCATAAGCATGATTTGATAGCCGCATCCCGCATTTCGCTTGAGCTTGGTTCAACATAAGACCGACGTATCGAGCCACTACTAGATGATGCCTCCGTAGACCTCCTCCTCGAAGAGCTCCTAAAGAATTGCATTTTTATTTGCGAACAATTTCTAAAAAAATTTGGGACACAAAATTTTTTGTCAACAAAACTTCACAAGATTGATAGCAACTAGTCATAAGGGTGCATAGAGGCCATATTAAGCATTCAAACTACTTAGAACTCTTAAGAATTCAACATGCAAGCTCATCTACAGCAACACCATAAGTAGCTAATTATTCGAAATATAAACCACTAAAGCAAAAACTAATTGGAGCAATAGAGGAGTCACATACTAAGTAGCAATGCCCCAAAACAGTTTCAGAAACGGAGATTTGAGCAAAGAGATCGAAATCTGGGAGTTTGAGAGCAAGAACACGAGAGAGAGCTATGATGATTTTTTTTCTGGAGGTAGGAGATGACATCATAGTGCAGAAAATGCTAATGCCGGCGTTCTAAAAACCACATTATGGCGTGATGGGTCGACGCCACTAATATTGCGCCACTGTTAAAAAATACCGCTGTCGTTGGGCCCCACGTCATTGGTATTTTACATACTAGTAGTGTGGCACTGTTCACTCACGCCACCACTACTTATAGTAGCAATGACGTGGCATGTTGTCACACGCCATCACTATATCCATGGTACTGGTGAGGTGCACACTCACTCTTAACGCCACCACTAAAAAACTCAGAAAACAAAAAAAAGTCTGACATGATTACAAATTCCACCAAATACAAGCATACATGCATATATACGTTTCATCCATACATCTAGCTCAAACATTTAGTGTATATACATTGCTGAGATCCATGAGTCCAATGAACGCCCGCGCGTATAGGTTGTGGTCGTCGCTGCTGCAACCTCGTGTGGGTGTCGTCGTCGTTGTCATCGCGTCGATGTCTCCGTCACCGTTGCATGCCCGTGTTGATGTCGTTGCCGTCGTCGTCGCAGCCCTCGTGTGGGTGTCATCGTCGTTGTCATCGCCGTTGTTGCAGCCCCGTGTTGATGTCTCCGTCACCGTTGCAAGCCCGTGTTGATGTCATCGTCGTTGTCGTCGCAGCCTCGTCCCCCTGTCATTAATGAACTACATTACAAACAAAGAAATTCACATGAACAAGAAAGCTCAAGCAGTACAACAATAATCTAATTACAAGAAGAAAACATAATTTGAAAAGAAAACTTCAGCATGTCACATAATAGTAAAACTAGTCATCATGAATAGTAAAGCAAGATAAGCAAATGGTGCCCTGTTCAGGTTTCCACATACAAAAAACAGACATATTTACCCTAGATTTGCTTGCATTTTATATACAGAATATATATGTTAAGATCAGGGCAACCAAGTATATATAGAATGTATATGTTCAGATCAGGATAAAAAAGTATGATGCAAAGTACCCACTTACAAAAAACAGACAAATATACTTTACATGTTAGTGTGTGTTTTGCATTATGAGTATGTTACAATTGAAACTGAAAAAGTATTCCTTGAACTGTCAATCTCATATGAAGTAGGTTAGGCTGAAAAAGACTTCCATTGATTAAACTAATTCAGTAAACCAATCTCCGCAGCAAGTTACTTGATGATATTCTCTCCTAGAAGTTAGTTCACTTGAAGAAATAGCAATCACTTGCACAAACATACTCTATTTAAGAGTAGAACTGAACATCTACTGATAATTATCCACTAGCTGCAGATTCAGGTATAATTACAGCAACAGAAGAGCTCCTAGCACTAAGTGTTCATTGCAATCCAAGAAGCTAAGCATCTAGGTTCAGACGTGTGTATGAGTACATCAAACACATGGTCTAGAAGAGAATAATAACCATGGCGAGCTCAGTTTAATAGTATTAATTTGTTGGGATAATTAGATTTATGCCCCTAGTTGTGTCCCACTCGTCTGTTTTACCCCTAGTTCCCAAAAGTCACCGGTTCTGTCCAAGTCACTTTGCTCCTCTTATGCTTTTGCCCTTTGACCGTTTGGCCGTCAGTTTGAAAACTTCATAACTAATTCATACTAAATCAGAAAAATGCAAATAAGATACCAAAATGTTCAGAAAAACATCACCTATATGTCAGTGTCATTTGCATTCATGAAAAAAGTGTTAGAAAGTGCACATCCGAGTTTTAGCTCTTTTGATACCACCATGAATAGTAAAATCTAAAAAAATTCAAAAAAATTCAAAAAAAATATGGTGGCAAAGAACGACAAATGTTCTAATGCTTACCAAGTTTCATCAGGGAACGACATTCGTGGAAGTCGTGGCAAAAAAATAATCTATTTTGGAGTGCTGATTGTTTTTTTTGCCGCGGCACCCACGAATGTTATTTCTTGATGAAACTTGGCAGACACTTAAAACATTTGTCATTCTTTGCCACCAATTTTTTTTTGAATTTTTTGAACTTTTTTAAATTTTACTATTCAAGGTGGTAGCATAAGAGCTAAAACTCGGATGGGCACTTTCCAACTCTTTTTTTATGAATGCAAATGACACTCACATATAGGTGATGTTTTTCCGAACATTTTGGTATCTTATTTGCATTTTTCTGATTTAATATGAATTAGTTATGAAGTTTTCAAACTGACGGTCAAACAGCCAAAGGGCAAAAGCATAAGAGGAGCAAAGTGACTTGGACAGAACCGGTGACTTTTGGGAACTAGGGGTAAAACAGACGAGTGGGACACAACTAGGGGCATAAATCTAATTATCCCTAATTTGTTAGTTTGACATAATTTCTGAGCAGTGACTAGCCCCTTTTACCAATAGCATATAATCTAATATATTGACACTCCCCATCAATTGGACGTTTGCAAACTTCACAAAGCTTGCTCTAATCTGAAGTTTCAAAAGAGGAAATAAAAAACTGTTCCCTGTAACCTTGGTAGTCTAGACTTTTACTACATTTTGCAATCTAGATTTTGCATCTTAATTGTTCAAATAAAATAAATTCTGACGAAAAACTTGGAATTTTTTCTGTTCTTCTATTGCACAGTATTTAGCTTGACACAAGTACATTGCTTGAACTATGTAGCATGACACAAGTACATATGCCACATCGGCAATAAACTATCTTCTCCACAAGTATTTATGACACAAGTAGCAGAACCACTGTGATACCCTGTTACATCACCTATTGTAAAGAGATAGAAACATAACATATGTCCAGAGAAGCAGAATCTTGAAATATGCATACAGTGAAGGATAACTGAGAGCATCCTCAAGAACATGGAGGAAGTTCAGTCAGATCAAATTCTTTCATTGGTTGTTTGTCAGCACAGTTTTTTTAAACACTGGCCTAGTTTGGCAGCACTGCGTTTTTAAATCTACGGCAATCCAAGACTTCAGTTTTTCAACCTGGGGGCAATGAGTACTCCGGTTTTCAAAACCGTAGTTTTTCTCTGTTTTACTGAAACCACCGATTCGTTTGGCAAACGCTGTTTTGCCGTAGCCTTTACTGACATGAACTAATTCAGCTACACTCAAGGAGCTAGCGTGTAACAATGGTTGTCCAATGCATGCAGCCATGCCATGCAAGGCAAGTCCTCTCTGCCTCTCCTAGATGCTAAATGCTAGGAGCAGTCTAGTATCCATGTGAATGCAAACTACATGAGAACATATTACTGTCCTATGTCACATTAGTTTATCAATCTTCATTCCGAGCCTACCCTTAATTTTAATCCAAGATTCGCCACTGCCTACATATATAAGAATTTTAATATCCAACATATAACTCTGAATTCTCCCAACGCAAAGTGCACGACAAAAGTGAAAAGTACTTCCTTTCCCCCAACTCACTTCATGACAGCATCATTGCATTTTAATTCTCTCTCAATACCAATTTCCCTTAGGCTATAACAACTAATATTATTAGTATTTAACAATATATCTACACCTATAACTTATGTATAATATGCTTAAGATGAAGTACTGACTAATGCCTAAATGCCTACTGAAGTATATAGTTTACAATCACAATTCTTTGTATTCTGCTTTAGTTTGGTGCGCCCAAGATTTTCTTTGAAGCTCGGCCACTGATTATGGATCTAATGGTCATCTAAGACTATCATTTGTGAATCGGATGCACTCTATCTGGTACTTTTTAGGCTGCTGTTATAGTGCAGTTACAAATCACGGGAGATGTACTAAAACTGTATCACGCAGTAGCAGTTCTTATTCTTATGGCAAGCTATGATCAGCAAAGTCTACATGAACGTGAACACTTAATTGTTTAATAATCCAGACTTTTTATCTATAATTCTTACAAAAAACAAACAAAGGGCACTGGTTTTGGTAGTTTGACAAGTACGTAGAGGATGTGCTTAATGAGCAGACCTGATGTGCTTAACGGCGATGCCGTCGGCAGGGAGGAGGCACTTGATCTTGCGGTGGCAGGGCTCGTCCTCGTCGAACACGCCGCGTCGGGCGACCCGGACGGACTCCACGGACCAGGCGAGGTCAGCTGTGAGGTCCGCGTCTTCGTAGCAGACGCCGTTGATGACCAGCCGCTCGTCCCCGTCCCTGGCGAAGGCGGCGACACGCTCCTGGCCTTGCAGATCGGGGAGCGCCATGGATGTCCTTCTGATCCCCTCGATCCGGGGCCTCGGGTAGGGGGAAAGGTTGGGGGAGCGGGGAGCAGGAGGGGGAGCGGGTGCCGGTGGCGGTGGTGGGGGAGCGGGTGCCGGCGGCGGCGGTGAGGGATAAGGTGAGAGGAGCAGCGGCGCTGGTGGCTGAGAGAGAGAGAGATTGGAGAAGAATCAGGAGGGAGAAAGAGAGATGAGCTGTGGGCCCAGAAAAATTCTCGGGCACCAGCATCAGACTACTGATAGTTTGCATCCTATCAGACTAGGGGCTGTTGGAGTAAAACCGTCAGACTAGTCATATGTCGTTGGATAAGAAGCATCTTGGACGTCCGATCTGCTACCTTTTGCTGGCAATCCATCTTGGAAGCTTGCGGAGCGTTGATTGCACGGGTACGGGGCGTGTACCAAGGAAACTATTACGTGATTGAAGGAAACCAATAACTGCCCACAAATCACGTTATTTGAGGAAACAGATCCATGATTCTAGGATGCAAAATAAATCTCAGAAAACTTTCTAATTTTCAAAAATTAATGTAGCGAAATAAACTTCCATAGTTTGTTTCCTTATATGAAGCAGAATGTGTATCCATTGTTACCAAAAATTGCTTCCATTGCAACTAGACCGACCCCAAAAATATTTGTTTCTACTGTACCAATTCTTTTTTCATTGGACCAAATCTATGTTTCTGTTGGCTAGAAAAATTGCTTCCTTGCATATTGAATTCTCCTTCCATGTTGACTAAAAATTAACATGCTTCATTTTTTCACATGTTTTCAACGCCCTAAATATTTGGTTCATCCTGGTCGTCAGTGTCATAGTGTTTCATATTCTCATATCACATGTGTCCTACATTCACTCTGACATATATATTATGTGTTTCATTACATGTTTTATATATTATTAAACAAGCTAGGAGCACTAGCCGTTGGCGACCAAGAGTGTGACGTGAACCGTCACGTTTTAGTAGTTGGCGAGATCAGGTCTGGTGATTGGATTCGAAGAAAACATCCATTGAAAGACGAAATCAAGTTTTATGAAGGAGGAAAAAAATGTAATCGAAGCATGTGTCCGTTGAAGCGTCGAAATAAGTTGTATGAAGCAGGAAAAAATGTAATTGCAGCACACTTTCTAGTAGAACAAATATTTGTTTACATCAATCAAACATTGCATAGAAAGATATTACAATGTGCTTCCATGGAAAATCGAATTTGCTTCCACAAAGAATTGAAATTTTCTTCAACTAGGGCTAGACGACAGCGCAATGTTGCTTCTGTGGACAACGTAATCATCGTCTCGACACACCCATGATCTCCACCCAGAGCATGGAAATATGGTAGGACCGTGCTCCTTTGTGTCTTCCACATCAACCTAAATGTTGCACATAAAACCTGAGGCTTTGGCCATCGTGGATGTGGATGGCAACAGCGAGAAGACCTCAAAGATGTCACCTCTACCTTCCAGAAAATTCACAGAATTAGGTTGAACTAGGGAAGCAAATTATATGTGGCGAAGAAGCATGTGGAGTGCAAACTGCACTGATGAAACAAATGTATGGTGAGCTATTCAAGCACATTGTCAAGACAGTAGAATCATATGTAGTGTACTTTGGAAGCTCCATATGTAAGAAGCATGAAAATTAAATATTGCCATTTCAACTATTTTCATCTGAATAGGAAGCACAGAAATTTGAAAACATAAAATAACTGAGATTGCATGCAAGATAGCTACGCAAGTTTGTCAAAACTAAATACCAAATACACCTAGTTTTGCTGATGATTTGGTGATGAAAAATACTACAAAGAAAAATTTGGTGACACCCAACAATACTCAATACTGGGTACGTATAACATGAACATGTACCAATGAAACTTGACACAAAAATTAGTAGAAACAAATTGAGAATAATTTGTTCTGCTGTCCCGCGATAGGTGATGAGGAAGGGAGAGAGGGGACACCAAACATAGGTGCGTACCATTGCCCCAATCCAATGGACTATGTCATACAGGGAGGAACCCTTGGAGGTTGGGACAGAAAGAAAGCAGGTTTTGCTTCTGCTTCCTTCGAGCTACCAAACTCTTTCGTCAGGTGTGGGTCAAGTTCCCTCATTATTGCTTGACTTCCCCTTTGGGGCACGAAAAGATGGACTAGGACTTAAGTAAGGGAGAGGACAACCCCTGTTTCTGGCTTACCTTCAACGAGTGAGTGCTATTCCCATTCCTTACTTTGATCCGACCCTGTTCCCCGACCAGTTTGCTTGCTCACTAGAAGAGTCAAGCGAGAGCAGCTAGTTTAGAAGGAAAAGGACACCTGGGGCTATTCGGCCTCACTTGTCGGAGACTGAACTACCGCTCGCTTACTTGCTGATCAAGGAGGTCATTTCCACTTACTCTAAGCATAGAAGGAAGAAGATTGAAAAACTAACAAACAAATTGTCTTCAGCCCTACTTACTTATAGGCTGACTTGGCCCAGGAAACAAGGTTCTATTAGGCTTGCAGGGCTTAAAAAAGAATGAGCTAGATCGCAGGTATTTGGATACGAGGTAGTAGCGGGGTCTAGTCGAAGCGGTGCGCAAAGTGTACAAAGGCGAGTCTCACGGGCAGCGGCACGTGAGGGGTCTCCCGAACTTCATGGAAGACGCAGTTAGGGAGTTGGAAGATGCACTTTGGACTCCTGCACCAGTAAGAATGGAACTGGAATAAAAAGTCGGGGTAGCTAGTCTCTCCGTTACTGAGGAAAGAGAGGATGGCATTTCCATAAGTAGACTCTCCTTCTTACTGAATCCTTATCCTGCCCTCTCTACTCGGGAACAATTCATTCTTAACTCGTACATAAGTTCCGGGCGTCGACAAGAGAGTTAGCGATCTACAGCTGGTTCTGTGGACTGGTGGTGACACGGGCGGGCCCTCTACTTTATTTGCCGAATCCAATCGATCATGGGTGGTCCTCTTCATTCACAGTCTTTCTTTCCTTTCGAATCCAATTGTTCCAATCTGACCAAATAGCAATTCATTGAAATCATTCGGGTCACCTCTTTTTTAAGCACTTGACCAAGCCTATTTCTATAGAAAAGGACAGGAATCTATTGACTTTGAGTCTGTCTCCTACTACGAAATTGGAACTGAACACAGGATGGCAATAGTGAGAAAAAAAATCCCCTCGTACTACTTCATTATTTATTCTATTTTCCCTGGTAAGTGCTCCAGATGTAGTTGCTTTAGTTGACGTAGTGAGTGGAACCTAATTATCTGTTTCCTTGAATACCAGAGTTGCCTTTTGTAGATGAGAAAGCCAACAATTTTGCAAGGAGTTGATAATTGCACTTGAAGTAGTAAGTTTAAAGACAGTTGAAACTTAATGGCACCGTTTAACCAAGCACTCTTGTAGCTTCGGAAACTCCGTGTTCAGATCGGTGAGGCAAGAGATGAATTCATCGTTAGTTACCTCCACGATATCCAAAATACCCTCAAGACCATGAAGACAGATAATGAGAGTCAGGTTCAAACAATTCAAGGATTGTAAATACCATAACAGCAAAGTAGAATACACCAAATTTTTCCTATTACCGGTTCCAGGAAGAGCACACCAAATGAAAGAAACTATTACTCAAAAAGCGAATCACATCTCGATCCACAAACTGCCAAAAGCCTTTGTTATTCCATTCCCAGTGGAACGTCAACCTGTTTAACAACAATTTTCTAAGAAACTTGCTGAATTCTAAATGAAACAACCTTATTTTCAAGTGACAGGCAATATCCATTTCAACCAATTATTAAAGATAAAAGGGCTAACTGCACAGCTAATTGAATTCCTTTTCGAGGTTGAGTTCATCTTGAAACCGCATTTGCTTCCTAATTAAACTGAGAAAAAAATAAGAATATTAAAAGAAAGACTCCACAGAACATGAATGAATTTAGGTACATCACATCAGGCTGATATGTGCCGGTATCATACCTGTTTCAAGATTCTGGCTAAGCCCTTCTTGTTGCCACATATCCAGTTTCTTCTAAGGTTTCTTGAATTGCTCAAGTTCCTGCTCAACGCTTCTTGTCTAGCTCCAGTCTAGCACTTGTACCAGTCGCCTACCAGATCACGGCTTTGCTCCAATTCTACTCTCCAATTATGCAATCCTCTCCAAAATTGGGGCTTTTCTTCACTTCAGCACTTCCCCTCGCAGTGGATTCCACTAGGTTCTTAACCTCTTCCCAATTCTTAAACTGAAACCTGCGATGTCTAATCCAACTCGGCACCTAACCAGCTTGTCAACATCGTAAGTTTGCCTCAACATTCCCCTAGAAATACAAAAATAATCTAAATCTACTTTCATTTATTTATTAGGGATGAGACTTTCTTTTTCTTTTTCTATTTTCTAGAATAAGTATGCTCTGGAGTAAAAGGATTCGAACCTTTGCATGCCGGTACCAAAAACCGATGCCTTACCACTTGGCTATACTCCAAACTGGGGGAAGGCTCGATGAAAACGAGCTGGGATATAGATTTTTCAGAAGGAAGAGTTAGTTACCCTCGGTCTTCCTTCTTTCCCGGCAATCAAGGAAGTAGTAGCGGGACAGTCCTTTATTTCCCCCTTTAGACCAACTACAACAAGCTCGCTCCTTAGGTTAGCTCTCTGCTCTACCTATTTGTTTGCAATGCCTTGCTTATCAAAATAGGCCTTTCTGTAACCTGACCTTACGCTGAAAAACTGCACTTGTTGGCTCTACGTCCACTGAAACTTATGAAAAAGAAATGTTATTCTATCGATATCTTCAAGAGTTCCCTAACCCCCTGACTGAGAGTGCTATGATGGGCTATTGAAGTTCGTCCCTGCGACACGGTGGGGCAGTGCAAATCCTTTCATTAATGAAGTTCCTCCCTGACACTCCCATTATTGGCTTCCTTCCCTGGGGACCGCTCGGGCGAAGGCAGAGCATGGAATGATCGTAGGGGCATCCTTCCTAGGTGGAAAAGACGTGTGTGACTAAAACCAGGAGGAGAAATCCATTTTCAAATGGCGACAGAAAGAAAGGAATCACGAAATAGAAGAAAAAGTGCACTGTGCTGGCAAATGTGGAGAATAGCCATCCATCTTTCATCAATGAAATTGTTCCGTATGGGTAGCAAATACACATATCAGAAGAGCCAAACCGAAAGCACTTGCTTCAAAGAAGCAGCAGTTACCAAGAAATTCCTGTTTCAAGTCAGTATATCTCGATAGAACCAATTCCAATCCAGGTAGTGTGAACAGAGGATGTGGAAGTTCTGTTTCCTTGCCTTGTCAAGCATTTCATCTGACACTCTATCTATACTATAGCTAGATCAATTCCTATTCTTTCTTCCAGGCAACTTTACTCCAAAGAATTTTTCCTTCTTATCTTGACTCGATCTCACGAAATTGGATTGATTGGCACACCGCGCATCTGGCATTCGCTTCTCCTATCTATCTCTTCCAACTAAGCTGATCACTAGAAAATATGAAATCCTGCAAGCAATCATTCCAGAGCCAACTACGAAGATACCTGGTCTTCCACTCTGTTCACTTGAGGAAAGACAAGAAAGTAAACAATTCTTCAAAGGAATTGGCTCTACCGGAACAGAGGAATTGGCTCGCTCCTTCGCTCGCTGGGTAAGCATAGAATGCACACCAGTCTGGTATCAAAGCGTATCTACTTGAAAAGGAGACTACTTGAACAGATGAAATGGAAGGAAGAAATGAAAGTTCGATCTACCAACGTAGAGTCCGCCCCTCCCAGGAAGAAGAAATTTGCTACTTTGGCTCATAAGTTGGTAAGTCTGTCTATGAAGTTCAGTGCCCAGAAAAGAGAAAAAAAGACCAAAACAAGCTTTTTCAAGCTCAACAAGTCCTATATATATAGTGTTCCACTAGATAGCCGTGTTAAACTAGTCCAGTCTTGCCGAGTGGCCTTATCTTCTGGTTACCTGGTCTGGTACTTCTACTTCGAGAGTGAGTTAGTAAACAGGATCAACTTTATGATCCATTTTGAGAAATTGCAATCACAGAATCAGAACGAGTGGGTCTAGAGTCCATCCTCACACAGTTGAAATGCTGCTTCTCCCTTCTCCTTTCCAAAAGAAAGTGGATCTCATAGTCTCTGACAATTCGAAAAGTAGGTCTCAGTCTCATTTTCAGATGCAATTTTCCACCGGAAAGAGAATCCCATATTCTTTAAGCCAAGCCGCCAATCGTAGGGTCAATGCGGAACAGGAAACCATTGCTATTTGAGCAGTTAGAGAATCGAAATTCCACTCATTTAGAAATCGATCGGCGAATGCCAGAGGAAGGATAAGGGGAGCCTACACCAACGTAGTCTTAGCCCTAGAACACATGGAGCTTGGAGCACTGATAATAAGTCTGTCTGATTTTCAAGGAGTTTATGAACAATCACCACATCCATATTGAGGAGAAAGCTCACTCAGGCTACTGAACTTGTAAATACAGTTGCGCTCATGATAGGGATTCCGTTTATGGCGTGAGGTGAAGTTAGAAGCATACCTGGAAGCACTAGAGAAGCCCTTAACCGGTAACCTCCTTTGAATCCTTCGTTTAGACCCTCTCTATTGGTATTGGCATTGGCTCGAGAGCAAGGACCTTATTTGATCGCTTAGAACTTGATGGAGGGAAACTCACTCGCTCGAGATATGCTTAAGTTAGCTCAGGAAGAGTACTAATTTTATATGCCTTAAAGAGGGGATTCAAAGAGTAGCCTTTTACTAGGGCTTAAGTGACTCGTTTCATATTGCTTACTATGTTCTAGACAGTGAGGAAGGTGAGTTGGAAGATATACCTAATGTCAAATGAGACTATCTCCTCACCAAATTGAAGCGTGAGCTTAGCATCTTTCACATCGATGACAGCCCCTGCAGTAGCTAGAAAAGGTCTCCCAAAAAAAATAGGAAAGCTCTTATCCTACATCTCCAAGACAACAAAATCAACTGGAAATGCAAAGTTACAAACTATCGCAGGGATATCACCCAAAATGTCTGCCGGATCCTGATCAGCAAGGTGGAGAGTGATGCTAGTTGGCCGTACATCACCCAATGGTAGTGGCTCATAGACAGTGAAGGGAATCACAGTAGACCCAAGACCACATAAAGCATGGAAAGTTTGACTTCCTATCAAGCATGGAATACTGAAACTGGCAGGCTCATCTAAGTTGAGAGGTAGCTTATTTGAACGAGTGCACTACATTCCTTAGTAAGAGTAACCAGTTCTGGCTCGTTAATGTTTCGCTTCTTTGCGAGCTGGTCCTTAAAGAACTGTGTATACATCGGCACCTGTAAGACACCATCAAGGATGGGGGTGGTAATCTGCATATCTGTCATCATATC
Source organism: Thinopyrum elongatum (assembly GCA_011799875.1). NCBI lineage: Eukaryota > Viridiplantae > Streptophyta > Magnoliopsida > Poales > Poaceae > Thinopyrum > Thinopyrum elongatum. The sequence continues at coordinate 53,404,286 of CM022299.1, read as the reverse complement.
CAGAAACTTTGCAATCTGCTTGTCTTCAGTTGACTTAACAAACCGTTCTGGAAATGGCAGCTTCGGGTTGACAGGTGAAGCAGATTGATGATGGATCATTAGGAGCAATAGCTGCTGGTGTAGAAGAACTAGGCTGTGCAGCAGAAGTAGTGGACTGTTGAGGTCCCTGTGGAGAAGGTATTGGGCCGGCTAGGGTAGAAGGCAGGTGGTACATACAACGCTGGCATTGGGGAAGAGGATCGGTTGTAGTCTTACCACTCCGACTAGTAAAGGCTCCACGTGGGTGAACTTCAGGTTGAGGTGGAAGTCTCCCTTGTAGATGGTTGTGAGGCTACCATACGAGTGGTTAATGTTTGCATAGAAGAATCCTTACACCCAATATTGTCACTCCTTTTAGAATACCTGTCTACACCTACATCAGCAAGATGTAGTTTTATTAAGTCGGCTTCCATTCCTTATTCGGAAGGCGTTGGATACTTGATATACGCTATGCTATTTACTCGGCCCACCATTGCACATGCTGTTTTAGGAAGCATATTTTGATCCTTATTCAGGGAAATCTCATATCCATCAAAAACTAATCGAAGTCCAGCTTTATCCCGAGCATCCGTTGTTTGCCCCGATTGAAGATCCGACACGACACCCTCTCTTCCATCTCCGGCTTCCTAACCAGATCCGTTTACCCCTGCTTGAAAAAGTGTTTCCATTCGTAGTTCGGGGTTTCCTAGTCCCAGGTTTATTCGTAACTGGCTCCCTATCCAGGTCTTCCTCCTCAACAGCTATCTTTGTTTGACGGTGTTCGTTGCCAATGCAATAGTAATATATGCTTGCTTTCTTCCTGTTCACATATCCATATCGAAAACTCTTCTTTCGTAGGCACATTTACTTCAATTCAACTACTTCATTGATGAATCAATTTGAGGAAATTCAAAAATACCTTGCTCGCCTTCGCAACTGCCTTCTTTTCTGTGCCTTCCTAGTTTGCCAACCCTATGTTTGATTGCGAGTTCCGGCGGGGTGAGTACCTGGACGGACAAGGGGTTCCTTTTCGATTTCCATTTTAGAGCTTCTCTCTAGTTCGAATATATAGAACTTCCTTCTTAGAAATGGAATACCTTCACCTTAGAAGGGTGTTCTTCCTACTAGTGAAACCAGATCTGCCTTTTTCGGCTAAGCCGATTCCAATGATCGGACGGACAATACTTGCTTAAACCTAGCACCCTGTTGCCTTGCTTTTCCTCCAGCCGTACCTGCCTCGCCGCTCGTGATACCCAGGAAGGGCATCCCTCACTTCCCAGATCGTCTCGCACTTCTTTTGTCACTGGCACACACGCTCTCATGGGTCTATCACTGAGAAATCCCTTTTCGCCGGGCGGTGCGGTAAGTAAGTCTAGTCGATGGACAACTGCTGACTGAATAGGGAGAAGATGCATTTTCCTAGGCTCTTTCTACTTTGCTCATTGGGTATAGCCGTCAGTGATCCACAGATACGACGCTTTTGGATTCCTAAAGGGATAGGATAGTTCTTTCTGGGCTTTAGAGGTCTCCCCTTTAACCTAGTACTCTTAGGAAGGCCGGGTTAACCTTCTACTAGAACTGTTCTATCTACGAAATTGGAAAGTAGGGTCAACTTGCCATAATATATAGCCCAACTTGATCCGTCTTAGAGTAGCCGCCTATGGAACCGCCCCCGAGTCAACAATGCACCCGATCGCGAGCCTTATATGAGTTTCATAGTCAGCCTGCTCTTTCAAGAACGTGCCTTCTAAACTCGTTGTTCCGCTTGCAGATTGGAGTTTCCTACTGACTATCCGGGTTCTTGATACTGCCGGCCGGGAATAAGTACCTATCCCTTACGGGAATCGAACCCGTGTCTTCGACATGAAAAGACGATGTCCTAACCTCTGGACGAAAGGGACCAAAAAGCTATTTTTCATATACTTAAGAGAAGAGAAGTGGTTCCTTTTCTTTCTATACGAAATACTTGATGCACTTATTGAATGGAAACTTGAATTGAGAGAAAAGGTGTGCTACGCTTCTTCATTCTCGTAACTCAATCAATATCAAGAACATAAAGAGTTTGTATAGAGATGGATTTCTCTTCAGTTCCAAGACTTTTTTTTGAATGGCTCGTGTTGCGCTAGTGACACGAGGGTAAAATGCTCGAGTTGGCTTGCTGACTCGAGTAGGGAAAGGCTCCATTTGCTTTAGTGAATGGAGGAAGAAACAGCCATAGTAACTATCTATGAAATTGATTGATGGATATGAGAGTGGTGCAAGACCGGGACAGAGGAACCATATGAATGTTATGTTAGGTTCCTTGCTCACTTCTCAAGCCCAATATCATTCCTCCAACTCGGACTTTCATGCTATAATTAAGAACCCCCTAAACAATGACAGCGTACCTAGTGGGCCCTATGTCTATCGGGGAGCTCAAATCCTCACTAGAGTGAGGCACGTCTCGATCAATACATCTCGAATCTAAAGAGAGAATGTTATTGTTATGCTGTCCCCACTCTGGAGTATGATTGACCATATCATCCAGCGAGTGGTCTAAAGCGCTCAGTGCATCCATACTGAACTCGAATGTGCGCGCTTCGGAAGAGAAAGTAATGCGAACTACTAACTGTTATGCCGGCTTGGCCCGATCAAGACTTCTATCCCTCAGAAACTATCTCGCGTCTTATCCATGTGCGCGGTTGAGGAAATTGGACTTCGTATTCTTCCTGGGTCTGGCTCGTGGGCCGACGTCGTCTTGTGTTGTAATCGAGGCACGAGTATTCGAAGTAGAAGCGCTAACATTCCCCCTTCCTTGAGAAAGAGCTTGACCCCAAGCTGGTGCATAAGGAAAACGAGTCTTCAGGTCGATGAGGTCCTCCCAAGTATTGTCCAGTGCCATCGACTCGGACCAGCGAATCAAGACTTGTTCCAGGACTTGATCTCCCTTTATTACTTATACCAACGACTCACCAAAACTTGCATAGGGACAGAGGGATTGTCAGTCTCAGATGGTAAACGAGAGGATACCTGAGACAGTGGGCGGGGGAACAACACGTCGAAGCTTAGAGACGTGAAAAATACAGGGTGCACTTGAGAAGTTGAAGGTAGCTCCCGGTGTTAATATGGAACAGCACCAACACTTGCTAGAATCTTGTAAGGCCCAAAGTATCAGAAGGAAGGGTTGTGGCATTCTTCCCCTAAAAGGTGCACATCCATCGATTCCCTCATCTAGTGTAGTGCTCTGTTCAGAGACCAAGGAAGCTATTAGTTTGAGTTCCTGATTTCCCTGTTGCCGACTAGATTGCTTACCGACTTTCATGATGGAAGAAGATACCGACTTGAGGGAAGGCAGTACAGAGCAGCAGCCTAGGGATAAGCAGGAATTCAGGTTAGCTTTTCTGTTTTCCGAATCTTACCCACCTGAGAGTCCTAGTCTCGAAAGGGCGCCTTGGCCATCCAGCCTTATCGCAGAATTGATCCAAAAGTTGTGAGCCGATAGAAGTGGAAAGATAGCAGGTTTCAGAAAGGAAATATTCCAATGGTTAGATTACCTCCATCTCGGTCAACGATGGGGATTTGTGAAGGTATCAAACTTAAGCTATCTATAGAATGACAATTTTTGATGTAGGTTCACATCTACCTATACCAAAGGGTTTCTATAGTATGCCGAACTAGTGACAGTACCAAATGGTCAATGCCTACCTCAAAGGTTTGCATCTATAGAGTTACGAATTGCCTACGGTGAGTGTTCCTTCTGCCCCAATGGTCTACCAAAACGGAAATGCCTTCCATAAGATGATGAAATCGTTTTTCTACCTTCTGCCTCTAAGGTTTCCCTTCTCTTCCAGCATTCTTGAAACCTGACAATCAAACTATTGCATATGGAGGACAAGTCAAAAGTAGATTCATTCCATCGTCAAAACTAGAAAGGTAAACAATTGCATCGAAGATCAAGTATTGGGAAAGGTACAAGGTTTTTTGGCCACCCCTCAATTCAAGAGAAGAGTACCGATTGGATCAAGAAGAAAATCCCTATTCCTATCTTTTTATCCAACTTGAATGATGAAAGGGAAAGTAGTGGCATCCTATTACCCTAAAGGGTAAGTTGTGTTTAAGTCAATCAAAGGCTGAACTGCAGTTGCTCTTTCATTCACCTAGAATTTTGGCTTGCTCTTAGGGTGGACCACATCAGAGGTATTGGAACTACGTTTCGCGTATCCTTTTTTCTTAGGAAATACTACGATCCAGTAGCTATAAATAGAAAGCAGAACCTCCTTATGTCTATACATGGAAAGAAGGAGTCCCAGGACCGAGTCATAGACTGTGCTAACTCCATGCATAGCGTAGGAGATGGATGGGGGAAAAGGCATCACAAGAAGGAATGATCCAATAAATCCGGATAGCCAAGAAAAGACACTTCTATCGATCGGTCTCCGCCCTCCCATACCTCCTAAAACAACGGTAGTTTGCTTCTTTTCGTTCAATTGTACCTGGCCCAAGCGCCTATCTATTTAGTACTTTCGAGTAAGAAAGCAACTTGACATTATGATCCCCGAGAAGAGGATTCGTATTATAGTAGGTTTGTTTTCCATTTCCAGATCCCATCCTTTTTTTCGGGAAATTCTTTTTTCATTTTCCCATCAGCCTAGAATTGCCTTTCCTTCTCCTTTTGATTTTCGTATCATTATTATTACTTTGGTTTCTTAATAGGGGGATGATTCATCGTGTAACCCGTTCCCCCAATGAATTGCATTTTCTTTTTCTTTGATTTTTGTTTACCCATGGATTTCGTTTTGAAACTGTTTTATTAGATGACAGAGAGAAGGTTTTACCAAATCCTGCAGGGGGTCAGGCTCAACCCGCAGACGCACCGCCAGTTCTGCCAGATCCAGCGGGGGATCAGGCTCAACCCGCGGATGCGCCCCCCGCTCTGCCTGCTCCACCAGTTGAAGTCCCTGCCATTTTGAACCCACCCCAGGTTCCATCATCCTTGGATCCAGGCAGAAGGCCGGAGGATCAAGTGCAAGATGGCGCAGAGGCAGCAGCCATGGGGGCTGCCAAGGGCTGTTGCTCAACTTTTGTCGAGTGTCTTTGCACCATGTGGTGCGATAGCTTTTAGCAGGGCGCAAATGTAGGAAGGCTCTTCTGAACAGCGTCCCTTTCACTTCATGTGAAAGTAGCACAAATTATATAAATAAGAATAAGAATAAGAAAGAGAAGCGTAATGTTACCGTGTTGTCGGCTTTGTATGTAAAGCCTCCTAATCCGGAGAAACTCGATGGATTCGAAAACTACGAATCGATAGCCCCGGAAAACTCTGTTTTGAACTAGTACTTGATTGGAAAGAATTTGGACCTGGGGACCCGGGATCTATCGGCCTGTCATACTAATTTTCCTATGTGAGGACCCGGTATTTCAGCTCACGCTTGAGTGCTTGCCTGTTTTTCCTTCAATTCTTATTCGGGATTGCCCCTATTTAAAAGTGGCACCCCGTCTCCATTCACACTCTCACCATGCAACGCAGGACAAAGGTGTCTTTCACTGTTCAAAAAAATGCTAACTAAGGCCGAGGAACAAGGAACAAAGGTTTGAACCAGCTTTTGTAAGGAGTCTTCTTCCTCATATAGGAACAACTGGAACAACAGTTTCGAACATTGCATCGGGCCTCCTAACCGGGAACCTTTGGGTCCCCGTCTCGTCATCCCTTTCTTTCCTCAGCCGGACAAGGACAACTTTTAGTTAAGACCAGCCCAGCCCCTCTTTTTCTTCTGTGCTTGGCATGATTCATGTAAGGTTAGCACTCGTCACTAGACGAGATAGTGATTGTCAACATCCCACACAACTCTCACTCTCACTCTGGCAAAAGGAAATGAATGTATCTACTCCTTCAAACAACAGGAAAGCAGACACGCATCCTACCCGCATCAATGCCTCTGCCCTCTTGTATCTACATATCATGATATGGATACCCTTGGTCATTAATAAAGGGAAGATGATTTTAGCCGAGGTGATCGGACTAACACTGAGTGCATTTGTCCCGGCTAGGCTTATTACGTTCTTAGTGTTCTAAAGTGGGACAGGCGCTAGCTCTAGTAACCATTCTCCATTGATTGGAAAGGGTGGGTGTCTGCACGAACTAGCTAGAAATGGCACTCCCCGAGCATGAACTCGATCATCGTGTCGTCCCCTTTGAGCAGCTTTTCTTGCCTGCCTCTGCTATCATTGATCCAAATATTTCTCAATGGTGTGGAGACAGCTCACAAGAAGATCTAGGATTTCATAGCGAGTGTACTAGTAGCTGAAAAACCAAATTGACCATTCCAACTCATTTGTGGTTTGAAACAGCATTTCTTCCCGAAGTGATACCTTGGCTTTGCCCAAATAAAGAATCGCAATGCTGCTGATAGTCCGCCTACTTTCAATGTTCTTATGCTCAGTGAGCAAGCTTGATTTTGGTTACTCTCTTCTATTGGGAGCTCCCTATCTGTAGGTTTCAAGGGTGTACGATCCACCGCGTTCCTGTGCTTTACATGAAATGGAAAGATCAAAACGAACAAGCGGAGCAACTTGACAACAGAACTACATTGGTTAGACAGGCGTGTAGGTTGCTACAATATCCAGAGACACTTAACAATTGCTATTTGAATCGATCCTTTCTTGTATCGGATCTGTGAAGTTCATTTTGGTCATGCCAGAAACCTATTCTCTATATGCCAATTCGTTTCGCAGAAATTCAGAGATTGGAGAAAATGAGCCTTTAACGGAGGTACGATGCATTACCTTGTATACGAAATCTAACGAAATTTTCATTCATTCCTAAAATGATTTTTGAGATAGAACAACTTGTTTATGGAATTAGCCCCCAGTGGAGAAGCAAGGCTTCCAGGCTCGCCATCAATCCAGGCAAAGCAGTCTTCCCAAACTAACTAATTGTTGAATTAATACTTGCTATACTAATAGCTCTTCAATCTGTTTATTGCTGCTTCATTGTCCTTTCCCTTTGCTCTAGCGTTAGTCGTAGGAATCCCTCTTGCGTTAGTCGTAGTCATCTATTCGTAGAAATCGTAGGAAAGATCGTGGGAACCTACACCGTACCTTTCGTAGTCAATACGATGAAACCAAAGCCTTAGTAGAGGAAGGAACCGATCTGATTCTCGGAACCGAAACAGGTATTTCCACTACTGCCGTTACTGAACTGAGGACAAGGATAGCTGCCCCGCTGGGCGTATATTTCATCCCGTTAGTGTGCATTGTTGAATCCAAAGACAAGTAGGGATTTTTATATTGATAGCTAAGGGTAGGTGTACTAATAACACCAGGGCGATCTCTATATCTATAGGGACAACTATGATAGGGGGGTCTGTCGTAAATCCAACAAAGTATGGTAGCTCAAGCGGGGAGCAATCTGCATTTGAGAATGCTATGCTAGCGGTTAACCTAAATCTGACGATGAAGGGGGCCAGCACTTAAGGAGTACGGAATTTCATAATCGGGGTGCGAAAGGAATGCACCCGAATAAATCAATGAATGAAGCTCAGGCCACGAATTCTGGAATCTAAGAGCGGGTGGTGAAGTTGGGCACTCTCGAAACCTCTGTTATGACTTATTTTGTTCACCTTTTGGTTGGTTTTAGACTGGTCTCCCAGAGAAGTAGGCGACGGTAGAAACCATTTTTATTACTCCTGTTGAAGGAGGCAGTGGTCCAATTGGCTATTGAAGTCGGTGGATTCTGCCCAGAGTAATATCTAAAATAGTGAAGCCAGTAGCAATGACTTCATTTTCAAGCTATTGAAATGCACTTAAATGTTGAATTTTGATTAGCAAATTAAACGAGCGATGCGGCGGCCATTAATATTTATCCCTTGAAATTCTTGTTTCTATTTGTTGAACCAAGTTGGATCTGTGATACCAGGGTGGTGGCTTTAACAAATAAGCTCCAATTGATCCATTATTTGAGGTGGCCACCGGTGGTAGCCCTTAGGAAGTTCTTAACTGCGCTAATTCACCTCTTATTTCTCTTACAAACCCGCCTCCGTAGGGGCTTCGAGCGAGCGCGTTTCGATGTCAACGAAGGTACGCCCAATTAGGGATTGAATTCTCTTATAATTCAATCAAAAGAGCATAACATCTTAGCTAAATGTCTGACATAGCGTCTGATCCCGGTGAATTGGGTTAGTTAACCGCACCCTTTGGTGAAGAAGGGGGTATTCCTAGGCACTAGTTATTTTCTTATGTGTGGACTTCGACCTTACAAAGTATGAGTCCGTGCCTTCCTAAGTTGGTCCTGAATTTCCAATGAAGTTTTGATTTTCTCGAGGGACGTAGCAAACTGTTTGGTTGGCTCCGAGCATTCTAAAAATAGAGTCCTGCCTGGACAATGTTGATAACGGGAAATCTCTAACCTCCGTGGTGGGTGTGAAGAAGGGTACAGCTAGAAAGCGAGAGAATATCTTTATGGATATGAGTCTGAGGCAGAAGTCTCTGAATGCGGGCCTGACGAACCTTTTGTACCAGGATCATCACGAGACTCTGTTTCTGTGGTAGATGACTCAATAGGCAGGGCCTAGAACCTCTAAAGAGGGTGTGACCGATCACCAGATCACGATCAAGAAGAGTCAAAGCTGTCTTACTAGCGCGAGCAATCATCCAACTATGGTGGTTTCTCAACCGGTGGGTACATTTCTGTTGCACATTGTGAGTTCATATTTTCTTTTCTAAGAAACAAAAGTTCGAGCAGATGCTGTTCTAGCAGGTACAAGAACTCCCGTTCGGTAGGCATCTGCTTTAGCAATGTCTTTGATCCTCGATCAACAATTTGAGGAAGACGAGACAGAAGCCTTTGGATGAAACCAATGAATCTTCCGATCCGAAAGACTAAGGGGCTAGGCGCTCACCTACGATCTACACATTTCCTCTTTGGTGTTGGCTCCACCAGTTTTGACTGCGAGTTGCTTTAGTTATCTCAAATCTTTGGCAGGAAGGGGCCAAGCCAAATAGTGCTCTTTAGAAGCGTAATCCGTGCTTGAAACTCCTTCGCTAGGATCCAAAAACCTATGCTTCCGCTCTTCCTCACCAGGCAATGCTTACTCTTCTCGATCAAGATTTTGGAGACTTTGAAGCTCAAGGACACGACAGCGCTTGAAACAAATGCTTTGTTTTGGCACCTTCGTCTTCCTTTCTAACATTAGTAAATTCGAGCTAATGGGACCAGTTTTGAATTGCCTAGAGGGTGGAGAAGTCACATCATCTGAGGTTTGTTGTGGGTTCAATTATGACCCCGGTCTAGAAGACGGACTGGTTGCACGTGTAAGTACATCATGTTACATATCTATTTTAAGCTAAGCTAAATGCCTAAACTAAACAATTTTCTATTAAGCGCGGCATCCTCTCTTTGGGGCGAGCCCTATCGATGATTTCATTCTGTACAATGTGAAACCTGAAATACCAACGGTAGTTTCCAAGTGCCTTCTCTATTCGACTCCCATGCTTATTCTTGAACGCTTGAAGGGGAAGTCCGGGCTGGGTCAGCTAAAGGCGGAGCTGGGAGGGATATGGTATTAGCTCTCTATGTGCTATTATCTTAAGCTTATCACTCCAGCTTATTACCATAGGCAGAGGGGGGTAGGGGAGCATCACTAGAGAGTCTCCGTACCCGGTACAAGATCCTGGCTTATATAAATTCATTCAAGGTTATGGCTGAACTGGTCTCACCGCTTCCTTCCTCAATGCTAGCGGGACCCTTGCTTTCCATTGCCTTTCGAAGGGGACCGACCATATGCATACTTCTTTTTGTACAACTTTGCTCTGTTGGAGCCTTTGCAATAAGAAAGTGGATTAGGAGAGAGAGCTCGCAGACAATGTTCCCTTCCTTCTATATATCCATATATCTATCGCCCCCGGGCACTCCAGAGCCAGTGTGACATTCTATCCGAAATGCATGCATCTCACATTAGGTAGCCATCCATGACCCCGTGTGTGTTTCCCAATTGCTCATCCAAACCATCATTTCTTTCTTCCATCCCGGAACGGAGATCTGACCCAAGGAAGGAATTGCCTTCTTTCTCATGCCAACCAGATGGATGCGGCCCAGAGCTGAGTGAATTCCCTCTGGGTGAGCGCTATGGAGATAGGCCAGGATCAATGAAAATAACCGAGATCGATCGGTATCCATCGCTGAGAGAGCTGCTTTCTCCCCGATATCTGTATCTGCTTTCGGACGGCCAAACAAGCAAGAAGAAGGAAACTTCCATTTCGCATAGCTGCTAAAGTAGTAGTTTTTGTCAAATCATACTTCTGACCAATAGTATCAATGGCTTTATGCGTCCGCAACCTAGTTTTGTATCTGCATAGTGAAGGAAAGAAAGAAGCATGTTAAGGTGACTTGAGGGAAAGACTGATCGTGATAGACAAGAATGGTATGGTTGGATTGCCAGTGAATAAGCAGCAAGGCTAAAGCAGGGATTGGATTTACTTCTTCTATTGTCAGTAGCATCATTTGCCTTCCACCCTCTCAAGAACTTCCTGAAGCCCTGAGACACTTGTTGCCAATAGTCTGGAATGGAACATTTGCAACAGTTCTTGTAGGCCATTTCTGTAACAGCATATCTCTAAACTCTTCTTGCGGATGGTTCAAAACGAAACTTAGTGGCAGCCCCTATCTTCCCCATTTTCTAGAAGTAAAGGACAATGATCTGACCCAGCTTGCAAGAGGGATAGTAAAACTTAGGAAATAAATCCTCATAAGTTGAAGAAACCAGAACTCTATCCAAAACTTCTCTCACTGGCCTGTCTTGTTTGTTAGTCCAGGCCACCAACCCTTCTCAGTTCCTGTAGTTCAGTTTCAGATATGAAAGCATTAAAAGCTTCCATCCTATTAATATGTATTCTGCCATTGTTTCATGAGCAAATCTGATCATGTCCCGCAAAGGTAGATCAACACTCTGCACAAAGTTAGTGAGCTCTGACAAAAACATAGCTCTTAAATTTGGTTGGAGCATAAACATCCACCCAAGCACAATTATCACAAAGCCTCTATAATCAAACACCATGGAGAAATTGACCCTCCCCAATGAGGTCTGCATCCATGACATCCAGATTGACTCCAATAAGCATTCCACCTTTACTGCCACTAGCTGGCTTGCAAAACCACTTGAAAAGCTTTCTGCCACCAATTGCCATTAACTCTTTATCTGAGAACTGTTCTCTCTTAGTTTCTTGCACACAAACTATGTCCACCCACTCTATCACTTCAGAAGGTTGCCCCCTTCTACCTGGCCAGGCCCCTCACATTCAAGATTAGTGTCTTCATGGCGGTATCTGTTTTTTGTTATGCCTCCTCTTAGCTCTGCTCGTAGTGTTCTTGTCACCAACTGGTATACAAGTACTGTGATTATCTAACTCTTCAACAATCTGAGTAATATCCTCATTCTCTGAATCAGAGCTTAACTCGACACTGGAAGACTGCTCCTTCTCATGAGCAGCTAACTTCTTTTTCTGAGCAGCTTCATAAAGCAATGCTTAAGCAAGTTCTCTTGCTTTAATAGAATTTATAGACCTGTCAATTTCCTCCTGTGTACTGCCCAACACTAGACCACTATCTACAGCAGATTTTACTAGACTAGCAGAATCAATGGAATTGCAAATAGCATATCTATTAGTAGAAGACATACCTGGTTCATCAAGATTCTTGCGTGAAGCCATCCTTTCTGCACGTTGCTGAATAGGCATGCCATCCTTCGGGATCCTATGCTAGCACTTGTCCTCGTTGCTTTAATTCTTGCGTTTGCACCTCATTGAACTTCTCTTGTTCTTTGGTCATTCCAGAAAAAACCTCCATACCTTAATAATAGGGGCTTGTGTATAAAGGAAAGCAGCAAACCGGTCAAAGGCGAAGCTGTTCTATCTCAAGTCTCTGACTTGAAGGAAGATGTGGCGGATCTCAAGGCTGGCTCTATTCCAAGTACAAGTTCCGAGGTGAACTGCGTTGATGTGGCCAATCGATATACAGTATAGTTGAATGGTTCGACAAGTTCACATGCCGGAGCTACCTGTTCTCCGCGATTCAATTGGTTCTTCGGCCTTGCCTTCTTATCTATCGGTCCCAAGTTCAAAGAAATAGGTTCAGTGGTTCGACCTCCCAAAGGTTAAAGAAAGACATCGGTATTAAGACCACTCCCTCCGGATGATGATATGTCCCAACCATCTATAGCCCATGGTTCGTTACTCGGGAATTCGGAGAGGTTAGATGAGATAGATGTGTGTGTTCAAAATGGAATGATCCCCTTTTCTCATGTTTGCATTTTTGTTGTCCACAAACAAATAAAGAGTCCGAAAAGACGTACGCATAACAGACTCGGTACCTAGGTCAATGGGTTCAGTGGAGAATTGCGTTACTGTAATAGCGAAGGTATCTATGAAATGTAGTACCAAGGTCAATGAAATTGAAAGGCACCTCTGACAACAGAATCAAAAGGGATTTGGCGGCTATAGACGACTCAGAGGGGTTTTCATAAAGAGAAGCTTTCGCGCAGTACACCTATTTTTCTATAGAAGGGAATGGCCCCTTAGTAGGCTAGTCCGATCAATCGGCAGGCTCAGCCTCTACATTGTATTCTGATATAGAAAGAAAAGAACCGAACTCCTGGAGGGTGAAAGAAGAATCTCAAGTTGATACTCTGCCAAGGGATCTGTCCACAACTGGTACTTTACATGCCTTAGAAGTAGATTTGAATGAGAATGAATGAAATGAGCAAACATTACTAGGAAGGTGAACTCGCTATCAAACTACTGCCTGCGCTAGGGGAAGCGCGAAAGAAAAACCAGTTTCAAGCAAGATCTGATACCCTTGAAGGACTCCCAGGAATGAGAGAGCAAGTACAAGGACAATCTTATTTTCTAAGGATAGGCTGTATTCTATAATTAACATAGTTCGGTTAGAGTGGATTTGAAAAGCTACAACAGATCGATAAGTTGCTAATTTAGCTAAGTCAACTCCACTACGGAATCTAGCTCTCCATAAGAGGGTATTCCCAATGAGACAAGTAGTTTATCGAAGGGACCCTCTGTCTGAAGATTGTAGTCCGGATTTCTCAGAATAGAATAATTGAATGAGCAGGTGCAGATGGTCAATCTCCATCTTGATGCCGAGTCTCTCTGTCTTCTTATTTTATATAAAGATATAGAGAATAACTCGATCGATCGTAGAATGATTTCGTGATCTGATCTTCATTTGGGCGGCTTTCGCTCAATCCGTGGCTGTAGTGATAAGGCAAATCAAAGGGGTTAAAAAAGAAGATATGGAATTGTAGCTAACGGGGTTCGCTCGCCCTCGCCTGTCACTATAGCGTGTCAAGTTTCTCCCTTTCCAATCGGGATTTTTTAGGTGTGAAGTGAATTTCACCAGAAACGCTAGCTATATGCTTAACATAGGGTAGGGGAATGCTATTTCTGTAAGATTTTGGTAATTTGTTTTGTAGAAGGACTCACTTGACCAACGCTTGCACTTGTTTGTGTTAATGGATCCAGCAAGACTCTAATATGATTTCTAAGGATTTGAAGAATGATGTGTACATGTTTCATTTCACCTAATCCATCATTTGAGGAGTGGGTTTCGCGATTGCGCTCAGATAGGGGTAAAGAGGGGGAACGGAGGCAGAGTTGATAATTGTACGGTTTCCCACTAAGCGCGAGCATAAAACTTGATCCTTCCTCATCGTAACCATGGTGTCAAGTTGATTCGCACCGGATATCGATACCTTCAGCCAAGACCCATTCTTAAGTACAAGCCAGTGGTGGTGTCCGGTCGAAGGAAGTTAGTGCTAAGCACTATTAATATCGTATCGAACCTGATGAGTATTTTAGAGTATCTTTGGACCCCAAAGAGTTGTATAAGTAGTCAAGAAATACTCCATTTTGAGTTATGGTTGTGCAACCGATCATACCCATCTTTAGAACGTTATTGCCCTTGCGGACAAGAAGAATCGATCTATCAAAAATATGTTATGTAATGTATTCAGTTGAGTTGAATCCTGCGCATGACCAAAAGAAAGGAAAGATCCGTGTGTATGAAAGCCGTCTGGACCCCAACTGGAACAGGAACGTTGTCTCTTGATTTCTTCTTTGAATTCAGGTATCAATTCAATTATGATATGAAGAAAAGAGAGAAAGAATTAGTTCCACCAAAGGAACCCCAGTGAAATGCCTTCCTGGCTATCAAGCATTTTGCATTGCTCAAAGCCTAGAATCTTGTATCTGGGAACTGGGAAGAAGATAGACGGTCAACGGCTGTTGCCAATAGTCCTGAATCTGCAAAGCTACTGCAAACACATGCAACATAGGCTACAAGAATGAAGAAACCATGAAACCAACCTAAAATCACTGCCAGCACTTAGTTAGTTAAAGCCCAGGAACCACTTGTGTTACACCGGTGAAGCAGAAGCTCCGAAAGCTGTCCGAGGAGCCAGCCATAGGTGGGTTCTTTACTGGCCATAGGTAGGTCCCTTACTGCTGGATCCTCTAAGCAGGGAAAGATCATAGCTAGTATGAATTGGCAGAACGATCATACCGAACCCAGGATCCTGCAACTATTCTTCCTTCGTTCAAGACTCGCTTTTCTCGCGGGTTGAATGAGTGAGCCTTGGCCATACATACTGAGATTCAACAGTCAACTTTGGAGTCCGTCCTAAAGCCCCACCAATCTACATAGGTGATACCAGGGTAGGTACTTGAAAGACGAGAATAGAACCCATGCTCATGTACCTTAGCTTTTCCACTCTTCCAATACTAAACAAGATCATAAATCAAAGTCCCAGGCCACTTAACGCCCTCTTAGCACATATGATAGGAGCTGGCATACAGAATTACAAGAAGTTGGTACTTTTTCCAATCCTTTCTGCTTTCTCACCAGCAAAATAGGATCGATCGCGAAATCAAAGAAATCTTTCACCTCACTTCTAAGATGAGCTAGCGCTCGCATCACCTTTCGATATCCTATATTTTTTATATTCAACAAGTAGCATTTCCACGGCATTCTTTAGATGGATTTCACTGCCCCTCATCTACTCCTCAGCTGGGTATCTATTTCTCAATACAGTGCTTTAGTGACGGATTCTGGCATCGCTTGGATCTCTTAATCAAATAGGGTCTCCCGGACAGGTCAAAATGAATGTGACACCCGTGATAGGACCACTACTGATTAAACTAAGCCCTTTAAGGAAGGCGTACGGCAAACACTTGGACTGAAGCATGAGCTGGTTCAAACCACTATACCTGATATATCACGAAATCTATACTGGATTTTCAGCGCTGCGCTCAAGGTCAGGAAGAAGAAGTGTGTGAGATTGTAATAAGTGTGATTGGAGAAGCTTTTAAAGAAGTGGAGGAAGTAGAATGGATAAATTCTATCAATTTCTAGCTCTCATAGCTGAATGAAGAAATAGATAATGGGATGCATTAATAGTTTCATCCAATTCCTAGCAAGTCAAGTACATAATAGTATAATTGAGTATTTAGAAAAGCCTGTCTAAGACGAGTCGGTGTTGTATGCTGAGTGTGGTTTCTTCCTGTTTCCGGAGTAGCCTCTATATATTGAGTTTATAGGATGGAGTCCATATCCCTCCTTTTTACTTCATGGATCTTGTCAGCATACAGGATACTGTCGTAAAGAAAGCGGGTATCTTAGAATATGGATCAGCAGCGGATACCAGATTGGTAAAAACCTACTCAAAAAGCTAGAGTTGATGGTTTCGGGAAAGCTAAGCTAAAGCAAGCAGTAAAATAGTGGGTGCAAGCACGTTAATGAGAAAAAACGTGATAGAAAATCCTACCATTAGCAGCGACTGCGACACTTCGTAACAGCTCCTTAGAGATCAATGTCTTATTGGTATTTGCTCGATTGCAGGCAATAACGTTAGTAAATTAGGTGAATGTACGTAAATTGAGGTACACGAGTCTAGCCAGGTATAGGTAGAAAAGGGGTATAGTAGGTCTCATGGAAAGGGAGATAGTGGGACGAATAGTTCATCGTGCAAGTGTTACGAATAGATAGGAGTCTCGACTCCGTCCTTCGAAAAGAAGATGGTTCGCGCTAAGGGTGACTAAAGGCAGAGAATTCTGTACGCCAAGAAGAAAAGAAAGTTTGTAGGGGTGAGAATGAACTTTCAAACCCTTTTCTTGCCCCTATCCTTTTTGCTTTCGATAACTTCTATCGCTTCCTAATCATATGAGTCTAGTGCAACATACTACTACTAATATGGAGTCATATTCTTCTTAAGCCTCCTTTCCCAGATCCAAGTTCCGAATCCCAGGGAGAGATCAAGACAATGCAGCAGGGTTGGCAAGCATACCTGTATCACTGAGCAAATCCAAAGCATACTTTCCCTCTAAAGAGTGAAGAAAAAGACTTGGTACAGCTAGAATACCGAGTGGATGTGGAATCCTACTTGAATTCCAGTCAGAAAAGGAAACTCGAATCCGGAACTTGCTTACTTCGGCTTGATCAGATACTGGAAACCAATCGGGGAACTTGGTTATTGACCCACTAATCTTTCCCTCTTTCGAGTCCAAGTCTCAAGAGGGCGCTTAGGCCGGGCCCTTCTCCAGAGTTCCGATACCGATATCACTATTTCAATTAGTTGATTGATTTCCCTTAGAATTTCATTCCTCCTCAAGTCCCAGTTTCGGTCAAGTAGTGGCAAGTATCATCTGTATCTGGTAGATAAGCTTTCACATGCATGAATTGAACTACCGAGATCTTTTCTTACTTGGCAACTAGAGCCTCCCCTTCGGGATTCGAGATTGAAGAAGAGGAAAACTGCTTCTAAAGGGAACTGATCAGAAGCAACAAGTCCTAGACCTAGAATGCAGGTACCCTAGTCTTGAAATATGCCATGAAGAATGAAATCTCTTATTTTCATTCATATCATCAAAACAGTTCTTCTTTCACGGCCACCCCTCAATTCAAGAGTTCCGATTGGATCAACAAGAATCCAATCTGTATGCCAAGAAGAAAAGAAAGGGATTTCATCAAGTGCAGACAAGAAAGATACCGAAATCAGGAACCATGGAAAGCGGATACCGGATTCTATATATATATAAAAGGGATATAAGTGCTGGATCTGAACTATTGAATTAGTGAATTGGCGGAAAAGCAGGAACGAAGGTTGGGACAGAAAGGGGAGAGGAGAGCCCGGACGAGGAAAACAAGCACCCCTTTTAGGATTCTAGGAAACAAGCAATACTTTCCCATCTTGAACTGAACTGAACAGAGCACAGAGACTAGAATCAGAACTGGAATTCCCTTCTCTGAATTCAAAAGCCCACCCGGACTTGGTTTGAGAAGTAGCTTGTTCAATTTGTCCTCAGCAGAAGCGAAACCTGTTGCCAAGAGATCGAAATTGCAATAAGAAAATAAGTACTTTGAATCAAGAAATGACATTGCGTAGAAGTGAAGTGAACTAGAGAATTCCAGTCAGAAAAGCAATCGGATACTGAAATCTCTTCTCTGAAAGCTAAAGCTTTACAGATTATAGGAAATCAAGCACCACGAAGGGCAGTACCCAAACTATAGGTTATCTTGTGTCTGGGCAAGCAAGGTCAAGTAGTGGCATCCTATTACCCTAAATGGAAAGCAAAGTAGGTTATTCAGCCATCCCTCGCGAACAATCAGAAGTCCCAGTTTCCTTAACTAATCTCGCCAATTTATCATTTGACCGACCCAGAGACTAATCTATCGTTGGCCCAGGCAAAGAGTGAGAAAAAGCAGCAAGAGGAGTAGCTTGCAGTGAGGAATGAAAGCTGGTGTTTTACCACCATTCAGCAAGAGAAACCCACTGGAACCTTTTCATAGGACCATAGAAAACATGCTGCTTCCTGTATAGAGATGACTGCTTCTTTAATGAAGTTGATCGTCTATCTCAAGTGGTGGTGATCGACTCCACGAATAGCCTGAACCTGAGAAATGTAGATCTGCAAACGGGAACTTCCTGTTGTCTCGAATCAGGTCTGCTATTTCTATTCATAACTCTCTGGCTGGAATCGACCAAAATAGCCCTTGACGGCAATAAGAGGATCCTAACCACTACATGGTTTGAAATATCAATCGAATGATACCTCAATTGAACCTGCTGAGTCAGTTATTGGAAAGATATCACAATCAGCCTCACAGCAATCTTTAGGAAAATGCAGACACAGTAGTTTTTTCGAAACTTGTTCAGACACCGCAAGCAACTACCAGTATCGATCTTCTAAAGAAATGACCTTCATTGCTGAAGTGATAGACAAACAATTCTATAGCGGACTTGGACTAGTGACACATTTCTCCATATATGAAATTCAATTCACCCGACATCAAAGAGAAGCTCAAGCTCGGGATCAAAGATCAGCTACAGATCGGGCTGGCATTCATCATAGTCGGCAGCTTACTTTTGACTGAAACATTTACTTTGCACTACATCCGTAAGAATCTGATGGAAAATGACTGCAACGTAATCAATTTCTTCCTTCCTCGTGCGCGCGTATCGTATATAGTTCAATGAGAAACAATGCTTTCTGATATTCACGAATTGGATTCGAACCAATGTCCCCCGACTCCTCTACCGAATAAGGATCGTGATTCACATTTCCTCGTTCTCTTTCAAGCTGCCCATATGGGTGGCTGCTATCATCCCCTTTTGATAGCTTCTTATCCGCATCCGCGAGCATAAGCGGAATAGCCTGAACACTCATAGCGATTACCTCAACCCTTGTCTTTCCTTTGGCTCCGCTCGGTGGGGGGAACCCAATGTACCAATTCTTTCACTCGACCCTGCTCCTTCTTCTTTCTCATTTGCCTCTTTCCCTCTCTCCTGCTCCCCCCTGACTGTCACTCTATGGCAAAGCTAAAGCTTTCCTGGCGCTTGGTGAATAATCTTTCTATAGGGACAAATAAAAGCCCAGTTTTGACCTTGCTGCATATAACATCTAGCATTTCATGTGTCTGAATGTAACAGCCAATAATCTGGTTTGCAAACCTATCTTTGCCCTCCTCAACTGCGGGAGCCCTCCATCGTTGCAGTACAATATACGTTAATTTCAAGCGTAGCTTACTGGACATACGGTCAAGAACTTCTTGCAGCCTTCGAAAGAAGACTTTAGACATGACGCCAACACCTACGATAGGAATGCCGAATAGTATATCATCTACGTAGCGAGCGAAATAGACGTACTTGGTAGAATCCCCATTCTCCTCTTGGGCCATAGCATCGAATTGCAAGTCGAGTTGATGCAGGAATGATTGAATCAAAACAGGCGAGATAGGTGATCCTTGTGGAAGGCCGACTTCACTGTTTGAGTAGTCATTCCCTTTCTTAGAAAGTATCGGTGTCTTGAGAAAGCAATTGATGAGGTCAATGAGAGGAGCGTTATCTGTACCTAAGAGCTTAGACAAATGTTCAAGTAGTAACCGATGGTCTATGCTATCGAAACACTTGACCACGTGCACCTGAACCATATAATCCATAGACGGCCATTGAGTTAATGCACGGAAGAAGGGCCGAGAACCTTGCGGAAGCCCTGCGCAGATGGGGAAATTCATGGATCTAATGAGTCATTGAGTAGCTCTGCCAACGCGGTTAGTATAAGTCGATCGGCTGCCGCCGGTTGAGTGATAGGCCTACCTAAATGCTCCTGGCCTTTTCTTTGGTCTAAAGGACCTAAACTACTCACTTGCCAAACTGCCTATTCATATGCCCTTTCCTAAACCACTTTGCTAGTTCTATACACCTGCCAGGATGCTTCTATTGCTTGTTACGTATTTGATACTGCTCACTATAATGGAATAGCTTTGTACTCAGTACATGATTGCTTTATAGCACCTGTAGCTTATGTAAATAAATTCCCTCAGAGTGGCAGCTTTTCAATGTCTAGCTAATCCACTGCATCTTATAAATTGTATAGTTATTCAGAACCTCTTCCTTCGAGCTCCTATGGAAGACCTTGGTCGCACGCGCCTTAGGCGATTTCTATTTTATTTAGTTTAGAATTAGTCTTTAATTTAGGCCGCAGGTTTCTACAAATTAGGTTAGGCCAAGATATTTGAACTTGTGCAAACCAACCAGTTCTCCCATTTTTTCCCTGTGGATCGACACCCGAAGTACTACACGATAGGTCATGCTTTGCCTTTTGCAGATGCTAGTACAGTCCTATTTCAATCAAAAAGTAGAGTCCTATTTTCAAGTACAGACCACCGCTTTCTTTTTCTTTGGACTGAAGACCCGCCTGACTTGATAGTGCTGACTTCCCACCCGAGACTAACTTGCTTACCTCTGCACCAACAGCTTAAATAGTAGAATTTATAACACTCCATTCTTCTATAGATAGCCTAGAATCGGAACTAGAATATGTGCCCGACTTACCTATTTCCAAGACAGTTACTCAACTTCCATCGCCGTTTGACACTCTCGTAGTAGATCATAAGAGAAGTATTCTTTAAAGAAATTTGTATAGAAAGATGGACTAGCTCGAGACCTTGTCTTCAAACAATCGATTGAATCTGGATTCCTTTGCTTATCCTTCCTAGCTATAGTCTCTCTTGTGCCTTCGGCAGTAAAAGTGAAAGATTTCTGTATCAGCAGTTTGTTTCCCCATTTGCTCAAAGAACGCATAAAACCTGTTCCCTCACCGTATCAAAAGATCAAGCAGAAGAGTCCTCTTCTTCAAGAAGAGTTTTTCATTTCACTCTTCTGCAGCAATGCCCGGGCAATAAAACAATATGAGCAAAACAATATCATAGCAAACGGTATGTGCTGGTTGGATAGAGCAATCAGTAGTTGACGTTCGAGCCAATCTTCTCTCTAGTAGACTTTAGATTCAGTCGTCCATTTGTTTTGTTTTGAATTGACATAGAGAAATCTTTCTCGCGTTCCCTTAATTCAGGAATAGGTGGCGAAGGCTACTTGTTCCTTGTATATATATATAAAGGAAAGTGGTTATTTTTCCTTTACGCCAATAAGAGTGGATTCCCTTGCTTGTAGTTTTGGATCGATTCCGTGTATTTCACATATTTAAGAGTGGTTAGGAGAGAGAATCAATGTTTATGGGAAGAGGGAAAGAAAGATCAGGGGAAGAAGCGGGGTAGAGGAATTGGTCGACTCATCAGGCTCATGACCTGAAGACTGCAGGTTCGAATCCTGTCCCCGCCTAATCATGTCAGATACTTGTACGAGTCCTGATCTCCTGGGATCAGGAGACAGTCTTACTAGCGATGAGTAAACAAAGTCGCTAGGAAAGCTATAGATAGGTATCAAGGCACAACTGAATTGACAAGTAAGTTTCGAAGACTTCCACCTATTAATGTTCTTTGTATTTTTTTGCTGCTCGTCTCACCGTAAGGTATTGACCAGTACCAAATGTGACAACCTTCAATTCAATTTACAAAACCTTGAATTTGAAACAGAAGTTACGGTTCTTGATGTACAAGGTTATGATCTTATTTTAGGCATTGACTGGTTGTCAAGTTTTGGTCAAATGATAGTTGACTGGAGTAATGGAATGCTGAAACTCAAGCATAAAGGCAATTAGGACCTTACAAGCAGGGAAACTACCTCGCATTGGGGCCAGCATAGTATCCGGTAAGCCTTCTCGAAAGAAAAGGCCCCTATGAATACTAGTCCACTTGTCATTCTTGGGTCCCTACTTGTCAAGAAAAGTCAACTATCGCTTTCCCTGCTTTCAGGAACTTCCAACTAGTCACTTCAATCGCTTTTGATCTCTTCCGTTTCGCTTTGCTTTCCAGTTTCCTTTTACGATCATCATCTCCTTCACTGAAACATGCTTCAAACCACTCACGTTTTGGAAAATCGAATGTACAATCTATCTTCTTATCCTGTAAGGAGCCAATGGAGTTCGAGGTCAGGTGTTACAGACTTCTAGAACAGAGCACCGAATACCAAGTCAAGGTGGATACAGCAGAGAATGCAGATATCTAAAGGCCGAAGCAAGTAGATATAGGTTAGGGTCCACTCGATATATAGCACAAGGTGCAGCAAAGGGAAGAGAATTGCCACTACTTCTTGGGTATTGCGATGGACCTTGTTTCAAGTTCTAAGAAGAAGAATACTAGATTGACTCTAGAAGAGAGAGAAGGATAGATAGTATAGACGATATATGCGGCTTGTATGTATCAATTGACGGGTTTATGTTAGAGGAGAAAAAAGTATCAAGAAGTTCTTCCACTGCTTCTAGTTGGATAAAAAGAAAGGAATAGGGATCCATACCTTTTTCTCATGACCTGAGGGCTTCTTGTTGTTTGTTGCATTCCACTAGCTTGCTTTCCGTTTTGCCTTTGCCGGAGGCATAGGTTGAGCTTTAGCAATAACAAACATTTAGGGAACCCAAGAAAGGAGGAGCGAGCTAAAGAAGGACTATTACTACCACCGAACCCAAGGCAAAGCGAAAGAAGGTTAACCGAACGACAGCTACCTATGAGTTCAGAGTGGCCAAGAGGATGAATAGGTTATTCTAATGACCATAGGAATAAGGAAGACTCGTTCGCTTTAAAGCAGCAAGACCGGAAAAAGTTCCTTCACTAACCTGTTGGCTTAGTGAATAGTTCTGCCTTCATTGAAGAAGAGACCTATTTTCCACTTTCAAAGTAGATTCTAGAAAAGCGGCCTTAATAAACAACTGTTCTTTCCAAGGAAAGAGAGAAAGAAGTCAAAAAGCGGGGGATCGCTTAATAATAAATTCTAACTATTGTTCAAAACTCAAAGTACCACAGATTCAATAGAATGAAATGGTTAACTAAGAATGAGAGAGTGAAAAAGCGGAGTAATAAACAAGGAGTGGCTTGCTATTTATGATGACGAAGAGCTGGTACAAGCCACCTTCAGGAATGAACCCGCGATGAAAGCAATCTACATCTACATGATTCCAAGATGGTAAAAGATATAAAGTCAAAGTGCTATGGAACGCATGGTGAACAACCTGCGGGAGCACGGTAATCCCGACGAGTAGGATCCAGAGGAACTCAGGCAGAAGTACTGCCTCCTTGATTGGATCGCACATGTCAACTGGCTTTTCAGAGACCTAAAAAGACGAAGCCCCTCTCCTCCCTCTGTAACTAGAGAGGTAGGCAAACCTGAGTTTAGAGCCACCTCGATTCGGGATGTCGGAACACCAACCGGATCGGAAACCTCATCCTAAACTTACTTCGGAATAGGTTCGCGAGCTTCCCTTTCAATGTGTCTTTCCAAAAATCTTTGGTATGCCTTTTCCTGGTCAAAAGGTTTGTTTGGGAAAGCTTCTAAATCTAGGGTTCAATGTCTCCAAAAAACCCCCTGGGGCAGGATAGTAAAGAGCTGATTCTAGGGAAAGCTAGGATTTCACTTTTCTCTCAGCCATCGAGTTGGAGTAGTTAACCTTCTATATGCCGTGGAAGAATACGCATAAGCATTAGTTCTTACCCTTCCAGTGTAAGTGGCAGATCAAACTTGATCTAGTTCCACAGATTGCCTTTTCCCTTATATGTCGTGGCAGGCGAGCTCCCTTCTGGTAAAAAGGATTTGAGTGGAAGGTTGAGCACCCCTTAACGTTTAGAAGTATCCTTATCAACGGTTAGAAACCTTTCTATTCTATGACGGCTAAGTCGAGGGCAGACACAACAGGTCACGAAGAGCTAGAGGATATAGAATTCCTATTTACCAGGAACGGAAGGAAACAACGGCTCTTCCGAGATCTTATGTAAGGAATACTATAAAAAGTAGAGAAAAAAGATCTAAAAAACTCTACAAGAAATGTCTTTCCCGCAGAAGACTCTAACTCCTCATAGCATTACGTCAATTTGCAAATATCGAATGATGCTTCGACAGATTCAGTCATCCATTCAGCTTTGAAATCAGAGACAAGGAAAACTTCATAGAAGCGCCGCGGATCAATATAGAGATGCGAACCAATATCCTTTTCCTGGTGGGCTCTGAAGTACTCGTCTTTTGTGCAAGGCCTCGTGTCAAAAAACTTACAACCACGTCCTCCTACCTCGCCCATTTGCGGAGATCATCTACATTTTGCTCTGTGTCGAGCTCCAGCCGGCCCAAACGTTTTCCTTTGGGAGGGCATAAAATCGCTTTCTTTCTGTAGGGAGGACGGATGATTCAAGTAAGGGCTGAGAGCCTACATATCACTGAGATGGGCCAAGGAAGAAAAAGCACCTACTGTTCGTTAATTGAAATTCTCTTTGCTTAGCGCCCTTGTGTTTCGAATAGAAAAGCACTGGAGATATCTGTGGAACTGTTGTTTTTCTTAGGGCAAGCTAGCAGATAGAAGTAATCTATCTGGTTAGCCAGGCGAAGCATTTAGGGTTCAGTGCCTGGTTTCAAGTGTTCTTCTTCATCGTTTGGCACTTCACTTTTTGTTGAGTAATCCAATGGCCTAATGACACATGCACATCTTTTGGTGCTGTCGCCTTACTTAGTGACTAGCTCAAGTGCATTTGATCGCAAAAAAGACTAGCATTGGCTCCGGGTCAAATCTATAGGGGGCATGCAAATCAAATGCGAAAGAAAGGAAAACATTTCTGTTTCTTCTACTTCAATGCCGTGATACACTCAGGATGTTTACGATACCTACACATTAATTGCTCTAACTTCTCATGGTTCACCCCTAGCTATGCCCGCTTCTATGAAATTCCAAATTATGCTTGCAAGCTCATCGGAGCTAGGCAACTCTTTGTTAGTGATTTCATGCCTACCAAGCAGGTACACTCTAATGTATACACCCTTTAAGAAAAGAAATCCTTCTCGTATTCTGCTGCTTTTTTGATTCATTTTATCCCAATAATAGCATAGACATCATATATTTATTCTTGCAAGCTCAAGTGCTTGATTGTTGACAAATTCTTCTCTCAGCAGGGCACCTTAGGTACGTGTCTATAGTTTCCTGTCTTGAAGGGGGGCGACGCAGCTATTTTCTTTAACAACACGTCATTCAACGAAGTGTTTTCGTTATTTGGTCATCACTAAAAAGTTTATAGTGATAAAGTGAGCCTATTATATTAAGTTTAGAGGATTCTCCTAACGTGATGAGTTTAGTTTATCACTTTTAAAGATCACTGGTGGCAATGGTACTTCCTTTTATGCAACAACTCCTGTATGTACCATTTGGTAATTGGAGTTTGATAAGACCATGGATCCTTATATACAAAACATACTTGGCCAACTAAGGCCCTGCAGTCCAATGTCCGATATATTATCGTCAGCTGAGGAGGTGTTTGGCAAGGGTGTGACCGTTGTTTTTGGGACAATGTTCAAGCAGGAGGCCATGAATCTGTCTAGTCTCGCCATGGGGGGTGAGTTTATCTCATTGCTCCTTCCTGGTGTAAAGCCGATCACTGAGGTTTATGTCTATCAAATCGAGCTCTTGAACCCAACGTTTGGAACATCAACGTCCCTCTCCAGTCGTAATCAGTATTTGATCTATCATGAAGTTTTAGCGCCACATAAGATCCACGGCATGTTATCTGTCGGTGCAGCGGCTTTGAGTTGTCGGAAAAAAAGCCAGGAGCTTAAGTAATTCCTCAGTTTAGTATAGGGTGTCCAGGGAGAGCTGCTGAAGGGAAGGTGGGCGAACCCACACGAGTGAAAACCCTACTTTATTAGTCATCAATGCGATTTCTCGCACTTTTTGATACCTCCGAGGGGGTACACTTTAAAGGCATGCAAAACGTGCCTTACAATCATGTTGGACGAGGCTAGGCGGTGAATGCAACGCTGGGAAGTTTTGTCCCGGTTCGAGAGGTTGAGCGAGCCATCCAATTCGATGTTTTGAATGGCCAAAGAATAGGTGTTTACTCCTCTTACCAATTGAGGTTTCGCACAACTTTTTGACTAGGGCTTCAGAAAGGTTGTAGTTTCAGGAGGAGCCCATAAAGCGACTTGTTTTACCTATGGGATGTGAAGATTGGCTCTGTACCTGACATGGATTGATTTAAGAACAGTGATGAAAGAAATCAATTTATGAGAGACCATTTTTCTGTTGTTTCGGTACAACTCGAGATCAGTTAAGGAAATAGGGAATAACAATAGTGAAAATAATAGAAATAGCATGACCCTTGCTTGGGACTTCTTTCTTCTATCTCTATAGAGATGACCAGGAAGCAAATGAGAAAGGGACTTCTTTTTTACTACGGTCAAACTATGATCAAACTCTCTAATCTTACTTCCGTGTGAAAGACCGTCCTAGGCGTGAGTACAAATGTGTCGAGGCATTCTAAGTGCCGTAGACGAATGCTTCTTGGCGGAATAAATGGTATGACACGACCTCATTTTGCTCCATATAAACAAATTTGAAAAAGGAAGAAGGCTTTAGCTCCCTTCCATTGTCTTGGGTCGAAGATCAAGCGTGAACTTCTCCCTCATCTAAGGTTGGGTTGTGGATAACAGACTTCCCCTTGGGCCGGATCTTCCCAAGTATAACACGATCCATGAGCGATATCAATGCAGTGACAGTCCTTACTATTGAGTCCTGTGCTGGTAAGATGACAACGCTCTAAAAGGTTTGTTTAAGAAAGCAATCATATCCCGTCCCCAAGTGCGGTATGGACCCCAAAGAGTTATATAAGTAGGAAAATGGGAAGAATTGAGGCACCTACAGAAGTAATGGGTCAGCTTATGATTTTAGGCATGGTTACTGGAGGGATCGTCCCTACCTATCTACGCAAGATCGGATCAGTATGGTTTTGAGAGGAAGGCTGGTGGCATACGAAGAGAGGGCGACAGAACATATGCATTCCCTTTCTTTGATTGAGAGAAGGATAAAGCAGAAAAAAAGACTTGACTGAAATTCCAGTTGCTTTTTTTCCTTCCTGAGATATGGAATGTCATTAAATTAAGTAGATGAGATGCCAAATATAGGCAGGAGTTATTTCGCCAAGCAAAGCTTTGTGTTCTGAAGGTAAAGAAAGACGGTAAAGCCCATTAAAAAGAGTGCCACGCAGAAGCACCTCCTGTGTCACTCGATCCAAACCCGACACATCTTTCTTTCTATACGAAATGAGTTCGACCTTTTTTTCAAAATAGAAACAGAAAAGAAATTTAGGAATAGTGCGGGTGCGACGGAACGAATCAAGTGAAACGAGTCCCCCTTATGACATTTTTTCATCCAAGCAAGGGCACGTTGCATGGGATTCATCAACAAAGGGATAGGGATAAGGGGCCGCACATCCAAGACAGCCTTTCATCTCAGTGCGTCATGGAACCCCCATCTTCCAATTCCTCTTACAGAGATCGTTGACTCACTTGCCTTATTTTGAGGAGACTTCCAAGCCAAAACAAGACAATGGGAAGTCACCAGATCTTCTTTATGGAGGTGGGACTGGGGACCTCCTCAGCAAGATCGCTGTACAGAATGCTTGCGCACAGTGGCCACACACACTTCTCCCTGACTTCCAAAAGCTCCCTATGACCCTTTGTACGGAGCATTCAAAGTTCCTCACGCTGTCAAGCAAGACTTTGATCTCGATTTGGGAGAGCAAACACAGCTTCGCCATCCAGCCAAGTATCTTTATTGAATTGTGTCCCTATCTAGCGCTTAAAAATCTTTCTTCTTTCTCCGTCACTAGATTCCGGTTAAAACGCTTGGTCCACCCATGCTTTTCCTCTCCATTTTTCATATGGAAAGGGAAAGCAGTTCCAACTTATTGGAATTCTGCATGGCATATTTCCCAACCTTCATTCCTGCTATTCCAGGCTCTAGTGCTCAGTCATAAACCTATTGCCTGCTCCGCTTTCCCATTCCTATTGCTTTCGGTATCTGAATCTTCCTGAATTAAAGTAGAGAATACCAGGGCTTTCTTCTTCTTCGATTTTCCTTGGGGCAGAGGATCAAAAAAATGGATTTTCGACATAGCACCTGCGGCATTAGGATTCTAAGATTTAGGAGGGGAAGGCTGTGGAGAGGGATCACATGCATTGAAGCAATCTCAAGATTCAGAAACGATCAAAATAATGGTGCAGGGAGAAGAAAGAGAGGAGAGTCACGAAAATAGGGTAAACGCAAAGAGACGATGAAAAGAAATCAGAGAGGAGAGGGAAGAATGACAATGGAAATCATAAAGCTCAGCGAGGAGCACATTACTATGAATAATAATGGAGAGGGACATTAAAGGGGAAAACTGAGCAAAGAGATATATAAATATATTAGAAAAGCTTTTCACTTCTACTTCATTTTCTTGTTTAGATTCATTAGTTCAGTGATTGAACATGGGCAGATACATATAAGGACCCCATTTCATTGACCTTCGCCCTTTTATATCCCTCGTTAAGATATGTTATCCGGACCAACTCCCACGTAGAAAACCAAGAGCAGTGAGTTACAAAACCAAGAGCAGTTAGAATCGCGTAGCTGCGTGCCCCTTTTTCTGACTAGCTTCTTGTGAAAAGCATTTCAGGCACGAGCACACCTGATGAACTCAGAAACCTACTATGGAATCAATCAACCCATCGCACCCGAGTGCTCTGCTCTCCAAGCTCTGCGCAGGTGTTTTTACATTAAAATCCCCGAACGATTTTATGCTATCAAAGTAGGTGGATTGGTCTGTGGTGCTCACTAAACCTGCTATTGGACGGGATCAGACATAGGTCTTAGATGATCTCGATCTTGAAGAAAGCATAACTAATGTCATTTTAAGAGAAAGATGGCACTATGGATTGAAGGTAGCTTTTTCTACATATGGGAAATCAAAACTTCATTTGATTGAGCGCTATAGGTTAAGTTGATTGGTTAGTGTATCACGACCGGGGACACCTGGCA